>CM026265.1:12948166-14148166 GCA_014851425.1 Senna tora | reverse complement strand
GCTTTTGTGCTCCCTATGGCGAGCTCTTTTGCTCGCCATGGCGAGTACTTCTTCTCCTGTTAGCTATGGCAAGCTGTTTTGATTGCCATGGCGAATTCTGCGTTCTTGTTGCACTCTTCTCTTATTCTTGCTTCCTCTGGGTCTTGCTACGAGTTCTTGCTTTGGCTCTAGTCCTTGTACTTGGAATAGATCTTCTCATTGATCCGTTTTAAGCCTTCAACACTCAACAAACATCAAACGCACCTATTCGATATAGATTTTACGGATAATCAAAAATATCAACAAATTGTGCTTTTTATGGGCATTTTATCATATTTTTAGTCTTATTCCTTTTGTCAAGATATTCAACCTTTTTGGGGTTAAATCACATATATTTGTTTGTAACTTATGCTATTTAATACCCTAAAGTTCGGTTGATTTTAGGTGCGATCAATTCTATATTTGATACCCATCGTATCCCTGCTCATTCTGCGAATACATGTTGGTTTTAGATACTAACTAATTGCAGGTTCAACATGAAGATTCCGTGAGAGATTCGACCCTTGGGTTACACCCTATACTACCTGAGGTTTTTATTTGATCACAACCATGATGGCCGGTTAGAACCTCGATTTGGAGTAATTCGAATTAAAGTGAGTGATCGGAGTTTGATCGTACCCAAAATCAACCTAAGTTTAGATTGTTATATAGCGTAATTAACATATAAATATTCATGAATTTACACCAAATATGTTGAATATCTTGACATAAGGAATTAGTTAGAAATATGATAAAATGCCCGTAACACTACTAGAAAATTAGTGATTAGCAACAGAAATTAGAAACGACCATTAATTCTGTTTCTAAAATGTTACTTTAGAAACAAAATTAGCAAAGACAAGTAAATATGTTCCTATTTCTTATACAATTGTTAATTTAGCAACATATTTGCAACAAATATTTTGTTATTACAATTTAGAAACGAATCAGATGTTGCCAAATTTGTTGCCAAGAGATAAAAACTAAAAGAAATTTAATATTACGTTTTTTTTCTAAGTAAAAATAATCGGCTTCCTCCCTTCCCTTGTGTAGCACCATCCAAATATTCCAAAATGAAAATGAAACCAAAAGCCTCTAGGGATTCTATCAGCAAAACAAAAAATTTAGGGTTCATCAATCTTGTTGGGCCGCCATTAGCGATTCCTTCACATTCATTCGAATTCGCGTCGATAGCTGCACAGAGCAGATTCCTTCACTCTCGAGCTCACCGCTCCTCGTTCCCAATTTGCCCCCATCGACGTCCGATACAGGTCGATATTCTTGCCCATTTCATTTGTTCGATTTTGTCACTCTAGATTTCTTTAGGTGACTCTAATAAACCAAGTCGACCTGTCGACAATGGACACTATGTTGAAAGCTCTGGAGGTTCAAAGAGACAAAAGTGATTCCCAAAGCTCAGGCATCTTCGTCTCTCTATGTTTTTTACTTGGTCATCGATTTCACGATTTGATTGAGAACTGATTCTGATTATCACTATGTTAAATTGTTAATTGATTCTGATTGTAACTCTTTTAAATTGTTGATCGATTCTGCTTCTTATTTCGATTTACGTCTTAGTTTCGCTTCTATAAAAGATGAGTACAAATATTCATTGGTGTAGCCCCTCAATAATGTGATATGGTTACTAGTCAGTGCTCAAAATTAATGACCATTGATTTGGGTTTGTTTGATAAATTGCAGAAACTCATCAACACATCACTGAACCAGCAAAAGAAATTACATATATGTCTCTTCATTTTCTAAGGTAAAAAAATCTGCTAGTTTAAGAGGAGCTTTAGGCTGAGCTTTAGGTAACTCTCTTCTGCCCTCTCTTTCCCATTGTTCTAAATGATGTCTTTGTTTATGCTGCTGTCTCAGTTAGAAAATGGGTCTAAAATGGGTTTTAATTTATAATTCCCCTGGTGGTTCTATATGCCTTGATTTATCAGAGTCATTGAGGTGTTACATTATGCTTTTATTTCTTTTTGAAGAAATATTGTGGTTTAATTTATAGTCAACATAATGATATAAATTGCATCTTTAGAGAACACTATTGCCCCCAGTACCGGTATCCCACTATGAACACTTTTTTCCTCTGTTTCATTGTCAACTAAGACTAAAAGTAGGTGATATCCTTGGTGTGGCTATTATTGATATTCTTCAATAGCTAGGAATAACATATGTCAGTTTGTTAGTGTGGCTATTATATAACAATGAAGGAGATAAATCATACTTAGCTAGGAATCAAAATTATTATTCGTAGCTATATGACTTCAATAACTGCAGCTTTTAGTATATATTCTTGACTGACCTCCAATGTTGGGTTTTGTATCTTGATTTACACTTAATCTGGAAAGGCAAAGTAGGTAGTAGGTAAGCAACACAACATTATATTTCTTACTTCCATGCTTTTTGTCTCTTCCTCTCCTTATAATTATCAATATTTCACCAGACATATTGTTAAATTATATTCTCTTAATTAAATAAGCATTTTTTTCATTTTAATTTAGTTCGCTTAAATTTTTTTTCTTAAATCATGACAAAAGATAAAGAAGACCCCGAAACTAACAGGAATACTTTAGCATGAAAATCTAATATAAAAGAGACGATTGTATAGTTTCTTCTTGTATTATTATATTATTTCTCTTCTTAAACGCACATGAGACATCACCACACATTATTATATAATTTATCTCCTTCATTGTGTTATGTTTAATTGTCAAGTACAAGTGGTCATTGTTATGGATGCCATCATTTCATAATTTATTATTATTTGGGGAGTCGATATGCTATTATTATCCTAAGATTTGTTATATTGAAAGTGGGAAGGAGGGAGAAATGGTATGTTTATTTCACTCTTCAGATTTTGGCTAGAGATGAAGAGCTATCTGGAAATGAGAGATAAATCAGTAGAAATTGGAGATATAGCTGGTTGTATCTATGAAGAGCTATTTGATAGTTTTGCCATTATTATTGACCGTGAGGTAAATTTTGGAATTTAACGTTTGTTTGCCTTCTTCCCAAGGAATTTAATGGATTGTAGTGACAGCTTTATAGGCCTTTATGTATTTCATCCATTTGAATAAAGAAATGCATAAGTATATTGTGACATATGTAAATTTGATAGAGTACTATATTTTATTCATTTAAGGAGATTATCTATCATGACATAATATAATGCAAGAAGTAAATGTTACCTAAATTCATAAGCTAAATGTTAGTTAATTGGTTTTTTTTAATTATTTCAGGTTAAAAAAAAAAGAAACGAATGGATGTTGCTTCAGTGCTTCTAAGATGCAAGGTGGAGACGCTAACAAAGGACAAGAAATAGATGAGGAAGAGACTAGTGTATTTCTGAATAAGTTAATATTTTGAGAAGATTTTGTTGATAGAAAGTTTTATTGTACTAAAATATTTTGTATTACAAATTTTTGTATATTATATATTAGATCAATTTAATGAATCAGTCATGTAATTTGTGTTTATTCATATTTTATTACATATTGTACAACTGTGATAAAATATATATTAAATAACAACATCAAGTTTTAGATACGGATTTAGCAACAAAATGTTCATTTTAAAATTAGCAATGGAAACGATGACGTTTCTAAAATTTGAACTTTTCAACTTAGATTTGCAACGTCTTATAAAAACGTAGCAACAGATTAGTTCGTAGCAACGAACTAAATAGCCATTCACCGCTAAATTTAGCAAGGCCGGGTTTAGGAACGAATTTAGCAACGCCCAAAATTTGTTGCTAAACTTTGATTAGCAACGGATTTCCGTCATTTAGCAAGGCCGGGTTTGTGGTTCCAAGAGAAATGGTGACACTTCTTAACTTTGGAGTATGGGTAAAATATTTTCAAATTCCTAAGAAGCTGAGAAGAACCAATGGAAAGGTGAAAATCAAAAAGCTCCAAGAGAAATCTGCAGTACAGGGAAGACGTGACTCCAAGTTGAGGAGAAAACGTCAAGGACGAGGCATGCTGACCAAGAAGGGCAAGGACAAATGGAAAGCCAAGGGTTATCCAACCGAAATTTGAGTCATCATCCCAAATTTCATGAAAAATCAAATAGGAGATGAGAAATGCTTCGTTTAAGTGTGGGGTGGGGGGGAAGAAAAGAAATTATTCTGCTGTTTTTCTACTTAATATGGTCTTACTCTAGTTGTTTGCATACATTGCATATCATTTTGGCCTTTGTTTTTCAGACCCTCTAATTTTTCGAAAACCTTGGGTGAAGACGTTATTTTCAAAAGCTGAAAAGATAAACATACAGAGGAATATCATCTCTGTGTCATTCGCCTACAACGATTGACATCCTACTCGCCTTATGCGAGCAAGGCAGAAGTGAATCCCTCTGTTTTGTTTAATTTTTCTACAGTTTATTTTTCCCTACACTTAAGAAGATCAATTCCTTTCTTTTCAAAATTTTTACACCTTAGATCTAGCATTCCTGTTAGTTTTAGTTGAGGAGGAGTTGAGTAAATAACAAAGCATATATTGATTTTTACTGTTTAACTATTTATTGGGTTTAGTTTTAAACTTTTCATTAGAAATTAGCTTTAACCCTTATAGCTCAAAATAGTGTATCTATGACTAAAGAATTTAGCTAAGCATTGATCAATTGAGAGAACCCCAACCAGTTGGAAGGTCTTTAAGCTCAAAACACCTATTATTCATTGAAATATCATGAGAGTGTATATGCTTTTATTAATAGCATTAGCTAGAACTTGTGATATTATCTTAGTCAAAGCTTAATATATCTTTTGCACGCTAGAGAAGATAAAGGCTTTCATTTCTAAACCTTGTTATCCCAAACAGTTACCCTAAACACCATTTATCCCTTTGTTGTCCCCTTTGAACCTTATATGAATAGCTAGATACCCAAGGACATTCATTTGAGCTCATAAAAAGGTTAATATGGTTGATTATATATCTATATAGCTAAATTGCTCCCCTAGTACTCAAAAGAAAAAAGACCCAAGTCTAGTAAACTCCCAAAAAAGAAAAGCATAAAATGCTGGACAAAAAGAAAATAAATCGGGAAATGAGGGTCAAAAGTGGAATAGTATTATGAAGGAGAGAGCAATTAGCAAAAATATCAAAACTAGTCAACCATATACCAAAAAGAAAAACAAATGATTGCTTCAAATAAGGGCATAGTTATTCATCGTTCTTTGTTTTCTTTACATATCTTCCATTTTAGCCTTAATCCATACATCACAATCCCAAAAAGTCCTCTTGATCTATCTTTGCAAGAATAATCGTAGTGGAAATAGAGAGATATCTCAAGCATATGGGTAGCATTAGTAGAGCAGATTTTAGCGAAATAGAACCCTAACTATGAGGTCTAAGCTAAATAGTTAAATTGATCAATAGCAGAAATAGCTGATTCTTATGCCCATATGTGCATTACTAGAGCTGTGTAGAAGTACGTTTATCTTGGAAAGAAAAGAAACTGCATCCATGCGGAAGTGGTAGTAAAAGCTGTAGACATCTTTGGAAAACCTCGACTTATTCCTTTGACTAATGCTTTGCTCAGGAGTGCAAAGGTTTAAGTGTGGGGGAGTTGATAGCACTCAAAATCATCACTGCCTTTAGTGCTTAAATGGCATACCTTATAATGTTTAATCATGAATTATGCATATAATTATGCCTTAATTCTGATGAAGGGGGATGACATCATTTCTTGCTAATTTCGTGTTTTAATGCTTTATTTATGCAAGTCCTTTGAGGAAGACTTTTTACTGAACTTTGATGCAAAGTTTTATACTTTCCAGTGATTCCTTTGGGACCTAAAAGCAAGGAATGAAGGAAAGATGGACTAGAAGACAAGTGAAGCAAGGCAGAGCAACTCAAAGCAGAGCAGCTTGCAGCAGAAAAAAGGCTAGCACCACCTCACCTATAGCGAGTGGCACAAGCTCGCCTTAAGCAAATGCACCTTCAGAGGCAACTTATTAGTTGTTGGTTTGCTTGGAGTGAGTGAAGTTTCTCGACATCAGCGAGCCAGTCAGGAAAGGCAAAACGCGTGAAGAATGCACTAAAACGGGATTTGGGCCTAATTAAGCCCATTTTAGAGGCATAGCCCTAGCCACTTGCCTATAAATAGAGGCTAGGGGTAGGCATTTGATATACCTTAGACAAACCTGACATTCCTTGTTATATTTTCATTTCATTGTCATTTTTCCTTTCTTGCAATCTTTTTCTTTTCTTTTGCATTCTTCCTCTAGCCATGTGTGTGGGGTTGAGTGTGGACACCACATTTTGTCCGGCCCCAAAAGAAGCAATCAAAGAAAAAGGAAAAAAATAATAAAAATACAAATATATATATATATATATATATATATATATATAAAAGATAAAAAGGAAAAGAAGAAAATGGAAGCTTATGGGTCACGATCCCCTAGCACCAGGTCAAAGTGTGTTGCACTATATGAACACGTACGTTGTGACCCCCATTATCATTTATGTCAAGATCCAATCGGATATGAAATCATGTATATGTCGCGTTCCTCGTAACTTTTAGGTCGTGACCCATGCGTAATAAATGGCCAGATTTTCTTTCCCATAATAGAGCTTGTTCGGTCACTAAAAATATGAGGCTCCGCCTCAGTTGACCAGACCGAGGTTTTGAGTACCGAAGGGCTGCTGGATTGCAAGGAGCTTGGTGAGACTTTCTTCTACCTTTTTATCTATTGGTTTGCAACCTCCACACACAACTTTTTTTTTTCTTTTGGATCCATTAGTACAAGAGCCAGGCCTCGAGCCACTCCGAGGGTTGACTAAGATCCCCTTCACGTCCTAGATCCGAGGTCCAGTGCCTCCATTTTCTTTAAACCCTTCTCTGATTTTTGTGGGTCGCGACTCCCTGGTGTAGGTGTTGTGATCCCCTCTTTGGTTTTTGAGCTTTGGTTGTTTGCTATGTGTTGGAAAGGACACATACATCATGATGTATCTCGTTATACGTTGCGACCCCCAAGTCATCACTGACCTTGGGTCTCTGACCTGAGGCTGTGGGTCTCAACGTATCCTGTTATATGTCGTGACCCCTAAATTATCACTGGCTTCGAGACTCTTAGCTGAGGCCGTGGCCTATCCCATTAGAGGTCGTGACCCCCCTTTCCTGTCAGAGGCCGAAAAGTCTGCTTTTCTGCCTCCTTTGTTGTTTTTCCCCCTTTTATGTTATTTCATTTAATTTTCTTAACATGTGTAGCCCTAGTACCACCAAGGAGCCTTTGCTTCTATAGGAGCACTAGTCTTCACGCCATCTGGGCGCGCTGCCTGATGAGCACCACACACACACTTTCCTTATATTGATTGAATGTGAATGCATGGTAGATAGGTGCCGAGGCGCCCTTGACTCTTTAGGCAAATTGCACTGGGATGCCATATGAGCTTATGCTTGATGAGCATCCACACACTCACACACATGCATGCCACACGAACTACATGAACTTTGATCCCTCTTGGAGGGTACGTTGGCCCTAGGCTCTTACTCCAGGTCAACTCCATCTTTGTTTTCTCCTTTGTTTTCTGTGTGATCCAGCTCTTTTAAGGCCAAAACGATTTAAGTATTAGTTTTTGGGGTAATTGTCTTCGGACGGCGGAAGAGGGGTGATTAACACCTGCCCCTCGTCTGAAGCAGACTCTCGAACCTAATTCTTTTGAAACCCACTTTTACTTGAATTTTGAACCATTTTTTTCTTTTCCAAGTTTTATGGAAAACTTGGGGGCGACTCCGTTAAGCCCGCCATTGGCGCGGTCTTCACAGTTGGCCACTCCACTGGGGACAATTAGAGAGTCAAGCCCATTTCTTTTAAAAATTAATATTTAAATTGTTTTGTCCTTTCATGTTGGATTAGTGTTTGCTTTATTTTCCATATTTGTCTTCCTTGTTTTTTTTGCAGTGTTTCCACCTTAGTGGAAAGGGAAGGGTAGTTAGGATGTTCCTACACACAATAGCATAAGTTTCTTTATTTATCTATCCCTAATTCGCTTCTATACCCGAAGCAATCCATAATAGTTAGTGGGGGTATGAGAATCTTTCCCTGTTGGGCTTCAGCTTACAGAAGTTGACTTATCTATCCCACTTAGATTGTTACTTGCCTTAAGGGTTGATACAAGTAGACTTTTCTGTGACAGGATCCACTCTTAAGTTAGGGGTGAATAAAAGGCTAGGATAGGCGTGCGATGAGCTTATGGCTTTCGCAACGCATTTTGTCAACTAGTTTCCACCATTGAATCTTGTATATATGGATAGAAATTAGGGAGTTTTGAATGCCATTTCAAATTAATCAATAAAATGACTATCTTTATCGTCTATTGCTTTTCGTTATTGTATTCATTTTAACTTATGCAAAAAGGTTATATTACTAATGTTAGTAATATGGCGCCTAACACCAATGTGACCATGAGACCTGAGAACTCTTAAGCCCAATTCGAAGCGAGGAAAAAGGCTTTGGAAGCTGAAGAATTAAGGTTGCTAACAAGGGAGAAACAATTTCTGAAGGATGAATTGGTAGAGACTCGCCGAACGAGCTCGGAAAAGGAAAAAGAATTACGCCAATTAGCCTAACACCATCACATAGAAAGTCGAGAAAATTGGCGCCTGGCTAACACCTTCCATCGTGATTATACTGAAATGTGCCATTGGGCAGACTTGGCAAAAGCTCAGAGGATGTTTCTTAAGGCTGAAGCATTAAAGAAAGCCACCAAGAAGTAGTAATAGGATTCCTCCTGTAATTCAAAATATAAAGAAAGAAATATATGACTTCATTAGGAATAAATGTTAGTGGAAGCATGTCTTTTGTAAGAACGACTTTCACATAAATAAAAGTATCTTTTTCATTGACTCTATCAGTGTACACTACCCAAATCCAAGGCTCTTTGGTCACGATAATTGCATGAGAAACTTTGTTTCCATAGCAAGTTTATCGACCTTCACTTCCCATTGGGTGCTCTAGCCTATGGAGAGGTCAAAGGGAGGTCACGAGGCACAAAGTTACTGGCATTAATAAAATAATGAATTAAAAAGTTTCAAAATTAATGGAAATATTCTTTTGGCAGGTGTGACCAAAATTGTGTAACCCATTCATCAGTACTATACTCGTGCCCAAAAAGCTCGCATGGAATCCCAAGTTGTCAAGTCTGCTCCAAAATAGCTGAGATGGAGAAAGGTCTCAACGCCACCAATGCTCAGGTGGCCACTTTGAATGACAAGATTGACCAAATTATGGCATTCCTGACTAAGAATAGTCAGGATCAGGTTGAACCTTCAAACAAGACTGCCAAAGAAAAGAAGACATATCATGTCATACCCACAGTCCCTGTGGATAGTGAAGAATAGTATGATGAGGAAATACCAGTGGAAGATCCACCAAAGAAAGATGGAGGCATCTCCATTAATGCTGCTGCTGTTTTAGCAACTTGAAGGAATAAGGGAACAAATTGCCAAGGAGGTGAGCTGAGCCCTCAAAATGGCCGCCAAAACAAAGGATGAAGATGATATCGCCCTTTTTTATTTCCCCAAGATCCAGGCTTTGCCCAAATTTAAAATCTCGCATTTCGAGAAATATGATGGGTCCTCCAACCCAGACCACCATGTCAAGGGATATTGTGCCACAATGGCTACTTATATCTCGGAGCCTGCTTTTTTGCTAACTCATTTCTGCAACAGTTTAAAAGTGCTGCCTACAAATGGTTCTTGAGATAGGGAAATGAAACTATGAAGTTTTGGCCGGCCATGATAAAAGCCTTTCGCAATAATTTCAAGTATAATATTCATAATGAAATGACAAGGGAAAGTATGGTTGTGCTCAAAAGGAAACTGAGTGAAACTTTTCATAAATATGCCTCTAGGTGGAAGGAGGCGTCTGTTGAAGTCCAACCACCAATGAACAAGAGGGAAACATGTCGCTATTTTGTTAAAGCATTGAATGATCTCGCCTATGATGTCTTGGCAATTTTACCACATCATGATTTTGCTGATATTGTCACAATAGGCGAAGATATTGATGCCAAGAGTAGAAGAAGGAATTACTCTCCCAATTATGGGAAGAAGAAGGAAGAAATCACAAACTTTGTGCAAAGTACTCCCCAAACCTTTTCCATCAATGCTGTGGGGAATCAAGGGAGCTCACAACAGAATCAACCCCAAGCGAACAATAACAACAATAGAGACAATAATAGAAGAAATAGAGAATTACCTGAGCTTGGACTCACCAGGAAAGAGGTCTTTGAATACTTGAAAGGGAAACAAATGATGTGTGTTAGGCTTGGAAAGTTATGGGACCAACCTTATCCACCATGGTACAAGCCAGAGTTGTCCTGTGTATACCACCAAGGTACCAAGGGGCACTCTATTGATTGGTGCAGGGTGGATCAATCTCCCAAGCATCACTAAGAATCCCTTACCCAAGCATGGGGCGAATGCTATAGAGGAAGATGAGTCCTAGTTGCTGGCGGTCATGTCACTTATGTGCATTCGAACCATGAAGATTTTTGCCACTATCACCAATGTGATGGCCACACAACTAATACGTGTGCACAATGGATGAGATTGTTTCAACAATATATTCACCTGGGAGTTGTCACCATAAAAAGGGGCAACCATGAATTTCACATGTGCACTGCCTCCAATGAAGATAAAGCAGGAAAGACATTGCCTTTCACAATTAACTTTCCTGGTGTAAAAACCTTTCCGCAAGCTACATCATCATTCAAATCTTCTCTACTTTTCACTATCAACAAGCCAAGTAAGCCGAACCCTTCACACCCGCAGACGACTATCTACCCACCAGGGCCAATGCCTCATGTCTCTGATAAAGTAATCCCATGGAGATACGAAGCTGCAGTAAATGTTGGGGGCAGGAAGGTGGAAATTAGTAGGACACTCACAAGTGCAAACATTAGTTAAGGACAAGGGCTCACTAGAAGCGGACAAATATACGTAAGGAACCCGCCAGAGGCAACAAAGGATACTCCTGTGGTTGAGAAAGGAAAAGATATTCATGAGAACCAGCAAAGGGAAGATGTTTCTGAAGTTAGAGCTGACTTAGAAAGAGAATTCTTGAGTGTAGTCAAGGGAAGCGACTATGACATTGTGGAACAGTTGAAAAAGACCCCTTCTAGGATCCCAATGCCCTTCGTCATGTTTAATTCAGAGATACATCACCAAGCTCTTCTGAAAGTACTAGCTAACGCCCATTTTCCTATGGAGATTACACCTGAAAATATGGTGAGCTTGGTTGACGCCGCCAAACACGCGTCAATCCTATCATTCTCTGATGAAGAGGTCTGTCCAGGGACAAAAGCCCTGCATATTACTATAAAGTGCTATGGCTTCATGATAGCAAAAGTCCTTGTGGATGAGGGGTCCGCCCAAAACATACTGCATGTTGCCACTTTTCAACAATTGCCAGTCGAGTCAACACGCATGGATGCAAGGAACATGATAGTCTGTGCTTTTGACGGAACAAGGAGAGAGGCCATGGGAGGAGTTACCCTCCCCATAGAAATTGGGCCATTCACTTTTGACATCCCTTTTCAGCTTATGGAAGTGGGTGCAGCCTACACTATGTTGCTGGGCAGGCCATGGATTCATGAAGCCAAGGCGGTCCCTTCCATTCTCCATCAAAATATTAAGTTCCTAAGAGAAGGGAGAATTGTCACCATCAAAGGAGAAGAAATCATGTTGATCAGCCACCCATCTCCTATACCCTTCATTGAAAGTCCCGAGGAATCCCTAGAATCTTCATTCCAAGGGCTTGAGCTAGAAGAGGGGCCCAAAGAGACCTTCCAAATTAATAGCGTGGCTGTGAGAATCATAACCAAGCAATGGTAATAACAGGGGCGAGGTTTGGGCCTTGCGTTAGCTGGAATACTGAGTTGCCTTGAACCCAAAGAGCGAGAAGCCCAATCTGGTCTTGGTTATACTGGGTCGAGACGCATTATGAGCACCCAAAAGAAACGCCTGCGTCTGTCTCAACTATTTATGCCTACTAAGGTAGCGAAGGAAGACAACCATGTCTTTGCAATTAACGAGGAAGAAGCTGATCGCGGGGTTCTCTTCATTTGGCATTCAAATGAAGGGACCAGCTTAGGCAACTGGGAGGCTGACTGGGTCTTGTCAATTTGTAGTTCTAAGTAAAGTTGAATTGTGATTGGTCTAAAAACAAGCTCTAGGTTTAGACCAAAGAATAATGCATTTATGAGCTTATCTGTTGTTATCATTAAATCTTTCAATAAAAGTGACTTGCATTTCACCAAATCTTTAGTACTTGTGTGCTTTTCTTTCTCCCCTTCTCTTGTCTTAATCTTAATTTTCATTTTTATCTTGCCCTTAGGGAATTAGAATTCTCGGAGATCCCACCCAAATGCAGTGATCCCCAGTTTTTATGAATCCCAGGGTATTGAACATATGCAATATGAGCATACCTCTGATGATGAGGATGTTCCTCCCACATTGACCAAAATGGTTAAGTCCGATGAAAGAGGGATGGTCCCTTACCAAGAGACAGTCAAACTCATAAATCTGGGAACTTAAGAAGACAAAAGGGAGGTGAAGATTGTCGACAACCCCGAGAGGGATGATCTAATTTCATTGCTAAAGGAGTATATGGATGTATTTGCGTGGTCATACCAAGACATGACTGGCATAGACCCTGGGATAACCTCCCATAAGATACACATTTTCTCCCACATGAAACCCAAGAAACAAAAATTGAGACGCGTGAAGCTTGAGATGTCCCTCAAAATTATGGGAGAAGTTCAAAAGCAATGGGATGCCGGTTTCGTGGAAGTATCCATCTACGTAGAGTGGATGGCAAACATAGTCTCTGTATCAAAGAAAGACGGGAAAGTACGTATGTGCTTGGATTACAGAGACCCCAATAAGGCCTCTCCTAAAGACGACCTCCCTCTTCCTCATATAGATGTTTTGGTGGTCAATACCGATGGTAGCTTCCACTATTCCATCATGGATGGGTACTCTGGTTACAATCAAATACCCATGCACCTTGAGGATAAGGCAAAGACCACTTTCATTACACCGTGGGGGACTTATTACTATAAAGTCATGCCTTTTGGGTTGAAAAATGCTAGGGTAACCTACCGGCGAGCTATGGTAGTTTTGCTCCATGACATGATTCATAAAGAAGTTGAAGTATACGTGGATGACATGGTGGCCAAACCAGCTGAAGTTGAGAGCCACGTCAAAGTCTTCAAGAAGCTATTTGATAGATTGCGTAAGTTCAAATTGCAGTTAAATCCAAACAAGTGCATAGTTAGGGCCCAATCTAGAAAGCTCCTAGGTTTCATTGTGAGTCGGAAGGGGATCGAGTTAGACCCAGACAAGGTCAGGGCTATTCGGGATTTGCTGCCACCCACCATTGAGCAGAAAGTAAGAAGTTTCTTGGGCAAAGTGAATTATATTGCTAGCTTCATACGCAATTTGACAGCAACTTATGCTCCTCTATTCAAGCTTCTCAAGAAGAACCAATGCACAAAGTGGAATGAAGAATGTCAATAGGCCTTCGACATTATCAAAGAATATTTGACTAGTTCGACGATGTTGGTACCACCCACACTAGGGAGGCCACTTTTGTTGTACTTGACGATACTGGATGAATCAATGGGAGCCATTCTTGGGCAACGTGACCCTATGTCAGGGAAAGAACAAGTGGTGTACTATTTAAGCAAGAAGTTCGATCCCAGAAAATCTCGATAATCTTTGATTGAGAAAACTTGATGTGCTCTGATATGGACTGTCTGCCGCTTGAGGCACTACATGATTTACTATGAGACGTTTCTCATATCTCACATGGATCCCATCAAATATATCTTCGAATGACCTCCTGTATCAGGACAAGTTTCCAAATGGCAGGTGGTTTTGGCAGAATATGACGTCAAACACGTCACACAGAAATCTATTATGAGGAGCAGGCTTTGGATTATGAATTCCCATATGAAGGTCTGAATGCCGTGGAAGAGGAACCCCCTGTTAAGGGTTGAGAAATCTATTTTGATGGGGCAGTAAACGTGTCCGAAAATGGGATTGGAGCTATCATCGTCTCCTCAAATGGAAAACAATTTCCCATCGTAGTCAAGCTCGACTTTGTGTGCACCAACAACATGGCTGAGTACGAAGCTTGTATTTGTGGGTTGCAAGCTGCCATAAAATTGAGGATCAGAGAGCTAGAAGTCTTTGGAGATTCCACACTAATAATTTACCAAACAAAGGGACAATGGTAAACCAAGGACTCCAAACTGATCCCATATCAGAAGTTGCTCACTGAATTAAGTGGCCAATTTGCATCCATCGACTTTCATCATCTACCTCGATGCAAAAATTTGTTTTCCGATGCACTCGCCACCTTGGCAATGATGCTTGATATCAAATGCGAAGGCCACCTCCAACCCATTAGAGTTGAATTCCGGAACACTGAGATCCACTACTCAGTATTAGAGCTGAAACCCGATAGTCTCCCTTGGTTCTAAGTTATCAAGACTTATCTGGAAAAACAAGAATACCCAAATGGGGCAAGTGAGAATGAGAAAAGGACCCTCCAGTGACTGGCTATGAACTTCTTCGTTAGTCGGGATGTGTTGTATAAAAGATGACTAGATGGGGTCTTTCTTCGTTGCGTGGAGGCAGTCGAAGCCAATCAGATTTTGGCTAAAATACATGAAGGAATATGTTGGACCCATTCTAATGGAGACACTTTAGCACACCAGAACCAAAGAATGGGGTACTTTTGGATGACGCTTGAACATGACTGCATTGAGTATGTTCGCAAATGTCACAAATGCCAGATCTATGCAGACTGGGTCAATGCCCCACCAGCTTTACTTCATAATATGGTCCCTCCCTGGCCTTTCACCATGTGGGGAATCGATATCATCGGCCCTATAACTCCTAAGGCCTCTAATAGTGATCGCTTCATTTTGGTGGTCATCGACTACTTTACCAAGAAGATTGAGGCGGGCTCATACTCAAGCATAATGCAGAAGACTTTTGTGTGATTTCGAAAGGCGAACATCATATGCAAATATGGGGTTCCCGAAACAATCATCACCGACAATGGGTCCAATTTGAATTGATCCGAAGTTTAGAAGATTTGTGAAGAATTTAAGATAGCCAATCATAATTCAACACCGTATAGCCCACAAATGAGCGGTGCTGCGGAAGCGGCAAACAAAAATATCAAGAAGATAATTGAGAAGATGTCAGTTACATACAAAGATTGGCATGAAATGCTGCCATTCACTTTGCATGGATATCGTACCACTACTCACTCTTTGACAGGTGCAACTCCTTTTTCACTTAAAGGCGATATGTCATGGGCAATTATACCAAGCAAGAACAGCTCGAGCTTTAAACAAAAAGGTTCGACCATGAGTGTTTAAAGAGGGGGATTTGGTGCTGAAAAAGATCCTGCTCAACCAAGAAGACCCAAGAGGAAAATGGGCCCCGACATATGTGTGAAGACCGCGCCTTCGACAGGCTTCGCGGAGTCGGCACCAAGCTTTCCATAAAACTTGGAAAAGGAAAAATTGTTTCAAAAGTGAAATAAAAAAGGGTTTTAAATGAATTAGGTTCGCGAGTCTGCTTGAGATGAGGGGAAGGTGTTAGGCACCCCTCTTCCCTCGTCCGAAGACGGTTACCCCAAAAACTTATACTTAAATCGTTTTGGCCTTAAAAGAGTTGGATTGCACACAAGAGCATAAAAGAAAACAAGGATGGACTTGACCTAGGATAAGAGCCTAGGGCCTACTTACCCTTAAAGAGGGATCAAAGTCCACGTAGTTCATGTGGCACACATGTGTGTGTGTGGGGGGGGGGGACGGGGACGCTCACCAAGCAAAGGCTTAGATGGCATCCCAGTGCAATGTGCCTAAAGAAGCGAAGGCTCCTAGCACCCATCTACTGTGCATTTCACATAACAAATCAAACAAGGTGGGTGTGTGATGCTCATCAGGCGGCGTGCCCAGATGGCGTGTAAACTAGTGTTCCTATAGAAGCATAGGCTCCTTGGTGATACTAGTTGAACAGATAGTAGATAAAGGTGTTGATTAAAATACACGAACAAAGTGTCTAGAATATTTTTGGAATTTTCTCTTTACGAAAAACAAAGAAAACTTTTCGACGCGTATTTTACTGATTCAAGACATTAAATAAAAAATCAAATTGGACCACTTCCAAAGCATAGAAAATTGTCAAAGCCCAGGGTAAGAAAGATTTTGGTCTCCCTTACACATCCCCACTTACCTTGGCCCAAAATCAATCGTAATTTGTAAGATATGGTCTTTGAAAATACAGTTGCCCAGAAACTGATTGAAATGATACTTCGGGATAAATAAATATGCCATAAATAATTCTGGATGAATTAGGTCATGAAATTTTTATCCTTTGTTCCAGAGACCAAGAAGAAGATTTAGGGACAAAAATCAATGCAAACGGAGTTGATTAGAGGGAGAAACGTTCAGGATGTCACTCTGCGACGTGTTGTAAAAAATCGATTTTATAAAAGTTTCGGGGAGTGAAATACCTAATGGAATTTGACAAAAGACCTATGGTTAGAAAGCTATGGATGTCTAGTTTTGGGGGAAAAATATATCTCTCCATTTGGAGTTAAATTGAAATCATAATCCAGCGTTGAAGGTACACTGCCAGAACTTAGAATCAGTTCGGGCAGAGGTTTTGACAAAAATAATTTGACTCCATTAAAAGACTTTAAAATTCATGAAAAAATTCATAGATGCTCTCAAGGTATGCATAAACAAGAGAAAAAAAGTAAGAAATCAATTGTATATGTCAAAACAACCAAAAACAAAATGGACAAGGCAAGCAATCACATTCAACCAAAATAGAAAAGCTTCAAAGTGAGGACTACTCCCTCATTTGGTTCTTCCACCATTCATTCTAGGTTTTCCTTGCCATCCCCAGACATTCTTGACTCCTTCCTCTTCTTTGTTCTTGCCTCTTCTTGCTCTCCCCTTGCTTCTCTTTGACCTAACCACTATTCTTTTTTTCCATCCACTCTAGTTTGACCTAACTTATCCCTTTTTATAAGCAAGCCACCTCTCCCTTTCTTGACCTAGGCTTCTAAGTTTTTTTTGTTAAGTGTTTTGGGCTTGGCCCATTAGTACTAGGAGTAGATGATCTAACATTTTTTTTTCTTTTCTTATTTTTGACATAAGAGTGATATTTTTGTATTTTATTTATTTTTATGCTTTTCAAGCCTCGACAAAATAGGGCATCCACAATATAAGGGACCATTTATAGTGAAACATGCTTTTTCTGGTGGAGCCCTCATCCTTAAAGACATGAATGGTCCAGAGGCAGGCCGCCTAATCAATTCAGACTCAGTGAAAAGGTTCTATGCCTGAAAGTTTGCTCATCAAAAGGGGTATTCAAAATGAATATGTTTTATATCTTAGACGGAGGGATTAACTTCCGAGGGGAGTCGCAGGGCAACTTCCTTCACGCTTTTGTAAATGTCACCATTAGATTCTTGTGGCTTTGAATGTTCAAATTGTACCAACTTTGCATCATAACATCAAAATGAGAATTATTCTTATAATTTTCTCTTTACCATTTTTCCAAAAGCCGTGCAAGTCTTCCTTTTATTGTTTTGTTGATTTAAAACAGCGGTTAAAACTTGTGCATCTATTATATAATTTGTTTCTTTCCTTGTGGCTAACTAATCGATTTAGATGTTAGATAAGAAAAACATTGTCTCAAGCAAGTCGCAAAATTTTGAGCGACTCATGGGAAGGTTAACCGCCTTAGCAAAATCCTTACAAAGGTATTTTTTAGTATATGCACGTTTAACATTTACTTTTAGGGGATTTTTGCTTGTCGAGATCCCATACTGTAGGCTAACCTATGGCACATGAGCGTTTACCATTCATAAGTTTTGTGGAAAACTTGGTGGCGACTCCTCGAAGCCCGCCAAAGGTCCAGTCTTCGCAAATATAAATAAAATTGGGCCCTGCTTGGACCCACGACATCTGAGCACTCATGCAAAGTAGGTGGGATCATCATCCATGTTCACCAGGATTAGATTTCTGCCAGAGAAGGCATGCTTGACTACATAAGGGCCTTCATAAGTGGGGGCCCACTTACCCCAACTGTCTTCTTGATTTGGAAGGATCGTGCGCACCACCATGTCTCCTTGCTGAAACTCTCTTGGTTGCACAATTTTGTTGAAGGCACAAGCCATCCTAGCTTGATATAATTGGCTGTGACACATTGCAGTTAGCGTTTCTCATCTAGAAGGTTGATTTGATCATACCGGGCTTTCAATCACTGATCTTCTTGTAACTCTGACTCTATCATAATTCTTAGGGATGGAATTTTCACTTTAATAGGCGAAAATGCTTTCATTCCATACATCAGAGAGAAAGGGGTAGCTCCCGTCGATGTCCTCATCGTGGTGTGATATCCATGCAACGGGTAAGGCAACATGTCATGCCAGTCTTTGTAAGTGACTATCATTTTCTCAATGATCTTTTTAAAATTCTTGTTGGTTGCCTCTACTGCACCATTCATCTGAGGTCGGTAAGGGGCAGAATTATGATGTGTGAAGTGAAATTCCTTGCATATCTTCTTCACTTTTAACCGATTCAGGTTGACCCATTGTCAGTTATGATCCTCTCAGGCACCCCATATTGGCAGATAATGTTGGTTCAGAGGAATTTCACCAAGATCTTTTGCGAAATATTGGAGTATGATGCCGCTTTAATCCACTTGGTGAAATAATCGATGCAACCAAAATGAAGCGATGACCATTGGAAGCCTCAGGACTGATTGGCCCAATGATGTCTATCCCCCCCACATTGAGAAAGGCCATGTAGTGACTATAGACACCTCATTTTGTCCGGGCTTTTAATCGGCAAAAATCCCGAGAAATAATAATGGAAAATATTAAGAAAAATAGATGAAATGGACTTAAAGCCCAAAAAATAGACAAAAAATGAGAAAAAAGTTCAAAAAGTGTCAAAAAGGCCCAAAAACCGTCTGAAAGAGGCAAAAAATAATCGCTGGCCGGAGTGATGGAGCCACGGCCATGGCCGTCAGGGTAAAATGGCCTAAAATAACCATTTTTCCCCGACCTTCCTCTTCTTATAAATAGGAGATGAATTTGCCTCATTTGGCAAGGATTGTTGGTGATTCTCGAGAGAGAAGCTCTCCATTTCTATAGACAGAAGCGCCTAGGTGAGTGGGTCAGAGTCTCGGGGATAGTGAGAGCTGTCCGGAGTGGTTCTAAAGTCAGGTAAGGGTTTTAACTTCTTAATTAAATCTTTCAATTATTTAATTATTTAATTTAGTTCTTTAATTCTTTAATTTGTGCATTTTAGTCCTTGTTTTGCATTAATCTTATAGACATTTAGGATTCATTTGCATTCTGCATTAGAAGCGTCAAGGGACCCCTATGTTCACCTGTATGCATCATGCCAGCCAGACTAGTCATGTCTGCTGAGTACGGCTAGGTTTGCATCGATACCTACATCACACATCTGCATCATACACCTGCATTATTTGTCAGCACCATATGCAAAGCATGCATAGGTGCCTTGGGCCAGCATGTCCAGTCGGCACCTAACTGATACCCCGATTGGGCCCACATGTCTGGCTCTTGTATCCACACACACACACACACCTGCATATGCATCCACTGCAAACTACGTGGACTCTGATCTCTCTATAAAGGTACGTATGCACCATGATTTCATCCTAGTTCGAGCCGAATCATGCATATGTCTGATAGAACCCTAAATTTTCCCAAAAGCCAGATCAAGTTTAATTGGGTAACCGTCTAGAACGGGGGACAAGGGTGCCAAATACCTTCCCCTTGGCTCAAATAGACTCTTGATCCAGAGCTTTTTGGTTCAAGCCTTCTTCGCCTGACTTGTAATATGTTAATTAATTAATTATTCATTTTTGGAAATTAATTATTCAAAATACATTAGAAGAACGATAGTGTCGCTATAGTTACCCAATTCTCTTGACCTTCTTAAATAATACCCCATATCTTTTCAAAATTAAATTTCAATTCCATTTTTCACTTATGGCCCATATTTTCATTCCATTCTCATCTTCATCCCATTATTTTCAAAAAATTCATTTTTACCCCATTATGCATACTTGACTCATATTTTCGTTTCTTTTACAAAAACACCTCTTTAACTTTACAAATTTACCTTTTTGCCCCATCTGTCATATTTTCATTTATTACCTCGTCTAATGTTTCAAAATTACATTTTTGCCCCATTTCCCATATTTTTCAAATAAAACCATTTTCAACTTTCTAAAATTACATTTCAACCCACTTCTTTGCTATAATGACATTTTTGCCTGATTTTCTATAAAACTCGTATATAATTCTTATTCTCACCTTTTTGCAAAAATACCGCTCTTTAACATTCCAAATTGCATCCATACCCCGTTTCCATCAAATTTTCCAATCAATCACCCCCTTTCCAAGTTTCGGGGTTTTAAAAGAGAAAACTTGGTGGCGAATCCCTATCACGCATCCAGAGTGTTCGTGCACGGCCCCCGCACCCTTCTCCCCCGGTTCCCACCATTTGGCGACTCTGCTGGGAACATTAGAGAGTCAAGCCTATTTTAAAAAATTCAAATTGATCTAGCTTTTCATCAGGGTTCTTGTTTGTTGGAAATTTAGGGTAGATAACTTATAACAACTGGAACCTTAGGGTAGATGACTCATATATGCTATATATGTGATAATATATATATATATATATATATATATATATATATATATATATTTATCTCTGTTTTGTAGTGAATCCACTTTGGTGGATGAGAAATGGTAGTTTAAGACCACTTCGAATCACACACATCACTATTTACGGCTATTGCTTTACTGTAGTTTGCTTCCAACCCGGAGAACACCCTTTTAGATAGCAGGGATCTGGGTAACTTCCCTGTTGGGCCTAATGGCTATAGAGGTTGATCCGCCCAATCCCTCTTGGATTGTCACCCGCCTGGGGAGGTAAACTCGCATGGACCCTACTCCATGGGGAGGGTTTCTTCTTTAGCTAGGGTCCTCATCGCGTGATGAGGGCAATCGAAGGGCCTTTGACCTGATTAGGATTTTTATAGAACCACGCCCACCCTGCATTGCATATAATGGCTCATAGAGACCACCTTAGGAAGCCAGTTTTAAGCCCCAGGAACCCGAGGCCTTAGGACACAAGGAGCGGGAATCCCTTGCATTCATGCATTTTATTTTTCTATCAAAGTTTTTAGATGTAAAAGAAATTTTGTATTTTCATTATTACAATGTAAATTCACCTTTGTACAAAATTTGTCAAATAATAATAAAGGCTAAGAGAAAAGAAGTCAGGTTGAGAGTTTTCCTTTTCTTTATCTGTTACACTAACCCTTCTATTTCCCTTTCAGTTTTGCCTTATTTTTGCTATTTTCATTAATATATAAATGGATCAATTGGCCTTCTGCTCTCGGTCAAGCCTCGCCTGCACTAGTAAGAAGTTCAGAGTTGAGGTGAAAGCCAATTTGGTCAAAGAGAAAGTCAAGATGAGAGGCTACCTTCCTATTGAGTAAGACCGATATTTCAGAACCATATTTGGGGAATTCTTGGAGTTGCTGGATGTTGGGGTGTCAGATTCTGTTTTAGCTGCCTTGGTCCAATTCTACGATAACCAATTCAGAGCATTTTGTATTCCTTGATTTCCTCCTTTCATTGGTGATTGAAGAATATGCTGGCTTTCTGAAGAGACCTATTACACCTAGGGATGCAGTATATAGATATCCTGGGCACCTCCCATCCAAGGCCGATGTGAGTCTATTCGTGGGTTTTCTAGAGAAAGATACGCACTTTAGGAAGCCAGGCACAACAAAGATGGTTCCTTTAGGCATGTTAACCAAGCATTTGGAGATACTAAAGAATAAGGAAGATTGGAAGAGCTTCAACAAAATTATGGACTTAGCCATTTATAGTATAATACTCTTACCTTCCACCATTGACTCAGTGGACTTTGCTGCTATCGGTGTCTTCTTAGCTGTTTAAAGCCATAGTGTGAATCCTCTACTGGCGATCCTTGCAGAAAATTATGGATCCCTTACCTTATGCATGGTGGGTAAAGGGAAGAAGTTACAAGACTGCCTTCGGCTTCTTACCATATGGATGGCTAATCACCTTTTTGGAAATGGTTTATCTTTATGATCAATTATGGATACCGTTAACCATCCAATCAAGGATTTCAAGACTAGAGAGGGAAAAAGATTATATGATCCTACCTTTTTAGGGCCAAAAGATTATGTAGAATGGTTAGGCTTCCTTGGTGGGATGAAGAAAGAAAGCATATGTTGGAAGCTGACGTGGTGGGAAGACGTAGATATCCTATATAGCTATAGACAGTTTGCGAATGTTCCTTTAGTTAGTGCAAGGGTGATTATCAATTAAAATCCCTCAATTGCTCATATCCAGTTAGCCTACAAGCAAGGGGTACCGTCTGAGGAGCAATTGTAACCCCTATTTTATCTTCATGAGTCAGACCTAAGAGGGAACGACATTTCTGAAGCATGGTCATTCATCAAGTTCAGGGGTAGAGCTAAACTGGAGAATAAAGGCAAGGTAATTACATAAGGTTATAAAGAATGGTATCCTCAGCTGATGTTAAGGATCCATGTGAAATTTGCCCTTTTCAACCAAGTTCTTGGGAATCAGGGTCAAGAGGTGAGGAATGCCCTTAAAAGGAAAGTGTAAGAGTGTAAGCAAGAATTAAACTTCCTAGAAGAATAGAAGAAGAAATGTCAGAAACAAGTGAGAGAAGCCGAGCAAACATATATTGCCGTTAAAAAGGAAGTTGAGGGATTGAAGAAGAAATCCATAATCCACCTAGAAAATTACAAGCTCAAGAAGAAAAATCAGAAGCTGACTGAGCAAGTGGAACAATTGACCTGAGAGAGGAGATCCCAGGAGTCAAGGATTCAAGTTATTAGAAGAAAGTATGAGGCTAGACAGGGTAGGATCACTGAATTAGAAATAACGGTAGCTGAGCAAGACTGCGTTTGGCTAACGCCGATGAAGTAAAGGCCCAAAGGCAATACATTGTGGAACTTAATAGACAATTTATAACGTAATAGGGAATTACAAGCTTCTGAACGAAGAATCGGCGAAGTGATTGCTAGAAGCATGGAAAGAGCCTGAAAAGTGATGGAACAAGACTTAGAAATAGATTGGTTGCAAGGGGAAACAACTGTAGTAAAGAAGAAGATTGAAAAGATTGCACAACTAATGAATGTTTCCATTCCAAGGTTGATTGAAGTATTAAAGGAAGCTGAGTGGAGGGTTAGAATGCCAGATGTGCCTAAAGATATTGCGGAGCTCTTAGTGGCTGGAAGGGTCTTAATCAATAAGTGGAATGAAGTGTGTAGCCCATAAAGGCATGTAATTTGACTTGACTTAAGCACAGGCAAATGAAAGACTTTCTCTAGTTCAAGGATCTTCCCTGAGATATAGTGTGCATATAGCATAATCTCATGACAGCCATACGTCGACCTTATGTTTTGAGAGGCCCATATGTCTCTGCTAGGAACATAAGGGAGTCCGTGTAAGAGAGCAGAAGTCCTGATGCATGCCTGATGAACCTTTATGCTTTCACAACATGACATCAACCCTTGTCTCCTTTAAGCACAAGCGAATTAAAGAATTTCTCTGGTTCAAGGATCTTCCCTGAGATATAGTGTACATATAGCATAATCTCATGACAGCCATACGTTAACCTTATGTTTTGAGAGGCCCATATGTCTCTATTAGGAACATAAGGGAGTCCGTGTAAGAGAGTAAAAGTCCTGATGCATTCGTGATGAACCTTTATGCTTTCTCAGCATGACATCAACCCTTATCTCCTACTGAATCTAAATGATTTATACATAGATAATGGGGTTCCATTAATGCATCAAGGAACTTTTTTTTTTTTGCACTTTCTTTATTATTATTGCTTGCTTTTATTTTCTTGCCTTTATGTTATCTAGATAATAAGTATGGCATTAGTGAAAATGGCACCTTCGACATCGAAAACTATTAGCCGGGTGAAGACAAAGCAGCAGATCGAGGCACGAAAACGAGCATGGGCATCAAAGGAGATGGGAATCCTGAGAGATGAGAACTAGTGGTTGAAGATCGAGCTGAAGGAGGTGAGGGAATCTGACAGGGTGAACCATGCTAGAGTAACAAAGCTGAGCGAGTAGCCGAAGACACTACAAAAATTTGGACTTTTTGTGGTGACTTTTTGGTAGCGACTAGAGAAGTCGCCGCTGAAAAGGAGTTTTCAATGGCGACATTTAATAGTCACCACCAAACACCCTTTGGTGGCAACAAAACAATCGCCACCAAAAACTCTTCTGTCGTGACATTTATATGTCACCACAAAAGACTCTTTGGTCGTGACATTAAGTAAGTCGCCACCAAAGACTCTTCGGCAGCGACTTTTATTTCACCAACAAAGGATGTTTGGTGGCAACTATCAAATGTTGCCACCAAAAACTCCTTTTTAGTGGCGACTTTTCTAGTTGCTACCAAAGAGTCACCACAGAAAGTCCAATTATAATTTAAATTTAAATTTTTAATTGAAAAAATTACATTTCTCTCTTCTAAAATGATAAATAATATTTTCATAAAAATGATAAATAATATTACTATTTTTTAAATATTATAATTTATTGGAAATCATAATTTAATTATTATTGAATTTTATTAAAAGTAATAAAATTATTCTTTTAAAAAATTATATTAATAATATTTATTTAAAACTTTTTATATCTATATTGAAGTATATAATATATCAAATACACAATACAAAACTAAGAGAATTCACTTATATATAAATATATATAATTTTATGTACAATTAAAATTTTATAAAAGTAATTACTCTTTAAAATAAACTTTTATGTAATTTTTTAACACTTATGTAATTAAAGTGTTGTATCCCCTCTATGGATACATGAAGAAATGATTGTAATTATGAATTTTATGACCTTCATTGAAATAAACTATTCCTATGTGGGTATTTGGATCAGTGAGTCACTAATTCAACCGTTGGATCATCAAAAACCAGTTGAACCAGTAGAATATATAAATATAAATAAATTTATTATATAACAAACTTATCAATAATCAAAAAATCCAATTGTAAATTATTAAAATAAACAATTTAATAATTTATGCTTCCTAACTTTATATGTTATAGTTATAAAATAAAATGATTACATTATATTCATAATAAACAGAATTTTCAAAATTGACTTTAAAAATAAAAAAATCATAAAAATTACGTAAGTGTAGACAATTTTATTTTAGGAAAAAAAACAATAAAATAAATACTAATGGATTTGACATAAGCAAATTGCATGTAATTATAAAGCTAAATTTTTATTGTAAGTGAAAAACTAATTCTCTAATTTCAGTTATATTTTATCTTATATTCTTTTTATAATGTATGATTTTAGGGACTAAATAACAAAAAAACTCTAAACCACTTGTTATATATATATATATTGGTAAATTTCACTATTTGAGATTAAAGACAATTTACATATAATAAATATATTAGAATGACATTATATAGCAAAAGAAGATATGTGGCTTAGTGGTTGCTGCAGACATTACCATGCATCATGTCCCGCCTTTGAATCCATTAATGCAACATTTTCCAAAAAACTTTTCCAAAAATATAAGGTGTTCTAAAGGTGGAGCTCGTCATCGGTGCACGAAGATTGTCGGCAGTCGGCCAATGTCGGCAAATTGAGGTTCGGTTGATGAAAATTGTCGCTAGTGGAGGTCCAACAGGCAGAGCTCGTCATCGATCATCAGAGGTCCGGTAACCACTTTTAGGGGCGACCAAAAGTCGCTGCTAAAGGTCTTCAACGGTGACTAAATGGTCGCTGCTGAAGACATGTCTTTGGTGGCGACCAATGTCGCTGCGAAAGACTTGTCTTTGGTGGCAACCAATATGTCGCTGCAGATTATCTTCTATGACAGAATCAAAGGCGATGACTAAAAAGGGCGCGAGGAGCTGGTAGAGTGCAAGAAAATGATCTACAACTACAAGCATGCCAATACCGAGTTGATGAGGTGGACTGACCTGGAGAAAGCCAAGAGATTGTACTTGGCTAGCCAAGCCCCAAAGGGAAAGTTGCAGACAAAAGCCAAGCCACTTAAACTTATTATCCCGGCATCCGAGAAGAAGTCAGAGAGGACCATGTCTTTATAATGATGATGCCAAAGGATAGTAGGTTTTAAGGAACTCCAATCATGCCAAAAGGATAGTAGTTTTTAAGGAACTCCAAGCATGTAATCTCCATATCTATAAGGAACATAGGATATATATCTCCATCAAGAAGGAGTAATAGACCTCGCATCAAATTTTGTAAAGATTCTCTTTTGACAAGTAATAGAAATCATATTCAAGTGCATCACATTCTCTTTCTTCCTCATTCTTCACAATCTGCACAACAAAGCATTCACTCCAAGCAAGGCAATTAGTGCATGATACTTGCGTGAAAGCCCCTATGTTTTCATAGCAAGCTATCTACTCCTATATCCCTATTGGATCCCATGTGAACTATACAGGAATAGGAATTTATTGCAGCAAATCAAGGGCTAACAGTTTTCCCTCTTTGATGCTTGCATGAAAGCCATTATGTTTTTGTTGCAAGTTTATCAAGTCTCGATATTCCTATTGGATCTTTATGACTTAAAAAAATTCAAGATGGCCGAACGATGAAATTCACCAGAATGCCACGCATATAATCTTGAATTCCGAGAATAAATTATGATACATGCCTTTTCACTTTTTCAGGTACCAAAAGTGGAAGAAAAAGGAGCGTATTAGTTAACTAGTTCATACTCATCAAAATGACACAAAGGAAGAACATACGGAATACTTCTTCCCGCTAGTCGGTCAATTCTTTATCGCGTTAGGCAAGAAACCCTCATATCAACATGGCTATAGATGCTCACTGAGCATGGCTCTAACTAGTCGTCACATCTAGGATCAAATAAAAGCCTCAGGATAGTAGCACAAGGCACAACTCATGGGTCGAATCTCTCGTGGAGCCTCTAGTCAAAGCCTTGCAATTGGTTAGAGATAACCCAGACAACAAGCATGTAGTTGCAGAATGAAAGTAGGAAAGTAGGTTATAGTAAAATGTAACTAAATTTAAGTAACAGGTCCCAAAGAAGATGACTTTAGCAATCCTAGCCAATCTAAAGATATCAAAGTTTAATTATTTTCATTCGAGTCTTTTGGGAGCACAAGTTCTCGAGTGCTTGCTAATTTTCTCGCTTTCCAGTCAAAGCAGGTTTGGTTTAGATTGGGCTTTTGCTTTCTAGTCAAAGTTGGGTCTCCTAGGTTCTTACTCCCTTAATCGAAATTGGTTTTGGTCTAGATCCGGCTTCTACCGTCTAGTCAAAGCTGGGTCTCGCAGGTTCCTACTCCCTTAGTCGAAATAGATTTGGTTTAGATCGAGCTTCTACCTTCTAGTCAAAGCTAGGTCTCGCAGGTTCCTACTCCCTTAACCGAAATAGCTGTTTTTTGAAAACGTGTCCTTTGGCTTCATGGCGGGCATGAATGACTACATATGCAAGGCTTTCACAGCGGGCTGAAAGGTTATGGGAAACAGGTCCGTTTTTGTTTTTGATCATGTAAGGTCATGGCGGGCATGGAGATAAGTTGTGGGAAACAGGCCCCGATTTAAATGTCATTATAGAGTAAGGAAATACTTATAAACTACAAAAAGTCTGAACTTTAGTAGCACTAAAATTTGTTATTTTGTGATGCTTTTAGCGTTGCTAATGTCATTTTGTCACACTTAGTAAAGCGCAGAGACCTAACACGTTGAGACACACATTCGAGGCGCTTTACGTCAAGCGCTGGAACAAGCGCCGGAAATTGTTTCTTTGTGGCGCTTGCAAAGCGCCAAAAATTGCACAAGTTGATTTAAAATTTTTTACTTTAAGTTAGTTTCTGGCGCTTTACAAGTGCCGGTATTTAAAATTATCGACACTTTGAAAGTGCCTGCAAACTTAATGGCACTATAGAGGTGCCAGCATCTTCAATTTTCCAATGTATTTTGTGAATGTTGTATTGAATTTTTTTAAAAAATATATTTTATCTTTATATAATATATTATAATAATATCAGCCTACTCAAAATAAGAACAAAAATGATCTCAAGAATTCTTCCACTCAGGTCTTACATCATCAAAGATTTGTACATTAATGTACAACAAACAACTGAATCAGAAAATAGGAGATATTGATCTTGATATTAAATCATCTAAAAGTATAGACCTCCAGTAATGAACCAAGAAGTTGATGGTTACTCGTTGTGGCGAGTAAGACTTGTTGGCCATGGCAAGTGACCTTCTGCTTGCCGTGGCGAATGCTCCGTTCTTCTCTTGACTTGATTTCTTTCCAGGGGCTTGTAACGAGTTCTTGCTTGGGTTCCAGCCCTTGTGCTTTGGAGTATATCTTCCCCTTGATCCTTGTTAAGCTTGCAGCACTCAACAAACATCAAACGCACCTATCCAATATTCTACATATTTTATGGATAATCAAGAATATCAATAAATAGTGTTTTTTATGGGCATTTTATCACATTTTTGGTTCTACTCTTTATGTCAAAATATTCAACCTTTTTAGTTCAAAATCACATGTTTTTATTTATAATTTATGCCATTTAACACCCTACAGTTAGGTTGATTTTGGGTGCAATCAGTAACGAACCTAGCATGTACCATTTAGAAAATTTTTCGAAAATGAACTAAAGATGCTTTTCTTAAAAGATATATATTTTTTTCGAAAATCAACGAATCCCACTTTGTCTTTTAAACGATTGGACTTCGGAAATGTAGAACTAGAAAATTCTTGATTTATTAAGATTTTTAGGGCGTTAACCCAATTAGAAATTTCCTTATACCATGTAGGATATTCTTGTTTACTTGAGCAAATTAACACATGCCTTAGAGAGTTGGAAGGATCATTTAAAGACCAATATGTGTGACCTAACCCTATTGGAAGGATAAGCCCAAACACTTATCTACATTTTCACATCAATTCAGTGTTTTAACTGCTTAACTTCTTTTCTTCTAGAACTTGCAGTGGGTCTTAATTGAGGCTGACCAGCACACTAGAACCTGGGAAAATTGAGGCATTTGTTCTGTAACCCTATTCCCAAACACAAACCTAAACAAATTTTTCCCTGGTCACTCACTTTGAGCCTAAACGGGTAAGTCCATGGGTAAGGGAAATCCCAAGGTATTTCCAAACATTTAAATTATGACCTCCCATCATGTTTTGATTAGTAGAGAAGCTTTATGCAAAGAAAAGTAAAGAAAAAATCAAGAAAAGCATAAAAGCTAATGATTCTTAGGATAGTGTAAAAGGTTGAAGGTTGGAATCGTGTATCTTAGGGCAATGCAATGGAGAATTCCAAATTATCCTTGGACTTGCAATTTTCTTTCTTTAGATTAGGATAAAAATATTTGGCCTTCATCAACAATGTTACAAGCCCAAAAAAGACCTCTTGATTGGGAACTTGTGTGCAACAACAGCGGAGATAGAGACCCTCTTGAAGCCTATGGTAAGAAACATGTAAGTATATTATGAGTGAAATATTACCCCAAATATGGTGAGGCTATGAATGAATTGATAAATTTGTCCTAAATGATCCTGAAGAAATTCTCATGCATGATTAATTGGCTGAAGTGATCCTAGGATCAAAATTTACTAGAGTACCTGTAGGGTAAATCTTTATTTCTGATTGGGAGCACTAACCCTTTAAGTTAGCTTGATATTGAATGTTCTAGGTTTAGATCTTGTTTGTCCTGGAGTGCAAAGGTTTAAGTGTAGGGGGTTTGATCACACCAAAAATCAACCTAACTTTAGGGTGTAGAATAGAAGTTAAATAATATAAATATCCGTGAAAAAACACCAATTAGGTTGAATATCTCAACACAAGGAATTGATTAGAAATATGATAAAATTCCCAATAAAAGACACCAATTCTTGATATTCTTGATTATCCGCAAAACTTGTTGAATATTGGATAGGTGCGTTTGATGTTTGTTGAGTGTTTCAGGCTTAACAGGGATAAATGGGAAGAAGACATTCCAAGTGTGGGACCGGAACTAGAGCTCCAACTAGTAGCAAGGCCAAGAAAGTGATCAAAATAATCAAGAACAGAGCCATTCGTTGCATCCAACGAAAACTGGCTTGCCATAGCGAGTAATGGCCTGCTCGCCATGCGAACATAATACCACTCGCATTGTTGACGTAGCAATGACGCAGACAACAACTTAATGAGCGATTTTAAGAAGGAGTCTAGTCATACAAAGAGTTGGAGAAGCATTCAAACTCATCTGAATCAAAAGTTAAATTGCATACCAGTTATCCACTATCCCCATCCTAAACCTATTCAAACTGGGACCCCGGAGCACTATAAATACACGCTTCATCAAGTTGGCAAGGGACCAGGAAAATTATACGATCAATTCTTAGAAGAGAGAGCTTGTGAGATCATGAGAGGCTAAGTTCTTCTTGGGTTTCCAAGAAGAATTGGTGTAGGAATGAGCTGATGGTTTCGCATTAGGGTTTAGATAATTTTGTCTATGTATTTATGCTTATCGATTTTTATAATTATGTTTGCTTTGATTCATGTATTTTAATATTCTGCTATATTCACCGTGTTAAAGCATGTACATACTTGCTAAGTTCTTTGTTAGGAATTAGTTGATATTGATTATATGAAAGAGCACTAGGAATTTCAAGTTCTTGGAATTCAATATAATTACATTTATTGAGTTCTTGATTTATCTGCATATCTAAACTGCGATGTTATTTGTTTAATTATCCGTTCCCAGTTAGTAGATAGTTTCTCTAATAATATCATAAAATCTTCTGATGCATGTTATTGATGTACCCGTTTGGGAATAAGAAAATTACATAGACAGGCTTTTGTAATACATGATCATCTTGAATTAGATAAATCTTATAATGAATTAGTTCAACCTGAAAATTTTTTGATTGGGTATTATTGTTGAACCCATCTCTTCTTGGAACCTATTGGATATAATATCTTTGACCCTTTTCGCTATAATCATAAATTTCCCCTTTCATTCTCCGGATACCTGTTTTGGTTGGGATTTCTAACTAAATGCAGGATGAATCTGGCGATTTTGTGAGAGATTCGACCCTTGGGTTACACTCTGTGCTACCCTGAGGTTTTTATTTGATCACGACTGTGACGACTGGTCGAAACCTCGACTCAAAGAAATTCAGAGAGTTCTTGGACGCGGATAAGACTTCCATGCTTATTTTTATTGGAATCCTCCTGCCCGGCCCTCTTTGAACACCAGTCACCATACTCTGTCATGATCTTTTCTTGAATCTTATCTTCCTTTATCAAAGTTTGGACTTTTCTTCGAAAGGCGTCGTCTGTTTCGATCAAATGACCTGGTGCATTCATATGGTACTATATGAGAGTTCTAGCTTATACCATACAGGGTTTGGAGGTGTTAATGGCTCTAGGAACCTTGGGCATATGATTTCCCGATCAAAAAATCTTTTGAACAACTCTGATTGAGACATCCCAAAGTTCGGGAAAGCTTTGTTATCCTTAGGATTCCTAACTCCCCTTTTCCTTTTCCCATTTTGAATGTGCAACATCTTTCTTGGCTGGGAACTTTCCCGATAAAAATCTCCGATATCATTCACTTCCCCTTTGTCCTCAGTGTTGGAATGAGCTCCAATGAAGGGAAACGAGTATATCTTACCCCATAGTGACCGGCTGGGAGAAGTCCTTGAAGGGAACAACTACCAGCATGTCGTAATGAGAATCTTGGAGGGATTTCAAGAAGTACCGACTTGCTTCTTGATCAGTCATAGGGGGTTAGACCCCTATCAAAGCTTTCCTCCACCTACGAGCGTACCCTCGGAATGATTCCCCCAATTTCTTGCTTATTACCTGTTCTGATTTGCGAGTGAGTTCAATCTTGTTTTATGCAAACTCTTTTAATTTAGGAAGGCTAGGACCATGCTGCGGCAAGAATTTAGGTCTTCCCTATCGAGGTGCAAACCTGGTGAGGCTGTGATGGAAGAATGCGAGAAAGAAATTCTCATCTCGTTCCCAATTTCCCATGGTCAGATAATAAGCTTTAAGGTGGATTTTTGGGTTGGTTGTCCCATCATACTTGATGAACTCTAGAATCGGGAATCCCGTCAGAACTTTCAAAATCCCACCCTTTCTGGGAATTTTTGATCTGTTTGGTCCTGAGTTCTTGGCACGATTTCTCAATCTCCTTCTCCCATTTGGGGACTAATTTTTTTAAGCTGTTCATTGTTTGATTACCCTCGTGCTTTGAACAATGTGGTGACTACTTTGGAAGAAAACGAAAATTTTGAATTAGAATATGCTTATGCATGAAGGTAATTCCCTATGGCACTTGAATCTGGATTTGGCATCTAGATCCCCTCGGCTCCCCAAGCCTTTCTAAGAAACTGAGGTAAAAAACTAGGGGTAATCACTCTAGTGTCGTGGCCTTTTCTCATTTGAACATTGGTTGGCTTACTCAGATAGAGTGTGGTAAACAGAAAGTGAAAAAAAACTTTATTCCATTGATATTAAATTTGCTTTGTACATAAAGTTTCTCCGATTATAGAGTGACCTAGAAGGGCTTCATTTCTCTACTGACAATGACAATAAGATAATAAGGATCCTAAATCATGATAAAGGTTTCAACTAAGTTCCTTGTTTCAAAATCTCCTCATGCCTTTTTGTCGCCTTGTTTGTCAGAGTTTTTCCTCAATTGTTACTCCACCTTTTGCGAATTGGTCTTCCAGAGTCTTGACCTCTGCCCTTGAATCTTGTTGGTGAGTCTCGCTCTTCCTGCGGGCTTCAAGCTCCCTTCTTTCCATGACGTGATGCCTTATTTCATTTTCAAGCCTATGATTTTCTCCTTTCAGAGCCAAATTTTCCTCCATGATTCTAATATTCACTTCCCCTAACATGAGGTTCTTTTCTCCGAGCTTCTAGACGTCATTCTTTGAGTCTTTTCTTTTCGGGTTTTTCACTCCATGGACAACTTTTTTTTTCTAATTGCCAGATCTTGAGTGATAACCCAACAAGCCTTGATTAGGGAGAGTGCATGACGTTTCAATTGTTCACAAGTGTCAATGGAATGCCCTGGGGTATCTAGGTGGTACATGCAGGTTAGATCAAATCAGAACCAAGGAGGGAATGATTCCATCCATATCTTCCCCGGCATTGGACCCATGAGTCCCTGATCACCCAAAATTTTGAAAAGCTCGGGCCTAGTCATCTTGTAGTTAGGCAAAAACTGGACGCGGTCGTTCTTAATCGGCTTCTCTAGTCTGTTCTTATGACTGCCCTTCGGCGCACTTTGTTGGACGTCCTTCTTGTACATCAGGGAAGCATTGGTGGATGAGTAAAAGGCCATCTTTGATCGGATTCTGAAGCCATAATGATATTCATTTGTCAAAACGAATCATATTTAGCATACAAATCGAAATGTATGATTATGATTGATGAAAGTTAATTGTTATAAATGCATTTCAATGACATTGGATCCTTCCCTGTGCTTCCATAAAACTAAAGTGTTCAATGGGGCACAGGTTGATATCATGTTACACAAGCACGGAGCTCATCATGCATGTATCGAGGCCCTTTGTGGTGCCCAATTGCTCAACGAAGCTTGACGACTTACGCTTCCTTAAGACTTAACGACTCTTATTTCTCAGGAACTCCTGTAAGAGTTTACATCTTTTGCTTAGTGCCCTTGACGTGGTCACATTGGTGAACCGAGTTTGCAGGTGGTAGCTTAAGGCAAAGATTCCTTGGTGTAGGTATCGGGTTCAAAATAGGTGTGATAGTCACTTGTATTAGCTACAAAGCCAGATTGGCTTCCACTCATACTCGTACCTCTTATTCTTTGGGTCTCATGATCCTCGAATGCCATCCCAATGTAATTACAATGTGTGTATGCAATACGAATGTAGAAAAAGAAAAGGCTTGGTCAACTCTCTCATTTGACTGGTTTGATTAGGTTTCAATTGATTTGATTCGATTATAATTTTAATATTATTTAAATGGATATTCATGCTATGCAAAAAAATTTCTCCTTGTGACCTAAAGGCCGATTCTAAGGGTTCAAAACTGGTTGCCCTATGGTGGGTGGTTGGTAAGGTCTATTACCATGCAAGGTTATGTATGTTCTAAATCCTAGAAAAGGCCTCCTAGATTGCCCCTACATTTAGAAGGTAGCGACCCCGCCACGAAGGAAGATCCTGCCATAGTGAATGCTAGTGCGGGTAGACCTTCGATGTTAGCTAACAATCTAGGCAGGGTCAAGCGGTCTTCTTCCATAGGCTACAACCCAAAGGGGAAGTCACTCAGACCCTTTCAAACTAAACAAGGTGGGCCTCGGGTATAGACAGATAAACATGCTATCTACCCTAGTTCACACAAGAATCAAATCGTAGGCGAAATAACATTCAAATTTAACATTTAAAATAAAAGGGGCTTGTCTCTCACTGGCTCCCCAGCGGAGTCACCAACTGTAACGACCGCCTCATTTGACAGAATCGCCACCAAGTTTCTTGTCCTTAAACTTAGAAAAAGTTTTCAAAATTAAGCTTTCAAATGTAAAAATATGGGCTTGGGAGACTGCTTACGCCAAGGGGAAGGCGTTAGGCATCCCTCGTCGTCCATCTTATGATGGTTACCCCATAAAACCCTAAAGTTAAATGTACTCGGCCTTAATAAGATCCTATCAAGCAATTAAAGGTTGGCTCGAACCAAGATGAAACCTTGGCGTCTACGTAACCTTAGAAAAAGGGATCAAAGTCACATAGTTCTTTATAGCATGCAATTGTGTTTGTGTAAGGGCTCTCACCATGCAATTAAAGGTTGGCTCGAACCAAGATGAAACCTTGGCGTCTACGTACCCCACAAGGCTCTTTGCAAATCTTATTTTCCAACCTAATGTATACCAAAGTTCACTCGCCAAGAAGGTGTGAATTGGGCAAGATGACAAGCCCGCTATTCGTTGCGGAGATATAACGAGAAATTTTCAAGTTACCATTACTTTAACCCTTTTTATTTGAAAGTCAACGAGGTCTTTTTCATTCATGAGCGGGCTTGAACATCTGCCCTTGTGGGGTAGGCGCCCGAACCATAACCAACTACGGGAATCCATATTGGCCTTCAATTCCCCCCTGTCCTTTTTTAATTTTAAGAGCCACATTGGCTAACGGGTCCGAACACCCACCCTTTTTGGGGTAAGTGCCCAAACCATAACCAAATGTGGGAATTTAGATTAGTTTTTGGTTTTCCCCATTTTTTTTAAAAAATTTTAAGAGCCACATCACCCGCCTTTTTGGGGTAAGTGCCCAAAACATAACCAAGCATAAACCCCCAGTTGGATTTTTGCGTGACCCCTTTTATTTAAATTGTTCATTTAGATTGTTCGTAAAACATTCTCGTTATTCCCTGCTTCGCAATGGTGTTGGGCAAGGTGGTTGATTATGGAGGAAGGTGTTCCTTTTTGACAGGTGATTCTCTGGTATATGGAAAATTGCCCCTCCCTGGTAGATGCCAGTTAGGGGTATTTTGCAGTGTTTGAAAAAGAGGGAACGCTTGGCGTCCTTAATATAACTTACTCATTTGCTGACAAGGGTATCCCATTATTATTTTAGTTGTATTTTTTCATGGTTAATGTGGTGGAGTGGGATGAATGGTCACCCTTTAGAATTTTATGTTAAATCATAAGAGCAGTATTCCATCTTGTCAGTCAAGTTAAATGCCAAGGTCGCCTCATTTGGGTAAGGCCATTAAAAGCGTATGGCGTAGAGAAAGTTTCCCTTTTATTCCCAAGAATAGTTTTGCCAAAACACATATTACTTTGAACAATCATGTCCGTCCTAGTATGTGACCTTCATTTTCTTTTTCAAGATTGGAAAACTTTTCCTTCTTTTTATTATTCATTTACCTTTTGCTTCGATTAGTTGCCCTCGATAATATGCCTTACCTGTAAAAATGAAAAATTTAGAGTCAGGCTATATACATGTCATGTGACTTCTTTTAGCAATCTTTTGGACCAACATTCATCCCCCTCCGGTTGTCTTTTGCAATACCTAGGTTATGTTGAGAAACCGGGGGTAATATGTAGATTGAAGGAGTGTGAACTCCACCTAGTAGCATTCTTACATTGGCCTTTTCCTTACTAGAATGTATTGGATTGCGCATTGATTAGTTCATTGGCGAGGAAGTCTTAAGTGCGACGGAGAAGCGCTCAGGAATATTCTGATGGTAGATGTAGAGCCGGTCAGCTTTGAACTAACTAGGGAATGGTGCCATCCATATGCTCCCCAGCCTTGGGTACATGACTCCCCTGTCATAGAACCTTGAAGAGCTCGGTTCTAGTCATTTGGGAAGTGGCCGCTTGAGAGTGGTTCCAACTTGGTCTTATGGATTGTTGTTCCCTTGTTGTAACATTGGGGTAGCAGAGGCTGGGTTAAAGGCCATTGTATGGGTGCTGGAACCATAATGATTGCCAAAAGAAGTCTCACTTTGAATAACGTAAATGAAATAAAAGATTCGCACAGTAAAATAAGAAGTGTGTAAAATAAACATTAAACAAACATGATTAATGCATGTGGTTATAATTGCTTTTGGGATGACATCGAATCTTTCTCCGGCCTTCACAACTAGAGTATTCAATGTGGGATGGGTTGATATCATATCAAGCGCAATGCTCATTATGCATGTACCAAAGCCTTCACGAATCTTGAGAGCTCGTGCCCCTTTGAGACTAGTCTAGTAGTAGGCCACTCCTTGAGATTCCGGACAATGAGACCTATGATGAAAATGTCCAAATTTAGGCATCAGGGTTTTGTGAGTGATGAAGTGGTAACTTCTCTATTGCAAGCACTGGAGGACAAATGGTGACTTTTTTGAGCAGGTGACTAAGGGTCTATGATAATCTCCCAGTGCATGCACTAGGGATTTTGAAACAAATATGACTCTAAAACGATGCCTCTCCAATATAGGCATTGCGTTTGAAGTATAACTAAAGTGACGAACACAAGGAAGCTATATGGAATCGTGGTCATATGCCGTAGATTGGAATGAGCTAAAAAGGTGGTCCGATTCGTGACATATAAGCTAAAAAGATTGTGCAAGCACTGGGTCTCATGGCAGCCATGGGATGAAGATGGTGGTTCCCCAGTGCGGGCACTGGAGTTCATGACAAGACCAAAGGTAATGACTCCCCGAGGAAGGACCAAGATATGAGTCTAACATGATGATTCATCAGTGCAGGCACTGAGGCTCTAGACGGACACAAGATTATGACTCCCTATATAGGGGTTCGAAACAGGAGCTAAGGTGAAGATTTCCTTATGGGGATACTGAGATTCTAGACAAGTATAATAGCTCGAGACAGACGTGGTCTTATAACCGTGATTCCTTAATGGAAGCACTAGGATTATAGGGCAGACACGAGTTTGAAATGATGGTTCCCCAAGGAGAAACCAAAACATGCCCTAAAACAATAATTCCCCGATATAAGCACTGAGGACTAGACACATGTTGAGAGGGCGCTCCCCAATGCAAGCACTGGAGGCCAAGGTATTACCTAAATGGTAACTCCCCCAGTGCTGGCATCGGAGTTCAAACAAATGCGAGTTTAGGAGGGTGATTCCACAGTGTAGGCACTGAGGCTTAAGATAAGAATGGTAGTTCTAAAGCGATGGGCCTCTCTATATTGGGAGTTTAAAACGATGATTCCCTAGTGCAAGCGCTAGGGCTCAAGGCAAGAATGAATCTAGAAGGATGATTCTTTAGTCACCATTTAGCTTCAATAGGCAGACTCGTTCTTTAGGCCACACGATTGTCAGATGCCATCCCAATACAATTATAACTATGAATGCAATGTGAAAAAAAATCGGAAAAAAAGAAAGGAAACAACTCAGTAAAAGAGTATGAGAGAATTGACTTCACCACAAATACCATGTTGAGTTTTTTGGAAAATGATGCAATAAAAGGTCCTCACAGATAGCTTGATGAAAGTTTCTTTCAAGAAAGTAGTGGTTATATTCGTAACTACTATGAGGATAATTCTCTGGATTCCTTGTCGTCTCATTGTTAGTCAAAGGATTCTATGATAGATCAAAATTGAAGTGTAAGGAAAAGGTTCGTTACACACGCATTGTGTTTCTTTTGCTTTTAGTCAAACATTGCGCCCGGCAAATGGGATTCTTAACTGAAACGGAGATTCCTCAAAGTATAAAAATTCATGTTTTGAAGCAAAAAGAATATTTTCTTCACGTTAAACATCTCAATTACCATTTGCAACCTTGGCACTAGCTCGCGTGAGGCTTTCTAGTAAAAGGCCAAAAGATTGACACCATGTTCCTCAGTAATTGTAAATATTGCCACTGCTTACTAACTTTGCAGATAAATAAACAAATGTTAATACACTTCAATGGCGGAGGAACTAATTTGAAAAAAAAAGGTCCTCGCCAAATGTACAAGATTTTATGCACAAGAGGAAAAAGAAATGTCTTTAAAAAGGGTGATTTACATTATAAGCAAATGCGCAGTAAAAATGAAAAAGAAATTTTTTTCTATATAACGCAAAGGAAATTGTAAGAAAAATGGAAAAAATTTTTTATATACAATGCAAATAAATTTTTTTTATATATATATACAATGCAAAGTGTAACTACGAAATATTCCCCCTAGGGACACGTGGCACTAAGCTTCCAGAAGCTCCACGGCATCCCGCACCAGAGACACGTGGCACCTTCCATCTGCCCCTTACGTGGCCAGTATCCACATCTTTCCTCAAGGGCTCCCATCCAAGAGACGTTCGAAGACCCCCAAGTATCGTGGGACGACCCACGCCCACGAGAACGTGGGTCGAGCACGTCCTCCCCACACACACTATAAAAAGGCCCTCACCCGGGGGACTTAAGGGATCGGAACTCAAGACAACATCAGGAAACCATAATACATAAGAGCAAGTACGAGTACTCTGAATATACAGAAGCTACTCTCTATCTGCTCAATACCTACATCTACCTATTGTGCCTGAGAGCTTACTCCACGGTTCTACCTTGCTTCGTCTACTCTTCGGCCAACACCCGGCACATCTCCGTCCCGGAGATCTCTACAAGCAGAGCGCCCGACCGCTCTAAGGGACCCTAGCTGTCTCACAACTAAGGCAACCTCCTACGAGTGGCTCGCCTGCCCGGAGTACCTTACGCACGTCTTAGCCGCACACGACCCTATACAGGTAACCACCTAGCCCAATGGCTCCTATAGACGTCACCATGACGAACTATGTGAACTTTGATCCCTTCCTAAGGGTACGTAGGCACCTAGGTCCTCACCTAAGGGTAAGTCCCCCAATGTTACGACCCCTTGCGGTCCTTATTTACAAAGTAAAATTGTCTGAACTAAAAAGGACAGTTACATTGGCACCCACCGCGGTCTTCTCAGACCACAACGCCTTGTGCACTCTGCCGCTGAACGGAAATTTTTTTCAGGGAGTAGGAGTACTCACCTAGAACACCTCAACAACGCAAGTAGTTGTTGCAGAGACCGTGGTTCAGACACCAGCACCCAGGGAGGAAGCATGCCCTCAGCATCCCTATTGTATGCCACACAATCCTTGCCTTTCAATCGGAAATCAAGAAATGGCAAAGCCGACAAGGACCTCGCGGGAGATAGAGCTTGCCCGACTTGAGGCGGAGATAGCAGCTATACGTCAGAAACAACGGGAAGAGGAGAAAAACTGCCCCCAAGCAAGTGTAGGCGTCTAATTGCTGGCAACAACGCATAGCGCGCCCGTGGGACCTTTCAGCGACCCTACCGGCTTACCCACGATACAATCCGGGACTCTACCCAGCGAGTTTGTAAGGTTATCACTGACAGCGCCAGCTCCCCCGCCAAAAATCCCGCCTGGACGAACAATGGTTGCCGGGCAAGCAGTGTGCACGCCCACAGATTACCCGCGACCACCAGTCCTAAACTACTCGTCGGGATCTTATCTCCACATGCCTTGGCAGAAGCTTACAACCCGTACGCCGCGTACGGTATGTTCGCTCACTCAGGACAATACCGGTGGCCCGGTTTCGACTTCCAAGGAAAAGGGAGACACCCTATGACCCAGCAAGTCATGAACGAGCACGTACCCATGGGCTTCAAGATGCCGTTCCACATAGAACCCTATGGCGGAGAGACGAATCCGCGAGATCACATTAACACCTTCAACTCGGCCATGTCAATATTGGGCATGACGGATGGTCAGCAGTGCCGAGTCTTCTCCTCGACCTTGAAGGAGGTAGCTCTGAGGTGGTTCTCACTGCTACTTACAAACTCGATCTATAGCTTCGAGCAGCTGGTGCAGAAGTTCCTCACTCAATTCGCAAGCAGCAAAGAATACCAAAAGAACGAAGACTCCTTTATTGGTTTTCACCAAGAATAAGGAGAAACCCTACAAGCCTTCTTGGCCCGCTTCACCAAATCCAGGTCAGAGGTCTCCAGGATGCCATCGCGATCTTTGTCATCAAGCAGGGCCTCCAACGTTCGCAGTTCTATGGGGAACTCAACAGATGCCCTGTTTCTACCTTACAGGAACTGATGGACCACGCATAATGGTTCATCCAGGAAGAAAATGCGCAAATCACCAAGGAAAAAATGAGGAAGTTCCTGATAAGAAGATTCGACATGGAGTGAGCTGAGAAGAAAAAGGAGAAAGCAACAGTGGAGAACCAGAACCGTAAGGAGAAAAACAACAGAAAACAATCGCCACCGTGGCCTCGAACGCCTCCCAGGGCATGGTTCACAAGCTACACTCCCCTTAACAAATCCTACGTCGGAATCCTCGAAGAAATCTATCACTCGAACATCCTCAGTTTCCCTCCACAGATTAACAGGCGAAAAACTGGAAAGCCAGTGGGCAAGTCCAAGTACTGCTGGGCAGATACATCAAGGAGGAGAACAGAGCTAATGCGGAACATCCACGAGAGGCCAACGACCAAGCTCCTACTCACTGGGTTGGATCTCTGTTGGGTAACCTGGGATGACAACCGCGAACCAGCACCAGAAGGTTACTTCTTGAACCCTCCTTCTTTACTCTCAGGCTCCACCACCACAGCAGCCTCCTCTCTCTCACCCAGGAACCACCGTTTTCCCCTCTCCCATCTTTCCTCCTTTTTCCCTTGAGGATAATCTTGCCGGCGGATTTTATCGGAAGACAGCGGGACAGGCAGACGCGTATCCCTCCTACCTCCACTTGGAACCACGGTTGAAGCTTCAGCAACTTCCCTTGGAAGAAGGTCCTACCCTGCTTTCTTCCCCCTACTCCGACCACTATCACGAGCACGGCTAAGAGGGGGAGGAGGAGGAGGCGAGGAAGAAGGAAGATCCTCCAATTTAGTGAAATCAAAAGGGAAAAGGTTGTCATCTCTGGCAATGGCACAAATAAAGGGGAAAGGAGTGTGAGAACCAGAGAAAGAAAACGAGGCAAGAAGGCAGAAAAAGCGTTGAGAGCAGATGGCAAAGAGAAGGTAAAACAACAAACTTTCAAATGCTGGATATTTATAAGGGGCACAAAGGCAGGGTGATTTGAAAATCTGCGCCCCCTCGTATCCCGCAACAGATAAACAATTATCCAGTACACCCACTCCAGGCTACAACCACTTGCCCTGGCCAAACACGTGGAGAGAATGAACGGCCCAGATCTGTTAACCAAAGGCGCAAAGACTGAAAAGCCCCAGGAAACCCAAGAGTCACTCAAAGACATTGAAGGGCCTTTCCGAAAAATCCTCAATCGAAGATAATGATGACGACCCTCGAAAATGCACCCGCATTAAATGAAGGAAAATGGCTGCAAATCACTCAAGGCCAGAGGAATTAATCAGACTTCGACATGTGGCATCGATCATAGCCCACTCCGTAAAAGCTCTTGCCAGCCACTGGCTGCGGACGAGCCTGACCAGGGAAAAACGTCTGACCAAAATTCCCCCGACCTTTGAATTTCCTCCGCACACCCCCATGGGGCACTTCCGGGAATTTCCCTCTAAGCAATGATGACGCCTCCTCGGAAAGTCGCGTACTTTCTCCAGAGACGACTCAAAAACTTACTGAGGAAGTCAAGCAGTCAGCCACCCAGAACAAGACGTGTGGCACCTTCAACGTCTCTACTACCTTAGAGTAAACCAAGAGACACGCTAAGCCTTACAAGTCGAACGACCACTCGAGATGGCCAAACCCACTCGCGGACGGGCTCTCTTTAACAAAAAGCAGCAGGTGGAAATTATCCTAAGTAGCTTACTAGCAGAGAATTTAAGTCAACGGGCGCCCAACACCCGTAGACTTAGGGGACTTATGTAACTATGGAATATTCCCCCTAGGGACACGTGGCACTAAAATTCCAAAAGCTCCACAGCATCCCGCACCAGTGACACATGACACCAATCCCATCTGCCCCTTACGTGGCCAGTATCCACATCTTTCCTCATGGGCTCTCGTCTAAGAGACGTGGGAAGACCCCCAAGCATCGAGGGACGACCCACGTCCCATGAGAACGTGGGTCGAGCATGTCCTCCCCACACACACTATAAAAAGGCCCTCATCCGGGGGACGTAAGGGATCGGAACTGCAAGACAACATCAGGAAACCATAATACATAAGAGCATGTACGAGTACTCTGAATATACAGAAGCTACTCTTTATCTGCTTAATACCTACGTCTACTCTCCGGCCAACACCCGGCACATCTCCGTCCCGGTGATCTCTATAAACATAGTGTCCGACTGCTCTAAGAGACCCTTGCTCTCTCACAACTAAGGCAACCTCCTACGAGTGGGTCGCTCGCCCGGAGTACCTTACGCACGTCTTAGCTGCACACGACCCTATACAAGTAACCACCTAGCCCAACGGCTCCTATAGACATCACCATGACGAACTACGTGGACTTTGATCCCTTCCTAAGGGTATGTAGGCACCTAGGTCCTCACCTAAGGACAAGTCCCCCAAGGTTACGACCCCTTGCGGTCCTTATTTACAAAGTAAAATTGTCTGAACCAAAAATGACAGTTACACAAAGTAAAAGTGGTTTCCTTTTCTTTTATTCACAATTCAAAAGAAAATTTTATATGCAATGGAAAGGGAAACAAATTTTTTATATATATACCTTGCAAAGGATTTTCTTCTTCTTTTATATATATACAATGCAAAGGAAAAGTGGTTTCATTTTCTTTTATTCATAATTCAAAAGAAAATTTTATATGTAATGCAAAAGAAATTATAAGAAAAAGAAAAAAAAATTCATATACTATGAAAAGGAAATTATAAGAAAAAGAAAAAAACCTTTTTATATACAATGCAATGAAAAGTTTGTATATATATATAGAATGCAAAGAAAAAGTGATTTGCTTTTCTTTTATTCTTAATTCAAATGAAAATTTTATATGCATGCAAAAGAAATTATAAGAAAAAGAAAAAAAAATTTATATACAGTGCAAAGGAAACGTGATTTCCTTTTCTTTTATTCATAATTCAAAAGAAAATTTTATATACAATACAAAAGGAAATTACAAAAAGACGCATGTGATGCAATGAGGGAAAGCTTCTTTTTTCTTTTAATGTATGCATGCAATGGAATGAGGGACTTCGCTCCTTGTGTCCTAAAAGTTAGGTGCTTAAGGTTTCAAAAACTGGTTGACCTATGTAGGTAGGCTCTAAAGTCAACTAATACATGGTTTATGCGTATCCACCCTTAAGGCAAGTAACAATCTAAGTGGAGTAGATTAGTCGACCTCTGTAGGCCGAGGCCCAACAGGGAAAGATTCTCATACCCCCATCTAACTATTATGGACAGCTTCGGGCATAAAAGCGAATTAAAGGTAGGTAGAAATGAAAATTTGTGCACTTGTGAATAGAAGCATTCTAACTACCCTTCCCTTCCACTCTAAAGTGGAAACCCTGCAAAAGAAGAAGAAAGCATATACAACAACCAAAAAAATGGCAAAAAAAATTCAACATGAAAGGCTAAAACAAATTAAATATTAATTTTTCTTAAAAAAAGAGGGGCTTGACTCTCTAAAATCCCCAACGGAGTCACAAACTGTGAAGACTGCACCTTCGGCAGGCTTCATGGAGTCGCCACCAAGTTTTCCATAAAACATGGAAAAGAGAAAATAGTTCAAAAGTGTAATAAAAATGGGTTTCAAAAATGGTTTCAACTCAGAAGTCTGCTTGAGATAAGGGGAAGGTGCTAGGCACCCCACTTCCCCCGTCCAAAGACGGTTACCCCAAAAACTAATACTTAAATCCTTTTGGCCTTAAAAGAGTTAGATTGCACACAAGAACACAAAACAAAACATGGAATGACTTGACTTAGTATAATAATCTAGAGCCTACGTACCCTCCAAGAGGGATCAATGTCTACGTAGTTCATGAGGTACGAATGTTTGTGTGTGTAGGGATGCTCATCAAGCAAAAGCTTACATGGCATCCCAGTGCAATGTGCATAAAGAAGCAAAGCTTCTCGGCACCTATCTACCATGAATTTACATTCAAACAACCAAGAAAAGTGAGTGTGTGATGCCCATCAGGCAGTACACCCAGATGGTGCGTGTAAACTAGTGCTCCTATAGAAGAAAGGGCTCCTTGCTGCACTAGGGTAACACATATTACAATAAAATAGTTCAAATAAATAGTAGTGAGGAGGTAGAAAGCAAGCTTTTCTGCATCTAGAAGGGGGTCGCAACCTGTATCAGGATAGGTCTCGACCTGCTGCCTCAGATACGGGTCCCGAGGGCAAACAAAAGCCAGTAGGTCATGACCTTCTTTAGGAGGGGTCGCGACCTATGCATAATTTTCTAGAAAAATAAAGTAAAGATACAACAGACAAACGGTGTACAATACTTGAAAAGGGGTCACAACCCCTACAATAGGAGGTCGCGACCCGTTGTTTAAACCAGAGAAGAGAAACTTTAGGGTGCTGGACCGCAGATCTAGGATATGGAGGGGATCATGGTCAACCCTCAGAGTAGCTTCGGGCCTAGCTCCAATTCCATGGATCCAAAGAAATAAAGTGAATTTGAAGTAAAAAGTGGTGATGGAGAGCAAGATGTAAAACAATGAAAAGAGCAAGAAAATACCTCACGATTCAGTCACAATTCCGAAAGCCTTTCGGTATTCAAAATCCCCCTTGATCGGTGTTGGAGCCTCCTATTTATAGGGATCTCGGAGGATCATATAAAAGGAAAGTCGGATATGAGTCATACATGCTAATAGGTCGCGATCTATCATGGCACGGGTCGCTACCTATTGCAGATCTGGATTTCATATGGATATGAGTCATAATTGCCAATAGGTCTCAACCCTTTGGCCCTGGGGTCACGTCCTACTGCTATAGGGGGTCACGACCTCTTAATAAGTTTTTTAGGCATTTTCTTTAAAAGAAAAAGCAAAGAGATCTTTTTTACGCGAATTTTCCTAATTCTAGTCATTAAATAAAAATCAAATTGGACCACTTTTGAACCATAGAAAATTGTCAAAACCTAAGGTGAGAAAGATTCAGATCTCCCCTACACACTCCCACTAACATTGTCCCAAAATCCTTTGCAACTTGTAAGATATGGTCTTTGGAACCACAGTTGTCGAGAAACTGTTTGAAACTATATTGTGGGATAAATAAATTTGCCATAAACCTTCTGGAAGAATTAGGGCATGCAATTTTTGTCCTCTATTTCCAAGACACAAATAAAGCTTTAGGAACAAGAATCAATGAAAAAGAAGTTCTGTAGAGAGAAAACTAATTTCACGAATTGAAGTGACATTCAGGAACGTCACTCTGCAACATGTTCTGTAAATCCGATTTCGTAAAAATTGCTGGGAGTAAACTACCCAATGGAATTTGACAAAAGACCTATGGTTAGAAAGATACAGATGTCTAGTTTTGGGAAAAAGTAGATCACTCCATTTGGAGTTTAAGTGAAATCAGAATCTTGAGCTGACGGCACTCTGCCCAAATTCAGAACTAGTTCGAGCAGAGGTTTCATGAAAATCATTTGACTACATTGGAAAACTCCTAAATTCACGAAAAAATTCAGATATGCTCTCAAGGTATACACAACCAAGAAAAAAAAATTCTAAGAGGCTATAAGCTATGAATGTCATAAGAAAGGGGAAAGAGGAAGGATTTCACCTTCATTTTTGTTCTAGGGTTTCCATCTCCTTCTCGTTCTTGATCTTCTCTTCCTCATCTTGCCTTTCTTCTTGCTCTTGACCTAGGCTTTTCTTTAACCTAGCCACCTTTTTCTTAACCTAGCCTCCTCCCTTTTTGTAAGCTAGGTTTTCTTCTTAAGTGTTTTGGGCTTGGCCCACTAGTACTAGGAGTACGCTATCTAACATTTTTTTGTCTCTTTTCTTATTTTTGACATAATAATGATGTTTTGTATTGTATTTATTTTTATGCATTTTTTTAAGCCTGGACAAAATAGGTTGTCTACAATGATTACCCATGGTTGTATTAAGGGTATTTTGCCCTTGCTTCTCCCTCCTAAGTAGAGTTAGGGTTCTTTCGATCTCTAGGTCCACAGGAAAACAAGTCTCCTTTGGACCTTCTGGTCATAAACCATGAGAACGATGAGGGAGAGACACTTTCACTACTCTATTCGCTGTGGTGAATAGTGGTGGTGAATGGCATAGAAACTCTGTGTTGTTCACTGCAGCCAGAGTTGGTGGCGAGTGTACCAGAAGAAGCAAAGACGCTTGCTGTGGCGAGTGCTTCTTGAACGTGGCTTGCTCACTATGGCGAAAGATACGGAAAAGGGAATAGGCTCGCTGTAGCGAGTGCCTTAAACACTCTGTACCCTTCGCTGTGGTGAGCACCCTTTTGCGAAGGTGCTTACTCATTGTGGCAAGACAGGGGCGAGAAGTTAATAGACTCTAAGTGGGTTCTGCCTCTCGTGAGGAATAAGAAAGAGGAAGAAGAATGAAAAAGAAATAGGAAGAAATTAAAGAAACAAATTAAAAACAAGTACCTACCTCGTTGGAGATGTAGATAACCAACCTTCAGATTGAAAAACTATTCCTTGGTAATTTGATTTTCACTCAAATTGCTTCAAATTGGTTCCGGCTGGTCGTTATAATCAGGATCAAAGAAAACCTCGAACAGTAGCACAGGGCACAACCCAAGGGTCAAATCTCTCGCAGAATCCTCTAGTCAATCCTGCAGTTAGTATATCTCAAACAAAAGCAGGTATTCACATATTGAAAGCAAGAAGGCATGTGTTGTAGAATTTAACTAATATTAATTAAATAGGTTCCAAGAAAGATGATTTCAGCAATCCTAGCCAATCCAAAGATATTCAGGATCAATTATTTTCATTCCAAGTTTTAACCTATTCATGATAGTTGTGCATTACGAAAGCCTATCTAGATAACAATGTTATCCCCGACTAGGAACATCAATAACATATATTACTAGATTTTATGATATTACTTAGATGTATTAACTCCATACCAGGAACAATTAATTCAAGTATATAATTATATTGGATTATAGGTCACGAACTTGAACGTAGAATCCCGAAATACCGTTCTATACAATCAATCTTACTAAATCATTCATGAGAAATCTAGCAGCTTTTTACATGTTTAATCATGGATAAACCTAGCAGGATATTCTATACAGAATCGAATAAATACAATCATTGAATCGAAAGGGTAAACACTAAAGAACGGAACAAATAATTAATCCCTAATTCGAACCCATCGGCTCATGCTTAGATGGGTCCTCCATGGAGAACCCAAGAGAACTAGCCACTTATGACTCATAAGATATCCTTAGCCTCAAGGTATGGTTGTGAAGACTGAAATCCCTTTACAACTAAGTGGAGCCTCTATTTATAATGCTCCCGGAGATCCCAATTTGACTAGGATTCTAGTAAAAGATTATAAGATAAGCTATTCCTAATTTAACTTTTAAATTCAACTCCGTTTGAACGCTTATTTGAATCGTTGGATGATTAGAATCCCATTTAAATTCGTTCATTTAGTTGCTGCTTGCGTCACGTGCCACGTCATCACACACTCACTGTGGCGAGTGCCTTTTGCTCGCTGATAACACCTATATTTACCCTACTAATTGATGCTATTTGGCATGGTTTTATAAAACTTATTGAGCCGTATAGCTTTCTTAGACGTTATTTTCGGGTAACTAGGGACTAAATTGCAATCTTGCTAATTCTTTGGTTTTAATATTTAAATTGTAATAATTCCATAGTTTTAATTTTTGTGCTTTTGATTGATCATCTTTGGGACTTTCACAATTGATTGTGGATATTTTCTAGTTCATACAAAAGAAGATTAGCAAGGATATCAACTTCAGGGTCATAACCGGTGCTAACGGCTTAAGAGGCAGAGAAGTAAAAAACACTTTTATTAGTTCTCCTGTTGCCAGTGGGTAAACCAGTAAATACACCATTTTGTAGGATTTTTTTGCAGCAGATTTGGTTTTTTCCAATTAGCCTTATATGACCTAAAACACTTGGGGAAAACCCTAAGAACTATTATTCCTTCACCCCATTCTCATTTCCTCATCCTGTTCCTCTCATTTCTCTCCATTTTTCTCCTTCCATCTCCATCTCCATTTCTCTTCTCTCCATTTTCTTATTTTCCCACCATCCATGGCTACTCTTGGAGGTGTGGAGCATGGTGGAGCTTCCTTCACCATCATAGAGAGCTAAGCTTCTTGGGCTAGAGGAGATTTCATGAAGGCTAGGGCATTGAGACACATATAGGGAGTTCTTTCTTTCTCTTCCACTTTCTCTTTACATTTTCATGTTGATTTTAACTAGGTTTTCATGGATTTGTATTGAGATAAGGATTATGGTTGTAATCTCTTTGTGGATTGGATTGTGTTAGTTTGGATATGTGATTAGTAACTTTGATCCATGGCTACTCTTGGAGGTGTGGAGCATGGTGGAGCTTCCTTTACCATCATAGAGAGCTAAGCTTCTTGGGCTAGAGGAGATTTCATGAAGGCTAGGGCATTGAGACACATATAGGGAGTTCTTTCTTTCTCTTCCACTTTCTCTTTACATTTTCATGTTGATTTTAACTAGGTTTTCATGGATTTGTATTGAGATAAGGATTATGGTTGTAATCTCTTTGTGGATTGGATTGTGTTAGTCTGGATATGTGATTAGTAACTTTGATTCATGGATGATTGTAATTAGGTTTAATTATTGTTTATTCTTGAATGTTCAATGAGATGGTTAGTTAACCATTAAGTGGAACCCATATTTAGACATTGATTACCATTGCTTAATTGGGTTGATTAGCTAGTTTTAGTTAATTACCTTGAATTGAATTATCATATAAAGCGGTAATTGAATGGTAACCATTGCTTGTTTAGGTTAATTAGGTTGCTAATTAACTTGAGATTGTATGGTTCACATGAAGTGAGAAATATAATTGGTTAATTATAATTGAATGGTTTTGTATGAACTCTCGATTATGTTGGATTGATGTTACTAGCCAGATTGAATCTCCGATAGGCCATTTTATTTTCCTTGCACTTACCCCTTTTATCTTGCTCTCATTATATCCAAATTAAACCCCCCCCCCCAAAATACATTTACTTTCATTGTCTTTATATTTACCACACATAAGGTGTTCAATGAATTGCCACATTAAACCCTAATTTGTTCATAGTTTGCATAGTTTAACGTGGTTCCTCATACGAGGCTCCTTGAGAGAATCGACCTGGATTGCACCACTATAGTGCATTATTTTCAGTTATTAATTGGTGTTGGCCTCGCAACAAGGCCACCATCAATTTGGTGCCATTACCAGGGATCCACTTTGGCTCTACGATGCATTTTGTTAACTAGTGTAAATTGGGTCTAGTTTTGGTAATTCTTATCTTTGTTTGTGAATATTTCTTTTGTTTTCTTTGTTTTTAGATTTGTGTCTGTGACTAGGTAGTTTGTTTTTTATTTGAAGCTTGCTTGAGCTTCACTTTTTGCGTCTTAAGCATTCTTGGTGCATTTTTCTCTATTTTTTGTCTTCTTGATTGTGTTCATATTTTTGTTGGTTTTTGTTGTTTTCTTGGGAGTTTCTCTTTGATTTCTTTCTTGTTTTAGATTGTAGATTTTGATTGTTGGTTAGTTAGCTTTCATTTTAGTGTTTTAGTGCTTTTAGTTTTGTCCGTTTGAAGCTTTTTCAGTAGAATATTTTTGTGATTCTTTCTGTTGATCTTCACATCAGGTTTACATCAGAGTTTTTATTCTCCCCTCCTTTGTGCAACACACTACACGTTGCTGGCGTGTGGTGCAGAGGTGGAGAATTCTCCTACTTTGTTTTGTGTTTTTGTGTTCTTTCTTGTGTTCTTTCTTTTAAGGTTGTTTTCCCCTTGTATATTATAGTTAGTTTAGGTTATTTTTAATTTGTTTTCAAAAAGGAATGGCTTTGAAATTGCAATAAAATCTTGGTGGAGGAAAGAAAACAATTAGGAAGTTGACTCAACATGATTTTAATTATGCGCAACTGCATGGTGCATTTCCTAAATTTACTTTTGAATTTGAAATTAAAAGTGCACTAGTTCGCTCACTTCCTAAATTCTTTGGTTATGCAGATGAATATCCATACATGCATTTGAATGCTTTGCACATGCATTGTATGACAATTAAACCGGTTAGAGCACAGGTTGATGATGTTATGCTGAAGGTTTTTCATTTGATCTTGGAAGAGAAAGCAAAGGAGTGGTATATGAGGTTACCTAGCTGCATGGAGAATGCATACCAGTCCTTGGCCACCCTAAAGAAGGCCTTCCTTGAGTAGTACTTTCCATCAACTAGAGCCACAGCCACAAGATTGGAAATTTCATCTGCACAACAAAACATTGATGAGACATTCTTTGAATTTTGGAGCCGCTATAAGGACTTGATCTCAAAGTGTCCTAACTATCAAATTCGGCTAGAGCATTTGGTGCAATCTTTCAACAATGGGCTCTTGGCACATGATGCTCAAACTTTAGCTATAGCTGCTAGTGGTTATGTGGAAAACTTGACGCCCAAGGAGGCGTGAGATTTAATGAAGCGAATAGCCTTGGATCAGCAACATGCAATAATTAGGGACACTGTATCTTTAGAGGAAGTGGAATCCATATAGGAAAACCCATTATTACAAGGACTGGTAAGAGACTTGGCAAAACTTTCTGCAACAGTTGAGAGAATTTCAACTCAACAAACTCAACCTCAACAACTTTCCATGGTCATCGTAAGCTGTTCGTATTGTGGCTCTCCGATGAATTTGACTAGCAATTGCCCAAGTAGATTTCATGAAGTTTTAGCCTTGTATCAACAAAAGCCTGGGAAATCTCAATCTTTAGTGCCCTACTCTTCCTTAGATTCTAAGTGTGGGGGAAATAACAGTCAATGTAATTCTAGGTTTCAAGGAGCCAGTTCGAGCTTGCAAGTCCACTTACCCAGCTCTAAAGATGATAGTGCCACCATGATTACACCATATGAGCTAGATTCCTCTCCTAAGAAAAATGGTATGCAACTACTCTTATAGGGAATGGTAGACCTTGAAGCCTCCATGAAGAATCAAATGACTACCATGGAAAATCAAATAGTTGACTTTGGGAAGCAATGTGAGACACACCAATCCACTGTATTCTCTAATGTGGATCAGATGAAGACTAACCACGATAGCTTGAGTGAGTTTGTCTCTCCAAGTGAAGGCAAGCGGTAGTGCGGCTTCAATCCGCTACTAAGATTTTCTGGGTTACTCGCCACCACTACTCGCCACAGCAAGCATTGCAGGGCAAGCTTAAATTCTTAGTGTTTTTTTTAAATAAAGTAAAATAAAATAGAAAAAAAAACTTCGGTTCATTAGTTTTTCTTTTCAAAGAACTCTGGTTATGCACCAGCAAGGATTTGGACATTAAATGGGTAGTCTCAATGAAATTAAATAGCTACTTATCAAAGGATGTGGGGAGGTGTCCGCTAAATTCGATGAGTACCAAGCTTAAGTGGATAGGCGAATAAATGTTGTGGAGAGAAAAATAGAGTCAGGTATCTCTTGTCTAAACGAAAGGCTTAGAAAATTAGAGAAAAAAGAATGATTGCCTTGTAACACGAGTTATGCAACTCGCCTATCCCATTGGTGCCGCAACTTCCATGAAGAATATGGAAAATAAAGGTGTTGCATTTCCAAATGTTTTGCCAATTCCTGAGCGTAAAAAGAAAATCGTACGGTTTAAACTCCAAGGAGTTGAGAAGGCCAAGGAAACTTAAAAAGCACCATCCGGTGAAGCTACCATAGAAGGGAACCTGGAGGTAGAGAAGGACCATTGTCCATCTGCGCTAACCATTCCTTTAACCGAAGAAAAAACCGGACAACTTGAGTACCAAAAAGAAACACCCCTTGCCTTCTTCCTTAAAATTCGATATCTCTTCTTTTATCCTTAAAACAAATAATGTTTGTAACATAGGTATAGATGATAGAAGCCCTAAAATTGCAACCATCTTAAATCAAGGTGAAGAGTTAGCAATAGAGATGATCGAATGGCAAGCAAAGCAGAGGGTAGGGAATACTGAATGTTCCTTGAAGTGTAGGTTTCTCTTACTGTCCCGAATATTCAAGGAGAACCTGTGCCTTGGTAAGTTAGAAGGGAATATTGAAAGTTCCCTTAAATGCAAGTCTCACCCGTATTCCAAAACTTGAAGGAGAACCTGCAACTTGGAAAGGTAAAAGGAAATACTGAATGTTCCCTCGAGCATAGGTACCTACTATCGCTCCGAGTTTTCAAGGAGAATGTAAAGGTAGATTGACAATCCGGCTGTTTCTTTCATCACCTTATCCTTAATTTTGGTAGTCCTCTTAGGATAAGTGTGGGGGAAGAAACCTCCCAGTAGTTGTTGTGTTTAAATTTCTTCGTATTCGATTGAGTCTTTTATTTCTTTTTTATATATAACTGCCTAACACTGCTATTTGGACTATTGTGTGAGCTACTAATGGTTCACTAAAACTATATGAACTTTATTGTAAAACCTTCTCGCATTACAAGTAATTCAACCCTTACACCAGGCCACCAAATGTAAAGTATCAAATAAGTGTAGGGGAGGGAAAATTAGTAATTTAGGCATGTTCTACGAGTCACACCATTTTTAATATTTTTCTTTTGAGTCTGATAGAGTCAACCCCTCCCCAAAAACACCCAATTTTCTAAGGGTATAATTTATTTGAAAAAATAAGTATGGGGGTGATCGGGGCTCTAACTAGTCATTACAGCTAAGATCAAATAAAAGCCTAAGGTTAAAGCAGTATAGCAGCAACCTAAGGGTTGAATCTCTCATAGAGCCTCTTGTCAAAGACCTGCAATTGGTTAGAACAAACCAGACAGGCAAGCAGGTATTCACATAATAGAAGCAGATATTGATATTGAAGTTCAATGAATTAAAGTAATAGGTCCCTATCCTATTTAGGATAGTTAAACATTACAAAAGCCTATCTAGATAATAATAAAATCTTCTGACCAAGATCATAATAAATTAATTAGATTTTATGGAGTAATTTAGATAAATTGATACCCAACCGAAAAATATTAATTTAGATAAATATTACCGTAATTAGAGATGCATGTTATTCATAAATAATGTAGGTAAACATATAATCCTATTAGATCCTAGGTCACAACCGTGATCCTAGATTCCCTGAGTACACATTCAACATGGGTAAGCCCGGCTGGATCTTTCATGATGAATCTAGCAACTAAGTACATGTTCAACATGGGTAAGCCTAACTGAATCTTTCATGAAGCCTTTAGCAAATACAATTATATCTACCTAGGATAATAAACCAAGAAATTAAAATATCGTAAATTGAGCTCACAGGCTCATGCATATATCATTCCTCTTTGGAGAACCCAAGGGGAATTAGCCACTCATGGCTCACAGAATATCCTCAATTATAGGGTGTGACTGTGAAGTCTGAGATGCTTTACAAGCTTCATGGAACCTCTATTTATAGTTGCTCCCGAATCCTAATGGGACTAGGATCCTATTAAAATATACAAAGATAATGATATTCAAACCTATTCTAATATAAATATCAAATTCTAAGACTAAAATACATTTGAATTGAAAACTTATGTCTGATTTAAATCTCCGGATAAGTATTCATTCGAATTTCTTAAGCTGCCTTGCGTCACTTGCCATGTCAGCATATCCTCACTTCGAAAAATGATTTACTGCTCGTTGCGGTGAACTATTTTCTTGCTCACTATGGCGAATGAGTGAGTGCTCTCTATGGCAAGCTGGCCAATACTCGCTGTGGCGAGACCTGTTCTGCTCATTGTGGCGAGTTGCTCTACTACTATTTCGTCCTTTCCAATTATACCCCGCTGCTGCATTCTGATCCTGTTCTGGTCCCTGACATGGAATGTCTTCAGCTAATGATCCCCTGTTAAGGCTATAGCACTTAACAAATATTAAACATACCTATTCCAATATTCAACGGATATTATGTCAGTTCAGGAATATTTAATTAGGGATTTAGCTACATTTCTATTTAATTCCCTATGTAAGGATGTTTAACCTATTTGATGTAAAACCATATATATTTATATAATTAAACATTTATTTTACACCTTAAAGTTAGGTTAATTTTGGATGCGATAAGGGGGAAGGGTAATTTTGTTGTCTTTTATGAATTCCTTTTTGATCGATTTTCAATTTTTGATTTTTTTTCCCTAAGAGCTCACACATTCTAGACCACTCTTAGCTCATGAAAACATTTTTGGTTGAATGTGATGCCTGCTAAGTACCCTCCCGGCTTAAAACTTCTTGTTCTCAAAGCATTGAGGACAATGCTTGTTTTAAGTGGGGGGGGGGGGAGGGGCGGAAATATCACTGCTGTTGAAGTTTTAAGCCTTTTTTGGCCTGCAATTAATTTTATTTTGGTAAAAATTGGGTGAATTTTTCGAAATAATTAACATCTTAGGTAATTAACCTAGAATGTAACATTTGGAAAATATTTTAAATTTAACTATCTTTTTCTTAAAAGATTTTTTCGAAAATCAACAAACCCCACTTAGGCTTTTAAACAACTGGACTAGAAATTTCTTGGTCAACAAAATTTCTAGGACGTTAACCCAGTTGTAAATTTTTTAAAACCAGGTAGGATATCCTTGTTGCTTGAGTGAATTAACACGTGGTTGGTGAATATTGAAAGATTTATTGAAAGACTAATATGTGTGACCTAACCTATTGGAGGGATGGAGCCCTAACACTGTCGTTCATTCTTATATCATTTGAGTGTTTTAACTGCTTAACCTTGTTTTATTCTAGAACTTGCTGTAGATCTTAATCAAGGCTGATCAAGCTCACAAAACCTAGAAAGATGGAATAACACGAGGTTCAAGGATGAAAAAACGAACATTTTTATTTAGGTATTGGAAACCCCAATTAAATACTTGGGATATGCTAACTCCTTTCATCAACAATTGAATAAAAATGATGGCCTCCAGTCGCGTTACAAGCCAATGGTTAGATTGCTAGATAAGCAGTTCATAGTGAAATAACCCAACCTTCGGTGAGCTGAGTGAAGTAGTTGTTATCATTGATCAAGAGTAAAATCTCTAGTTAACTTCCATGAATGATTATTTTGCGAAGGTTGTTATATTAAGAATATGAATATTGTTCTAGTTGTCCCTAAAACTGAATTGATCAAGAACTCTTTTGTTTGATAGATAATTTTGAGTGCTCCTTATTTAAAGGAATTAGATATAAAATACATTGTAATTAGGGGATTTAGCGATGATTTGGGATTAGACATGGACGTTCGTAAATAGTGCTAAAACCTACATTTTATGAAATATTCAGTGATAAATTATTTATTACACTACAAAAAAAAATAGTGTTTTATTGGCGCTTTATTTGTGGTGCCTAAAGCAAAGCGCCACAAATTGTGGCATTTCCTAGCACTTCCATAGGCGCCACAACGTGAAATCATTTTGTGGTGCCTAGTGTCATTCTGTGGCGCTTTAAGCGCTATAAATGACAATTTAAGATTAAAATTTTTTTTTCTTGTAATCTTTTGACAGCTTTGAAGTGTCAGGAAATGAATATATTTTTTTCACAAATAAATTTATTATTTTTAATTCGTTAAGGGCGATTTTAAGGCGCCACAAAGTTACTAAAGTAATCTCCTCTCAACCTTTCATTTTCCCTCGTTTTACATTTCCGGTCCCTCTTTAATTTCGGCGTTGAATTTTCATTTTAGCCTAAAAAGAACCCTAAAACTTTCCTCATTTCAGACTCTCCATCGCACTTCGCCCATCACCCATTCACACTCAACTCACAACCCTTTCATTCTATCTCCTTCGTTCTTAATCTGCCACATCACAACCGTGAGTCATCATCAACCGTTGCAAATCACTGTCAGGCACCGTGAATCACCGCGCGCAAAACAGAAAGCAGGTGTGTCTCTCTTTCTAGATTTATGATTCTTCTTCTTGCATCCCCAAAGAAATTCAAAAGTAGGAAGTAGCACGATTCAAAATGTAACATCCTGAAAATTCAAAACCTAAGTTTGACTGGATTTCCTATTTGACTTTTCTGTTTGAAATGGTTTGTGCTTGACTGTGTTTGATTTTGTTTATAAATAGGGTAAGAAACCCTAGTTAGAGAAAGAGAGACTTAAAAATTTAGGAAAAGTACCAGAGAAAACCCTAACCTAAACCCTAGGGACTAAATTAAAAGAAAAACTTAGTTTTAACCCTTTTTGTTTTAATGAGTTAAATTGAGTAGGGAAGGCATATTTGACCCAAGAAAAGTAGCCTAGGAAACTCTAGAGACACCGTAGGACTTAAACAAGAGAACCCAACTCCAAGACAAGTCCTAAATGGTTATATTTCTTCAATTGAAATTCATGGATTAAAATTAGAGAAATAAAAAATATCACATAAGGCACCCTAACTTACTTAGAGCTCAAGGAAGCTCAATTAAGCCTCCCAAAAGCACTTAAACCTGACCCATAAAGTACTAGTTACATGCCCTAATAGAGAACTAAAGAATTTCAATAAGTTACATATTTTAAAACCAAAATAAAAGGAATTAAAAGCCCAATTAAATCATTAAGTGTCAGACCTTGTATAGTAACCGAAATACCCACTTAAATGGCTAAATTAATTACCCAAATGTAACCTTAGCTACTGCCAACACACCTAGACAGCCATACCCACAAGAAATAATCAGAATTGGAGCCAAGGAACCTAAATAGCACATGCCACAACTCAATTTAAAGGCCACATGACCCACCTCACTAAATTAAGCCATAGCCGAGATTAGCAAGTAATTAGCCCATCCAAACAGCACCTAAGCCACTGCCAACACATGCATTTAGGTGTCCACGAAATAAGCAAGCAGACTTGAAGGCTAGACACCTCACTAAACATGCATTAGCCATCATTAGCACTCACATGATCACAATTGCTATTTAAGGGAGAGAAAGTGAGGCTTTAGACACATTCAGCAAGCCATCTTCGAAACTAAGAGCTGAGAAGTGAGGAAGAGAGAAACCAGAAATTGTGAGAGTGTAAGAGGAAGCTGGGAGCTCGAAATCTAGCAGCTGGAAGCAAGAAAGAATGCAGAAAACCCAAGCACATACACACACCAAGGAATCCACCATCCATCAAGCTTGACCCGAGAATTCAGAGGCTCCAACCCTTTCTCGTTTCTCTGGAAATTCAAGGTAACATAGGGTTACCCTTCCTTCTACTCCACAGAGTCAAAAGCATCCATCTAGAGTGGTGGTATAAGGCTTTATGACCATTTTCCCTTTGCTGCCATTTCTGAGCCCTGTTTTGGGCAGAGTTTCTTTAACAGAGCATAACTCCCTCGATTCTTAACCAAATTATGCAAGTAAGGTGTCAAAAGAAAGCTAAGAGAACATACTTTAAAAATATCTAAATGCATGTATCATCCAAGGCTTTCGTACTATTAATCGTGGCCTTGGAAGTGACTGTAAATGACAGAATCTCTATTTCTCTGAATTATGAAATTGTGTTTCTGTTTCTGTAATTTTTGATAAGCTGTGTTTCGAATAAGTGTAGGGTAACTAGCTGACTGGTAAATGAACTAGAGGACACTAGAGAATGTGGCTAATTAACTAATCTTATTGCTGAATCAGTAGTGAGAATCCTCAACTTAGGAATTTGTAAAAATGGACCACTAATATGCTTTTGTCTTGGATTTGCTTGCTGAGATTCTTTCTTCTGATATACATGTTGTTACTTGTTACTTGTAGAACCTCTGAATGCATTAAGACACTGGAATTGATGAAATGAAATCTGTAAAATGGGTAGATAGCTCAAATGGTAAAAATGGGATCTTAGGAGTTTCTGTTTTAAATGAATTTCTGTCAAATGAACCTAAGGCTTGGTTTCCAGGTTATCACACTGTGTTTAAGGTATAAAATGAGTGATTGGAGTAAAGGGGCTTAGTGCCCTGTGGAAGTGAGAGGAATGCTAAAATTATAAAAAAAAACTTAGAAAAGTAGAGAGACTCCAAGTTTGAAAAGAACTTCTAAATTCTGAAATTTGGGTAAGTAGGAGGCAGTAAAGTAATTGTGGTGATAGTGAAAGATTGGTAAACCAGAAAAAGCTGAAAAAGTGAGTGTTTTAGACCTTTGAGAAGTCAAGTAGGTGCAGGTTAGGAAAACGTAAAATTTTGGTTTATAAAGTTGGATCCTAATCTGCCACTGCATTAGGGACCTTTCAAAATATAGGTAAGTTGAAGGACTTAGCTTTTTAGACTTTATGACAGCTTGGTAAAGTCAGGAAACACTTAGAAACAGAAAAGGCAATATTGGCACCCTAGTGTACTAAGATATGGGGGTTGCATCTATAAAAGTTGGGTATTCTGGTTCTGGGTGGATAGGGCAGCTATCACACCCTCTAGAGTTCCAAAGAAGTGCACTTAGAAAGTAAAATAACCTAAAAATGACTTAAAATTGTCTTAGTGTACCTAAAATGCTAACTTGTAAAGAGTGCCAAAGAAAGTCAATATTTGCTGCGTAAAACCCACTTCTGTATCGATAGGGCTGTACAAACTTGTTGCCCAAGTCATAAATAACCTTACTATGATTGGGGTAAGCTTTTTAAGGCTTAATAGAAGCCAGAACAGAAAAGGAGTAGTGATAGGGATTAAACTACAGAAATTTTACTATTTTCTTGCCATTAGGGGAAATTGAGTATTCTGTGCCCAATAATTGTGACCGACTATTTCTGTATACTCTATCAGGTGTCTGAACACTTCTTAAAAGCTTTGGAGAGACCAGAAGGGTCTCTAATCGTAATTGTACACTTGAGGGATTTTTCTTAAAAAATTCCAAAAGATAGTCATTTTGCTGCAAAATTAAAGTTCATGATCTATTTTTGAGTGAGGAAAGGGGTTCACCAAGTCATGTTTGACCTTGGGAAGATTTTTGTAACTCTTTTTGAGGCAATAAAAGTCCAGAATGGAAGTTACATCTTCTTAGGTACCATTTTGAAGGAAAAACTAAAGAATTCCCAAAGTTCTTATTTTGACTCAATTTCTGGTGAATTTCTGTTTGAAACTCTCTGAATATGTTTAGGGAATGTCAAATGTCCAATGCTTGTATTTGGATGTGACTGAAATGTTAGAATTGCCTTCTAATTTTAATAATTGGAGAAAGGGGACTATTTTGATAAAATTGAGGCAATTAGGGGCCAAAATGTGATTTTCCTACTTGAGAAGCAAGTTGAAATTGTTAATTGAATTATAAATGTGCTCCCGATGAAATTTTAAAGCATTTAGATGCCTATATGAGAAATTATGAAAGTTGCTTGCTATACAAGTAATGTTTGACAAATTTGTTTGACTTTATGTTGCTAAATGCAAAAGTTGACCTGATTGATGCAACTCATTAAGTGTGTGGCATCCAATTCTGGAAATGAGATTTAGCATGCATTTGTGAGTATTGATATGCCCAAGAGAGGCAGATATTTTAGCATGCATATGTGAGATACTGATATGCCCTGGAGAGGCAATTTGTGAAATATTGATATGCCCTGGAGAGGCAATTTTGTGAAATACCGATATGCCCTGGAGAGGCAAATTGTGAAAAGTGATATGCCTTGGAGAGGCAGATGATTTGCAACTGAATAAACATTACCTGTGAAAATATATTATATAGATGATCTGTATGGAAATGACACACTAGGCTGGCTAGGAATGCGTTCGGGACGTAGCCGTCTAGCAACTAGTGAGGAAATAATCCGGTCCGGGGCTGGTGATCCTAAGGTTCTAACTTGTGCGCAAACTAGGGAACGCCCTGAAATGTTATGTTATTGCATATGCGTTATTGGCGGACTTTACTTATATTGGTAAGTCAGTTTTGTCCTGTTTCATTAGATTGCTTTTGATGGTAAGGTAATGGTTTAGAACAGTTGTACAGGTCCTAGAGAGATCTAGTCTTTGGCATGACTGACCAAAGAGATGTGATGGTAAAATGAGCATTCCTTTAAAACAAAATGAGTACTTTATATGTTTGCTCAATATGATGGTATGACTTTGCATTTTCAGTATGAATATATAGATATCCTGAACCCACGTGTAGAAATATCTTGTAATTGAGAATAAATAGTTAAGAACTACACTTATTTGTTGTATGAATCTGATAAATGTGAAGGAAGCTTTTCTGTATTCTTAGTAATACAGCTGAACCACTAATTAGTTTCAAAACTGGTAATCTACGTTACTGGGATTATATATCTCATTACGTTAGTGTGTCCAGATGCCCAGGTACCTCCTGCTACTTGAGATAGAGGTGGAATTGTTGGAAGTGTCACTCTTGGGTTACTTCCAGGTACTGAAGACAGTCAACATTCTCTTCTTCTTCCCCTCGGAGGATGTGATCATCCCTGTGACCTAGAAGGGATGTTTGATGGGTAGCTAGCAGAGGAGCTAACTTTTTGGCTGTGACCTATGCGTCACACTTCTTTTGGACTATGGCCTACGTGCCATCCTAACTATTTAGATCTGCGTGCCAGTAACTACCGAACTTGTGTATGTAAATATCGATTTATGTGGTAGACTTAGAAATATATATCTTCTAGGTAATGCATGGAGGTTAGAACCTCATCTTATCTGATTAAAATATCTGCATATAAGATAAAAATGATTTTGGGATAGTGCGAGAGTAACAAACACGTAACTTCTAGTTTCATATGTTTAAATAACCAATCGAGAGTAAACGATCCTTGGGGTAGAACTGAACTTTTAATATTCCTAAAGGAAAAGAAAAGGAAAAAATTGGAACGAGATTTTAAGAGTTAAGTTAAATAACCTAATTTCCGCAATAAAAATCAATTAACAAACTAGGACGTTACACAAAGCAGAGATAGAATAGCTCCAAAATAGCGCACGCACACACACGCTATGACAGACGCATCAGATTGACGGGCAGATTTGAGCAGCAACAAACACGCACACTCACAAGTGAGAGAGAACACGGTGATTCGAAACTTGTCGTCTCATTTAGAGTACGGTTCTTTCTCTCTTTCTTACTATAGTGTCTGATTTTAACAAGGAGTGTTTTTATTTAACCAGATCTAATTTCTACAATTTTTTAAAAATATTCCATGAATTTTTCCATATTTCAGTAGGGTTAGCTTCTTCTTGTCAATTAATTTGATTGTGGCTAGATAGAGTATAGATGTTCTTATTATTAATCTGGCTCTAATTTTGTTCAATTTCATTATTATCTAGCTCTTGTGTTTTAGGTTTGGAAGGGAGGACACAAATAGGTAATTTTGCCGCAACACCACATGTGAATTCTCTTTCTCTCAAAAATATGAATTACTGTTTGAGTTTGTGATTTGAAGGATTATCAAGTTTACTAATTGTATGTGTGGGAGATGGAAGAAGCATCACTGAAAGGCATAAGAAGAATTATAATTAGAGGTACTTGTGATAAGTTCTCAAATCAAAAAGGTAAATGAATGCTATTTCCAAAGGTACGGTAATAGTAATACTTGTCTTAGTCAATATTTGCCCAAACACATTGCCACATTGTTCTTAATTAAATTGAATGTATGAAATGAAATTAATAATTGTAATTGATTGAACCAACAGGGAGGGTGCATGGGAATTAGACGAATCTAAGGAAGCAGCTTTGTGAGAGAGCGTAGAGGAAGCAGGGGTGAAGAGGCATTGTTGGGGTCACAGAATTGTGGCCCAAGCAAAATGTGCGTCACAAAATTGAGGTAAGATCGAATTAACCTTTCATTTCTAATATATACATGGGTAATTAATATGCTTCAGATTAATTAATTAATTAATTAAAATTGATTGAATTGTAATATAATGCAAATGAGCGTGTCAGAGGCAAGAGAAGTTTGTAAACATTGTCAGGATGTCATAACAAGAAAAAAAGAAGGAAGAAGAAGATAAAAGATCGACAAAGAAATTCAAATGAAAACAAATGCCTGTTCGTTGACGACGTAACCAACCTTTAGATCAATCGATGATTGCACGGCAACAAAACCAATTTGATCCTTCAATTTTAACGAATTCGAATTACTCCGAATCGAGATTCCGACTGGTCGCCACAGTTGTGATCAAATAAAAACCTCTTAGTATCACAGGGCCAACCCAAGGGTCGAATCTCTCGCGAAATCTTTGTATTAACCCTACAATTGGTTAGTTTCCAAAGCCAGCAGGTATTCGCAGAATGAGTAAGGATGTGATGGGTATATATATGGAATAAAACAGGTTCCCAAGATGGATAGAACTTAGCAATAACAACCAATCAAAAGATATTTAGGTTTAATCAATCATTCTTAATTTCATCCTATTCATGAAAGTCATGCATTACTAAAACCTACCTAATGATAATGTTATCCCCGACTGGAAACATCAATTACATGCATCAAGAGATTTTATGATATTATTAAACAAACAATCGCCCAATCGGGTCAATCAATTTAATTTAATATTATTGCAATTAGAAGATGCATACGATCAAGAACCCAATTAAGAGATATATATTCGAATTTCGAGAAATAGTAATTCCAAGTGCTCTACCAAATAATCAATTATTATCGATCTGATATGAAGGACCTAGCAAATTAAGTACATGCCCGTTCATGGAAGAATCTAATAAACTAATGATATGTGATTAAGAAGCAAAATATAATCAATCAATCTAAAATGATGAAATATAAAAGACGAATGAATTAACGAAACCTAATGAAGAGCCATCGGCTTATGCCTACACTAGTTCTTCTTAGAAACCCAAGAAGAACTTAGCCGCTCATATTCTCTCTACACTCTAAACTATACTAATATGTGGGATCACTGGATACTTTTCCAACCTTGTGAGACAACTATTTATATTGCTTCAGTACCTCTAATTTGATTAGGAATAGGATAGAGATAACTATTAATTCGTATGAATTTAATATTTGAATTCAAACCACTTTAAAAGCATCTCCAACTCCTTAGATGACTGGGATCCTTCTTAAATTCACCCGTAAGCTTGCAATCCACGTCATTAGCCTTGCCAGCCTCTGAACTTGTTGTGGCGAGCTGTTTTTCGCGCTGGAGCGAGTTCTTCATGCTTGTTGTGGCGAGTAAAACTACTTGCCATGGAGAATGCTCCGTTCCTTTATTGTTTTGCTCTCTTTCTGGGCCTTGCTACAAGTTCTTGCTTTGGATCTGGTTCCTTTACTTGGTGTATATCTTCCCATTGATCGTTTTTAAGCCTGCAACACTCAACAAATATAAAACACACCTATCCAATATTCCATGGGTTTTGCTACCAATAAATAGTGAATTTTATGGGTATTTTATCACATTTTTTGCTCTACTTCTTATGTCAAAATGTTCAACCTTTTTGGTGCAAAATCACATATTTTTATCTATAATTTGTGCTATTTGATAACTTAAAGTTAGGTTAATTTTGGGTACGATCACTAATCTTTTGTTAAGTAGGTTCTCATGAGTAGCTAAGCTCCTCGATTCTTCGAGGAGTATCATGAGGGCAAGAGTCACACTTTATAAACAGGGAGTATTTTATTTATATTATGTTTATCTATGTTTACCCACTTTTGTTCTTAAGTTCTGATAGGGTTGTATGTGCATATGCCGGCTTCATGGGTACTATGATCTTGTGTCTAGGTAGGCTTTCCTGTCTAGATTTACCCACTTGCATATTTAAGCTCTAGGCAGAAGGTATATATGTTTCTTGGCTTCGTGGTCAAAGTGGATTCGTTAGGCATAGACAAATATAGAATTAGTTATATTATGTGCGTTGTCTTGAACCCAGTTGACATTATATAGATAATTAAAGTTCCTGTGTGGTATATCTATCATTGATCAATGGTTGGGTGCTCTTAATGATAGCTGGCCGGAATTTAGTTGAACTCGTAATATAATTAATCCTCCAATAGCGTTAATGTGGGTTTTTGCTAGGTAAGGTAATTTTGGCCCGATCGGGGACTACCATATTCGAATATGTTACTAAACACCGAAACGGTCGCTTAAGTAGATTACTAACTAGGTTCCCTAATAGATAATCCTTGAATCTTTAGGTTGACAATGATTGCCTAATTCTTACTATGAGAAGTCTCATATTAAGTCTGAATTAAATCTAACTATCAATCAACTCTACAATTTGGTTTTAACCTGTTTCCTATCTTGGGTATAATTAATTGTAGAGCTTCAAAGAAGATCTGCGAGAGATAGACCATTCGTTATGCACTATATTGCATAATCTAGGTATTTTATTTTATTCAATCTTGCGACAAGGTTGAAATGCAAAATTCTTAACTCAGTTTTGCACATTATCAACAGTTGAACGGGAGGTTGGTAGACCTGGTACACCGGGTGTTGGGCTGTTGATGAAACCAGGCGAGGTCTATCCACAGGACGGGTGGCATACCTAACAGGTGTTGGGGGCACTTTTTTCTTGCAAGTGTTGCTCCTGGGTCACTGTTTCCTTTGCGGTTGCGCTTACTTCTGGAATCATGATTGCTAGGGGTTGGATTATGCTTGAGGCGACTGCCTCACATGTCGCCGTAACCGTCAGGTTGATATTCGCGATTGATCGAACCCAAAATCAACCTAACTTTAGGGTGTAAGATAGACAATTAAATAGATATATATATATATATATATATATATGATTTTACATTAATTAGGTTGATTGTCCTTATATAAGCTAACTAAATAGAAATATAGCTAATTCCCTAATTTTTAACTTCAATATATTAATTCTAAATATTCCAAGATCTCTGCAATATTTGTTGAATATTAGAAAAAGGTATGTTTAATGTTTGTTAAGTGTTTCAGGCTTAACCAAGGATGATTAATTGAAGATCTTCCAAGTCAAGGACTAGGATAGGACCAGAAGATAACAGCAGGGCAGATTTAAAGAGGCCAAAACACAGTGCAGCAGAGCAGCTCTGATCACACCCAAAATCAACCTAACTTTAGGGTGTAAAAAAGAAGTTAAATTATATAAATATACATGAATTTACACCAAATAGGTTGAATATCTCAACTCAAGGAATAGAATAAAAATATGATAAAATCCCCAATAAAAGGCATAAATTCTTCATATTCTAGATTATCTGCAATACATATTGTATTTTGGATAGATGCATTTGACGTTTGTTGAGTGTTGCAAGCTTAACTGGTTTCAATGGGCGAAGACATTCCAAGTGTGGGACCAGAACGAGAGCTAGAACTAGTAGCATGGTAGAAACAAGATGGCCAAAACATACAACCATGAAGCAGTTCGTTGTAGCAAGCCAAAAGTGACTCGCCACAGCGAGTGAGTGATGACGTCACACGTGACGCAGGCAACAACTAAATGGACGAATTTAAGAGATATCCCAGTCATCCAAAGATTCAAATAAGCATTCAAACAAAGTCAAATTCAAAAGTTAAATTAGGAATGGCTTATCTGCAATCTCTTATCACAATCCTAGTCAAATTGTGATCTCAGGGACCGGGAGCATTATAAAAAAAGTTCCATGAAGTTCAAAAAGGATCTCATTTTTCACAACCATACCTTTAGGTAAGGATATCTTGTGATCATGAGTGGCTAGTTCTCTTGGGTTTTCCAAGAAGAACCGATGTAAGCATGAGTCGTTGTGTTCGAATTAGGGATTAGTTATTTCATTCTTTCTTTTGTATTCATCCTTCTTGATTCATACAATTGTATTTGCTCAATTTTGTATGTCATTATCTTACTAGATTCATCCATGATTGGATACGTACTTAGTTACTATATCCTTCATAGCAAATTAGTAAGTATTGATTATATGGAATGGTACTTTGGGATTCTAAGTTCATGTTATGACTTAAAATTCAATATAATTATATTTATCAAATTCATGTTTAGTGTGCATCTCTTATTGCGATAATATTTGTTCAATTCATTGTACCCGGTTGGGCGATTGTTCATCTCATAATATTATAAAATCTAGTAATAAATGTTATTAAAGTTCTCATTCAGGAATAACATTGTTCCATAGATAGGCTTCCGTAATGCATAACTATCTTGAACAAGGTGAAGTGCAGAATGTAAATTATCCTGAATATCTTTTGAATGGCTAGGATTGCTGAAATCATTCCTCTTGGGACCTATTGGATTTAATATCTTGATCTTTGCTATAATCATAATCACCCTGAAATATGCAAATACTTGCTTTTACTTGAGATTTACTAACTAACTGTTTGATTGCCTTGACGATTCTGCAAGAGATTCGACCCTTGGGTTTTGTCCTATGCTACTTCCTTAGGTTTTATTTGATCTTGATCGTGACGACCGGTCGGAACCATTCGAAGCAATTGAAAAAAGTTGGACGATCAAATTGGCGTCATTGTTGGGAAATTATCTTTCAATCTGAAGGTTGGTTATTTGCATCTCTACCAAACAACCCTCCTCTTCTTCTTGTGCCACCTATGTGTAGTACAAGCAGTTTTGGGTGATTCTCTGCCATATGCTCACAACAGCGAATCTATAAAAGTTTTCTGGTCCCTTCCGCATGGCATCTTGGCACAGCGAATCTTGCAGAATCCATGATATCTGCAAGATAAGGGACAAAATAAAGAAGAGACCATGAGACTACCCCAAGTACGAGCCAATTAGAAGTCTCAGGGGTATTCCGAAGTATTTCAAGTAAATTCTTAATCCTCCATGAGGACAAGTTGTCTCTTCCCTAAGGTAGGATACCACAAGGAAGAGACCACTCCAGTAGAATAGGAATTTTATTTTATTTTATTATTTTGTTTCTTTAATTGTTATCTTTTAAAATAAGGAAAATTTGAGAAAAATATTTCCTTCGCCATGGCGAATTAGCCTATCCCGTGAAGCCTTTTTTGACCCATTTGCTACGGCGAACTTGAGACGCTCACCACAGCAAACCGATCAAAAAACAATTTTTAAATTTGATGGGCTAAACAACGCTGTTTAGCCTACCTGCATAACCTAATCCTAACCTTCCCCTTCATTTGACACCCCACCATCATTCCTGTCCAAAACCTCTCACCCCAAAACTCTATAATCACCAAACTCCCTAAAACCCTAGCCACCCAATCCAGCCGTTTCCGCCGTCAAACGCCACCGGAAAACCACCATTAGTCTCGCTGTCTCTTCTGCCACAAAACCCATGCCTTTTCCTTCTAATCCATTCTATATTCCTCCTCTTCACCAAAACCCTAACCCATCGCAACCATCAGCCACCACCACAGCCCTCGCTAACGGTAAAGCTCGCCACCAGTCGCAGCAAGTTCTCCAAAACACCAAATCCCTAAAACTAAACCTAATTTTACTCCCAAATCAAGACCTATGGTATTTTCTCAAATCCATCCACCACAGATTGAAAATCGGGCTTGAGACAAGGCCATCAAGGACTCCCATTAGCGACCCATAGGGACTCCCTTAGGATTTTGTATCTTGTTGTTCTTTAGTTTGACATTATGAAAGCCTGTACGCAAAATTATATTAATGGTGACAAAATCTAGTTTTCTTGTTATATCTTTACTTATTTTTCTGTACTTAAAGTTAAGAAAGTGGCTAATTGTAAAAGAAAAAGAAAGTAAAGAGGGGACTTTGTGAACACCATATTTTGTCTGGGGCTAAATAAACAAATAAAAGATGGGGAAAAGAGGAAACAAAAATGATAGGCAGTTGTGACCCGCTGACGAAGTAGGACGTGACCACCCAGTTGAAAAAGAGGGTGGTCACGACCTCCTGACTGCCACGGTCATGACCACACCCTTATCCAGTCTCGTCTTGAAGGCATAGGGTACCTAGTTAGTTGGTACACACCAACTTAATGAGAAAAAATCCAATAATCAAAACTACAAGTTTTCAAACTCGTTGTGTACCATTGTGCTTTGCACAGAAATCTCTACATTCCTTTCTCATCCTACATATAAAACATGGATATGATGTTTATCTTTAAACCATTTGCATGTCACATTCTACCTAAAACATTTAGCATGGAAATTTATACATATAGGGCATATGAAATGGAATGGCATACATATATAAACATTTAATATGAGCACATACTTCTTAAAAATATTCTTGCATACTTCAATGATTGAGAAATAACAAACATCATAAAAATATATGGGCCTTCGCCCCATTTCATGAAAACGTATGAGTATAGGGAGCACCACCCAGTGGATGCTCACACTTACACTTCTACTGGCTATTAATAAGTGAGAACCTATAGCAATTAAGCTATTTCTATTATGTGTATTGTCTGAAGCGTCTCCCAGTGGATCCTAACTTTAAATACGTAGTCCATTCTTGGCCACTTGGTCCACACTAACTTAAAGTTCAGCAACCAACACGGTGTTTTGAAAACATTGTTTGGTTTATTGAATGTGTTACCATCCTACAACTTGGAACTACCGTGGAAAGTCAACGCCCGTCCCATACCAACAATTGAACATTCGATTAAGGACATACCCATTTGTAACACACATATATATACAAGATACTTACTCTTCTCTTTTCTATGTGATTTCTCTCTACCCTTAGCTCATATTACTTTCTAAACTTATAGCATAATGTTTAAATCATGTAATTGGGCTTCTAAAACTTTCTTGTAGGAAATTGAAAGCAAAATGGCATACTATTCTGTAACAGTCAATTGTTCTTGAGCTAGAAGTCGATGGTTAGCTCCAGGAATTTTTTGTTTTCAAGTCAAAGACCAATCAGTCGACTGTCTTGACTTACCAGTCGACTGTTTGGTCACTGACTTGAGCCAGTCCACTGGTAGACGTCGGACAGTTGGCTGCTTGATCTCTATAAAGCTTTTCTTTTAAAAATAGAAGTAAGAGGGCTAACAGTCGACTGTTCTATAAGGGCAGTCGACTGCTCATGCAATTTTGGGTTTTCTGGGTTTTATATAAACTAAAAACATGGTAGGCGACTGTTAGGGCTAGCAATCGACTATTAATGTGAAATTATGAATTTTTTGAGAAATCAAGAACACGACAGTCTACTTTTCTTAGCTACCAGTAGATTGTTATGTCTCGGTTCCCTTGTTTTAAGTACACAAATCTCCAAATTTGAGCCCTTAACCTGAAATTGAACTTACATAAATTATGCCATTTTATTCCCTAACATATACAGGTAAAAACACATACAAAACTTTCCTAAAAACATGCTTAAACTAACTCACTTCTAGGTTTTCTCTCAAAACCCTAAACCATTTCCAACCCATCTATATTTTCTAATTTTCCACTAAAATCAAACATGCCGAACATTATCTAACATCCATCTAAGTTTAGAAAACATTAGGAAACAGTTTTAAACCTCTCAAATGGCTCAAAAATCTAAAACTCAATTTTAAGCCATTTCTTGAAAACTTTAATTTGAAAATTAGAGAGGTTGGTTGCTTGATTACCTTAATATGAAACTAGATTCTTGTTTAGTTGGTGTTCAACTACAATTCTACAGTTTAATTCTTGTTAAATTCGGATTCCAAGCTTGAATACACTCTTCAGTGCTCTCCCTTGTCTCTAAGCTCTCTGTCTCACTCTAAAATGTGGTGAAATGTGTGAAATGGTGGTGTTGCCACTTTATCTTAGACGTGTAAGAGCTAGTGGCAAGGGATTTGGGAGAAATTCATTTCTCTCCCTCACCCACCAACATTCTCTTGCACTTTAGTCACTTTATTTTCAGTCCCTTTTTACTATTTTCTTAAAACACGTCACTTGGAAGGACCGAATGTTACAATCCCCCCTCCTTATTTAAAATTTCGTCCTCGAAATTTAAGAATTTACCAATTCATACGAATAGTTTGGGATGCGATTGTCTCATAAGCTCTTCCTTCTCCAACGTTGCCTCTTTAGGAGAAGACTCATCCCATGTTCTAGGATCTAAAACATGTGAAGGATCTGAAATGTATTTTCTAAGTTATGACACATGGAAAACATTGTGGAGATTTGACAAAAAAATGTTGGTAATGCAATCTGATAAGCAAATGAACCGATTATTTTCCAAATTTGATAGGGTCGTATGTATCTTGGGTTTAACTTTCCTGACTTAATAGCTCTACCAAGACCTGTAACTAGAGGAACTTTGAGGAAGACGTGATCCCCTTCCTCAACTTCTAATAATTTCCTCCTCTTATCATAATAACTCTTTTGTCTATCCTGTGCCTTTTTCATCTTTTCTCTGATCATTTTTATTTGATCAGTGGTTTCTTGGACTGACTCGGGACCTAATTAACAATTGCCTCTCGTCGGTCTCAAACAAACAAATTGTCGACCTACGGTTTCTTCCATACAATGCCTCGTATGGAGCCATTCCTATACTGGAGTGAAAATTTTTGTTGTAAGCAAATTCCACTAAAGGAATGTTTCTATCCCAACTTCCCTTTTGTTCTAGAGCATATGCCCTCAACATATCCTTTAGAGTCTGGATGGTTCGCTCAGTCTGTCCATCAGTCTGAGAATGAAATGCAGTACTGAAATTCAGCTTTGTGTCGAATGCTTCCTGCAAAGCTTTCCAAAATCTAGATGTAAATCTAGGGTCCCTATCTAAGACAATGCTAGATGGGACTCCATGCATTCTCACTATTTCTTGGACAAATAATGAGGTAATCTATCTAGTGAGAAATTGATCTTTATTGGTAGGAAATGTGCAGATTTAGTTAATCTATCTACTATCACCCAGATAGTATCATTTCCAGACTAAGTCCTAGGCAATCCTACGACAAAATCCATGGAATGTCTAAGGGTTGTAACAGACCTGTAGGTTTCTGATGTTCAATCTTCACCTGCTGACATGTTAGACACTTAGAGACATAATCTGCTTTGTCTCTTTCGAGACCGGGCCACCAACATCTCTTCTTGAGATCTTGGTGCATCTTAGTGGAACCTGGATGCACAGTATAGTTACTCTTGTGTGCTACCTCTAAGACTTTACCCCTTAGTCCTCCATGACTTGGGACATACACTCTACCCTGATAAGTTAAGACTCCATCAGATGACTCAATTAATTCTTTCGGGTCCTTTAGAGACTTCAAGAATTCATCCTCTTTTTGCGCTTCTAATATTTGATCTCTAAGGTCACACTCTATCCTCAACTGACTCAAACATATCCTATCGGGCAAAGCTAGAGTGGATAGATTCATGTCTCTAAACTTCTCTATTAACCTCAATTCATCCATCATCAAGTGAGACATGTGGAGAGATTTTCGACTCAAGGCATCTGCAACCACATTTGCCCTTCCCAAATGGTACTTCAACTCGATGTCATAGTCCTTTAAGAAATTCATCCTTCTCCTATGTCTCATGTTTAATTCCTTTTTATCAAAGAGATATTTGAGACTCTTTTGGTCACTAAATATCTCAAACTTAATCCCATAAAGATAATGCTTCCATATCTTTAGGGCAAACACTATAGCCGCTAACTATAGATCATGAGTCGGATAATTCTCCTCATGCGGACGCAACTGTGTCTAGAAGCATAGGCTATTACCCTCTTGTCTTGCATTAGGACACAACCTAATCCCTTATTAGATGCGTCAGTATAGAACTCAAACTGACCTAAAGGATCAGGAATGGCTAAATCCGTGCGGTAGTAAACCTTCCCTTCAGTGTGTGAAAACTATTCTCACACTCTAAGGTCCACACAAAAGGTACCTCCTTTTTTGTCAACCTTGTCATGGGTAACGCTATTTGCGAGAACCCTTGAATGAACCTCCTATAGTAACCAGCTAATCTGAGAAAACTATGAATTTCGGTCACTATTTTCTGTCTCTCCCATTTTGTTACTGCATCCGTCTTACTAGGATCTACGGCTACTCAATCCTTAGATATCACATGACCTAGAAACTTGAATTCATCTAACCAAAACTCACACTTAGAAAACCTTGCATACAATTGCTTCTCCCGAAGCACTTACAGCACGATTCTAAGATGAACTTCTAGGTATTCCCTAGTCCAAGAGTACACTAGAATATCATCAATACAAACTACAACGAACTAATCATGGTAGGGTCTAAAGATGTGGTCCATATAGTCCATAAAGATGACTAAGGCAATGGTCAAACCAAAAGACATTACAAGAAATTTGTAATGCCCATACCTTGTCCTAAAGGCAGTCTTAGGGATGTCCTATGCCTTAACTCTTATTTGATGGTACCCCAACCTCAAATCAATCTTTAAAAACACTGTGGCGCATCTTAGTTGGTCTAAAAGGTCATCTATCCTAGGAAGTGGGTACTTGTTCTTCACAGTTACTCGATTGAGTTGTCTATAGTCTATACATATCCTAAAACTCCCATCTTTCTTTTTCACAAATAACACCGGTGCACCCCATGGTGATGCATTGGGTTGGATGAATTGCTTACTTAGAAAATCCTCTATTTGAGTTTTCAACTCACTCAACTCTAGAAGGGCCATTCTATATGGGGCTATAGAGATTGGTCCCATCCCTGGGATTAACTCTATAGAGAATTCAACTTCTCTCTCTGGAGGGAGAGTAGGTATCTTTTCTGGAAAGACATCTGGAAAATTTTTAACCATAGGAATACAATTGAGTTTATGTTGAATTTTAACCTTAGAGGAATATAAAAAGTTCATTCTTCGAATTTTCTCCTCATTTGTTTTACTAAAGGCATTGGCATCTATAAAAGTCAGACTTATCACAACAATTCAGGACCACATGATTTTCATATAACCAATTCATTCCTAAGATTATGTAAATACTTGTCAAATGCATGCATATAAGATCAACATTAAAATATTTACTCTCCACAATGATTTGACAATTGAAACAAATCAAAGAAGTCACAACACATCTCCCGTAGGGGTAGAAATTGCTAAATGAAAACTAAGAGTAGTTACTAGCAAATTCAATTCCTTCGCACATTTAGAATTAATAATAGAGTGCATAACACCCGAATCAAACAATACATTCAAAGATTCACCATTTATCAAACCTATACCTGCGATAAGATCATCAGATTTGTTTGCCTCCTTGCCCTTGAGAGTAAACACTCGCCCTTTAGTGGGAGGTTTTGCTCCATCACCTGTCTTCTTTGACTGACGACAATCCTTAGAGAAATGTCCGGGTTTCCAACAATTGTAGCAGACATTCTGCCCATACAAGCAAGGTCTATCCCCATGTTGCTTTCCACACTTTCAGCAAGGATCTTGTGTAACTTTACCCAGCATAGGCTTCTTGTCTTTACTGTTTCCACCATTCGAGAAATTTATCGGTCTCTTGTTACTAAAATTAACTTTCTGTTTATCCTTGTCAGCTCCCTCAAGATTACTAGCAACTATGCGGCATCTATCTACTAGCTTCGCATAATTCCTAATCGCAAGTGGAGCCACTAGATTCCCGATGGTAGAATTCAAGGTTGATGTCTCGTGCATAGCCTTCCATGATTCATCTGGACTGTTTTTCAAGTACGAAGAGAATTTGAATAACTCTTCATACTTGGCAATGAACTCCTCGAATGACATATTTCCCTGTTTTATCTGCATGAAATTTATTTCCTTTTGGTTCCTCACACTCAGGGGATAGTATTTCTTTAAGAATGCAGTCTTGAAGGAATCCCATGTGAGCCGAACATCTCAAGCCTCCATCAGTTGCTGAGCTGCCCTCCACCAATGTTCAGCCTCTCCAGCCAACATGTAGATGGTGAACTGAACTTTATGCTCCTCAGTACATTTCAATACCTTGAATATCTTCTCCAATTCTTTTAGTCATCCCTCAGCTAAGATTGGGTTAAATTCCACCCTAAAGGTAGGCGGTTTTGCATTCTAAAACTCAACCGATCCACAACAACCATCAGCTTCATTTGGTCGAGCTGGTGGCCTATGATCCCTTTCCTCCTAGATATGCCGCAGAATTTGGGTGGTGGCATTAGCTTGCTCTCTCATAGCCCGTGTGATCTCCCTCATGGCCTGCACATCACCATCAGGATCAGCCTCAACTATGCGATTATTTCCAATATCCCTTCTTGGAGGCATACTTCACTCTACAAAACAAACAATATTGATGACTCAATATCAGTTGCATTATAGAGTAGATATGACTAAAAAAGAAATGCTAATTACCCATACCTAAACTCCATTTCTCAAGTCAAACCAGAATGCAAGATAGTTCCATTCTGTACATTCAGCTAACTAACCTGATTCATGCCTTTCTATGAGGAATCTACACCCTAATTACTTTGTTTGAACCTCTCTAGTTAGTTCAAACCAAGATACGGTATGCTCTGATACCATAACTGTAACACCCCAGTTCTATACCCTTTAGAAATCAGAGTTTGAGTATATAGAACATATCTTTGATCCGCAATCGGTGCGTTACTCTCTACTTCTACCCGAGTTCATTTTAACTTTTTATCAATTGCAACTATGGAATATTCCACCTAAGAACACGTGACATTAGGCTTCCAGAAGCATCACGGTAGCTTGCCCCAGTGACACGTGGCACCACTCATCTATCTCCTACGTGGCCGGCATCCACGTCTCCCGTCCTAGGCTCCCATCCAAGAGACGTGGAAAGCTTCCAGGCATCGTGGGACGACCCACATCCAGCAAGAACGTGGGTCGACCATGTCCTCCCCCACACTTGGTATAAAAAGGCCCTCACCCGGGGGACGCAAGGACATTAGAACAAGAGGCAAGTTACACACATTTTGAATGTATCTAAGCTAGACCATGCTTAACACATACAATACATCCCGTCTTCAAATCCAGACCTTAGCCCACGGCACCACCAAGCTCCGGCAATAAACCGACATATCTCTGCCCTGGAGATTCCCTCGGATAGAGCTCCTGACAGCTCTAAGAGACCCTTGGTCTCTCAAAATCTAAGGCAACTTTCTACGAGTGGCTCGCCCGCCCGGAGTACCTGATACACGTCTTAGCCGCACATGGCCCCATACAGGTAACTACCTTGCCTAACGGCTCCTATATACGTCATCATGACGAGCTACGTGGACTTTGATCCCTTCACAAGGGTACGTAAGCACCTAGCTTCTCACCTAAGGGCAAGTCCCCCAAGGTTACGACCCCTTGCGGTCCTTATTTACAAATTCGAATTGTCTGTACCAAAAACGACAGTTACATCAATTAATTAATTTAGAAGAGTTAGTTTAGGTTCTATCTCTTGGGTTTCTCATGCGCATAGCTAAAACTACTGCAGAAGCATACAATAAATACAAAAAATTCATAATTGAAAATTTCTTTATCGTTACTTATAAAATATATATTCATATTCATAAGTACTATATTACATACGTCAAAAAGAGTTAGAGCCTTGTGAAAGATAATGATCTATAAACTGCTGACATTCACAAATCATGATCTTTAACTTACTATTTGATAACTCAACTCATCACATACATACATTAAACAAACATTTGTCTTTATCCCTTACATTTACATAATACAAAACATGCCAATTAAACTTACCAAAAAGATATATTGAGGTTAATAGCTAAAGGGATGTATATATCAAAAGTTTACAAAACATTGAACTACATGTATCTATCTATTCTATCTTGTCTCCTTCTGCTCAAAAGAGTCATGCTACCCCATCGTTCTAGTCTCGTCTCGAAGGCATAAGTCAGTTGATACACACAAATGTAATGAGATAAAATCCCAATAATCAAAACTACATGTTTTCAAACTCGTTGTGTACCACTGTGCTTTGCACAAAAATCTCTGCATTCCTTTCTCGTCATACATATAAAAATGGATGTGATGTTTATCTTTAAACCATTTGCATGTCACATTCTTCGTAAAACAATTAGCATGCAAATTAATACATATAGGGCATATGAAATGGAATGGCATACATATATAAACATTTAATATGAGCACATGTTGTTATTTGGCACTTCTTTGTAGACTTTCTTATGCCAAAATACATGTTTATTATAGTTTAAGGCTAACTAGGGATTATAATGAAATGTTTCTAAATTTGGGATCAATTGATGAAAAATTGTAATTTTCCCTTGATTTCTTTGTGCATGCTTTTGATTAATTCTTTTGGGAACTTTACAAAGTTGTTTGGTTATTTTTCAGGACTTCCGGACGACGTTTAGCAAGCATATCATGCATCATGCATAGGGACCAAAATAGAAGCTAAAAAGAGGAGCTGGGGCAAATCTGCAAAGAAACAAGTGCTCAAAACCCAATACTTCATTAATTTAGCTTAGGTCCCATTGGCCTCTCAAAAGGTGCCGTCGTTCTCTCAACCAGAAGCTACATATGCAAAAATCTCAAAGCTAGTTTGATTTTTTGGCAAGGTTTTCAACATCTTTTGCCACATAAGGAGCATCCTAAAACAATGAAAAAGGAATATTCTGAAGGGACACTTAACTTAACCTAATTAGGAGGCCAACACATCCATATACACACACATTCATCACTCATTCACACTCTTATATTTTCTCTCTTACTTCACGTTTTCTCTTCTCCTCTCAGCCTCTATCACCATTCTCTTCATCTCCTCCACTCTCTACACTCATTCGCACCAACATCCAGCCACATTCATCATTACCCATCTAAGCAAGGGTTGGAGAAGCTTGTAGAAGCATTTCTCCCATCCATGAGTGGCTAAATCCATTGTGCTTTGGAGGAGGAGTTTTAGTGCTTAAGCTATGGCATCTAATAGGGAGTTTTTCTTGTTTCTTGTCTATTTCCCTTCATAGATTCATTATTTTGTAGTTGATTTTGATGAGTTTGTGATGATTTTTGGTTCCATGGTTGTGAAACTTTTCTTGGTTGTAGTTGAATTTTAGGAATTGATATAGACTTGTAATTTGCATTTTTTTTATTCTCCCATTGTGGGTTTGATTACATTGGAATTGGTTGAATCTTATTATAATTTTGATTCATTGTGGAAGTCTATCCAAGGACAATGTTATTTGTGGAGTTAAACTCTTGTCAATGTTAAATTCCCCATTTGCATTAATTATGGTATTTGATTGGGTTTGCTAATTATTCGGTTGGTTAGTTGAATAATCTATTTCATCTACCTAAGTTTAGAGATTTCTAAACTAACTTGGAAAATGGTAACTCACAAAAATTCCATTTCTTTTTATAGCTAGAATAGCCCAAAGAGTTCCTCCAACAAAGCATATACTCTCCATTTACATCACATCAATTTACTTTAGCTTGCTCTTATTTAAAAATCACAAAAAGAATTACTTCTAGTTGCATTTAATTCCAATTAGTTTCATAGCACACAAAGTGTTTGTTAAATTGCCTCAAAGACCTCCCTTTTTGTGTTAATTTCCGCATAGTTGTCCACTAAATACATAGGCTCCGCGAGAGAGAATCGACCAAGGTTGTGCCACTAGATGCACATTCGAATATTATTTGAATTGGTTTCGGCCTCACGACAAGGCCGCGTCTTCAGTGGTCTTCCACGATGAAGGAGTCATAAGTAGTGTTCTACAAATACTAGTGTCCTTCTGTGCTAGCAAGTGCAAGATGTTAGGGAGAGGGTGAGATGAAGGAAAAGCACAGGGAGAGAAAATGAGGTGTAGTAAGTGAGTGAGAAAGTATAGGGAGTGGGACAGGATGTGTGAGAAGTTGCGGTTTTGAGTGAGGAGAGAGAATATGTGAAAGAGGGTTTGTTTGCGTTTGAAGCGGACAAGCAAACACCTAATTTGAACCATTATTCTCTTTTCCCTCTCTCCCTCAACAAACCAAACTCAAATTACTCAATTAAATGGCAAAAGACTTTCATTTGAGTTAAAATTTACAAAAAAAAATGATTAAGTTGATGAAGAATTACTTTGATGCCCTTTTGGCTATTAATTTTGTGTTTGTTCTTTATCTTGTTTTTACCACTTAGTTTTTTACTTTTCCACGGAAAAAGGAGTGCCGCTTGATGGCAGTATGCTCGAGGAGCAAAGCATTTTATGGTCGAGCAGGACCATGGTGGGCACCAATGTTAAATCCATTTTTGACCAAGTGGATTCACAGTTAAGAAAGTAGAAGCACAAGGGATCACCTTGGGAGACTTGTCCTTACGTAAAAACCTAGGTGCATATGTACCCTGATAAGGGGATAAAGTCTACATAGTATGTTAGTGGGAACATCCATGGTGGCCGTTAGGCATAGTGATTACCAGTGTGAGATGTGAATCGTGTGCGACAGGACATCATGGGGGTGAGCAAGGCCATCGGAGGAGAACCATGGAGGTCCTGTGAAGGTGACATTGGAGTTATGGACGAAGGGAGCACTCACGATGGTGAGGGCTGTTCCCAGGAGGGTTGATCACATTAGGGTTACTTGAATGAGAGAGGGAGAGATTACGTTAAAGATAATGGGAGAGTATCTCAGTTAGTTAAGAGAAAGTGGAGAGAGTCAACTCTAGAGAGTATAGAAGGAATGAATAATGTGTCTATGTTTCGTGAATGAGGCTATTTATAGTCTCATACTAGGTCTAATGGGCCAAGGGCTCTCATCTAGTACAAGCCTTCCAAGTAGAGAGAGTGTGAAACGTATGTATCACATGTGAAGGCCATATTTGATAATAACAAACTGTATCATCCTATGTGGCTCATTTACCTTGCTTTCTGTTAGTCAGTGATTTGTTTCCCTTGGAATTAGAAACCTTACTCGCATTCTACTTGCACACTTTCCATCGGAATTTTAGACATTGTGCTCCATAATTTACCTCTTCTTTCTTGCCATTTTACTTTTTGATTCGGTTGAATTATCACAAGCTTAAATAATTTTTTCCTAATGGATTAAACAAGGTATTTCGTTCCTCTCATCTAATGAATCGGGTTAGTCATTTCTTGATCGTTTAAAGAATGATGTAAACAAGGTACTTTGGTATGTTTTGGTTTTTGGAATTGAATTGAATTGAAAAGAAAAATGAAATTGGAATTGGAATTGATGGGATTTGAATGGAATTGAATTTTTAAGATAAAAAGTATGTTTGGTTCTCATGGGGCCTCTTTTCGCTTGGTTTCAGATCTGATGATGGTGGTTTGGTGAGATTTGAGGAGTGGTGTAAAGATTCTCTCTCTGCCACTTCTTTTCTTAGTGATAGAGACAAGGCATTGGCAGCTGCCATGTGCTGGCAAATTTGGAAGGATAGGTGCAGTTTTATGTACCAAGACATAACTTTTGACCTTTTTAGTATGGTGAGAATAGCTAGCTCTTTGGTGTCTGAATTTTGGAACATTAATTTTAAAGCTGATGACTCGTCTACTAGTCTGTAAAAGAATTCTGACCTAGCTCTTCGCTTATGGAAAAAGTCATTTGAAGATGTTCTTAAATACAACACTAATGGTGCTTTTAACGGTGATCTTAGCCATGCGAGCCTGGCTGTGGTTTTTAGAGATCATATGGGTAAGATTTTGATGGCTTAGCTAGCTCTGTTGTTTATTCTTTCTGCTTCCTTCTCTGAAGTTGTGGTGATTAAGCGTGCTTTGGAATTGGCTAAGGATAAAAATTGGAGCATTCTGGAGGTTGAGTCTGATAGCTTAGAGTTGGTGTCTGTAATCAACAAGGGCCTCTCAGACTTTGATTGGAGAAGTGTGGAAATTTTGGAAGATATTGTAGCTCTGAAGAAGGGCTTCGTGTAACATCTAAAAATTTAAAACCTAAGTTTGACTAAATTTCTTACTTTGAATTTTCTAATTGAAATGATTTGTGTTTGATTGTGCTTGTAAATAGGGTAAGAAACCCAACTAGCGGAAGAAAGACTTAAAAATTCAAGGAAAAATATCTAGAGAAACCTTAGGAAGCAAGAAATATGTCAAACAAGCCCTAGTACAACCCTAGGGACTAAATTGAATGAAAAGACTTAGTTTTAGCTCTTTTTGTTTTAATAAGTTAAAATGTGTAGGAAAGGTCTATTTGACCCAAGAAAAGTAGCCTAAGACACTCTAGAGACACCCTAGGACTTAAATAAGGAACCCAACCTCAAGAAAAGTCTTGAATCTTCATATTTTCCCTAGTGAAAATTTAGGGACTAAAATTAAAGAAAAACAAATTTTAGCAAATTTTCTCAAATTAAGTTGAAATTTGGAGAGAAGTTAGGAAACCCTACCTTAGGAACCCATAATACCTTAGAAAGTATTTGGGAACACTTAACCCTAAGGAAAATGCAAAATGCCTACACTATAACAAAATAAAATTAGGCACCTAATTGAAAAGAAACTTAAAAGTGACTAAGTCACTATACCCTTCACTTAAGGCCACTAAACCGGAAAATTAGGTACCCAAAGAAGTCCTAACCATTACTAACACACCTAAGCGGTCACACACACAAGAAATAATCAGAGATTGGAGCTTAGGAACCTAATTAACACACACCCCAACTCAAATTAAAGATCACATGACCCATCCCCTTTAATTGGAGTGTGACCGAGGCCACAAGGCCAATTTGGCCAGCCAAACACGCCCCAACCAACTTGGTTACTCAGAATTATTAGGTTTCCATGAATTAAGAAAGTAGAATTGAGGGCTGGACACGTGCCTCAGCCATCATTTCATCACACATGATCAAGTGGCTATAAAGAGTGAGAAACCGAGAGAGAGTGCGGCACCAGCTGCCATTTTAAGCCTAAAAATAGAACGAAGAGTGAGAGTGAGTTTCAGAGAGAGAAATAGATGAAGATTGAAGCTGCAGCTCGAGCTCCAGCAACTGGGTAGCAAGGATGAGGGCTGGAAAACTCAGAACACACACACTAAGGAATTCATCCTTCATCAAGCTTGAATCAAGACTTCCCAAGGACCTCCAGCTTGATTCCTTCTCTGGAATTTCAAGGTAACCTAGTTACCTTTTTAAATTCATCTAGAAATATTTTGGAAGTGAGAGCATCCATCAATTCGATGGTATAAGTCTCATATTTGTTTGAGTTGGTTGCTGTGTTTTTCTGAGTTCGCAAAGCTGACCTTGACTGACTCTTTTGTGAATTCTGAACTTGATTGTGAATGGATTTTAATGAACTTACATCCGTTGGGAAGCTAACATGATAAGCTTTCTAGATCGTGTCTTGCATGTTAATTCCAATCAGTAAGCTAAGAGAAAGAAGCTTTGAAAGTTGCTGGTTCAGTATGAAATTCTGTTTCTATAATTTTGATTTCTTTAATTCATCTCTTCTTTTTCTGAAAATCTGAGACCATGAGCTTTGGATAGCTGTAAGGGGACATGTCAAAGAATTCCCAAAAAATTATGAACCACTATTTTAACAAAGTTCAGCCCATCTAAAAGCTGGTGTTCTTGTGAAATTGGAATCCTTCATTTCTATTCGTTTTGATTCTGGAAAGGTTCAGTAAAATGCGTTTTTCTATTTTGTCACTGACTGGATTCGAGTGATTTTAAAGCCTGAAGAAAGCTAACATCCATAGGTTTCTAACGCATACTTTTAATGAAAAATGCAAGCTTTGAGCAGGGAGAAATCCCCCTCGAAAGCAGGCTGTTATGCACAATGTCTGTACTAGTTTTGTGTTATAAATCTATGACTTTAAACTTAAATTCTAGATTCAATATAGCATGAAATTGAGTGAGTAAATAGGCATTAGAAAGCTAGCTGAATCCTCTATCTAATCTTTGACTTGGATGTGTGATTCATGTTAGTTTTCTTTGAGTTATTTTCTTCAAAAGCTACTGGTTTTGAAGTAAACCCTATTTCCTAACTATCAAAATTGTGTCTGAGATTCTATGATTTTTGGGAAGCAATGTTCTGAATATGTATAGGGCAAGGAAGTGACAGATAAATGAATTTGAGGACACTAGAGAACGTTGCTAATTACATAAATTGGTTGCAGAGTTAGTACTGAAAATCATCATTTTAGTAATGGCAAAAATGAACTTTTGATGGGTTTTTATTTTGAATTTGCTTGCTGTTAAATTGTTGTGATTCGTGTGCATTTGTTTGTTGTCAACTGTGCTATTATAAAACTGATTTCAGGACAGCTAGATAGGTTATGTTATTGAAAATTCTAGGCTAATACTCGTAGAGAAGGATTAAAAGTTGGAATGGGTAAAAATGGACATTTAATGTGTTTCTTCTTGGATTTGCTTGTTGCTAACTTGTTGGGATTTTCTCTTCTGATATACATGTTGTTACATGTTCTTTGTGGGACCTCTGAATGTATTAGGACACTGGGATTTGATGAATTGAAACATGTAAAATGGGTAAATAGCTCAAATGGTAAAAATTGGAGTCTCATTAGCTTCTATCTTAAGTAGATTGCTGTCAAAGGAATTAAATAAGTAGTTGAAGGGGGCTTAGTGTCTAGTAAGTTCTGTTCTGTGAAAGTGGGAAATACTATCAAAATTACGAAGAATTGAATTGAGGTAATAGAAAGAGGTTTTGAACTTAAAGGGTACTTCTAAATTTATGAAGTTAGGTAGGTAAGAGGTAGTGGGCTAGGCTGAGGCCACTATTACAAAATAAAAACAAGAGGAAAACTGAGTTTAGGCACCTTCAGTCCTCAAGGTACCAGGTTGTCATAAAAAGCAGTATTCCACAAAATTACGACCTATATAGCTAAGTCCCAATCTGAGAAGAGACCATAGACTTCTCTCTGTGTTTTAGCAAGTCTAAAATGACTAAGGTGGTGGGAAGGTTTAGAACACCCAGGATACACTCACTAATGCATAGAAGCCAAGTAAAGAGCCTTAGTGCACTACTTTCGAGGGATTTCACCTATAAAAGTTGGATACTCTGGTTCTGGGTGGATAGTGTAGCCACCCCACCCTCTAGACTCCCAAAGAAATGTTTTCAGAGAGTAAAACTACCCAAGAATGACTTAGATCAGTCTTAGTGCACCTAAACCCCTTAATTGTAAAGAATGCTAAAGAGAGTAGCAGTTTGCTGCATAAAACCCAATTCTATGTTGATAAGGCTATCCAACCTTGATACACAAGTCATAAACTACCCCATAGTGTTCAGGATGGGCTCTATTAAGTCCAACAGAAACCAAAAAGGAAAATGAGTAGTGATAGGGACCAAATTCCATAAAAAGTACTGTTTTGGCTAAACAATGCAAAAAATATACTGTTTGGGTTAGGAATAGGAAAGTGGCTCCTCCCTCTCCTTTGGTGTGCTGTTTGGGAACTATTTGATAGTTTAAAATGGTTCAGAACAAGTCCTATGTGCAAAGAATTTCTACAAAGAGGGTTTGTGTGCAAAAGTCTTAGATCTTGATCTATCATGACAGTGGAAAGTGGTCCACCAAGCCATAATTGGCCTTAGGAAGTTTGTTGTGACTTTGTTTGGTGGCTTGAAAAGCCAGAACAGAAATTGAGACTAAATAGGGACCTTTTTGAAAGAAAAACTAGAAATTTGCTAAGTCCTTATTTTGATTCCATTTCTGGTTGACTTTTTCCAAAAACCCCTTTAATGTGTTAAGTAAATAATAAGTGTGTGAAATATGTGCTTGGGTTAGAATGAATTGATAAAAATGCCACATATTTACAAAGAATTGAGTAAAGGGACTAAATTGATAGAATAAGGGGTAATTGGGGACCAAAATGTAATTTTCCTACTTGAGAAGCAAGTTTTATTCGTAACTACATTATAAATGTGCTTACGATGAAATTTCATGATATTTGGATGTTTATATGAGAACTTATCAAAGTTGCATGCTGTACCAGTAATGTTTGACGTAAGGTTGTTTGTGATTTGCCTTGTGTGAACAAACTGTGATTAGTGCTAGAATATAGAAATTGAAATTCTTATCGTGTGAAACTTAAGGTTAAATGGTTGATAAGAGAATAACGTCAGTGGATCCGAGGTGGGGATTGACACTCAAGGTTAAGGGTGGCTTGGAGACGAGGTAGGACACTTGATACCCTTGACACTTTTAGAATTATGCGTTTGAGCATATTGAATTGCATTTGATTCATTTAAGTGTGTGGCATCCAAGCATGAAAATGAATCTTTAGCATGCACTCTGTGAAATTGAGCTGCCTAAAAGTAGGGCATCTAGTTTTGGCATGCACTATGACACTGCTTGTGATTGATAAAAGTTTTAGCATGCATTTTGATACTGCCTATAAAGGGCAAAGAATTTTGGCATGCATGGATACCTTCCATATATGATGGATGAGTTGATGCCCATCTTATATGGTGGTTGACTGATACCTACCAAATAGGGTGGATGAGTTTATTCCCACCAGGGTGGATGAATATTATATATATATATATATATAGATATAGATATATATAGAGAGATATATATATATATATAGTATATATATATCTATATATATATATATATATCTATATATATATATATATACCTGCCTTATACGGTGGATGACTTGATAAAATTGAAAAACCTGCCTAAGATGGGCGAATGCATTGATTTTTGAAATACCTGCCTGAGATGGGCGAATGCATTGATTTTGAAATACCTGCCTAAGATGGGCGAATGCATTGATTTTGAGAGTACCTGCCTGGAAAGGGTGGATGAATTTGTGGAAATAATTGAATAAACATTGCTTGTGGAAGAAAACCTATGTTATACTATTTGATCTGTATGAAAAGGACACACTAGGTTTGCTAGGAATGCGTCCGGGACCTAGGTGTCTAGCAACTAGTTAGGAGACATTCCAGTCCGGGACTGGTGATCCTAAGGTTCTAACTTTGTGCGGACATCGGGGGACGCCCTGGGATGTTAGGTAATAATTGCTGCCTTATATGTGCGGACTTTACTATATTGGTAAATGGTAAGTCGGTTTTGTCCTGTTTCATTAGATTGTCTTCATTGATGGTAATGGTTTAGTTCAATTATATATATTTGATGGTTGACATGATGGCATTCAAAAACTGGTATTTTGAGTACTCATCATTTTGAAACTAATGCATTCTCGCATAGCATATTTTGGAAAAACTGGTTGAGGTATTTTGGCTTAGCCCTGGGCATAGTAGTAAAAAGGATTTTATATATAACTAGTATTTTGTGTCCTACTGGGATGTAAATCTCAAGACGTTACTATGTTCAGATTTGTTTTAGGTTTTGATCAGGGCAGAAGGACTGAATCGTTGAGCGTTGCAACTGGCGTTCATGTATGATGCTGCAAGGAGCAACTATTCTTATTTGTAAAGCCTATATAAGGCTTATATATTTATTTATATCTGGTTTAGTTGTAAATTGTAATTAATAAGTTTAATTGATTTCATGGTAATTAACCATAAGTAAGTAAACTTACTTAGGGTAAACTCTAGCAAAAGAAAAGTTTAAATTTTTTCCGCGTTTTTAAGTTACCAATACTAAAATGAATCTTAGGAAATTAAGATTTATTGGTAATTCGGGGTGGATGTTAAACTTCGCTCAGTGTTCTTTTTCTTGGATCCCAAGGGAGGCAAACCAAGTTGCATATTGGATTGCCTTTGCACCCTCGTGGTAGAAGTTCCCTCTGGATTGGGTCACTGTACCCCCTCCTGCCTTGGCTCAGCTAGTGTTTGCGGATGCTAACCCTGAACGGGATGGGGTTGGTTGAGCTCGATCGCTTATTTTTATTGGTTTGTGTGATATTGTTGTGTTTCTTTTGGTGTTTTCTTATTTTTTTTGTCTGGTGTTATGCTTTCTGGTGTGTTTATGTAATCGAAAGGCAAAAAAAAGTATGTTTGGTATGTAAAAAATAGAATGAAATTTTGTAAAGGAAAGTGAAGTAAAAAATGTTTTAAATAAATTTCATGGAAAAAATATATTTTAAATAAACGTTTTGATAAATGTGAGGGGCAATCAAGTCTTTTCACCCTCATATCCAATTCTAACATCTGATTCCAAGAATTTGGCGTGGAATTCAGATGCAAAATTTGACTTAGAATTGAGAATTCCAAGAATTACTACTCCAAGTTGATTTTGCCAAACCAAGTATATGTCTTTTTTGGTAAATGTGAAATTCAATTCTTGAATGATGATTCTCAGCTACCAAACGCAGCAGTCTTGCCGACCTAACATAACATGTAAGGAAGTGACAGGCCAATTTACGTTAAAGTTGAATTGGTATGTTATGAGTTATGACAAGTGCAACTGTCGTTTTTGGTTCCAATAATTCATAGCGTCGAATAAGGACCGCAAGGGGACATTGACTTGGGGGACTTGTCCTTAGATGAAGACCTAGGTGCCTACGTACCCTTGTGTAGGGATAAAAGTCCACGTAGTTTGAAGGGGAAACGCACATGGTGGTCGTTAGGCAGGAGTGTTACCTGTAGTGGCCGTGTGCGGCTAGGACATGAATGTGTTCTCCAAGCGGGTGAGCCAACTGTTGGAGGTACCTCGTAGGTAGAGGGAGAGAGCAAGGGTCTCTGGATGGTGCTAAGAGCAAGAGCATGTGTGTTTCCTTGTCAATGGAGCGAGTATGGGCTGATGTCTATTTAGGAAAACTTCAGGTAACGATGATCTCGTTGAATGCTTTTATTGTCGGAGCACTACTATGTTCGCTTTTGGGTTGCGTATTGTGTTGTTTATCGGATCCCCCTTAGTCCCCTGGGTAAGGAATATTTATACTCGGAGTAGGAGAGAACATGGTCGACCCACGTTCTTGAGCCTTGAGCTCGTCCCACGATCAGGAGAGTTAACCCACGTCTCCAATGCGAAAGAGTATACAGGTGATTGTGGGGTGAGGCCACGTTTTGGTCCATTGAGTAGTGCCACGTGTCACTGATCTAAGGTCCGGTAAACCTTCTAGAAGGCCAGTGCCACGTGTCCATAGGAGGGCATATTATGGAATTACATAAGTCCCCCAAGTCTATGGGTGCTGGGCGCCCATGGACTTAAGTTGCCTTTTGCAAAATATTGGGGGCGAGGTCGCCTGCCGTGAATTGTTCGTAGAGCCAGATTGTCCACTAATCATGGGAGATGGGGCGGTTGAGCGTGCGCTTGTGTTTCTCTGGAGTTTGTCAGGAGTGTGTTGCCAAGGATGCCACGCGTCCGGATCTGGACGGTCATTTGCTTAGCTTTCATAGCAAGTTTCTCGAGCCGTCTCTGTAGAAACCCTCGCGTCTTTCTAAGGAGACGTCATCATTGCAGGGAAGGTGACTTTTCGAAGATGCCCTTGGAAGGCTTCGAGGGGATTTGAAAGGTCAAGGGCTTTCTGGACTTTTTCCCTCTACGCGCTTGAACCTTTTCCTCTTCGTCCCTTTTGGCTTGGCTTCAATGTGCCTTTTATTCAGAGCTCCATCACCATTTTCCCAACTTCTGTAATTTTCTCTCACAACCTTCCCTTTTAGCGTAACTGCCTCCTTGCGTTTTCTTAGGTTGCTCTAATGGCTTCTTCTAGTGCCACTGGCTCTCGACCCCAAATGGCAAAACTGGAGTTTGAACATGCTCTTCTCACTGTTGCCATGGATGTGGTTAAGGAGAGAGTCGAGGCTCTCATTCTTCTGCAAGATTCAGTGGATCTTCAAGGGGTTTTAGCCAAGGAAGGTGAAGGTCCTGTTGTGATCCCTTCTTCAGTTTCGGAGGAATGGTATACGGTCGAACCTGAGCCAGGATCTACCGATAATATTCCTTCCGTTGAGGAGGAATCGTTGGTATTGCCAGGTCCTGGCATTGAGAAAATATGGAGAGAACGGTTTGCTGCTTCTCTTCCCAAGAATTACGAGATTAGGGCAATGGAGAAGGTGGAGACTATCACTTGGAGTGACGACATAAGCTTCATTCTCTCTCTCTGTGTCCCTTACTATACCTCCATTGTTCTGCCTTTCTCAAGTTTCATGGAGGCTATGCTTAACCTCGTGAATGTTTGCCCTGCCCAACTAACGGCTAATGCGTGGTTTCAGCTTAGCATTTTTGAGAAGGCATGTCGGGCGAGCAAGTTGGAGGCTTTGCCCAACGTCTTCCTTTCTCTTTACTTCGTGCGATAGACGCGTGTTTGAGTGAGCTTTCACTCGTACCCCAAGGAGTTTACCATTTCCGACTTGCCAAACAACAATCATGCATGGCGATTGTACTTCTTTAAGTTCGTCCCCAAGAAAGGTACGTGTCCTCCTTGGATACACCCTGATGATTGGCGTCCTCGCTTTCCTCTCAAGTGGTCAAATCCATCGCTTCGAGTGTAGTATGACCGAGAGGAGTATGAAGAAAACGCCTTTGGGTCCCTGAGGAGGTTGAAGGTTACGGGGCGCGACTTATGGTAAGTCCTTAATTTTGGTGACATGCTGCTCCTTGTTATGCCTCTGCATCTTTTGAGTGTCTTTTTCCCTTTTTCGTTATAGGATTAACCTTGGGCGCTATCCAAGGGAGATTGGACGCTCCCTCGGGCTCCCAGAGACGAAGCCAGAAACGAGGGCGGGCTAGGTCTCAAAGTTCTGACGCGGATGTTGGTGCGGGTACTGAGGACCAGGTTGGTGATGATGACAACCTAAATTGCCGTGGTCGCCGAAAGATTCCCTATACCCCCATACCCCCCGAGGAGATGCCCGTCATGTTATTGGTGAAGGTGTCTCCTTTAAAGGGAAACTGATCCCTTTTAACGCTGAGCGGGTCATATTGGCTCGCCAGCATTATCCCTTGGATTATGTTGACGATTATGCTTTAGAGCATATGACCAAGGAGGTATATTGTTGCTTAGCCACCTGGCCAGCTTCGCTTACGAACAAGAAATGGAGGGGCTAGGCATTTTTTTTCGTTTTGTTTCGCCTAGCTTTTGTTTAAGTGTCTTAACGTCCAAAAAACTTGCAGGGAGTGGTGGAGAAGTTGCTCGGTGAGAATACCCAGTTGAGCGACAAAGTGAAGGAGGTAGAGTCTGAGCTTGCCAAGAAGAATGCAGAGATTGCAAGGGATCATCGCTTAGACTTCCTTCATTTTTCCAATTACGGGATGCAGAATGGTATCGCACAATCAGAGGACGGACTTGATGGGCATCTCGATTACTCCAAAGATAAGGGAAAAATTTCATCCTTCCTTGGAAAAAATTGGGGGTGAATTCCGTGCTCATCTTTGCACTGATTCCCCATTAAGGATAGAGGAGTATACTATTGCTCTAATTCCTTGCAAGGATGCTCAAGTGGTGACGGCGACCTCCACATAGTCAGGCGGGCAATTGAGCCCTCAAGACATTGCCCCGGACGAAGATGCCTCTTAGATTAGATTTTTTGTATCTTGAGGCGTTAGTCCTCGTCAATGTATATACTTTTGATAATTAAGAAAACAAAGATTTTGACAACTACGAGAGTTGATCAATCGCATTGTATTTGATGTTGTTGTTAATCATAACAAGTACATGACTTAGGATAACCAACTTGTCTATTAACTAAGACATAATGAAGTATTTTTTGAGACTACTAGCATTCCAAGTATTGGGTACATGCTCACCCAACAAATGGGCTAGTTTGTATGCGCCGTGAGAGGCGATCCCGACAACTCTGTATGGGCCTTCCCAATTTGGTGTGAGCTTTCCTTGAAGGAGGTCGCGCCTATTCTTGATTGTTGTTCGCATAACCTTGTCGCAGCCTCTCGACGTTCCTTGACTTCATCCAGACTGATGAGCAAATTTTCAGATTTGAGTCCAAGTAGTTTAGCACTCGATCTGAGGGGACTCTGATATCTGCAGGAACTATAACTTCTTGCCTGTAGGTTAAAGCAAATGGCGTTTCCCCAGTAGCTGAGTGAATCATTGCTCGATAGGACCATAAGACTGAGGGGAGCTCATCTACCAATTCATCATTTGCCTCTGTCAGGCATTTTCTTAGTCCCTCGAGTATGATTCAGTTGGCCCTCTCGGTTTCTCCGTTGGTCCTCGGTACTCAATCGAGGTCGTCCAATGGTCAATCTATCATTCTATGCAAAAGTCTTTGAACTTTTCGCTGATGAATTGGCGACCGTTGTCGGTGATCAGTATATGGGGAGGGCCAAAGCTGGATATGATATTTCGCCAAAGGAAATTTTGGACATTTTCGATCCATTTCATGAAATAGTCAACTGCCATTATGATGAACTTCTTCTATAATGTGCTTTGCAGGAGAGGCCCGAATATATCCATTCCCCAAGTATCAAATGGCCACGAGGACTCAATGGGATTTAGCTCCTCGGGAGGCTGATGTATGAAGTTGGCATGTGATAATATCGATAATTACCCTTGTATCCTTCGGCATTTGACAAACTTTTCCTGATTTTAAAGAGTCATTATGCATGTTTTAATGTTATTCAAGGGCACTTAAGGACTTAAATCACAATCTTGCTAATTCCATGTTTTTATTGAATAAATTGCGATAATTCTCTAGTTTTATTAACTTGAGAGCCTCACAATTGTTTCTAGTTGATTTGTAGGTCAACTAGCTTGAGGAATAGCAAGGATTCAAGTGCTAGAGTTTGAGAAAGAAGCTGGAAAGTGAAGCCGGTACAAGATTTGAAGCTTAGAGACATTTTTGGACCTCAGTTTGAAGGGAAAACACGTGTTTCGAGTAATCCACCCGCTGCCAGCGGGTACACCAGATCTGTACGATTTTCTCGCGATTTTAAGAGCTGAAAGCCTGAAACAGATTGTGGGCCCACTTTCTCAGCATTTTACCACAAGGGGAGCATCTTAGGTCATATTGGAAGGAATATTATGATGTTTTGAAGGCCCTTAACCTATTTTGGAGAAAAACCCACTCATTCTAACACATTCAACACACTCAAGCTCTCATCCTCTCAAGTCTCTCTTCTTTCTCAGCCACATCCACCATTTTCTCTTCATCTTCTCCACTCTCCACACCCATTTACACGAATATCCAGCAACTTCCATCATCATCCATGGCTAAGCAAGAGTTGGAGGAGCTTGGTGAAGCATTTCTCCCATCCATGAGTGGTTAAATCTCTTGTGCTTTGGAGGAGGATGATTAGGGCTTAAGCTATGGCATCCAATAGGGAGTTTTTCTTGTTTTCCTTCTACTTCTCTTTATAGATTCATTCTTATCTTGTTGATATTGATGGGTTTCTATTGATTGTGGTTCCATGGTTGTGGAACTTAACTTGGTTGTAGTTGGATATTAGGGATTGATATAGATTTGTGATTTGTATTTTGATTCTCCCATTGTGGGTTTTGATTACATTAGATTTGGTTAAATCTTATTGTAGTTTTGATTCATTGTGGAAGTTACTCTAATGACAATGGTATTTGTTGAGTTGAATTCATATATATATTAAATTCCCCATTTGCTTCATTGGTGGTATTTGATTAGGCTTGTTAATTGTCCAGTTGGTTAATTGCATCCTTTAATTAGTTTACCTAGGTTTAGTGGTCACTAAACTACCTTAGGAAATGGCTTTTCATTGGTTAACTCCATATACTTTTTGATAGCAAGGATAGCCCAAAGCAGTCTCCAACAAAGCATATTCATCTCATTTCATTCACCTCACTTTTACTTTAGCTTTTAAAATATTGAAAATCCGAAAAAGTGTTAGTTCTAGTTTCATTTAGTTGCATTTAATTCCATTTAGTTTCATTGTACACCAAGTGTTTGTTAAATTGCCTCAAAGACATCCCTTTTTGTGTTAATTGTGCATATTTGTCCATAGAGTCCATAGGCTCCACGAGAGAGAATCGACCTAGGTTGTGCCACTATCTGCACTTTCTAGAATTAATGTGATTGGTGACGGCCTCACGACAAGGCCGCGTTCATCAATTTGGCGCCGTTGCCGGGGAGCCATTTTGGTTCTTTTTGCAATTGTGCTAGATTTTCACGAAACAAGTTGCCTTCGCGTGATTCCTTCAGGAATTGCATAGTTTTAGTTGAATTTATTTGTGTTTCTGTTTTCGTTTGTGTTTCTAGGTAGTTTTTTTTTGGCATTTAGATTGCATCCTTCTGTTTTATTTGTTTTACTGTTTTTCTGTGTGTTTTTTTTTCTTTTTTTTGTTTGTTTAGTGCATGCTAAGAAGTTCTAGAGGAGACCTAATTCCATTGGATTTAGAAATCGAAAGAACTCTTAAGAAAATTAGAGAACTCAAAAAGAAAGTAATTAAGGCTAACCAAGAAAGAGAAAGAGAACTAGCAACAGAAGAAATGGTTGAAGAAGATAACGGGGACAATAGGATGGAAAATAGGGAAAGGAATGAAGAAGGTAATAATGGGGTAGATCAACCTTAGAAGTCTATTAAACAATTGACCCAATTTGATGATAATTTTGAACCTTTGGTTGGTGCTACTCCTATTTTTACTACTGATTTTGAAGTTAAAGGTTCTTTTGTGCACACACTTCCAAAATTTCATGGTCTTCCAGGTGACAACCCGTATACACATCTGAGTTCTCTCCACATGCATTGCATGACGATGAAGCCCGTGGGGGCTAAACATGAAGAAGTCATGTGGAAGGTTTTCCATCTCAGTCTAGAAGGGAAGGCAAAGATTTGGTATATGAGTTTGCCAAGGTACACCCCAGATGCTTACCAAACATGGGATAATTTGAAGAAGCACTTTATTGAAAAATATTATCCTTCAAACAAAGCTGCCGCAGCAAGAAATGAAATTTCATCTTCAAGGCAAGAAGAGGATGAAACATTCTATGGATATTAGGCACGTGTTCAAGATATGGTAGCAAAATGTCCAAACCATCAGATGCCACCGGAGCACTTGGTCTAATCATTTGTTTATGGGTTAACTGATGAAGATGCAAAAATGCTCAATGCAGCTGCTAATGGGTCCATAGAAGACATGCCCCCTGATGAAGCAATAGAGTTAATTAAGAAGCTTGCCTTGAGTAGGCAGAACATTACCAAAAGGGATATCCGAGCAGTAAAAGAGATATCTCCAACAGATCAAGATCCATTATTGGTGAAAGTGGTACATGAACTGTCTGCACTATCCAAGAGGGTGGATGGACTAAGCATCCAATCTCCACAGTCACCAACTCAACCGCTAGCTATGGTATGTGCTAGTTGTACATTCTGCAATTCCCCTATGCACATATCAGCAGATTGCCCTAGTCATTATGAAGATGTGAATGCAATGTATCAAGCACGGCCTGGGCAATACCAACAAAGGGACCCTTACTCCAATACATACAGTCCTGGTTGGAGAGGTCATCCTAACTTCAGATATGGGAATAGCAGTAATCAGAATACTCAAGGGTTTAGCAGTGGGCAAAGTCAAGGGAACTATCTTTCTAAAGGAGGAAATTCTTATGGTGGTCAATACTCTAATTTTCAAGGGGCTTAACCTAGCCAAACACCAAAACAGAACACCACCAATGTCATGGTTTCCATTAGTCAAGGTGTACCCTCTTCAAGCAATGATGAGATTAAAAAACTTCTAGTGAAAGGGTTCTCAGATATTGGTGCAAAATTTGACCAAGAGCGGAGTATCACTGATGATAAAATCAAGGATATCGCCTCACACGTTGACTCATGCTTCACCAATATCATGAACAAGTTTGAACAAATGGAAGTAAAGCATGACAACCTGAACTCATTTGTCACTCAGTTGTCTAATAAGAAGAGTGATGAACAAGCTAGATCAAGTGGAGCGATGTCTTCCAACACAGTGATCAATCCTAAGTCACTGAATGCCATAAGCCTTAGAAGCAACAGAAAGGTCAGATTTGAAGACAAGGAAGATGGTGAAGACATTGAAGAAATTGTCTGTGTAAGTCCTCCTTTGTCACCACTCAAGCTTTCTGAGAGCTCCAAAGAAACTAGGCTGCGAGAAAAAGTTGAAGAAAAGAAGAAGGAGCAACAAGAGGAACCAAAAGAAAAAGAGGAACAAAAGGAGAAGGAAGAAGCAACTAACAAAGCCATCTCCACCCAAAAAGGTAAGAAGGTAAGTATAAGTGATCTTCCCTTTCCTAATTCATATTTGCTAAGTAAGAAGGTCAAGGAAGTTAAAACGAATGAAGAGGCACTGAATTTATTTACCAAGCTAGAAGTTAACATTCCTTTATTAGATTTGGTAAGAAAAGTGCCTAAATATGCAAAAGTTTTGAAAAAGCTTTGTACAAACAAGAGAAGATTTAGACCAAATGAGAGAGTTCAAGTGAGCTCTAATGTTTCTGCTCTTTTCAAACCCCAAATCTCGGTCAAGTATCAAGACTCGGGGTCTTTCACAATCCCATGTACTATTGGTAAGGTTACTATAGGGGGTGCATTACTTGATCTAGGGGCTGCTATTAATGTCATGCCTAAGTCTGTGTATCGGTCCCTAGGTATTAAAACTCTTCAACCCACTACAGTAATTCTACAGTTGGCTGACAGGTCTATTAGGCGTCCTGATGGAATTGTTGAGGACCTCTTGGTCCAAGTGAAAGATTTGTTGATTCTCGCTGAATTTTATGTTTTGGATATGGATGGTCAGTGTGCCTCAAGACTCCACTCTCATCTTGGGTCGCCCCTCCTTAAGGACTGCTAACACCACAATTAGCATGAAAGAAGGAGCGATCTCGATGGAAGTGGGAGACAATAAAGTCAATTTTAACATGTATGAGGCTATGAAGCACCCATATGAGGACTACTCTCTTCTATGGGTCAATGCCATTAGTGTAATTCAGGATGTTGTGCATAATGATAGTGAGCAAGAAAATGACCCTAGAATTGTCAGAGAGGAACATGAAAACCAACAGGGTGTGCAAGTGGATAACAATTTTCTTGAGGCATGCATGCTTGAGCATATTGAACTTGTAACTTCTTGCCCTTCATCTTTTTCTGTTTGTTCTTGTGGGAATAGTATATCTTGTGGAGTTTGTTCCGAGATTAATGCTTTGTTTGGCTCTTCACTTGATACTTCCCTTTCTTCTTTGCTATTAGATGATTTTGTTTTGCAAGATACTTTCTCTTAGCTTCTCCTTTGTTGTTAGATGATTGTGCTGAGAGGGGTACAGTTTGTGATTTGGCAAGTTTGGGAGAACTTTTGAAACCTAGTATCGAAGTTAAAGATGAAATGCTTATAACACCTGCATCTTTTGCTGATGAAGACTTCGTTGAGTCTATTTTGTTCACACATGTCCGTGACGAAAGTAGTGAAGTGCCAAAAGATCATTTCGTGACTTTCGAGAACACTTCCACTAAATCGAAAACTCTTGGAGAGCATAAGGAAGAGATTGGGGAACCACCTCCAGTCCATTTAAATTTTGTGAATTTTGTAATGGTTCCGTTTGTTTTTTATTGTGGAACTAATGCTAACTTTGTTTTTGATAAAGGCAAGGTGGAAGGAGAAACATGGGAAATGAACAAAAGTGGAGTCCACACCCCTCTCATAAAGAAAATTTTTCGGAAGAAGGTTCGCAAATGGAGGCAAAAGAAAGTCAAAAGAAGATAACATAGTTGAGAGAAAGCTAAAGAAAGAAGATCACTCTCGGATCCCACAGCGTGACAAGCAGCTAAGATTTTGAGGCAGTGACTCGAGGTTTTTCAAGGGGAACTTCAAGCCCCCATGAGAGGCCAGGTCGTCTCTTTCCTTTTGGTCATCTTGCGTTTATCTATTGCATTTCTAGATTGCTTGAGATGAGTGTGGGGGAAGAGACCTCCCAGTAGGTAGTAGATTGTGGAATTGTTATTTGTGGCTTAATTTGCTTTTGTGTATTTTGTTGCTTTTATTTTGTGCTTTGTGTGTTCGTTTAGTTGTGTGGTTAAACACTCCCTTGGTTGCTGAATGCATGAATTTTGATGCATGAGGTTTATTTTTTTCTAGTTATTGCTTTTGCTGTTGAGCTACTGATGGCTCAGCTAACTTCTGGAACATTATAATTTCATGCATTCTGATCTATTTAGTTGTTTAGCTTACTTTGCTCGCCCTTTTTCTTCTCTTTTTGCAATTGATTGATTGATTTTCTGCTTGTGGATCCCTGTGCTTGCGCATCTTTGTCCTATCTTTTTGCATTGAGGACAATGCTTGCTGCAAGTCTGGGGGAGGAGTTTGTGAAGTGAATGATTGCTATTTAAATTGCTGAATGGGCAGGTTACCTTGTGCTTATTGCAAGTGTTGACATCAGATTTATATTCCTGTTTAGTGATTACGTTTTTAACTCCTTGTGGATTTAGCTTTTCAGCTTCTATTCTTGTGGATGTAAATATAAATGTAAATGCACAGGTTTTAAGTCCTTTATTTGTGGATATTATCAACTGAGAAGATACAATCTCGTTTTTGTTTTAGACTTTTGGGATTAATGATGTTAATCAGGAATTCCATAAGCACTTTTTGATATCTACTCAAATGTTTTCAAAAAAAATTCTTTGGAAACCACACTTAACTTTTGCACCCGTGTAAGCTTTTTAGAAAATGTTTTCAAGTTGTGTGTCAGGAAACAGCAGAATGCACAATCATTTCAAGAGTAAGAAACAATTTTTCAAGAGATTGGTGCTCTCTAATTCACAACTTAAGCAAGACACTTATGCGAGTAAATAATTAGGCATGTATTGATCGATGTGAGAGTAACCTAGCCTTGTTGGAAGATTTTGAGCCAAACACTATTGTTTTTCTTGCATATACTTGTGTGTTATCTGCTTACTTATTCACTTTCTAGAACTTGATTGAAATCTTGTTGAAGCTTGACATGCGTTAGTTAAATAAAAATGATTGAGGCGTTTGTTTCACTCACCCATATCCCATACACAAACCACTTCTTTTGATATCCTTAGTCACCCCCTTTGAGCTTTAATTTTTGCTTTTCTAGGCATTTTGCACTATGACTTTTAATTAAATGTTTGACTTTAGGTTTCTTAGTTTCTGACCACTCATCTTCTTGGGTTGAAATTGTCTAATTGATCCAATCAAGCAAAAAGCTAGAAAAGAAAATAAAATATATAAATAAATGAATTATATTTATATTTAAAAAATGTAGAAAAAAAAAGGAAAATAGAAAACAAAGAAAAGCAATAAAAAATGATGATGAATAAAAGAGTTGCAACCTAAAGCAATAAGGATATTAGGCAAATTTCTTGGTGGTTGGAAGATGATTGTTTGGTTAGACTCTTTTGGAACCCAAGTAATCATTTAATTGGGAGTCAATTCAAAATGTTTAGTCTTGCTTAATTTTCTTCTTTATAAACACTTTTCACCATGACCATGCATCCATCATTACAAGCCATTAAGACTTCATGATTTGTTGAGCTAACGCATTCTTAGTGGAGATCTAGATCTCTCTCAAGCCTTTGGTAAAGTCCTAAGTGAGTAAGATTAGAGGGAAAATGTCCAGCATTAGTGAGTCGAGCGAAACACTTGAGTCATCGGTCTCTCGCATGTTCTAGTTGATTGCTATGCATGTTTGTTTTGCTTATGTTTCATGAACCAAGAACATGGTTTCTTGTTTAGTTGTTTTGCATCTTTTTTGGTTGGTCATTCTGTTGCTTCCTACATATCACTTGACTGCATTTTTGACTGATTGCTTTGCCCAGGAGTGCAAAGGTGTAAGTGTGGGGGAGTTGATAATACCGATATTTACCCTTGTATCCTTTGGCATTTGACAAACTTTTGCTGAGTTTAAAGAGTCATTATGCATGTTTTAATGTTATTCAAGGGCACTTAAGGACTTAAATCACAATCTTGCTAATTCCATGTTTTTATTGAATAAATTGCGATAATTCTCTAGTTTTATTAACTTGAGAGCCTCACAATTGTTTCTAGTTGATTTGTAGGTCAACTAGCTTGAGGGATAGCAAGGATTCAAGTGCTAGAGGTCGAGAAAGAAGTTGGAAAGTGAAGCCAGTACAAGATTTGAAGCTTAGAGGCATTTTTGGACCTCAGTTTGAAGGGAAAACGCGTGTTTCAAGTAATCCACCCGCTGTCAGCAGGTACATCAGATCTGCACGATTTTCTCGTGATTTTAAGAGCTAAAACGAATTGTGGGCCCACTTCCTCAGCATTTTACCACTAGGGGAGCATCTTAGGTCGTATTGGAAGGAATATTCTGATGTTTTGAAGGCCCTTAACCTAATTTGGAGAAAAACCCACTCATTCTAACACATTCAACATACTCAAGCTCTCATCCTCTCAAGTCTCTTCTTTCTCAGCCACATCCACCATTTTTTCTTCATCTTCTCCACTCTCCACACCCATTCACACCAATATCCAGTAACTTCCATCATCATCCATGGCTAAGCAAGGGTTGGAGGAGCTTGGTGAAGCATTTCTCCCATCCATGAGTGGCTAAATCTCTTGTGCTTTGGAGGAGGGTGATTAGGGCTTGAGCTACGGCATCCAATAGGGAGTTTTTCTTGTTTTCCTTCTACTTCTCTTTATAGATTCATTCTTATCTTGTTGATATTGATGGGTTTGTATTGATTGTGGTTCCATGGTTGTGGAACTTAACCTGGTTGTAGTTGGATTTGTGATTTGTATTTTCATTCTCCCATTGTGGGTTTTGATTACATTGGATTTGGTTAAATCTTATTGTAGTTTTGATTCATTGTGGAAGTTACTCTAATGACAATGGTATTTGTTGAGTTGAATTCATATATATATTAAATTCCCCATTTGCTTCATTGATGGTATTTGATTAGGCTTGTTAATTGTCCGGTTGGTTAATTGCATCCTTTAATTAGTTTACCTAGGTTTAGTGGTCACTAAACTACCTTAGGAAATGACTTTTCATTGATTAACTCCATATACTTTTTGATAGCAAGGATAGCCCAAAGCATTCTCCAACAAAGCATATTCATCTCATTTCATTCACCTCACTTTTACTTTAGCTTTTAAAATATAGAAAATTCCAAAAAGTGTTAGTTCTAGTTTCATTTAGTTGCATTTAATTCCATTTAGTTTCATTGTACACCAAGTGTTTGTTAAATTTCCTCAAAGACATCCCTTTTTGTGTTAATTGTGCATATTGTCCATAGAGTCCATAGGCTCCGCGAGAGAGAATCGACCTAGGTTGTGCCACTATCTGCACTTTCTAGCATTAATTCAATTGGTGTCGGCCTTGCGACAAGGCCGCGTTCATCAGCATGTCGTTGGCACTGGTCATAGTTTGTGACTAATTTTTCGGAGTCTGCCCTTATGCTCGGCCAGTACAAACCCGAGCGAAGTGCTTGTTTTTGGAGGGCACTCGTAGATTGATGGGTTTCGCATACGCCTTCGTGGATTTCTTGGACGACATAGTTAGCCTCTTCAGGTGGAAGACACTTGAGGTGCAAGGATGATAATCCCTTTTTGTACAAGTCTTCCCCCCAGATAAAATATCGAGCTGCCTGTGTCCTTATCTTCCTAGCTAATCTCCTTTCTTCAGGTAGCGTGCCCTCTGTTATATACGCTTTTATGGGAGCCATCCAGGAGGCGTCGATTGCTATTGGTAGCATATTTGGAGCTATATTGGGTGCTTGTAGGGTCGTTCAGAGGACCGTTTTGAGGCTCAATTGACTTGGCGTGGTGGATAGTTTGGAGAGGGCGTCATCTTCGGTGTTTTAGCTTCACGGTATCCGTGTGAACAAGATGAATTCGAGCCTACTATTTTCTTGTTTGGCACGCTCCACGTATTTGGAAATGGTGGCATCTTTTGCCTCGAATTCTCCGTTAAGTTGTCCAACCACCAGTTGTGAGTCACTGAAGAGCTTGACCTTTGAAGCGCCTAGGTCGTGAGCTAGCGTTAGTCCAGCTACGAGCGCTTCATACTCAGCTTGGTTGTTTGAGGCTGGGAACATGAAGCGCAGGGCTTATTCCACCTTAATTCCGTCGGGGCTACCGGCTATGATTCTAGTTCCCGCAGATTTCTCGGTTGAGGAGCCATCTACGTAGACTAGCCATGGGGATTTTTCTGGCTATGGCTCACATGTCACGTGTGTCTTTGTTTTTTCTGTCAGGGCGTCCCCCTTCTGGCATTCTGACGGAGTAATCTCGGCGATGAAATCTTCTAGGGCTTGGGCTTTGATTGCCCGCCTTGGCTTGTATTTGATGTCGAACTTGGAGAGTTCTACGGCCCAGTTCTTCATTCTCCCTGCTAAGTCTGGCTTTTGTAGTATTTTCCACAGGGGTTGGTCGGTTCGAACCATGACTGTATGTTGTTGAAAGTACGGTCGGAGTCTTTGTGCTTACGGTGTGATCTGTGGTAGCTAAGTATAGTACCAGGGTTTCTACTTTCTTGGTTTTTGCCAATATTGGGGGCCTAGCCAAGTACGCTTTTAGGTCTTGGAAGGACTTTTCACATTGATCTATCCACTGGAACGTTGATGCAATTTTTAGGATCTTGTAGAAAGGGAGCCATCGGTCAGCCATCTTGGACAAGAATCTGTTGAGGGCCACTAGCCTTCTGTTGAGCCTCTGTACGTCTTTGATCGACTATGGAGTTTCCATGTTCAGGATGGCCGTGCACTTCTCTAGGTTGGCCTCAATTCCCCTCTAAGTGATCATGAAGCCCAGGAATTTCCCTGCTGATACTCCAAAGGCACACTTTTTCAGATTCAACTTCATTTGGTGTTTCCTTAGGACTAGGAAGAATTCCTCCAAATGCTGGAGGTGTTGCTCGACTTCTAGGGATTTCACCACCATGTCGTCGACGTAGACCTCAAGGTTTCAACCAATCTGCTCTTGGAAGACTATATCCATCATCCTCTAGTAGGTGGCACCCGCATTCTTGAGTTCGGAAGGCATGACCTTGTAGAAAAATACCCCATGTCCGTGATGAAGGAGGTCTTTTCCTGGTCTTGTGGGTTCATCTGAATTTGGTTATAACCTGAGAAGGCATATAGGAAACTCAGCAAACGGTGTCCTGCCGTTCTGTCTACCAATTTTTCGATGTTGGGAAGTGGATATGCGTTGGCCTTTTTTACCATGACTACGTTGGAGAGCCACTGCGATTCTCGTATAAAACCGGCATCTAGCAATTTCTGTACCTCTTCGTCGATCGCCAGCTGTCTCTCCTCGCCGAAGTGCTACTTTTTCTGGATGATGTCGGGACCATCTTTTGTGTTGAGGGAGTGACATATGAGTGTTGGATCTATCCCAGGCATGTCCGCGGCGCTCCAAGCAAACACATTCTTGTACTCTGTGAGTAAGTTCTGAGTTTGTTCTTTGGTCAATTGATCCAAGAGGGCTCCTACCTAAATTTTTCTGTTATTAGCTTTGTCTATGCAAACATTGATGAGATCTTCGGTGGGCCGTGGCGAGCTCCTGGTATTTCGTCTCACAAGTCTACCACCTCTGTGGCGCTCTTTTCGTCATAGCCACGAGTTTCAAATTTTCCTTTTTCAGGGAGATCTGTTAGGTAGCATGCACAAGCTTCATTCTTGTCTGCTCGTATTTCTCCCATTCCTTCGTTCGTGGGGAACTTTATTGTCAGATGAGCAATGGACACGACGACTTTGAGTTTGTTGAGGGTCGGGCGACCCAATATTGCTTCATATGCTGACGAAGCTGTTGACATAGTGAATCTAACCTCCGAGCGAGCGACCCTTGGTGGAACTCCTAAGGTAAGCCAAGTTGTGAAGGTTCCGCAAGTCTCAACGGCTCGACCAGAGAAATCAATAAAGGTTCATGCGTCTGGCACCAGCTGACCATCGTACTTATGCATTTTTTCCAATGTTTCTGTGAATAGTACATCGGCAGCTAACCCAGGGTCTATCAATACCCTCTTGACCTTGTAGCCTGCGATACTGGTTGTGATGGTTATCGGTTCGTCAATTTCTATTGTTCCATTTACCTCTCCAAAGGATGGGAGTTGTATCTTTCGCTACCGTTTACATTACTCGCTGCTAACGACATTCTGTCGATCGCGTGACAGCTTGGGGGTCTGCTGGTGTTGGCCATATGAGTACTACCTGTAATGAGGCTGTAGTGAAAAAAGAAAAATGGGTTTCTGAGTTAGGTGTATACTCCTACTCCCCTAAAGAAAGAATGTCGTTTAGCGGCTAGATGCGCAAGGCATTGTGGTCTGAGAAAGACCGCCGTGGGCGCCAATGTAACTGTTATTTTTGGTTCAGACAATTCATAGTGTCGAATAAGGACCGCAAGGGGTTGATTCCTTGGGGGACTTGTCCTTAGGTGAAGACCTAGGTGCCTACATACCTTTGTGTAAAAGGAAGTCCACGTAGTTCGAAGGGGGAACGTCCATGGTGGTTGTTAAGCAGGAGTGTTACCTGTAGTGGTCGTGTGCGACTAGGACGTGAATGTGTTCTTCGGGCGGGCGAGCCACCTGTTGGAGGTACCTCATAGGTAGAGGGAGAGAGCAAGGGTCTCTGGATGCTGCTTAGAGCAAGAGGATGTGTGTATCTTGTCAATGGAGCGAGTATAGGCTGATGTCTGTTTAGGAAGACTTCAGGTAATGATGATCTCATTGAATGCTTTTAGTGTCGTGAGCACTACTATGTTCGCTTCAGGGTTGCGTATAGTGTTGCTTATCGGATCCACCTTAGTCCCCCGGGTGAGGGATATTTGTACTCAGAATAGGAGAGAACGTGGTCGACCCACGTTCTTGAGCCTTGAGCTCGTCCCACGATCTAGAGAGTTAACCCACGTCTCCAATATGGGAGAGTATGCGGGTGATTGTGGGGAGAGGCCACGTTTGGGTCCATCGAGGGGTGCCACGTGTCCATAGGAGGGCATATTATGGAATTACAACAAGTATCTTTCTGCACTCATTTTTTTGCTCCTCATGGAAGCAAAAGCATCTTTTTGCCATTGTTCAAAATTATTAGCTACCATTATATTGAAGAACATCCCCCAAAATTCAAATGTGAGCAAATTAGATTGAAAATAGAAACTCCAACTCTCTTAATACCAATTCAATTTAACCCAAACTTCAAGTTTTGTGCAAATTAAAGTTTTATCCTATGATAATTGCAATTGTACACATTGGGTAGACAAATCTTTTGTTTATGGATTTTTCTCTTTCTCTTCTCTGCTATGAGAAAAGATAAAAGAAAGAAGATATTAAAATTTTGAAAATTGATTTTTTAACATATAAAATTAATAATTGCTAATGTTAGAAACGATTTGATAAAGAAAAATTAAAGCTATAGACAAATTAATGGTGTGTGAATGGCCAAAATAATTTTAATTCTTCGTTGTCCCTTGTCGGTTATTTTGAGTCATGGAACTGACTTTGATTGTGAATATGGATTTAATTAAAATATCTCATTACCGGGGAAGTTAAATATAGGATTCATAATCATTAATATATGAGTAGTTTGTTCCTTGTGATATGATTTAAAATCGATTTGTCCTTTGCAGTTTATAATACAACTAGTTTTTGACCTGTGTACATGCACGGAAAATTTTTAAAGTTGGCATGATAGTAATGTAAAAAAATATATAGAATTCAAAATTATTAATAGAAAACTAACATATTTGTATCTACTTAGATGAAAATACAAAGGGAGGCGTATAATTAAACATGTATATTCAATTTTCATTAAAAAATGCATTAAAATTTAATGATGATTATTATCCTAATGAAGTAAACCATAAACGTACTTGTACTCTCTGAAAATTGAAAATCAAAATATAAAGTTGTAGTGATATAGAGGATTTATATTTATTTGCTCCTTATTAATTTGATTGATCAATGATTTTTTTTTTTGTGATAAAATCTGATTGATTGTATTAAAATCATGAATTACACCGATATACATAGTTGACCTCAGGATAATGTAATTATTGGATATGAATTTGATATTGATGACTAAATATATTTCTATCATTTAAGATTGAAATTGTAAATACAAAATCTCAAAAAAAAAATCATATAAATTTCATCAGCTTTCATTTGTAAGTTTTTATTCGCACACATTTTTTTCTTGAGAGTTAAGACACTACATTAGAAGAATCTATATCTTTAAAAAATCAAATTAGCAATTCAATTTAATTTAAAATTATGCATAAGTTCCTTCCCACGTGGGTATTCTTCATCTAAAGTAGGGATGATCATGAGTAGGGTTTGGGTAGGATACTATATTTCACGTCTCCGGACCCAGACTTAGTGGGTATCAATGTCAATCCCCATACCTGAACTCAGACCCATAAAACTTTTAAAATAAATTATTATTTTATTGATATAACATTTATGTTTACCAACTATTTATTAAAACCAAAAAATAAATAAATATGCTGTTAAATTATATATATATATATATATATATATATAATATTAAATATTTTTTATTATCATTATATATTTTTTCAATCAAAAAGTTTAAAAATAATACTTTTATATATAAAAATAAATCATTATTATTGTGGACAAGGTATGGGTATGGTACCTCTTTACTTGTCCCTGAACCCAATAACTTTGTATCCAGACCCATACCCAAACTCACAGGGTAAAATTTCAGGGTACTCATTGGGTATGAGTATTTTGACCATCCTTAATCTAAAGGTGATTTCTTTGATGTTGAATTTGAATACTTAAAATCATTAACTTTTGATTATCAATCATATTAATTAATGGTATTTTATTCCTTCATATGCACGTTAAAAGGAATAAATTATTTTAGCTAAAATTTTAAGAGTGTAAATTAGAACATTCAGTATATTTAAAGCCTCAAATTAATAGTTGAATTTAATTTATTCATTATATAAAAACTGATATATAGGATTTATATATATATTTTCTTTATTAATTTGATTGATCAATTTTTTTGTGCTACAATTTGATTGCTTGTATTAAAATAATGAATTAACAATTTAATCAATTTAATCCCTAAAATGGACGTAAAAATGATTTTTGTTTTTTTTGAGATTTAAGAGATTAAATTAAAAAAAATGTATCTTTCACAAATCAAATTAATATTTCATTTTAATTTAATAGTACGCATAAGATGTTTTGATTTTAAAAAAATAACAATATAATTAATGGTAACATTTTTTTCTTGAGAGTTAAGACACAAAATTAGAAGAATCTGTATCTTTCAAAAATCAAATTAGTAACTCAATTTAATTTAAAATTACATATAAAATCCTTCTCACGTGGCTATTCTTCATCTAAAGGTGATTTCTTTGATGTTGAATTTGAGTATTTAAAACCATTAACTTTTAATTGTCAATCATATTTGTACGATTCTGTAATCAGAATGTAAAAATGAATAATGCGCTACTTTCATTGATATAAACACACCTAATATATACAGAAAAGAAGCCTAACTAACACCCTAACTGACAGAAGCTAAAAACAGAAAAGAGTTGATCCTAACTTACTAGAGGCAACACCCTAACTTACTAGAGGCAACACGTGACACGCACGAGCAGAAGTAAAACTAACCTACACAAAATAGTAACTAACAGCAGTTGGAAAATACAAATAAAATATTCTCAAGCATATAAGCATATAAGTTTTCACCCCCCCCCCCCCTTCAAGTTGGTAATGCTGGAAGACTGCATTCCCAACTTGGACCTAAAATTATCAAATTGTGCTTGAGTTAAAGACTTCGTGAAGAAATCTGCTAGTTGTTGGCTGGTTGGGAGATGTTGAAGCTTAATAAGCCCTTCCTTGTATCTTTGCCTTACTATATGGCAATCGATTTCTATGTGTTTCGTTCTTTCATGGAATACAGGGTTCGAGGTGATATGAATGGCAGATTTGTTATCGCACCAGAGAACAATGGATTTAATTGCCTCTATCTGGAAGTCCCTCGAGAGATAAGTCACCCATAAAAGTTCACAAACCGTGGACCCCAAGCTTCTATACTCTGCCTCACAGGAGGACCTTGAAACCGTGGCCTGCTTCTTTGTTTTCCAAGAGATAGGATTGCCCCCCAAGAAAATGCAAAACCCTGTCAAAGATTTCCTTGTGGTAGGGCAAGCCGCCCAATCACTATCACTAAAAGCTTCTAACTGTTTGATGCTTGCATCTCGCATGTACTTGATTCCATAATGTTGTGTCCCCTTCAAATATCGCACTAGATGCACTGCTGCGTTCCAGTGATGTTCAGAGGGAGATCCCACGAACTGACTAAGCTGTTGGACAGCATAAGTCAGATCAGGCTTGGTCATATTCAGGTAGAGCAAACGCCCCACTAATGTTCTATATCTTTCTGGTTCTTGAAGAAGAGGTGAGTTGTCCTTGAATTTTTGCCCTTTGATCATGGGAGTTGGAGCCTCTTTTGCTTCTTGAAGCCCCATATCTATAATAATATCCCCTGCATATTTGCTTTGAGACAAAAAAAATTTCATTAGTGTTGTGAGTAATTTCAATACCGAGGAAATACCTTGCCAGACCAAAGTCTTTGATAGTGAAAGCTTTATTAAGATAACCCTTAATCTTTATGATGTCCTGCTCACAATGTCCTCCTATCAAGACATCATCAACATAGACAAGCAAAGCCAAAAAGGAACCTGTTGGTGTAGTCTGAGTAAATAAACAATGATCATTACTAGATTGAGAAAAACCATATTCAATGAGTTTCTTAGTGAACTCATTATTCCATTGCCTTGAGGCTTGCTTTAATCCATACAACGACCTCTTTAACCTACACACCTGGCCCTCTTTAACTTTACCATATCCTTCTGGAGGATACATATACACCTCTTCTTCTAGGAAACCATGCAAAAATGCATTGTTGATATCCAATTGATGGATAGACCATCTTAAGCTTGCTGCAATGGCAAAAAAGACCCTTACTGTCACCAATTTGGCAACTGGTGAAAAACTCTCATAATAGTCAACTCCCAAAGTTTGACTATACCCCCTTGCTACCAATCTAGCTTTAAATCTATCCACTATTCCATCAGCCTTATGTTTTATTTTGTAAACCCACTTCGACCCTATTGGTCTTTTTCCTTTTGGCAAATCCACTACATCCCAAGTACAATTTTTTTTCTAGTGCTTCTAATTCATTTTCCATAGCTTTCTTCCATTCATTATTTTTAACTGCCTCTTTATATGAATGAGGTTCTGTCTCCTCATTAAGTTTAGCCAGAAATACACAGTGATTCCCAAACTGGCAAACATAGTCCTTCAACCATTGTGGCTCCTTTCTTTCTCTGCCACTAATCCTTATAGGGTGGTCCACTAGAGCTTGTTGATTTCCAAGGTCCGTGGCCTCCCCTGCATCATCCTCTATATCAGAATTGTTGTCTGAACCATCATCATCATTGCCTATTGCTCCTTCACAGTCTTGGTCATTAAGTTTCTCAGTGATTGCCTCAACTTCTGATTGTTGTTCCCCATTGCTAGGTAGGGTAGTGGGAGGAGTAACATCTGCAGCTTTGTTCTTGTCCTGAAAAGGGTAAACTTCTTCAAAGAAAACAACATCTCTAGATATGTGTAATTTATGATTTCCCATACCGTAGACCTTATAAGCCTTATATCCTGACGCATATCCTAAGAAAATACACTTATGGGCTCTACTTTCAAATTTGTCCTTTTGTGGATTAGTATTAGTAATGTAGCATAGTGATCCAAAGGTTCTTAGCCTATTATAGCCTACCCCTTTTCCCATCAAAATTTCATATGGTGATTTTCCCTTTAATATAGCCGAAGGAAGCCTATTTATTATGTAAACAGATGTCATTACTGCCTCTCCCCAAAATTTCTTTGGTAAGTTAGATTGGAACATTAGTGCTCTTGCCACTTGGAGTATGTGCTTATGTTTACGTTCCACTACCCCATTTTGTTGGGGCGTGTAACTACAAGTCTTTTGGTGTTCTATCCCCTTTTCCTTAAACATTGAATCACACTGTGAATTTGTGAACTCTGTTCCTCTATCTGTCCGGATGGCCTTGATAATTTGTCCATATTGATTTTGTATCATTTGTATGAAATTCCCGAGCAATTGTGGAACCACATGTTTGTGCTGTATAAGAAAGACCCAAGTAGTTCTACTATGGTCATCCACAATAGTGAGGAAATATGTTGCATTTGGTGTTCTATCCCCTTTTCCTTAAACATTGAATCACACTGTGAATTTGTGAACTCTGTTCCTCTATCTGTCCGGATGGCCTTGATAATTTTTCCATATTGATTTTGTATCATTTGTATGAAATTCCCGAGCAATTGTGGAACCACATGTTTGTGCTGTATAAGAAAGACCCAAGTAGTTCTACTATGGTCATCCACAATAGTGAGGAAATATGTTGCATTTGGTGTTCTATCCCCTTTTCCTTAAACATTGAATCACACTGTGAATTTGTGAACTCTGTTCCTCTATCTGTCCGGATGGCCTTGATAATTTTTCCATATTGATTTTGTATCATTTGTATGAAATTCCCGAGCAATTGTGGAACCACATGTTTGTGCTGTATAAGAAAGACCCAAGTAGTTCTACTATGGTCATCCACAATAGTGAGGAAATATGTTGCATTTGTAAAGATACATTTCTCTTTATAAGGCCCCCAAAGATCCACATGAATTAAATCAAATATATGTTCTGATCTAGTTATGCTTTTAGGGAAAGGATTCCTTTGTTGTTTGGCAAAATGACAAACATCACAGGCAGCAGGAAAATTCTCAGAATTCACTTTTATTTCCTCAATTTGTTTAAATACAGTAAAAGGGCAATGTCCTAAACGATTATGCCATACATTGGTCTTACACGTAGTAACAGAATTACAATGTTGCTTAAGGCTAGTCTCTATTCTATTATTCATATTGTCCAGGAGGTAAAGATTCCCGTCTACTTTTGCCTTTGCTAGAATTCTTCTAGTCTTCAGGTCCTGTATGAGACATTGTTGTGAATCAAAAATTATATTTATATTTAAATCCTTTGCTAATCTATTTACAGACAATAAGTTGTACTTAAAACTAGGAATATATAAGACATTAGTCAGTTCAATTTCAGCCTTAATTCTCACAGACCCAGTTTCTAATACGTTCACGGTGTGTCCAGTAGGTAAGTGCATTTTTAGAGTTTTAGGTAAGGGTTTTATATCATGCATGATTGATTTTTGATAACATATATGTGAAGAAGCTCCAGTATCTACAATCCATGAATTTCTATAATTTTTGTTGGAGTTATTCATGTTACCTGCAAAGTTACCTAGTTGTGCAAAGTTGACAAATTCACTCGCTCCTCCCTTCATGGCCTTTGAGAGCTCCTTCACCAGCATGGAAAGAACTGATACGTGATTTCCTTGATCTCCATTTTCCAAGGGAGGAGCTTCTAGAGGTGAATCTGCAATAGTGGCTGCCAAGTGGGATGGCTTCTTGATGTTTGGATTCTTCTTCTTGAGTTCTTTATACCAATCGGGGTAGCCTTGCAGTTTAAAACATGTGTATTTCAGATGTCCATTCATGTGACAGTGCTCACAATACTTGGCATACTTTTCTTCCTTTGTTTCTCTTCTCTTGTTTCCTTCATTTCTTGCCCCCTTTGTGAGCATCACCATTTTCGCACCTTCTGAGATGTTAGTTCCCAGACTATTCCCTCCATAGTTGAGATTAACCTCTCTCTGCCTTTTCAGTTGTATTGCCATGTTGTATGCTCGATTTACAGCAGGCATAGGGTCCAAATTCAAGATTTGTCCCCTAAGTGCATCAAAGGATTGACTTAATCCCATTAAAAATTGCATCAATTTGCTGGAGGATTCCTTTTCTTCTAATCTTTTATTTACCTCACATGTGCATTTGCCACAGTGACATCTTGGACTAGGAGAGAGCCTCGTCCATTCATCCCACCATTTGTGAAGGCGGTTCCAATACTTAGTAACAGTATCTGTGCCTTGCTCCGTGGTCACCATCTCTCTCTGAATGTGATAGAGCTGGGGACCACAACTGGTGCCAAATCTTTCTTCAAGTTCTTTCCACAGGGCTAGAGCAGAATCGCAATGAATGAGAGATTCAGAAATTTCCTTAGAAATTGAGCTGGTAAGCCAAGACTTGGCCATTGAATCTATTGGCTTCCAAATCTCATATGTATCCGAATCTGTAGGCTTCAGTATAGTACCGTTAATAAAACCGATTTTCCTTTTTTCCTCAAGAGCAGTTCAAAAAGCTATGCTCTAGGCTATTGTAGTTAGATCTGATCAAAGGTGAGGTGACTAAGGCCACTCCAGGTTGATCGGCATTGGTCAGCGTCCATGCGGGAGTCTTTCCCTGCTGTGGAGCCCTTTCGTTCTTTTCATTTCCAGATGAAGTTGCCGATGAAGTCGCCATCGTTCCTTTCTGAATCAGAGATCTGCTGGTACGAAGGTCGTCGTCCCAAGAGTCTCTTTCCTTCTTTCTTTCCCAAGATCTTGTGAACCAAGATTTAAGCCAGATCTTGACTTACTTTTAACACATGCTCTGATACCATGTACAATTCTGTAATCAGAATGTAAAAATGAATAATGCGCTACTTTCATTGATATGAAACACCTAATATATACAGAAAAGAAGCCTAACTAACACCCTAACTGACATAAGCTAAAAACAGAAAAGAGTTTATCCTAACTTACTAGAGGCAACACGTGACACGCACGAGCAGAAGTAAAACTAACCTACACAAAATAGTGACTAACAACAGCTGGAAAATACAAATAAAATATTCTCAAGCATATAAGCATATAAGTTTTCAATATTAATTATAGGTATTGTATCAAGTAGGCAATTTATTCGTTATAGAAAAAATGATATAGAGAATTTATATTTACTTGTTTCTTACTAATTTGATTGATCAATGATTTCTTTTGGTGCTACAATCTGATTGATTGTATTAAACTCATGAATTACACTGATATACATAGTTGACCTCGGGATAATGTAATTATTGGATATGAATTTGATATTGATAACTAAATCGATTTCCATCATTTAAGATTGAAATTGTCAATACAAAATATCAAAAAAATCACGTAAATTTCATCAGCTTTCATTAGTAGGTTTTTATTCGAACACATTTATGTTATCAATCAAATTTTCGTTAAAAAAATAACAATATAATTAATGGTAAAATTTTTTTCTTGAGAGTTAAGACACTAAATTAGAAGAATCTGTATCTTTCAAAAATCGAATTAGTAATTCAATTTAATTTAAAATTATACATAAGATCCTCCCCACGTGGCTATATTCTTCATCTAAATTCTAAAGGTGATTTCTTTGATGTTGAATTTGAGTATTTAAAACCATTAACTTTTAATTGTCAATCATACTAATTAATGGTATTTTATCAAGTATGCAATTTATTCCTTCATATGCACATTATAAGGAATAAACTATTTTAGTTAAATTTTTAAGAGTGTGAATTAGAACATTCAACATATTTAAAGCCTCAAATTAATAGTTGAATTTAATTTATTAATTATAGAAAAAATTATATAGAAGATTTATATTTATTTGTTCCTTATTAATTTGATTGATCAATTTTTTTTTTTTTTTGTGTTACAATCTGACTGATTTGTATTAAAATAATGAATTACACAGATATACATAGTTGACCTCAGGATATTGTAATTATAGGATATGAATTTGATATTGATGATTAAATTGATTTCTATCATTTAATGCTGAAATTGTTAATATAAAATCTCAAAAAAAAAATCACGTAAATTTCATCAGCTTTTATTAGTAGGAGTTTGAAAACTAACCTTCTATATCTTTTACAGGGAACATAAACTGACAATATCCATTACAAATTTGTCTATATATGTATATTGTTGACCAAATTGAATTGCCTCCATCACGGCCATGATTGTATGGTAAAGAGTATGATCCAAATTATTGAGATTCATTAAAGATTTTAAATATATTCTGAGATAAAACAAATATATAAATAAAAACAAATTAGATAATTGTTGTCAACACAATTTAAGGGCACGGGTGACAATATCTTACTATGAAAATTGCCATTGCGCAAAACTCTCACTTGACATTAACTTAGAAGTCAACATTACATGCTCCTTCTTAAGCATATGCACGGTTCATATTAGTGATTTAAAAAAGTATATGCCATTCATAATGATTATTGGACACAAAATTTACAATTTGATCAGCATACGACCCCCATAAAGTGATCCCCATCTTGGTCTTGCTGAAAAAAAGATATTTGTTAATATATGACATAGGACTGATGTTAAAATGTCAAAAAAAGGCTTACGCAGCGTCTTCAATGTCAACAGTAACGCGCTTGTTCTTCGAGTCATTGGGTGAAGACTGATGAACTTGGTACATGTTATAAACGCGACGAATCACATCTGCAAATCAAAAAATCATGATGATCTTCATAAGTCTCCAACACCAACAAAAATATTGTGAGAGATTTCATTATGATGGAGAAAGTTAATATAAGAATATACCAACTAATATATTCGGATCAAGCTCCCCAGATAAGATTCGTTGAGCCTCAACAAAAGAAAATCCAAAATGATGAATAGAACCATCATCATCAGGAAGTGCGACTCGAGTTTGAAACATGAAATTCAGCTTAAACGCATGACTGGTGGGACGAAAAAAGCTACTCGCAGATACAACGTTGAATTGAGACATAATATATAGATCTCCCTCCTTCAGAGTATTCCTAAATTTGCTTGAAAAAACACTCTTAATCGAAGCATTTATCTTAGATCCCTATCATTATTAGTTCAATGTCAAAATTTTTTTATTATTTTGTATATGAAATCCCAAAAAAAATAATTGTTAAATGTTGAATACAAAAGAATAATATGAGAAAAATACATTTCTGTCACATAAAACTATTTCAAGAGCATTATGTTGTCATGTTTTCGGATAGAGAGGCATCTCCCACAAACGAACGACCCGGACCTTTATCTTCCTTGTAGTCTTAGATCTGTCAATTGTGCCTACAGCATCAATAAATTGATCCATGATCTAGCGAATTTCTGTCCAAAAAACAAAATTGGAAAAATTCGTGAAAAAATAATAAAAAACATTTGTTGAGATATACACAAATGCTTTGCAATTTTCACCTTCTTTGATAAGATATTACAGTAAGGTATAAAATATAAATTGAAAAGTGTTCAAAGACAGACTGATAAATAACATAAGCAAGTAGACGTAGACCGAACTCTTCAAAGTACGAAATAAGTGAATAAAGAAAGAAACAATACTTACAAGTGTTACAGAAGAAGAAGAATTCACCATCTACAAAAAAAAAATATATGAGGAATAGATAGTTATAGTGCCTTTTGAAAAAAAGTGGGAATATTGAGATTGGAATCATCTAATTAATGCGTCAAAATAAATTATAGCATATATCATGGACTATTTAATGATGATTTTAATCAGATATGAGAATGTATCAATTCCTCATTAATTGCAAATGTTTAAATCAATTTAAATTTTTATGACTTAATAAATCAGAATATATTGCATTAGACAATGCGACGTATGCGTATCTTATATTACATGGCAACTAATCTGGGTTTTAGGTGGTATATTAAACGACCTGTGGATTTATTTCCTCAAATTAAAAATTTGTGTTATTAGGTGTTGATTGAGCAAAGAATGCCTTAATCTTATGTGAAAAGAATTGGAGCTAGGGATGTTACTATGTATATATATATATATATATATATATATATATATATATATATAGATACTTTATCACTCTTTGGATTGATTTAAAATCAATATTTCCTCTTGTGCTTAAGAGTGTGATGCTTAACTTCTCTATAATTTGTTATGTCATCAATTAATTACTCTGTATTACTTTTCATCCAAATTTAGTATAAATTATTAAAAATTGTACCTTAAAATAATTGAATTAATTAATAATTTTAAGCGCTTATTTTTCTAATTTGAGGTGTTTAGTAAACATTTTAAAGGTGCTTTTGAGTTGTAGCAGAAGCAGTTTTCAGCTTTAAGCAAAAGCTAGAAATTGGAGCTTATGCTTCTAGCCAAAAGCAGAAGCTAAAATTCAAATTTTTTTAGGACAAAACTACCCTTACTCAAATTTCAAAATTCTCATTTTATCCTTCTCTTCAAACTTAATTATCCTTCTCATCAAACCATCCTTATTATTATTGTCTATAATTACATAAAGACAATACTAATAATTTTTATAATTAAATTTTTATTTAAATAAAATTAATAGATATTTAATTAGTAAAAACCATGGTTTTGAAAACCGGACCGGACCGGCCGGTCGGACCGGAAAACCGGTAAACCGCCAGCCAGTCCGGTCCGGAATAACCAATGAACCGGTCAGATATAAAACCGGTCAAGAACCGGTCAGAACCGGTCAAAACCGGTCAGAACCGGTGGTTTAGACGGTTCGACCGGTTGTTCATTTTTTTAAAAAAAAATTGTGTTGTTTATGATTTAATATTTATTGAAAATTTGTTGTGACTTGTAGTTGTAAGGATTGTTCTATTTCAGTATTTATTGTTGGGTTTTTGATAAGATTTGAGACTTAAATATGTTGATCCTTGAACTTATTTGAAGAGTTTAATATGATATTGTGGTAATTTGCAACTTTTTCTATTTCTTATCATGTTTAGATCGAGATGGAAACATATAATTATGAAATATATAATTTTTTTATGATATATTTTAGTATATTTAATTAAAAATATATATTTTAAATGCCACCGGTTCAACCACGGTTCGACCATTGAACCGTGAACCAGTGCCTCGACCGATCCAATGACCGGTCCGGTTTTAAAAACATTGGTAAAAACAATAATCATAAATAACAAAATCATATAGAAATTAATAATTTACTTCATTAACGTTTTGTTAATAAGCTAATTAACATTTTATATTTATTTTCTTAATAAAAATTAACAATAATAAATATTTATACCATTTATCTATTTAATAACATTAATAACACCATAAATTTATTAATGTCCCTCTTGGTAATTTTACAGTTAAAAGCACTTAATTTTTTGTACAAATTTACCAAACGCAAACTATTTTTGAGCTACTGACAAAAGTACTTTTAAACTCAGTTTACCAAATACAAACTGCTTCTCTCTTACAGCACTTCTTCTTCAAACTCTATTTAAAAAGAAGTCATTTAAAATAAGCAGTTTTCAAAAGCTGTCACAAAGGGCACTTATAGCTTGTTCGGCCAAGCTTATTCTTGGTCCAGAAGCGCTTATTTTCTTAAAATGAAGTGTTTGGCAAATTACCCAAAAGTGCTTCTGAGTTGTAGCAAAAGCAGTTTTTTAGCTTTAAGCAGAAGCTAGAATTGGAGCTTCAACTACAAACCAAAAGTAGAAGCTATAATTTAATTATTTTAGGACAAAAATACCTTAATAACATTTTAATATTTCCATTTTACCCCTTCTTTCACCCTAACTCTATCCTCCATTCCCATTTTAAATAGTGAAGACAATAATAATAATAATAATTTATCAAAATAATAATAAATATTTATAATTATTTTTTATTTGAATTAATTCATAGATAATTAATAAAAATTATAATTACAAATAAAAAATTATATAAAATAGAATTATTAATTTTTCATTAATACTTTATTAAATTAATAAACTAATTATTATTTTATATTTATTTGGGTAATAAAACTTAATAATAATAAATATTTATATAATTTATATATAATATTAATAACACTTAAATATACATATACCCTTCTTGGTAATTTTCTACTCAAAAGCACTTTTCAATACAAATTTATCACACACAAATCGTTTTTGAAAAGTACTTCTCAACTCAGTTTGTCAAACATAAATTATTTCTTTTTTTCAACACTTTTTCTCAAACTCCATTTAAAAAGATGTCACTTAAAAATCAGATGTTTTCATAAACTTGAAAAGAGACCCTTAATCGTGTAAAACTCAAATGGGCGTGTACTTGGAGAACAATTAGGTATAAGCAAGGTTCTTAATTAGTAGTGGACAACTCATATGGGCGTGTACTTGGAGAACAATAAGGTATATGCATTAAATGAAATTTTGAGGAAGAAGTCAAAAAGAAAGAAAAGTAACATAAAGGGAAAGATGTGAGTTGTTGCCTAATGGGTAGTTAGGATCACCTATTTAGAGTCTGGTTGGTCAAGCTTAAAATTGGTTTAGAAGCGTTTATTTTTTTTAAAAGTATTTATTTTTTTAAAATGTGGTATTTGACAAATTATCCAGAAGTGCTTTTGAGTTGTAGTAGAAGCAATTTTTAGCTTTAAGCAAAGGCTAGAAATTAGAGTTACTGCAACTATCCAGAAGTGATTCTGAGTTGTAGTAGAAGTAGTTTTTCAGCTTTAAGCAGAAGCTAGAAATTGGAGCTTCTGCTACTAACTAAAAAATAAGCTAAAATTTAATTATTTTAAGACAAAAATACCCCATTTTACACCTTCTTTCACCCTAACCCCATCCTCCATACCCATTTTAAATAGTAAAGACAATAATAATAACTAGAGGCTTCACATGCACGTTGTGCATGTCAAAATTTTTTTTCAATTTACAAAATATAAAATGATTTATTATTAATTGTAAAATAATAAATTAAATATTAAAAAATTATTTTTTTTGATAACTACCACAATCATTTTTTTAAAAAACAAAATTACCACTACTACTATTCTCCTACTTTCTCTCTCCCATGATCTTCTCACATCATCTTTTTATTTATTTTTTAATTAATTAAATGACTATTTTGGGAGATCATTGACGGGAATGGTCCACAGCCATATAAATATAGATAATAATAATAATAATAATAATAATAATTTAATAAAATAATAATTAATTTTTATAATTAATTTTATTTGAATTAATTAATAGGTATTTAATAAAAATAATAATCATAAAAAAAATTATATAAAATAAAATTAATAATTTTTCATTAATGCTTTATTAAATTAATAAAATGATTATCGTTTTATATATATTTGGGTAATAAAACTTAATATTAATAATAAATATTTATATAAATTATCTATTTAATAATATTAATAACACTTAAATATACATATACCCTTCTTGGTAATTTTACACTCAAAAGTACTTTTCAATACAAATTTGTCAAACACAAATCTTTTTTGAAAAATACTTCTCAACTCAGTTTGCCAAACACAAATTGCTTCTCTCTCGAAGCTCTTTTTCTCAAACTCCATTTAAAAAGAAGTCATTTAAAAATGAGTAATTTTCATAAGTTTGGTCAAACGGGCCCTTAATATCATGATTCTTACTAAAAGTCATATTTGTTGTGTAAAAGGGATGTGGTATCAACCAGATGAAAGGAGCTTGTGCACAGTTTAGGAACACAATTTTGTATTTTTCCTTCCTAGTTTTTAAAAATCATTTTAATATAAAATTAAAATTAGATAAAAAAAATAGATACTAAGAAAAACAAAAAGAGATATCAAATACTTTAACATAATTCTTAATTATATATTAAAGAATGGAGATTTTTTATAATAATAAGAATAATTCAATAAAATAATAATTAATTTTTATTTGAATTCATTAATAGGTATTTAATAAAAATAATAATCATAAATAAAAAATTATATAAAATAAAATAAATAATTTTTTCATTAATGCTTTATTAAATTAATAAAATAATTATCATTTTATATTTACATGGGTAATAAAACTTAATATTAATTGTAACTACGGAATATTCTGCCTAGAGACACGTGGCACTGAGCTTCCAGAAGTTTAGTGACAGCATACGCTAACGACACGTGGCACCACTCACCTGCCCCTTACGTGGTCGTTGTCCACATCTCCCCTCGAGGGCTCCCGTCCAAGAGACGTGGGAAACCCCCATGGGCGTCATGGGACGACCCACGTCCATCAAGAACGTGGGTCGAGCACGTCCTCCCCACACTTGGTATAAAAGTACCCTCACCCGGGGGACTAAAGGATCAGAATCCGAACACTGGAAGACCACCCGTAACCATTTAGGCAAACATTCTGAGCACCCTCAGACATCCTCTTGCCCAATCCACATCACACATCCCAAGCTCTGCTAATAGCACCGTCAGGTCCCGCCACCGGAAGGCACATCTCCATCCCAAAGTATTCCACCAATAGAGCTCCTAAATATTTAGGCCGTGTTTGGTACTCGAAATTTTTAACATAATTTTTAATTATATATTAGATAATGGAGATTTTTTATTTGGCCTAAATATTTAGGCCGTGTTTGGTACTCGAAATTTGCGAAGTGATGTTAGAGGTAATCTAACATTTCCTTTAATATTATGCATATCAAACAAACCATACTTTTATAATCTGATCGAATTATGTTTTTGTCCTTACTTTTTTATCTATTTTTATTCCATTCTTACTTTTAATATAAGGGTAAAATGATCATTTTACTCACTTTTATTCCATTCAAATCACATTCACATTACATTCTCATTCCCATTCCCATTTTCGTTCTCATTTTCATGCTCATTCTCTCCAATATTCTTCATACCAAATATATATTCCCTCAAAGAATAGTGATAAGTAAGAAATTGGATCCAGTGCAATTCTCTTCCGTGCAATTTTGGTGCAATTCCTTCAAAATATATATTTTTACTTCATTTTTGAAACACTAATACGGACTTACTCTAACAATAACCCACTATGAATGGATTAGGGATGAAATTATTATCAATTTTGACAAATATCATCACTAAATAGCCTTGTGCGACTATTTTTCAATATCAATAACAATTTGGTCCTTAATTCATTTAAGGTGATGATATTTGCCAATATTGTTAATAATTTGGTCTCTAATCTATTTATGGTGGATTATTATTAGTATGAGCCCATATTAATACTTAAAAATTGAAGTAAAAATGTGCATTTTAAAGGAATTACACCGGAATTGCATGGAAGCGAATTGCACCGGATCCAATCTCGATAAGTAAGCTCGATAAATATACATTTTGATTTCTTTAATTATTTATGAAAATTGATTGGAATGCATAATGATATATAGGAAATGGAATTAAAGACTCGCTCATTATTGGCCCTACATTTATGAAAGACAAATTCTTTAATTTCTCTTCAACTTAATTTCCAATGATCATCAAGACATTTTCATGTGAAATGAAACCATAAAAATAAGGTTTGGAATTATTGAAAATGGTAGGTCAGTATACCCCAAAAATATTAAATAATATGTTTCCGCTTTAATTTCTGGTTGATATCCAACTGGATGGCCAGCGACATTTGGATTAGGACTTAAGAATTAAGATTCTCTAAAAATACTTTGCCGGAGAAAATAATTATTTTTTAATTAAAAAATATAAAATAAATATATGATGGATGGATGTAAGAGAGAGAAAATAAATATGATAGATAATTATTAAAAAAATTAGAGAAATTTTTATTTTTTTTATTGTTTATTATACTATTTAAATATAATAATTATTTTATGTTGAATTTTAAAATAAAAAAGTACTAAATATCTAATTTATTATTATTTTAAAATATAATAATAATTTTTAAAAATTATAGTATAAATTACATGCACGTACGTAAAACCTATTGTATATATCATTGTTGTTTTATTTCTACATTTTTCTCTTTATCTATTATTTCCTATTTCTATCCTACACTTACTTGTAAAGTATTTCAGAAGATTAACATTCGCGACTAGGAAATAGAAAACTATACTCTGCATTCTGCAATAGTACTATAAATATATTTGAAGTATAATGACAGTAAATCTTAATCATGATAAATTAATTCAGGGCAAGAAAATCATGATAAATTAATTACAAAATGTAGAATAATTTTATTTAGTTCTATTAGTCTATTAGATTATCAGAAATGCAAAAAAGTATATATAAGTGTAGCGTTAGCTTTAAATTATGTTTAGCAACGATTATGATTGATGTCAAATGATTTAGTCTTATTTCTACAACTATTGTATTGTGAGAATTTTAATGTTGGTTACTTATAATTAACAAGAACGTTAACAAATAACGTTATTATCATAATATGTAATTCGTTGGATAGATGCACAAAGACAAAAAAATTATTAGTTCACCTCAAACTTAAAAAAATCTGAGATAAAAATACTAAAATATCATTTTCAATTAATTACTTCTATTTACTTTTTCTCCATTACTCTTATCTTGGGAATAGGTATTAGATAGGGATAGAATTGTAAAAAAAATATTTAAGACTTTCTTGATTTTGTAAAATAACAGATATTTTGAAACATAAAAAATTCCCACTCAAACATATTGTGAACGAAAGCAGTAACAATCGACATTATTAACTATTAACATCATTTATTAACAAATGATATTAATTAATTGGTGCTAAAATTTAATATTTTTTGTAGTACAATTATTAATGTAATAAATCAAGTAATACTTTTATATTACTAATAAATATGATTATAATAATAAATTTAATGAATTTTGGAGGTAACATAAGGGAAGAGAATAAAACAAATTCTTTTGTTTGAATTTTAAAATTTAAGAAGAATAAATAAAAAAACTTATTAACCATAATTTTTTATTAATTTCAATTATTTCAAAAAATTTTGAAAAAAAACTCCAAAAAATCATTAATTTTAAAATTTTATTCGTTTCTCTTTTCTTTTCCTTCAATTCCTTTTTTCCCCCACTCTTTATACCAAATATTCCTTTAAAATAATATTTAAAAAAAAAATACAAAATTTTAATCTTCTTTTTCTAATACACGCATAACTCCATCTTTATATACATACATCTATATTTATATGGCTTTGGAGTTTGGACTCTTTTGGTCAATGATCTCCTAAAATAATTATTTTATACAGTTCAAAATATGAAATAAAATATGTGATAGGAAGAAAAGTGAAAGAGAAAGATATAATAGGTAAGATAGTTAAAAATAATAGTAACAGAGAAGTAAGAAATAATAGGTTGTTATTCTAATTATTTATTATTTTAAAATATTATAATGACAATAATATTTTTATATTAAATTTTAAAATTAAGAAAAAAGAGATACATGTGAAGCCTCTAGTATATATATATATATATATATATATATATATATATATATATATATATATATATATATATATTGAAGGAAAAAATAATTAATTTTGAGCTAAATAAAAATAAATATTTAAAATTAGTCAATTATCCAATAGACTCTTGTGCGTGCATTCTCGACTGTTCATGCTGTCACAATTATTTGATTGATTAGTTAATTATTACCGTGACTAACTATGACAGCATGAACTCACGCAACAAAAAATCCGGACTCATAGAATCCTCAATAAGAGTAAAATGACCAAAAAAACCAACCATTTCAATTTTTATGCATAACTTATTTATGGGTAGGGCTGTATAATAAGGCCCCGTTTGGTTTATTGAAAAAAACGGCGTAATCTTTCTTGTAATTCAATATTTCTTTCAACATTTTTCCTATAAAACATATCTTTCTTTTTGTAATGTGATGAAATTATGTTTTTACCCTTATTTTTTTATCCACTTTTATTTTATTCCCACTTTTAATATAAGGGTAAAATGGTCATTTTAACCACTTTTATTCCATTCACATCTCATTCTCATTCCCTCCAACATTATCATTCTCATTTCCTCTAACATTTTAGTAACCAAACAAGACCTAATTAATTTTGAAGCCAAAATATATTATAAGACATAGCTACTGGTATACCTCGCATTCAACAAATGTCATGTGATGAGGGGCTATCTTGAGCCACTAGTACTGTCTTCACTAAAACTATAGTACTAAATGTTTTCTTTATCATTTGTGGACTGTTTGTATCATTAGAACGAGACATCTCTTATATTTTCAAACCTACATCAAAATCAGTTAATAAATACGGTTTTATGAGTAAATTTTATATTTCTCTTTACAAATTTTTATTTTTATAATTTTATTGAAAATTTTCCCTGATTATCTTTTAGTACTCTTCCTTCAATCAATTTGGTCCCTTCATCCTCTTTTAGTTTTAGGGATGAAGTTATTATCTATTCCGAATCTATCTGTCCAGATCTGCACCCGCTAGATCCATTTACTCTAAATACGAATCTTGAACTAGTCAACAGATAAGTTTGAAAATCATAATCTAAAATAGATAAATTGTAAACATCTATAGACATTTCCCTAATAAGAACTCATAGTTCAAGCGAATTACAAAGAAACCCTAAGGCAAATTACAGAACTTAGCTGCTTATGTTCGAAGAGAACACAAAGGGTACTTAAGGGATAGAAGATATATCTAACTAATGAATTTTGCTTCCTTTTTATAGGTACTTGGGAGGAACTAAATCCTACTTGTACTTGTCATTTTTGGTTCAGACAATTCATAATTAAAAATAAAGACCGCAAAGGATCGTAACCTTGGGGGACTTGTCGTTAGGTGATGACTTAGGTGCCTACGTACCCTTGTTAAGGGATCAAAGTCCACGTAGTTCGAAGAGGAAATGTCCATAGGAGCTGTTAGGCAGGAATGTTACCTGTGGTCACCTTGTGCGGCTAGGACGTGTATGCTGCTCCGGGCGGGCGAGCTACCTGTTGGAGGTAGGTTGTATGTGATAGATAAGAGAGCTGGGATCACTGAACAGTAATCTGAATGAGGACATAAGTGAGCTCTACGTTATGTCGATTAGACTTAGTTGAGTTTCCCAAGTGAGGGGTATTTATAGTTGTTGTAGGGCGGAATGTGGTCGACCCACGTTCTCATGAATAGTGCTCGACCCATGTTCTTTGAACTTCTCCCACATCTCTATTACCGGAGAGTATGGGGAAGCGTGGGTGAAGGCCATGTATAAAGTCATCCAGTGGTGCCACGTGTCACTGATCCGAGGCCTGGTTGTGCTTCTAGAAGACTAGTGCTACGTGTCCATAGGTGGGAATATTATGGAATTACATAAGTCCCCCAAGTCTATGGGTGTTGAGCGCCTGTGGACTTAAGTTATTTTTTGCAGAGTACTGCAGGCAAGGTCGCCCGCCATGAGTTTGTTTGTGGAGTGAGGTTGACTGCTATTTAGAGGGGTGAAGGAGGTTAAGCGTGCATTCGAGAGAAATTTGAGTTTCTCTGGGAGTCACTTCGAAAGAGTGGGTAGCCAAGGCTGACACGTGTCAGGATCTAGACGGCTGCTGTCGCTTCGGATGTCTCGTAATCTTCTGCGAAGCCGTTTTCCTTTTATTTATTGTCTGCATGTTTCCAAGGGCAACCATCATTAGCCTCTAATTTGGATTTCCGGCATATACCCTTTGGGTCTTTTGGAAGACTTTTATACTTCTAGGGGTATCTAGGTCTTTTCTCGATGCGACTCGAGGACTTCGAATCTGGGCCGTTCTTTTGTGATTTTTGTTTAATTGGATCGAATGGTTGTAGCCTCAAGTGAGTATAGGTTATAATTACTTCCTTTCCATTGCGGGATTCCATGGTGGTTGAGATTTGAATTATCGCGCCTCTAGGTCCCTATAAATACACCCAAGATTGAAAAGAAAGCCTTATTTTACCTTTGAGTTCTCTAAATCCGATCCTCCATCTCTGAGAGTCTTCTATTTATTGCTTTCAAAGCTTTTCGCCGTTCGTTGATTGCGTTTCTCCATGGCCAATGAAGATGAAAGTGAGCGTTGTCTCCTTATTCTTGCTTCTTGTCTCCTGCGCCTTTTTCTTTCCCTAAGTTTAAGGTTTTTTGTTTCGATTTTCAGGATTGCATCCCTTCAATTTCACCGATTTGGAAGATATCTCTCCTCCTCCTATGAATCGCACTAGGGATAATCAGAGCAAGGGGAAAAGAGAGCGGTAGGGTTTTTCTCCCAGCCGAGAGAGGGCTACTAGAGTTCGTATTGGGGTGCCTGAAGGAGGCAAGAGAGTGGAGAGAAAGCATGGTTCTTCTCTTGCTCTCGGTAATACTGGCGGAGATCGTCTTCATCAGTGAGAGCATCTCCAAAGGAAAGAAAGGAGGAAAGAAGGAGGAAATCCTAAAGAAAGAGAAGGGGGTCTAAGAGGCACGTCGAAACGGATTCCCGACTTCCTTCCTAGGTTCCTCTGTCTTCGACGGGACAACAGAGAGCTACTCCATCTTCGAAGCCAACTCACCGTTCGCCTTTGAGGGTGATTCTATCGAGCTCTCCTTCTTCTTTTTCCACTAGGCCTGTGGTCTCGGGTTCTGCTGAGAGTGTTGAGGAGTCAGTGAGCAAGAAGGCTCAAGTAGAGGGGGCGGTTGACCAGACCCATGCTGCTGCTGCTGAAAGGGGGGCTGAGGCTCCTACTGAAAGGTTGGTTGCTATGGAGAAGAGTGCTTCGGCGATGGTGCGACCAAAGTGAGCTCGTTGCTAAGAACGTAGGGGTAAGTCAAGTGGCTAAAACTACGTTTGGAGATGTAGATATGGTGATTCATTCGCTAGAAAATTTTGGCTTAATCCCTTCGGAAGCTGCACAAGGGCCATAGGGAGGTGCCCCCTTTTGCTCTAGTGGCCCATGGTAGGCGTTTTCCTGTGGATCTAACTGAGAGGGATGCTAGGGCATTAGATAAAAATGTTGTAGACATTGCTCTACGAGCTTTTGAGGGTGCTACCAACTCTCTGGCTAATTTCCACCAGGTTGGAGATATGTGGCGGGCGCAAGTTCTAAGTATTAATCTCTGAATTCTCTTTGAGTTATTTTTAGAGTAACATTTTGAGTGCATGACCTTAAATTGGTGATCCTTGTTTTATGTAGGCTGGGCTTCGCTTGGAGCGAGAAGAGTTTACCTTAACTCTTAAAACAAAAGAAAATGTTCTCAAGCGTTCGAGAGATCAACTAGAGGAAGCTCGTGAGAACTTGGCAATTAGGGAGAAAGAGTGCGAGAGGATGGGTCGTGAGTTAGAGTCTCTGACTCACGAGGTCACTCGCTTTTAGGCTGAAAGTGGTCAGCTTACAGAGGTCAAATTCTTGCGATTGGACTTAGAAGTCCCGCAACGAATTAGCTACCCATTGGGAAGATGCGGAGAAGCATCTGCAAGAACTTGAATATCTTCGCAAAGCGTTGAGGAATTTTGAGGCTCGCGCACATGAGAACATGGTGGATTGGCTGGAAGTTGAGGGTTGGATTGAGGATGTGGCTGATCGTCAAGCGAAGAGGTTGGTCGAGAGAATGTATGGGAGGCTATTGGCAATCGAGCACCTCACGTGTCTTCGCGGGGAGAGGTTTCTTGATCTTGCCTTGGAGCTTTTCGACGGTGAGCTCAGGGCTTGGCTTGCGATTGATCTACCTGTGGGTTTTACTCGCCTTCTTCGGCTAGCTGAGCATCATTTGAGTCATCATCTCCTTTCTGTGACGGCCGGACATATCCTCGAGATTTGAGCTACTTCTCAGCCAATAGTTGAGAGTGTAGTGAGGGAGTCATTGGGAAACATTGGCGATCCTGAGCTCAGCGAGCCCCCGACTTATGTTGACCTTGGGGATGCTCAAGAGTAGATTGTATTTTATAGGTTTTTTTCCAAGTGTAACAGGCAGTTGCTTGACTTGATATAGATGAAATGACTTTTGTCTATTTTCGATTTATTTGTTTTCTCCTTATACTTCTGGGTAAAAATATTTTTTATACAAGCGCTGTGTGATCAAGACAGTTTTACATGAATGATGGAGTTTTGCTAACATAGTTTGTGTATGAATGTTCCTTTAGGGCTCAATGTGGAGTAACTGCCTTTACTGGGCTATTTTAGCGTTCCCGAGAGGTTACTTGGACAAGTGGCACAGTCTCGTGGGGGAACCTTTGCATGATCTTGGTAATTTTCTAAGTATCTTCTAGGGCGGTCGGCCCCTTTGCCTTAGAAGGGCTTTTTGCGAGTTGACTTTGCAGACTTAGTTTTTGCTTTAGTATGGCTCATGTCTTTATCCAAAAAAAAAAGAGTTTTGATTAATTGTAAACAAAAGGGTTACATCCGAAAACCTTCTGACCTTAGAAGGTTTGTTCTAAGAATTATAATTGCTAATATAAAATTTCGAACAGACATGGACAATATATGTCTAGCCAAAATGAAAATGTAAAGTTCATCAAAGAGTTTGAGTAAGGGCTTTATTTAGGTGGACGGACTCCTTAGGTGTTGCTTATGACTCTTTCCCTTCTGAGGGGTTCTCGCGAGGTTCTTTGGGGCCAGGGCGAGCAACCTTGATGGTCTTCATCAAGCTAGTTGCGTAGCATGCTCGCGCTAGTTTCTGGTTTGCCGTGATTTCTCCGATTCTGTGAGGCGTCGAGAATTTCATGGTATGTTGTGCTGTGGACACAATAGCTTTTAGCTTGTTCAGGGATGGATGCCTTAGAACAGCATTGTATGCCGAGGGTGCTGAGACGATGATGAAATCTATGTCGAAGCTTGCTACCTTGGGTAGAGTGCCCACAACTGTGTGGGATGATATGACTCCTTCAACTGGGACTTGGGCTCCGAAGAACCCAATGAGTCTGCCAGGGAATGGTCTCATGTTTTACTCGCTTAGGCCAAGTTTCTTAAATGTGTCAAAGTAGAGGACGTCCGCCGAGGACCCTTGGTCTATGAGGACTCGCCTGACCTCATAGTTTGCTATGACTGCAGTTATGACCATGGGGTCATCATGAACTGGCCCTTGGAGGTTTGAAAGGTCGAACGTGATCGGATCTTCTTTGGGCTCTTCCTCCTTTTTCCTTTGATTAGTGATGTAATCAAGGGCGAGTATGGAACGTTTTACCCTCTTCTTGTTCTAGGGTTGCGAGGTGGTTCCCTTCATTAATCCTCCTGCAATGACGTTAATGACTCTGCGAGGGGGTGTTTGCTCACTATTTTCATTTGGTCGCTCCCCGTTGGTTTTATCCACGTCCTTGATGTATCTGCCCAGCTGCCCCTTTCGTATCAAGTCCTCAATCTGGTCTTTCAGGTGTATGTAATTGTTGGTCTTGCGACTATAATCTTTGTGGAACTGGCAGTATTTGGACTTATCCGCATGTTTCCCTATTTTTTGCCTCTTGGTTTGAGGAGGAAAAACTGAGCATGTCGGGGTGATAGATCTCCTCGTTCGTCCTCTGGGGGGCGAACGAGGTCATGGTGGTGAGCGCTTTCTGTTATTCTTTTCCTTTTGAGTTTGATTGTCAGTCGTTCCTTTGTCTTTCTTCTTCTCTGACTGCTCCAGGTCAGCTACTCACTAGGAATTTTCGCATTTTATCCTTTGCGATCTTGGTGTTCTCTTCTTGGACAAACCATTTTGCTTTGTCCATCAGCTCTTACAAAGTGGATACCAGACACTTGTTGGGCTAGCAGTAGAACTGTGAGCATCTGAGACCTTGTTTGATAAAAAGATGGAGACTACGTCTTGGAGGCCTCTGACTTGGAGCGAGAGCTTAGTAAATCATGCTAGGAAGGCTTGCAATGTTTCTCCTTGTTCTTGGTGAAAACCTATGAAGGAATCTTCATTTTTCTGGTATTCTTTGCTATTGGAAAACTGGGTGAGGAATTTCTGAGCCAGCTGCTCGAAACTGTGGATCGAGTTTGTGGCCAGTAGCGAGAACCATCTTACAGTTGCTTCTTTCAGAGTGGACGAGAAGACTCGGCATTGTTGTCTGTCTTTCATATAGAGTATCGACATTGCTAAGTTAAAGGTGTTGAGGTGCTCCCGTGAGTCGGTCTCTCCTCCATAGGGTTCTATGTGGAAAGGCATCTTGAAGCCCATGGGGACGTGCTCATTCATGACTTGCTGGGTGAAGGGGTGTCGCCCTCTCCCTTTGAAGTCGAATTCGGGCCAGTGATATTGGTTTGGGTAGACCGCGGATGTCCTATAGAGAGCATATGGATTGTAGGCGCCTGCCCATGGCATATGAAAAGTGAGATCCTGGTGGGTAGTTTGGGACAGGTGGTTGCGGGTAGTCAATAGTTAGACGAATTGTTTGTTCAGCGACCACTGTTCGTCCTGGTTGGACAACTGGTGGTGGAGGTGGCGTGGTGAGTGACAATCGGGCGAACTCCATTGGTAGAGTCCCGAATTGTATGGGGAGCGCTGGTGGTAGATTAGTTGTTCCTTGTGGTAAAATGTTCGATGGTCCTGCAAGAGTTGGTGCACTTGCATTTGCTTGAGCTTCATCCGCTTGAGGGGGTCCTCCGTACATTTCTCGTTCGCATTGATACATCCATGCTATCTCAGCCTTAAGTTTTGCTATTTCCCTTTCATGAGCGGTTCTTGTTGGGTTTACTGGTCCTTGGCTGCTACCAGGTGGACATGGGATGTGTGACATGCCGTAAGGATGTTGGGGCACGTTTCCTCCCTGGTCGCGGGTGTTTGGGAAACGTTTTCTGTGTTAATCATTTGGGATGTTGTGGTGTTTTGTGGCTGACTCGCAATCGAAGTTCCTGCCTCTACTGTGGTAGTATTAGCGTCAGTTATTTCCTGTCTGTTTTGCGCACTGCGTCTCGGAACACTTGCGTCACTTGTGGCAATGGGTTTGTTTGAGTCAGTCATTCATGAAAGTTACCTGTTAAGAGAATTAGAGAAAAAAGGATTTTCGAGTGTTAAATATATACTCCTACTCCCCGAAAAGAAACTGTCGTTTAGCGGCAGCATGTGCAAGGCATTGTGGTCTAAGAAGGCCTCACAGTGGGCGCCAATGTAACTGTCATTTTTGGTTCAGACAATTCATAATTCAAAATAAGGACCGCAAGGGGTCATAACCTTGGAGGACTTGTCCTTAGGTGATGACCTAGGTGCCTACGTACCCTTGTTAAGGGATCAAAATCCACGTAGTTCGAAGAGGAGACATCCATAGGAGCCGTTTGGCAAGAATAATGCAAGCATGGCCCTAAGAAATCTAACACACATCTCAAAAAAACTTATTGGCCAACAATGCTTTGGTTCTTCATCATTCTTGTGTTCATTGTCCAACACGCCCACTTGAGGGTGGTTATGATATGCTCAGCTTATGGGATCTGGCTGAGGCAGAATTCCTAGTGAATATGGGTGCCCTTCTACTTGAAAGAAGCTATAGCGTTGTTTGCCTGGGGAATGAATAATTGGTGCTAAAACACTAAGAAATCTACCTGATTATGCCCCTGAGGAAGAAAATAATTTATCTCCTAAGTGGTGTAAGGGTGTTGGAAAAATTATTATCCCCTATTTGGAACCAAGGAGAATGACATAGAAAAGACAAATAGAGTCCCGAGGCTTATGGCCATACAAGGGATAATAATGAAATCTTAAGAGGACATTTTTGAAAATAGGTTTCCTACTTCCCAAGTCTGGGTCGAGCTTTCACAAGTAGAAAACATTTTTTGAAATAAGTTCTTTGCTTCCCAGTCTGGGTTGGAATATCACAGGTGACTAAAAAGATTCCCCTGCTTCCTAGCTTGCCTAGACTTCGCAAGTAATTAAAAAGATTTCCCTTGCTTCCCAACTTTCCTGGACTTCACAGGTGATTAAAAAGATTCCCCTGCATCCTAACTTGCTTGGACTTCACAGGTGATTAAAAAGATTTTCCATGCTTCCCAGTATACCTGGGTATCACAGGTGATTAAAAATTTTCCCCTGCTTCCCAACTTGCTTGGACTTCATAGGTGTTTAAAGAGATTCCCTACTTCCCAACTTGCTTGGACTTCACAGATGATTAAAAAGATACCCTGCTTCCCAACTTGCTTGGACTTCACAGGTGATTAAATAAGATTCCCCTGCTTCCCAACTTGCTTGGACTTCACAGGTGATTAAAAAGATTTTCCCTCCTTCCCAGTATACCTGGGTATCACAGGTGATTAAAAATTTTTCCCTTGCTTCCCAACTTGCTTGGACTTCACAGGTGATTAAAAAGATACCCTGCTCCCCAACTTGCTTGGACTTCACATGTGATTAAAAAATTTTCCCTGCTTCCCAACTTGCTTGGACTTCACAGGTGATTAAAAAGATTCCCCTACTTCCCAACTTGCTTGGACTTCACAGGTGACAAAAAAGATTTTCTCTGCTCCCTAGTATGCCTGGGTATCACAGGTGATTAAAAATTTTCCTGCTTCCCAGTATGCATGGACATCACAGGTGATTAAAAATATTTCTTCCTTCCCAATATGCCTGGGTATCACAGGTGATTCAAAAGCTTTTCCTGTTTCCCAGTATGCCTGGGCATCACAGGTGATTAAAAATTTTCCTACTATTCATCTTTCTTGGGTTTAACAAGTCTAAAATCATGGAAAACATGTATTTCCTACTTTTCCAACTTGCTTGGTTTTAGCAGGTGATAAAAGGATTTATGCAAAACATGCATTTCTTGCTGTTCCAACTTTCTTGGGATTAGTAGATGCAAAAGATTTATGCAAAACATGTTTTTCCTGCTTTTCCAACTAGCTTGGTTTAGCAGGTGACAAGAATTTTCCTGCTTTTCCAACTTCCTTGGGTTTAACAGGTGTGCAAACCATTTAAAACATATGTTTCTTGCTTTCCAACTTGCTTGGGTTTAGCAGATCCAAAAGATTTATGCAAAACATGTTTTTCCTACTTTTCCATCTTGCTTGGTTTAGCAGGTGATAAAAGGACTTCCCTACTTTTCCAACTTCCTTGGGTTTAGCAGGTGCAAGAGTCATGCAAAACATATGTATCCTGCTTTTTCCAACTTGTTTGGATTTAGCATATCCAAAATATTACGCAAAACATGTTCTTCCTACTCTTCCAACTTCCTTGGGTTTAGCAGGTCTAAAAGATTTATGCAAAACATGTTTTCCTACTTTTCCAACTTGCTTGGCTTTAGCAGGTGACAAAAAGATTTATGCAAATGCATATGTGGATTATACAAATGCTTTTGCGAATACCATATGGCTATAAGTGCAACAAACATGCCAAATGGAAACAAGAATGTAAAAATCACGGGTACTACGTGGTCATCGCACAATAATCACTTGATGACTCATGGAAGTATCGTGCAAATGTCATGCAAATAGATGCACGTGCAAATGCAGCAACGATACTAATAAATTAATCAACTCACATGTGAAGACAATGTCCAATCAAGCAAGTCAAGGATACACATGCAAAGATAATGAACATATGCAGACATAGTGATAACACGAGCAGATAAGAGACATGCATACAAATATGATTTAAAACATGACTTTATTTATTTTTATTATTTATTTGATTTTCTTTTTATATGAGACTTGAAACGGAAAATGGAAACAACATTTGGGGGTACTCATGGCCCGACACTTCAACCCCAATACTAAAAACAAGATGATTCTCCAATCAATGGGCAGGTATTAAGACTGCATTAAGGAGAAGAGGATTCCCCGCTTAAGAGATTGAGACATGATGATTGTCTGTAAAAATTACTGTCCTAATAATAATAAGGAAAGCGAAGTTAAACGAAGGAAAACATCATTCGATCACATCTTAATTTTTGAAAATCATGTGACGAGGATTAAAGATGCTTCAGCTTTGATCAAGCCATCAAAAGTCGAGTAAGAAAATCTCATATCTTATTTAGAAAATTTTCTTGATTCTGAGTATAGAATACTAATCAAGCACTTCTTCTTCCTTCAATATTAACTTGGTTCTGGCCATTGAAGATCGAGTAAAGAGGTAAATCAATACTTTGGTTTCAATTAGCAAGAACCCAATGGAAAAATAGCATTGTCTAAGTGACTTGTTTCCAATTCTCAAAATCAAGCATCGTTTCTCATGTTTTAATTTTCAAAAATTTACATGCAGATGTGATGTACAAACTCAATCCATGTTAGAAAAAGATCACCAAACAGTTTAAAATACCCTGCCTAAAAATGATTGTCCAATAAAGAAAGGTTTATCAACTTTATCTTGAGACTAATGCAAAATGTCTATATGATACACATGTGGAAAAGCATAAATCCATTAGAAGAATGAACTTCTACTAAGAAAGAACGGTCATGGTGTTTGAAAGCAAGTCGTCCTAAGTGATAATCTTGACCATTTGACTGATAATAACAAGATACCATAAATATGAGTATAGAATTTCCGAAAAATGACCAAGTGGGATGAAAATGAGAATTTTTTTAGCGTTGTGGATTTTGGCTATAGCTGATGGTTGGGATTCGCTAGGGAAAAGAGGAATTCCTAGTGTTTAAAAGAAGTGGATAGGGTGCTCAAGGGATAGAAAGTTTCCTCAGTTTTATTAATGGCTAAATTTGGCAAGAGAATCAGGGGATTCACTTTTCTCAAAATATCTCGGCTTAATATTTCCCAGGGGGAGTTTATTCCTCTCCTTGATTGCTAAGATCGAAGTGTTTCTCTCATTTTACTTTATTTAGCCCCACACTCAACTTTTTGTTTTGCCATACCTCAACGAGGACTTTGTAAGCTTGTAACATGGCCTCAGGGGTGTCAGGCTTATGAAATGAAAGGACAATAGGCTCAAAACTTTATAACCCTTACCCCAGACTCCTTCTTTAGATAAACTTCTGCTGCTATTTATCAACTCAGCATATACCAGGGTTCATTTGTCAAGAGGACTCTAAAGGGTTTTAATGTGGCAAAATGGGTGCAAGATGTGGGCTAATCAAATGAAAGGAAAAAGGCCCAAAAATATTGTGGGAACATAATGAGAATTCTTTGAATTGAGACTGCTTTAAATTCATGAGCATTGCCTTTGAAGGCCAACAAGGTCTTTTCATTGATCAGTGAGTCTGAACACCCGCCCTTGTATGAGAATTGTTCATGTGGGTCCACTTGTGTCTTTCTTGGAGCTACATTAGTTGATCCTTTATCTTAACACTTATCATAAAATTAATTCTAATTTTGCTTATGTGTAGGCTAAGGTGGTGATGCCACTTGCTCTAATCTAGTCATGCCCTATGTTCCAAGTGTGAGTAATCAAGTCATACAACTACCATTTAGGCCGCAGAGGGTTACTCAGAGATATTCTAGGTCCTATTGCATCAATTAAAAGATAAAACAAAATATAAAATAGCAAAAACAAAATTAAAATTGAGGAAATTTGGAAAATACCTCTAGGGTTGAATTAGATTGGGGTTAGGGATTAGGATGATTATTGGGAAGAATTGGGACACTAGCCACGAGTGGGGTGAGTTCAAATGGCGGAGAACGACGTAAGTGGTACAGTGGGTTAGGGTTTCGGGTTGGTTAGGAGGAGGTGAAATAGGAGGTAAATGGAGGGAATAACAAAGGGGTTTTGTTGCGATGGTTGCGTGGAGGTGTTAGGTGGCTTCTTCAATGGCTTTCGACGGTGGTTAGGGTTTGGAGGTTGGGTGGTTATGGAGGTTTGGGTGAAGAGGGTTTGGAGAAGAAGAAGATGGAGGTGTCAAGTGATAGGGAAAAGTTAGGGTTGGGGGTTTAAAATACTGGGCTAAACGACGTCGTTTAGCCCATCAGTTTTAAAAACAAAATTCTGGTTTGCTCGCTGTGGCGAGTGTTTTCGAATTCGCTGCAGCGAGTGTTTTCGCATTTGCTACAGCGAGTTACCCAGAAATGGCTTTTTATGGAAAGGTCATTTATTCACCACAACAAGTAAGGCATAATTTTTCAATTTCTTTTTAGTTAATTAAAATACAAAAATAATAAGAAAAATAATTAAAATAGCTAATTCTACTGGGGTGGTCTCCTTGTTGTCTAGTACCAGGAGACAATTTCTCCTCATGGTGGATCAAAATTCTCTTTGAAATACGTCGAAATGAATTTGAGACAGTTATCCGTCTCGTACGTTGGACAGCTCCGAAGATTCCTAGTTATTACTTCCTTTATCTCATAAAAATCGTGGGTTCTATGAGATTTGCTATGGAAAATTGTTATGGCGAGGAAGCTAGATGATCCTCACACACTTGCTGTGATGATCATTGGTAACGAGTAATTAAAGAAAGAAATCTTGCGTACTACACAGATGTAGAGCAAGTAGACAGAAATTAAAGCGAATACTTACCATGTTAGAGATAACTACCCAACCTCAGGATTAATCGATGACTCCCCGGCAATGGCACCAATTTCATTTGTCACAAATTCGAAGTATTTCAAATGTGAGGTCTCGACTGGTTGTCACGATCGTGATGAAATAAAACCTCACGGTAGCACAGGGTGTTACCCAAGGGTTGAGTCTCTCGCGAAATCGTCGTATTGATCCTACAGTTGGTTAGTGATCCCAAGCAAAACAAGTATTCGTTGAATGAAAGGGGCAAAGATGATGTTAACGCAAAGGATAAAGATATTAGATTCAATATGTAATTAAACAAGTAAAAAAAGAATAGAACTCAGCAATACTAGCTAATCTAAAGGGTTTTAGGTTCAACTAATTCATTATGAATTCATCATGTTCAAGATACTCATGCATTACGGAAGCCTATCTAATAATAATGTTATCCTCGACCGGGAACATCAATAACATGAACCAAAAGATTCTATGATATGCTAGATGATCAAATGCTTAACTTGGAACAATTAATTCAAATGCTTAACCAAAAGAAGTGTTGGGACAATATATTGTCCATACTTTAATTTGATTGCTTTTGATAATGTTTTATAAAAATACGATTTTAATGTTGAGAGATCTTGATTTGATTGATTAAGTTGTAACTTGAATATTTTATGTAGCAATCAATTAATTCAAATAAAGATCTCGACCAATTAAGGAAAGATTGTGATTTAGTCATATATTGATCACGCTCTTAAATGATTTATAATGGAATCATATCAAAGAAAAATAATGAATGTTTTACTAGAATATTTTTATCAAATATATTTGTCTTTAATATTAGAATTTCCATGATTGATCAAATGACTATCAAGAGATTTAATAAAATGAAAATTTATTACTTTAAGGAATCTTTCCATAAAATGCTCCTGAGATCTTTGGTCGATCATTGATCAGAAGGGTGATTCTGCATTTAAGGCTCCTGGTTGTGCATTCATATATTCTCACATGTTTTTAAATCAAAGGGAGAATTGAAAAAGGAAAGATTTAGTCATAAGGCCGATTCTACATTTAAAGCTGATTAAACAGTGAATCATTGACTAAATACTTTAGAAAAGAAATCAAGATGATATCATACTTAATGAATATTTGATTTCGGTTTCTAAGCATATAAGTTGAATTAGGGAATGTTTTATTTGAATATAAATATTGTCCTTAATTACTTTTATTGCTGACAAATCCGAAAAAGGAACTTAGCTTGATTTCAGGAAAGTTGATATTGAGCAAATTGATTCAGCATTAACCTACTTTTCATATTGGGAGCTACCAGTAGGCTGTCAAGCATTGACCTGAGCCAAAATGAAAGATATCTTTCTCAATCAAGATAGCATTGAAGAAGGGGTTAAAGGCCAACTTAAATGAAGATGATTTGCTGCATTGAAGAGCTCTCCAACGTTCAAAAGCCTCAAGCCTATATAAACACAAGACTTGGACATTTGCACTTCAAAAGATTGATCTACAAGCCTTAGTGTTCCAAGAGAGTGTGATTCAGCCTTCAAGCATTCATCTGAATTTATTCATTTCTTAGTGAGAAGTTGGAGTCTGTATCCCTTTCATTTCACTTCTTAATCTCTTCCCTTTCTGTCTAGAGTCCGAGTAGGAACCTAGGACAGGGAGGCTAATTGATTAGTAGGCTACTGGTCGGGTTTTAGTTTTGGGAGTGTTGTAATTCACGAATTGGTTGTAAAAGCACTTGCGCTGAGCCTTTGACTGAGGTTGCCTGAGTTAGGTGGTAAAAGCCCTAGAGGCTGATCCTGTCTTTAAGGGTAACCTGGGTTAGGTAGTTAAAGTCATTGTGGCTGATCCCTTGGTGTTTTGAAGGTTGCCTGGTTATAATTCATATTTCCCAAGCTAGTGAAGTAACTCCTTCTACTTGTTTAGTAAGAGGGAGTGAGAGGACGTAGGATATTTGATTTGAACCTCTCACTATAATAATTGCTTGTATTCTTTATTTATTTACTCCATTTAACATTAACCTAAACTGTTTTTCAAATTAACGAGAATTGAACTTTTTATTACAGTAGCCACATTTGAAAAATTGAATATATTTTTCATTAACCAAAGTTTTTGTAGTCTAAATTTTTAAAAGTCAATATTTTTGTAGATTAACCAATTCAACCCACATTCGTGGTTCTTTTAATTGGTATCAGAGGAGGTGTCTATGTTTTTAGGTTTAACTACCTCAGAGAGATCCACTAACCAAGATGTTCACATTTACCGAAGGTCAATCTACCCAAAGACCTCCGTTCTTTGATGGGAAAAACTGTAGTTACTGGAAGAATAGGATGAAGAATTGGATCCAAGGAACATATATGAAAATCTGGAAAATTATTTAAAATGGACTAGTTGCTATAACCAAATTGGTTGATGATAAAACTGTCCCTAAATCAGAAGATGAATCGACGGATGTTGATATTATTATAGCTGAACGTAATTGTATAACTAAAACTTTTTTTGTGCAGTAAATGAAGAAGATGAACCTATTGAAGAGGCTCTTGAAAAAATTGGCAAAATCCTTAATGGTTTAGCAGCTCTTGGGAGGAAGCTGAACACAGAGGATTTGAAGAGAAAAATTCTTCGATCCCTGTCTGAAACATGGGATGCAAAGGTAGCTGCTTTATCAGAAAGTGGAAAAGCAAAAACCATGTCTTTTGATGAGCTAAGAGGAAACCTGATTGCCTGGGAAAGAAGCTACTTGAGACTTCAACCCAACAGCAAGAAAGAAAAAGCAGTAGCCTTGAAGGTTACTAATGAAGATCCTGTCATTGATGACGAAGATGAATTTGCTCTTCTCGCTAAAAGACTGTACAACATGTATAGAAAAAGATATGATGGCAGAAAAGAATTAACCTCCAAAAAGAGCAACCAAAAAGAAGAAGTAACCTGCTTCAAATGCAAGCAACTTGGTCACATCAGGCCCAATTGCCCTCAACTTAGCAAGAGTGACAAAAAGAAAGACATGGCAAATTCCTCATGGAATGATAATGATTTTGGCTCAGACAGTGACAGAGAGGAAGCTGCCAATTTGTGCTTAATAGCAGACTCAGACTCAGATTCAGACAGTGAGGTAAATAATAAACCTTTTACTTATGATGAATTGTCTGATGCTTTTGAGATAGCCATAGAAGATTCTAGGAGAGTACGAAAAAAATATAGTGATTTACAAAGAGTACATAAGCAGCTGATAAAAACATGTGATGAGCTAAAAGGAGAAAGAAACAATTTAATAGAAAAAGTAGATGAAATAGAAGATTCATCAGAGAGGCTAATCATTGAGAATAATGAAATAGAGAAAGTGAGTTATAAAAATAAGAAGGAAATAGATTATCTCGAGAATAAACTAAAAGAGTTATAACAATCAAATGAGGAGTTAATGGCCAAAAATAAAGAATTAGAAGAAAAAGGAGATAGCCTAAAAAATGATATAGCTAAAAATAAAGAATTAGAGGAGTTATTAGCTAAAAATAAAGAATTAGAAGAAAAAGTGAATAGCCTAAAGAAAGATCTAGCAAAATTTATTAAAGGTCAAGAAAATCTAGATAAATTGCTTGAATCTATAAAATGCTGCTTTGATAAGACAGGATTAGGCTATGATCAAGGGAGCTTTGAAAAACCCTATGAAAAATTCTTTGCTAAACAGGAACCTCAACCTAGAAACATTAGGGTGTGCTATATTTGCAAACAAAGAGGTTATAAAATAGGAACCTGTAAAAACAAGAGGGTCATAGTTAAACAAGTTTGAGTGCCTAAAGGATCTGTAAATGCAACAAGGAATTATTTGACTAACCACTTCAGGACCCAACGGTCATTGGGTACCTAAGTTTAGTAACCTTGTAACAGGTGTGCCTCAAAGCCAGAATGAAGAAGGAGCATTGGATTCTTGACTCAGGCTGCTCTAGACACATGATTGGTGATGCATCAAAGTTCCTGTCCTTGACTCACAAAAGAATGGGAACAATAACCTTTGGTGATAATAATAAAGGTAGAATTATTGGCTATGGTAAGATAGGGGTTAATTCTACTTTATCATTTGATAATGTTTATTTGGTTGATGGGTTAAAACATAACCTTATAAGCATTAGCCAGTTTTGTGATAATGGTCACAAGGTAACTTTTCAATCCTCAAAATGCATGATTCATGAAAAGGACAGTGACAGCATATTAATTGAGGGAGTAAGGCATAATAATGTTAACATTCTTGATGACTTGCCTTTTCCTTCTCTTAAGTGTTTAGCATCTACTATTGATGAAAGCTGGCTTTGGCACTAGAGGCTAGGTCATGCTAGCATGAGACGATTAACCAAACTTTCTAAGGAAACTTTTGTCAATGGTCTACCCAGCCTAAGGTATATAAAGGATCATATATGTGAAGCTTGCCAATTAGGAAAACAAACTCGATCCTCCTTCAAACTAAAGGAGTATGTATCTACTGAAAGACCTTTACAATTGCTTCACATGGACCTGTTTGGTCCTTTAAGAACCCGAAGCATGGGTGGTAAGTACTATGGTATGGCAATAGTACATGATTACTCAAGATTTACTTGGGTTTTGTTTCTGACTACAAAAAGTGACTGTTTTGAAAATTTTAAATCTTTTTATAATCGGATTCAAAATGAGAAAGGAGAAGTTATCACAAGCATAAGAAGTGATCATGGAAAAGAATTTGAAAATCATTTCTTTGAAAATTATTGCAATGAAAGAGGCATTAGCCACAATTTTTCAGCTCCAAGAACACCTCAGCAAAATGGTGTTGTTGAGAGAAAGAATAGATCACTTCTTGATATGGCTAGAACCATGCTCTGTGAAAATAATCTCCCTAAAAATTTATGGGCTGAAGTAGTTAACATTGCTTGCTATATTCTAAATAGGACACCCACCAGGTCAATGTTAGGAAAAACATCATATGAGTTATGGAAAGGAAGAAAACCTAACATTAGCTACTTCAGGGCTTTTTGATGCAAATGTTATATCTATAATAATAAAGAGAGCCTAGGGAAATTAGATGCTAGATCCGAAGAAGCTATCTTTGTTGGTTACTCCACTAATAGTAAAGCATATAGGGTGTTTAATAAAAAAAATCTCTTATAGTAGAAGAAAGCATGCATGTTATATTTGATGAAACTAACCCTGTACTTGCGAGAATTAGTCTGGAAGAGGGAGAACCTGAAACAGGTATCAGTAGCCAAATAAGGCAGGAACCACAGCCTCTGGAGGAATAGGAACCTGAGAGCAATGAGCCTATCTCCGAGAATGATGACAACCATCAAACACCTGAACCAGCAGCCTCCAGTCATCAGCCTATGGACAGAGGCAAATTACCTAGAGAATGGAGACACTCATCAACCTATCCAATGAAATATATTATGGGTGATCCTCAAGAAGGAATGAGAACCAGATCTTCCTTTAGGAGCATGAACCACATGGCTTTCATGTCTCAGGTTAAACCTAAGAAGGTATGAAGCTTTGCTAGATGATTGCTGGATCATTGCAATGCAAGAGAAGCTTAATCAATTCGAGAGAAATCAAGTTTGGACCCTGGTTCCTCCTCCTGAAAATCAATCAGTCATTGGCACCAAATGGGTGTTGAAGAACAAACTTGATCAGGCAGGTAATGTGGTAAGAAATAAGGCTAGATTGGTAGCTCAGGGCTATAACCAACAAGAAGGTATTGACTTCGATGAGACTTTTGTACCAGTAGCCAGATTAGAATCCATTAGAATGTTACTTGCATTTGCATGTTCCATGAACTTTAAGCTTTATCAAATGGATGTGAAAAGTGCATTTTTAAATGGATATTTAAATGAGGATGTGTATGATAAACAACCTCCTGGTTTTGAAAGTGATGAAAAGCCTAATCATGTTTATAAATTAACCAAGGCTCTCTATGGTCTGAAACAGGTTCCTAGAGCTTGGTATGAAAGATTAAGTGAGTTTTTGATTAATAATGATTTTTCAAAAGGAAAGACTGATACTACTCTTTTCATAAAAACTCACAAAAATGACATTAGCATTATTCAAATTTATGTTGATGATATTATATTTGGATCAACTAATGAAAGCTTGTCCAATGATTTTTCTAAGTTGATGACCAGTGAGTTTGAGATGAGCATGATGTGAGAGATGTCCTTCTTCCTTGGACTTCAAGTAAAACAAACAAAGGAAGGGACATTCATCAACCAAGAGAAGTATACCAAAGAGCTTCTGAAAAGATTTGGCCTAGATCAAGCTAAAGCCATTCATACACCAATCAGTACATCAACCAAATTAGATAAAGATGAAGATGGTAAGTCGGTTGATAAAAAACAGTATAGAGGTATGATTGGCTCATTGTTGTATCTTACTGCTAGTAGGCCTGATATCATGTTTGTTGTATGCTTGTGTGCTAGATTTCAATCTGACCCTAAAGAATCTCATCTTAAATTTGTGAAAAGAATTTTTCGATATCTAGTAGGAACCAAAGATCTTGGTATATGGTACCCTAAGGATAATGATTGAAATTTACTTGGTTATTCAGATGTTGACTTTGGGGGATGTAAAATTGAACGAAAAAGCACAAGTGGTACATGTCAGTTTTTAGGTCACTGTCTTGTGTCCTAGCATAGCAAGAAACAGACTTTTGTTGCCTTGTCTACTGCTGAAGCAGAGTATGTGGCTGTAGGTAGCTGCTGTGCCCAACTCTTGTGGATGTCACAACAACTTAAGGACTATAACCTACATCTTGATCATGTACCATTTAGGTGTGATAACACCAGTGCCATTAACCTCTCAAAAAATCCCATACACTACTCAAGAACTAAGCATATTGAGATCAGACATCATTTTATTAGGGATCATATTTAGAAAGGAGACATTAGCCTAGAATTTGTACCTACTGATCAGCAGCTAGCTGATATTTTTACTAAACCTTTGGCTATTGATGTCTTTTGCAAAATTCATAGAGAATTGGGATTAACCAGTTCTGGTTCCATTAATGAGTGAGTATTTTGAAAATAAGAGGTTTAATCTATGTGCAATTGTTGACACTAGAGCTCTAGTTAAAATGGTGGAACATCATGTTAAGCCTAAGCCACATGTTCCCATTCAGGATCCTCCTGCTGAAGCTTAATCTTAATGGCCCCTCTAGTTGGGTCTTGCTGAATTTTATGCCCTTGTGACGTGCTTACTATGGTTTTAATTTGCTTGTTTTGGTCACTGCTGCTGTTTGCTTGATGATTCATATTTTGGCTACTACTTGCTCAGTCTGGTTAATGCGTACTATAACTACTATAATTTGCCATAAACTGTTACTATTAACCAGTTTGTTCCCTTTTTGCTAATGCCAAAGGGGGAGAAATAAGTAAGCTAAGTAAGCTCTATAAGCTACCTAATTAGGTTGCTTAATGTTGCGCTGTAAGTATTTCTTAACTTCACCCTATTGCATCAATTGAGGGGGAGATTTACTCATTATGCTTACTTGGAAAATCGCATTTTTGTCATTATCAAAAAGGGGGAGAATGTCGGGACAATATATTGTCCATACTTTAATTTGATTGGTTTTGATAATGTTTTACAAAAATACGATTTTAATGTTGAGAGATCTTGATTTGATTGATTAAGTTGTAACTTGAATATTTTATATAGCAATCAATGAATTCAAATAAAGATCTCGGCCAATTAAGGAAAGATTGTGATTTAGTCATATATTGATCATGCTCTTAAATGATTTATAATGGAATCATATCAATGACAAATAAGGAATGTAAAGACTATTTATATATTTGTCTTTAATATTAGAATTTCCATGATTGATCAAATGACTATCAAGAGATTTAATAAAATGAGAATTTATTACTTTAAGGAATCTTTCCATAAAAGGCTCCTGAGATCTTTGGTCGATCATTGACCAGAAGGGTGATTTTGCATTTAAGGCTCCTGGTTGTGCATTCATATATTCTCACATGTTTTTAAATCAAAGGGTGAATTGAAAAAGGAAAGATTTAGTCATAAGGCCGATTCTGCATTTAAAGCTGATTAAACAGTGAACATTGACTAAATACTTTAGAAAAGAGATCAAGATGATATCATACTTAATGAATATTTGATTTTGGTTTCTAAGCATATAAGTTGAATGAGAGAATATTTTATTTCAATATATATATTGTCCTTAATTACTTTTATTGCTGACAAATCCGAAAAAGGAACTTAGCTTGATTTAAGGAAAGTTGATATTGAGTAGATTGATTCAGCATGAACCTACTTTCCATATTGGGAGCTACTAGTAGGCTGTCAAGCATTGACCCGAGCCAAAATGGAAGATATCTTTGTCAATCAAGATAGCATTGAAGAAGGGGTTAAAGGCCAACTTAAATGAAGATGATTTGCTGCATTGAAGAGCTCTACAACGTTTAAAAGCCTCAAGCCTATATAAACACAAGACTTGAACATTTGCACTTCAAAAGATTGATCTACAAGCCTTAGTGTTCCAAGAGAGTGTGATTCAGCCTTCAAGCATTCATCTGAATTTATTTGTCTCTTAGTGAGAAGTTGGAGTCTGTATCCCTTTCATTTCAGTTCTTAATCTCTTCCCTTTCTGTCTAGAGTCCGAGTAGGAACCTAGGACAGGGAGGCTAATTGATCAGTAGGCTACTGGTCGGGTTTTAGTTTTGGGAGTGTTGTAATTCACGGATTGGTTGTAAAACCACTTGTGCTGAGCCTTTGGCTGAGGTTGCCTGGGTTAGGTGGTAAAAGCCCTAGAGGCTGATCCTGTCTTTAAGGGTTACCTGGGTTAGGTAGTAAAAGCCATTGTGGCTGATCCCTTGGTGTTTTGAAGGTTGCCTGGTTGTAATTCACATTTCCCAAACTAGTGAAGTAACTCCTCCTACTTGTTTAGTAAGAGGGAGTGAGAGGACAATAGCCTTATTTGAAAAACTGAGCATATTTTTCATTAACCAAAGTTTCAGTAGCCTAAATTTTTAAAAGTCAATATTTTTGTAGATTAACCAATTCAACCCTCCTTCTTGGTTCTTTTAAGATGCATGCAATCAAGAACCTAATTAATAGATATGTATCAAATTCCAATTAACAAGAATCCCAAGTACTCTAACACATATTCAATGATTACCGACTCGATATAAATGATCTAGTTGACTAAGTACATGCCCATTCATGGAAGAATCTAATAAACTAATGACTTGTGATAAGAAGTAAATACAATCATATGAATTGGAAAAGATGAATACAAAGAAGAATGAATTAATAAACCCTAATGAAGAGCCATCGGCTCATGCCTGCACTAGTTCCTCTTGGAAACCCAAGAAGAACTTAGCCGCTCATATTCTCTCTAAACTAGTCTAATCTCAAGGATGAATCACAAATGAATTCCAACTTGATGAAACACCTATTTATAATGCTCCGGGAGTCCCAGTTTGCTTCAGATTGGGATGGAGATAGCGGATAATTGACACACGGTTAGACATTTGAATTTAAATCAATTTAAACCTTTCTCCAACTATTTGTATGAATGGAACCCTTCTTATTTTCGTTCATTAAGTTGTTGTCCACGTCATCTGCCATGTCAGCCTTGCCACTCACTGTGGCAAGTCAATTGTGCTCGCCGTGGTGAGCTGCCTTGTACTCGATATGGTGAGACTTCTACTACTTGCTGTGGCGAGCCTTTCTGCTTGCCATGGCAAATGCTGCGCTCTTTTCTTGTCTTGATCTCCTTCTTGGCCCTACTACAAGTTCTTGCTTTGGTTCCAATTCTTGTGCTTGGAGTATATCCTTCCCATTGATCCTTGTTAAGCATGCTGCACTCAACAAACATCAAATGCACCTATCCAATATTCTACAGGTTTTATGGTCATTTTATCACATTTTTTGACTTATTCTTTATGTCAAAATATTCAACCTTGTTGGTGTAAATTTACATATATTTATCTATTATTTATGCTATTTAACACCCTAAAGTTAGGTTGATTTTGGGTGCAATTAGCGGCCGTGCACTCTAAATCCAAAATCACAGAAAAAAAAGGAAAATGTGTAGGTCACAACCGGTGGCACAAGGGGTCACAACCTATGAGACTAAACAAGAACATAAACCGAATCTAAACAAGTGATTAAACAGAGTGCACAAACCATAGTGATGGTCACGACCAAACCGACAGTGGGTCACGACCGTTAGAAGCGAATAGTGGACAGAAAATAATCATTACAAAATTCAGATGTAGGGCATCAAAAGGAGGTCACGACCTAACCCTGTCCCTTATGCACAAAAATGCAAAATAATTACACAATGAAGGGATGGGTCGCAACCTACTAGGACCTGGGTTGCGACCCTTGGCTCACAGTTTGCTGGAAAGCACTCATAGACCCCAGAATCACCCCTTTGAGACCACCCCAAAATGCTCTATGAAGGCGTATTTACCTTCTGAGTATCCCTGGAACACTCAAACCTTCATTGTCTGGCTCTTTTCCTCTCTTTCTCTCTCTCTCTTTTCCCCTATTTTTAAACCCCCTCTCTTGTATTTTGAAGTTCTATTTATAGATCTTTGCACGTCGCCCCAATCCAGAAAGTTAACCCTCGCTTTGGATTTTATTTCTTTTAATGCCGACGATATGCGTTTTAACTCAGAAGTGAGATTTCTGGCTTTGTGTCGAGTCTAGGTCGAGACCCAAGCGACGGGTTGGGTTGCAACCCAATTTTCTTGAAATTGGGTCGTGGCCTATGGTTTTCATTGGTCGTGACCTATGCCAAACTATAGGTTGCGACCAACGGCTCTGGATGTTCTTGCTTCTCCGTTTTTCAGGCTTGGATCATGAACTGAGTCTTAGAGGGTCGTGACCCAGCTTTATTAGGTGGACCAAAATTAGTTGTCCACAGTTCCCCTATTTACTTTTCCTTCAAAGTTTCCTTGAAAGTTGCTTGGAAGGAATATGTAAAGACTGGATGGAAAGCTAATTTTGGTATAATGCAAATTCTAGCTCTCTTAAATTGGTGCTAAAAAGCTAGAAAAGCTACCCGATCATGCTCCCCCTTTTAATTATTTTTATGTCTCTAATCCCAAGGTCTCGAACCTTTGTTCATTTGATTTAAAATTTCAGGGGTCTCGATGCACTGCCGATCCTAAGGTCTTGAAGCCTTGTTCCTTAGATTTAACAAATCAAGGATCTCGACGCCATGCCTATCCCAAGGTCTCGAAGCCTTGTTCCTTGGATTTAAAGATATAGGGGTCTTGATGCCTTGCCAATCACAAAGTCACGAAGCCTTGTTCCTTGGATTTAAAATTTTAGGGGTCTCAATGCCCTGCCAAACCTAAGGTCTTGAAGCTTTGTTCCTTGGATTTAAGATTTCAGGGTCTCGATGCCTTGCCGATCCCAAGGTCTCGAAGCCTTAGCCCTTGAATTTAAAGATTCAGGAGTCTCGATGCCATTCCAATCCCAACGTCTTGAAGCCTTATTCCTTGGATTTAAAATTTTAGGGGTCTCGATGCCCTGCCGATCCTAAGGTATTGAAGCCTTGTTCCTCGGATTTAAGGTTTTGAAGCTACGGGCTCTCAGGGTCCCTCCTCTTGGCACTATAATAACTTATTTGGTGAGGCGCATGATGCTTTTTCTTATTTGTCACTCCTGCCATCAGGTTGCCTTCTTATTTTCCTTCGGGTGTCTGCTTGAGTACTTGGTCCTCTTTAGGATTTTGTAGTCCTTTCAAAATGAATAATGAACTATATATAACACTGCGTTAGTTATGAAATGTTCTAACCCTAATGATCAAACTTTTGAAACTTGTTGAGACCAAATGAAAGATGAAGATTCATTAGATGAATAATTCTTCATTATTAAAAAGAGTTAAATGGGGTACATTTCAAAACATTAGGTCAGCTCCGAATCTATGGTGGCCTTTTGGTGTTTGATAAAGAAGAAAAGTGCCTCTATGACTTTGCCCTGTTAATCCTTGAGGCTTCCCCAGTGTCCTGACATATGCATATCCGAATTTGAAGATAAACCAAAATATCATCTAACTACGTTCGAATTAACCGGACGAGGTAACTATGTCCTTCGGCGTCAACCAAAATCAACGCCCTTCCTGAAAAAGCATGCTTCGCAATGTATGGGTCCTTGAGATAGGGAATAAAATGAAGACAGGAATGCAAGCAGGGATGGAATTGAAAGGAAAAAAGGAGAACAAAAAAAGTCAACGCCATGAGGTTGACCAGAGGTGGCTCGTCACGGAAAGAGGATACTAATAGTGTTCGATTTGATCTAGTTTGAAATAGACTAGGATTCTCTAATGTAAAGCTATAAAAGGGGGCAACTTAGTTGTAGTTTTCATACCTAGCTTTCTGTTAAACTTAGCCCCGTGATTCTAGATCATAAGTAGCTAAGCTGCTAGGTTGTCCCTAGGGTAGTCTATGTAATTGCTTCAACTATGAGCTCAATTGTTAAAGAATTTGTTTAGATATCTATGTGAAGACTGCACCTTCGGCAGACTTTGAGGAGTCACCACCAAGTTTTCCATAAAACTTGGAAAAGGAAAAATGATTGAAATTTTAGATAAAAACGGGTTTTAAAAAAAATGATTTGAGCTCGGGAGTCTACTTAAGATTAGAGAAAGGTGTTAGGCACACCTTTTCCTCGGTCCAAAGACGATTACCCGAAAAACTAATATTTAAAATGTTTTGGCCTTAAAAGAGTTGGATAAAGTACAAACAGACAAAAAGAAAATAAGGCGGACTTGACCTAGGATAAAAGCGTAGGGCCTACATACCCTCCAAGAGGGATCAAAGTCCACGTAGTTTGTGATGGCACACATGTGTGTGTATAGAGGACACTCATCAAGCAATGGCTCAAATGGTATCCAGTGCAATGTACCTAAAGAAGCAAAGTCTCCTCAGTACGTATCTACCATGAATTCACAATCAAAACAACCAAAAAAAGTGGGTGTGTGATGCTCATCAGGCGGCGCGCCCAGATGGCGTGTAAGCTATTGATCCTATAGAAGCAAAGGCTCCTTGGTGTCACGAGTTGAACATATATTAAGATAAAAATAATGTAAATGAACAAGAAAAAAGAGGTAGATAGCAGGCTCTCTGCCTCCGTAGGGGGGTCACGACCTACTGCCTTGGACTCAGGTTCCAAGAGCAGAGACAAGTCTATAGGTTACGGCCTGCTGTAGAAGGAGTCGCGACCTATGCATTGTTTTCCAGAAAGATAAGCAGAGAAGAATACATAAGACAATGGTGCTCAAATATTCAAATAAGGTCGCGACCCCTACACACCAGGAGGTTACGACCCGCTTATTAAATCAGGAGGGGTCAACCCTCAGAGTGGCGTGGGGCTTGGCTTTTATTAAGTAGTGAGTGGTGAAGAAAAGTGTAGGATTCTTACCAGCGATTCAATATTTCGACAAAGCTTCAACTTCTAAAAAATTCGGTCCCTGAACTGTAATAGAGCCTCCTATTTGTAGTGACCTCGGGGGATCATATAAAAGGAAAGTTGAATCTGGTCATTATTGACCAATAGGCCGCGACCTATTGCAGATCTAGATCTGATCTTGATTTGGGTCATAAATGCAAACAAGTCGCGACCTCTTGAGGTGGGGGTCGTGACCTATGCTGACTCAACTTATAGGTCGCGACCTCTCTGAACACAGGTCGCGACCCCCTCCTACATTCCCATTTTTAACTTCTCTGTTAAGGCTTGGACAAAATAGGGTGTCCATAGATTCCCCTGTTTACTTGCCTTCCTCTAGAAGGAATGTTTTCGGTGCTGTCGGAGGGAACAAGAAAAGACATAAGTATTTGTCTCGGCCGGGGGACAACTAATTGATGCTAAAACATTTAAGAAAATCTACCCGATTATGCACCTGGAAAACAAAAATGTGGAAAATAGTTATTTACCTCTTAAATCATGTAAGGGTGAAAATGATGGTATAAGGCTAGAAAAGTGATCTCCTAGCATAAACAATAGGTCTTATATTAGCCACGAGATAACAAATGCCCTTGAAATCGGGCGAATGTTGAAAGACCCTGCTTCCCAACCAATCTTGGGTTTCACAGGTGATTAAAAAGATTTTTTTGCTTCCCAGTATGCCTGGGTAACTGGTGGTTAACAAGACCTTCCCATTTCCTAGTATGCCTGAGCATCACAGGTGATTAACACGTTTTTCCTGCTTCCTACTATGCCTGGGTATCACAAGTGATTGACAAGATTTTCCTGTTTCCCAGTATGCCTGGGTATCGCAGTTGATTGACAAGATTTTCTTGTTTTCCAATATGCCTGGGTATAACAGATGATTGACAAGGTTTTCCTATTTCCCAGTATGCCTGGGTATAGAAGGTGTAAGATAAGATTTTCTTGTTTCCCAGTATGCTTGGGTATCACAGGTGATTGACAAGATTTTCTTGTTTCCCAGTATGCCTGGGAATCACAGGTGATTGACAAGATTTTCCTACTTCCTAATATACTTGGGTGTCACGTGTGATTGACCAGATATTCTTGTCTCCCAGTATGCCTGGGCATCACAAGTGATTGATAAGATTTTCTTGTTTCCCACTATGCTAGGGTATCACAAGTGATTAACAAGATTTTCCTGCTTCCCAGCATGCTTGGGTATCAGAGGTGATTTAAGAAGATTTTAGAAGGTGTAAGATAAGATTTTCTTGTTTCCCAGTATGCTTGGGTATCACAGGTGATTGACAAAATTTTCTTGTTTCCCAGTATGCCTGGGAATCGCAAGTGATTGACAATATTTTCCTGCTTCCTAGTATAATTGGGTATCACGTGTGATTGACTAGATTTTCTTGTCTCCCAGTATGCCTGGGTATCACGTGTGATTGACTAGATTTTCTTGTCTCCCAGTATGCCTGGGCATCACAGGTGATTGATAAGATTTTCTTGTTTCCCACTATGCTAGGGTATCACAAGTGATTAACAAGATTTTCCTGCTTCCCAGCATGCCTGGGTATCAGAGGTGATTTAAGAAGATTTTCCTACTTCCCAGTATGCCTGGGTATCACAGGTGATTAACAAGATTTCCCAGCTTCCCAATATGCCTGGGCATCACAGGTGATTAACAAGATTTTCTTGCTTCCCAGTATACCTGGTTATCACAGGTGAATAATAAGATTTCTCTGCTTCTCAATTTTTCTGGGTATCACAGGTGATTAACAAGATTTCACTGCTTCCTAGTATGCCTGGGTATAGCAAGTGTAAGAATAATGCAAAACATATATTTCTTGCTTGGGTTTAGCAAGTCCACAAGATCATGCAAAACATATATTTTCTGCTTTTCCAACTTGCTTGGGTTTAGCAGGTGTAAAAATCATGCAAAACATATGTTTCCTGCTTTTCCAACTTGCTTGGATCTAGCAGGTCCAAAAGATTACGCAAAACATGTTTTTTCTACTCTTCCAACTTACTTGGATTCAGCAGGTCAAAAAGATGTATGCAAAACATGTTTTTCCTTGCTTTTCCAATTTGCTTGGGTTTAGCAGGTCTAAAAATCATGCGAAACATGCTTTCCCTTCTTTTCCAACTTGGTTGGGTTTAGCTTGTGATAAAAAGGATTTTCCTGCTGTTCCAACTAACTTGGGTTTAGCAGGTGCAAAACATGTTTTTCCTGTTGTTCCAACTTACTTGGGTTTAGCAGGTCTTAAAACCATGAAAAACATGTATTTCCTGGTTTTCCAACTTTCTTGGGTTTAGCATGTGATAAAAGGATTTTCCTGCTGGTTCAACTTACTTGCGTTTAGCAGGTTCAAAAGACTTATACAAAACATGTTTTTCTTGCATTTCCAACTTGCTTGGGTTTAGCAAGTAAAAAAACCATGGAAAACATGTATTTTCTGTTTTTCCAACTTACTTGGGTTTAGCAGGTGATAAAAGGATTTTCTTGCTATTCTAACTTACTTGAGTTTAGCATGTTCAAAAGACTTATGCAAAACATGATTTAATTTCCTGCATTTCTAACTTGTTTGGGTTTAGCTGGTCTAAAACCCATGGAAAACATGTATTTCCTGCTTTTCCAACTTGCTTGGGTTTAGCAGGTGATAAAAGGATTTTCCTGTTGTTCCAACTTACTTGGGTTTAGTAGGTTCAAAAGACTTATGCAAAACATGTTTTTCCTGCTTTTACTGGTTTGGGTTTAGCAGGTGATAAAAGGATTTTCCTGCTATTCCAACTTGTTTGGGTTTAGCAGGTGATAATAAGATATTCTTGTCGTTCCAACTTGGGTTTAGCAGGTTCAAAAGACTTATGAAAAACATGTTTTTCCTACTTTTCCAACTTGCTTGTGTTTAGCACGTGATAAATAGATTTATGCAAATTCTAATATGGATTATGCAAATGCTTATGCGAATACCATACGGCTATAAATGCGACAATCATGCCAAATGGTAATGCGAATGTAAAATCACGGGTACAATGCGATCATCGCACAATAATCATGTGATGACTTATGAAAGTATCATGCAAATGGATACACGTGCGAATGCAACAACAATATTAATAAATTAGTCAACTCACATGTGAAGACAATGTCCAGTCAAGTAAGTCAAGGATATACATGCAAAGAAAATGAACATATGCAGACATAGTGATAACACGAGCAGATAAGAGACATACATACAAACATGGTCCAAACACATGAATTTATCTATTTTTCATTTGATTTTCTTTTTATATAAGACTTAAAAGGGAAAATGGAATGATTCCCCAGTCCACGAACAAGGGAGTTAAGAGAGAACTTGGGAAATCAGAATCCTAAGATAAATGGGTGCAAGATGTGGGCTCATGAAATGAAAGGAAAAGGCCCAAAGATTATTGTGGGAACATAATGAGAATTCTTTGAACTGAAACTGCTTTAAACCCATGAGCTTTGCCTTTGGAGGCCAACACGGACCTTTCATTGACCAGCGGGTCTAAACACCTACCTTTGTGGGGTAAGTGCCCAAACCTTGACCCACTATGGGAATCCTTGTTGACTCTTATGATCTTATTCTTTCCTTTTCTCTTCTTTTTCCTTCCTCCTATTTTTCGAATTCATTGTTATCATTTTACATTTCTTCGCTTTTATCTTTCTCTTTCTTATTTTTTTCATTTTAAGTTAGACTCTTATCATGGGCTAAACTCGTATGTGAGACATCCTCATTATTCCCCAGGTTTTTTTAATGCCGGGTATGTTGAAAGATATATGCCTGCAAGCTCAAAGTGGCTAACAATGGATAGTGGTGTTTGGATAAATGAAAGAAGTTCTTCCTTTTGACAATTGATTCCCTGGCATAGACAAAGTTGAAAGACTACCCATCCTCAGGTGAACATTGACTAGGTTTAGACTTTGAAAACTCCACTCTTGGCCCAAATGGGGTGACTAGAGGTAATCTTCATTGTGTTTAGGGAAAACCAAGAAATGCCTCATATCCTTGATATAGCTTACTCATTTGCTTTTATTAAGGGTTGTTTCCTTATTTTTATTTTTCTTCTTCTCCTTCCTTTTTTTTATTTTTTATATTTCGGAAAAAATGGCTAAGTCTGAGTTATGCAGGGCGAGTGGCCATTCTTAAGAGACTCATGACTATGCATATGTGCGGTATCTTCTTTTATCAATCAAGTTAATTGCCAATGTTACGTCAAATTAGATGAGAGTTCCAAACATTTGAATCCCCGAGGAACACATGAATAAGAATGAGAGAAAAATTAGAATGATGAACATGGAGTAAATGAATGATAGTTACATATGGAAAAGACGTTTCACTTTATTCCCAAAATAAGTGTGACAAAGTACATTCGAAAAAGATATTAAGGCATTTCAAACTATTTGATGTCATTGACTCTAACATTTTCTAATCAAGCTTGTCGCATTTTACCCTCGTTGCACATCTACCCTCAAACTCAAGATTTGGGGTGATTTCTCTAGTACCTCCTTTCCGAATCTCGTTGTTCCTCATTAATATCTGAACCTTGGCTCGAAAAATGATACATGTCTCAATCGAATGACCAAGCGCATTTGCATGGTACTCACATGAAAGTTCTGGCTTGTACCATATGGGGTACAGAGGTGTTAACGGAACCATAGGTCTTCGTATTATGATCCCTTGATCCGATAACTGCCTGGAATTCCAATTGAGACACTCCAGAATCCAGAAAAGGTTTTCTACCCATTGGATTTCTGGCCCCTCTTTTCCTCTTTTATCTATGGCTAGCCCCTTGATTAGCCAATACCTTAGTATTCTGGGCATCCTCCTGTCGGTACCCTTAGCTTGGTTCATAACTCTATTAGAGGTACATAGGTGAGGTCAAGTATTGATGGGTGAATGGTGATGCACGGTGTCGGTGGTAAAGGGGATTAAGTTGAGGGAATGGTAGGCTCATTGAAAGGTTTCGATTGCCTTTTGGTATTCTGGTAGTGGTGGGAGATATAGAAAATTTAAGGAGAAAAGCGAGGTTTTTGTGGGCATGCGAGGGACCATAGACAATGCTGATGTGTTTAGAGTAATGGGCACATGCTGATTAAGATGGCGAATGATGTTGGGTCATCGGGGACCTCCCTTCCTTGCACAGTGCTGAGTTGAGTTCCAATAAGGGGGCCGTGTGCCCTTCTTGTGTTTCAAAATCTATATCTTCCCCATAATGATCAATTGGGAGAAGTCCTCGAAGGGAACGACAAGCATGATGTCGTAATGAGGATTTTTGAGAGATCTCAAGAAATAACAACATACCTTTTACTCAATCATGGGGGTTGAACATCTATCGCGATTTTGCTCGCATCTCTGAGCATAATCACAAAACGATTCCCCTTTTTTCTACTCACCTTCTGTATCGATTCATGAGTGAGTTCTATCTTGCTATGCTTAAAATTTTTCAGGAATTCTTGGACCTTATCGTTCCAAGACCTCAAGCTTTCTTTACTAAGGCGTATGTACCATTGGAATGTAAACCTCGTGAGGCTTAAACGGAAATGCGTTAGAAAGAGCTTCTCGTTTCATCCCCACTTCCCCATTGTCAAGAAATAAGCTTTAAGATGAAAATCCAGGTTGGTAGTTCGATTATACTTGATGAAATTAGGAATTTTGAATTTGGTGGGGATCTCTATTTGAGGGAGTATACAAAGATCCTCCAAATCCCAAACCCCTGGGAGTTTTTCAAGCTGTCTATTTGATTCCCCAGATTTCTACTCAGGGATTCCCTCTTCTTGCTCCGATTCGCCTAGTCCACATTTGGTCATGTTTGGCTGCAAACTATTATCCATGATCATAGAAGATCAGTAAGGGTTGAACAATCTTGATAAAGTCGAAGAAGGATAATTGTCGACCTTCACTAGAGGGCAATGATTTACTCCCTGTAAATGAAAAAAAGTTCAAAGTCAGACATTATTCATGTAATATGTTCTCTTTTGGCAGTTGGTGGTAGACTCAACATCCAGATCCCTTTGATTCTCTGAGTAAAAAAAAGGTCATACCGAGAAACCAAGGTTGATGACTAGGTTACAGAAACAAAGGATTCTCATGCTAGCATCATTATAATGGCCCTTTTCTTACTTAAATTGTTTGATTAAATATTGATTAGCTCATTGGAATGTAACAGAAGCTTCTAACACATGAGACAACATTTGGACAGAAAATGACTTCATTCCATTGATATTCAAATTGTAGTACACAAAGTTCTCTTTATTACAACGGAATTCTTTGAAGTGAAACAAACTTCCTATGTCTACTGATAATGAAAGTAAGATAGAGGAGGCCTAAATCATGTTGGTCTTTTAAAGCTTTTAATTCAACCCTTAAATCCTGTCGATGAGATTGTTTTTCTGCATGATGGAGGCGGTATGTGTGATTCTCCTTTCGGAGCTCTTGCTCCCTTCTTTCCACCCTAGCCATTTGATCCTTGAGCCTCTGTCCTTCACCTCTTAAACCAGGTTTTCTTCCTTCAGTTGAAGGTTCTCCTCCCTGAACTCTAAGTTCTTCTCCTTTAACAGCAAATTCTTCTCCTTATGCTTTTGATCATCCCTTGTTAGGTCCATTTCTTCGTGTCCTCTGCTCTTGGGGTCCCATTGACGACCTCTTCCTTAATAACGGGCCCTGGTAGACTGATCCGCCCAGCATCCAACAAGGACAACACATGATTCTTGAACTGCTCACATGATTCGATGGAATGCCCCGGGGTGCTCCAATGATAGGCACAAGTTAGATCCACCAGAAACCATGCTGGAAACGGTGTTGTCGATATCTTTCCTGGCTTCAGACACATGAGTCCTCGGCAACACAGGTCTTTGAAGAGTTCAGAGTCCGTCATCCCAAATTTAGGCAAATGCTGGTCGCGATGCTTCTTGATTCGCTTTCCTTTATCGGAGGCGTTGCACTGGATGTCTCTTCTCTGAATTAGTGAGTTGCCGATGGATGAGCAGAAGGCCATTGTCTGATCGGATTCTAAAGCCACAACCATTTTCATTTGCCAAAAGAGATCACATTTTGAATAACATAATATGAACCTTTAAATGTGTGAAAGAATGTAAAGCGGATATTTATATCATGGATACAATAGTGTCTTAATGAAGCCTTCTTAAGTGCAATAGTATAGTTTAGAAAGCAAATGTCCTCATCGTAAATACGAAAACATCACAATGGGGTTTTGTGGTTTGAAAAGGGTATGTAAGGAATTGCTTCACCACAAATACCGCATGGAGTTTTCTTGAAAATGATGCACTAAAATGTCCCCATTACAGACGCGAAGATATCTTGATGAAAATTTCTTTCAGGAAACTAGTGGTTACTTTTGCAATTACTATCAAGATCATTCTCAGGAACCCTCATCGTCTCCTCATTAGTCAAAGGATTCTATGAGAGATCAAGGTTGGAGTGTAAAGAAAATATTCGTTACACACGCATTGGGTTTCTTTCTCTTTTAGTTAAATGTTGCAATCGACAAATGTGATTCTTAAGAAAAACGGAAATTCCGCAAAGTATGAAGATTCAAGTTTAGTAGGAAAAAGAACTTTTTCTTCATGTTAAACATCTCAATTACCACTCACAACCTTGACTCTAGCTCATGTGAGGCTTGCTAGTAAAAAGACAAAAGATTGACAACACATTCCCCAATAATGGTAAATATAACCACTGCTCATTGATAAAGCAATATATAAACTATACAGATGAATGAACAAATGTTAATGCATTCCTATGATGTAGGAATTAATGTGGGAGAGGAAAGGCCCTTGTCATATATACAAGCTTTTATGTACAAGAGGAAAAAGAAATGTCTCCCCCTTTCTTTAAATTTGTTTTTTCTATATACGATGCAAAGGTAAAAGAAAAAGGAAGTTTTTATATATATATATATACATATGTATACAATGCAAAGGAAAAGTGGTTTCCATTTCCTTTATTAACACAATTCAAAAGAAAATTTATATGCAATACAAAAGAAATTATAAGAAAAAGAAAACTTTTTTATATAGAATACAAATGATTTTATTTAAATATATATATATATATATATATATATAGTGTAAAGGAAAATTGATTTCCTTTTCTTTTTGTAACTGTCATTTTTGGCTCAGACAATTGTTATTTACAATTAAGGACCGCAAGGGGTCTTAACCTTGGGGGACTTGTCCTTAGGTGATGCACTTAGGTGCCTACGTACCCTTCGGAAGGGATCAAAGTCCACATAGTTCATCATCGTGACGTCTATATGAGCCGTTGGGCAAGGCAGTTTCCTGTATCGGGCCATGTGCGGCTAAGACGTGCTTAAGTTACTCCGGGCGGGTGAGCTGCTCTGGGGAGGTTGCCTTAGAATGTGAGAGCTTAAGTCTCTGAGAGCTGCTGGAAGCCCTAGTGGTGAGATACTTTGGGGGCGGAGATAAGTCTGCCGGTGACCGGATCGGGCTGTGCGTAAGGCAGGACTCGGGATGTGTGATGGATTTTGTGTAAGGTGTCTGAGAGTGCTCAGAATGCCTGCTAAGATGTTTATGAGTAATGTTCTTTGGAAGTACTTGAGATGTCTCGGATCTAGTGTTGTAGTCCTTGATCTCCCGGGTGAGGGCCTATTTATACTAAGTGTGGGGAGGACGTGCTCGACCCATATTCTCGTGGGACATGGGTCGTCCCACAATGCCCAAGGAGTTTCCACGTCCCGTTGAGTGGGAGTTCCCATGAGAGGATGTGGGCCAGGGCCACGTAAGTGGCAGATAAGTGGTGCCACGTGCTGCTAGCGTGTGCTACCGCTAGGCTTTTGGAAGCTTAGTGCCACGTGTCCGAAGGTGGAATATTCCGTAGTTCCATAAGTCCCCCAAGTCTACGGGTGTCGGGTGCCCATGGACTTAAGTTCTCTGTCAGTAAGCTTAGGAATTTCTGCTGCCTTTGTAAGGAGGAGTTTGTTCGCAAGTAGGCTTAGTCATTACAAGCTGGTCGTCCGACTTGCGAAGTGGTGTCTTTCTGTTTTGCTCCGTGGGAGTGGAGACGTCTGGAGGGTGCCACGCGTCTTATTTTGAGTGGCTGACTGCTTGACTTCCTCAGCAAGTTTTCGAGCCGTCTCTGTAGAAAGTACGCGACTTACTGAGTAGGGGTCATCATTGCGCAGAGGAGAACTTCTGGAAGTGCCCCTCGGGGGTGTGCGGAGGAAATCCAAAGGTCAAGGGCATTCCAGTCATTTGAGATGCTCTTCTCTGGCCGGGCTCATCCGTAGTCAGTGACTTGGCAAGAGACTTTGCTGAGAGTTGTTTGTTGAAGGAATGGGTTGCACCGGGTGCCACGTGTTAGGGTTTTGGTAAGCACCGCTGATCTTGAGTGCTTTGCCGCTGTTTTTCCTTTCTTTAATGTGGGTTTGTTTCCGAGGGCAGCCATCATTAGCCTAGGTTGAGGATTTTCTGCAAAGGCCCTCGGGTGTCTTTGAGCGACTTTTAGGTTCTCGGGGGCTCTTCAGACTTTGTGCCTTTACTGCCTAAGCTATGAATCTGAGCCGTTCTTTTCCTTTACATGTTCGGTCGAGGTGGACGATTGTAGCTTAGGCCGGGTGTACAGGATAATTATTTCTATTCGTTGCAGGATACGAGGGGGCTGGGATTTTGGAATCGTCGCGCCTCTGAGTTCCCTATAAATGTCCAGCGTTTGAAAGTTTATGGTTTTACCTTCTTCTTGTTCCTCTGTTCTCCTGGTGATTCTTATTCCTCTTTCCTTTTTTGCCTTCTGGTTTATCGAGATCTTGCCATGGCCGGTGATGACAGCTTTTTTCCTTTCGACTTCACTGATCTTGAAGACCTTCCCTCTTCTTCTCCTCGTCCTCCCATTAGCTATACTCGCGACGGAGGTCAGAGTAAGGGGAAGAAATCTGAGCAGGATCTTTCTCTAAGGGTAGTGGTGGACACTTCTGTCGTGGTGCCGGTTGGAGGCGGGAGAGATGGACGTCTTCCCGTACCGCCGTCTTCTGATCAAATCCATCGGCAAGTGCATCTCTGAAGGGAAAAGAGGAGGAAAGATGGGAGAGGTGATAGTGGTGGTCCCCGAGAGAGGGAGAGAAAGGGGGCTTCTGTGGTGGAGGTACCCAAAGGTAGAGAATGAGGGTTCAAAAGATGGCCTTCCGGTGCGGGGTCGCAGTTATCATCACAGGTGGCCCAACGGAGTTCTGTCCAGACGGACGCGCGGGCGGAGGCTTAAGTGAAGGGCGTTGTTCCTACCTCTGTTCCTACTTCTGTTCCCATCTGTCAATCACCTACGAAGGTGATTTTATCAACTCGTCCTCCAGTCCTAAGTTCCGCTGGTGGGGCTGATCAACCTGCTGCCAAGAAGGCTGGGGTTTCGGTTGAGGAACCTGCTAATGATTCTACTGTGATTCGGGTTCCGGAAGAAGAGCCCATGGCTAAGGCTCCAGCCAGAATTGTAGAGTCTGATGACGTGGCCGTGGAGGCCGGAGCCCTCTCTGACAGAGGGAATGTAGTGGTGAGTTAAGTGGCTATCACAAAGGATGTTGTCCTGGGGTGGAGTGTTGGCCCTTCTGGATCCGTCTTGCCGCTGAAGGAAGGACTTTCTTTCGAGCTAGTGGCCTTGGGCAGGCACTTTCTCGTGGAGATGGGAGAGAGGGATGCCAGGAAGCTGGACACCTCCCCTATGAATCTTGCTGTTCGAGGCTTCGGCAGAGTTGTTGAAGCATTAGCTAACTTCCACCAGGTTGGCCTTGTGTGGGAGAAGTGTGTGGTAAGCTTCTCTACTCTGATGCTCTGCGATTTTTTAGTTTTCCTCTGTGTCTTGACTTTTGCTTTTCTACAGGAGGAAGCCCGCCTTGACAGGGACCGGGCTTCCGATGTTACGACCACCAGGGGCCAGGCTCTGAAGGTCTCTAAGAAGAGGTTGGCAGACGTGCGCGAGTAGCTACCCATGAAGGAGTTGGAGTGTGAGGACCAGGGACGTGAGACTAAGTCCTTGACTCACGAGGGGGCCCGTCTTAGGGATGAAGTCGATCATCCTTCTGAGGTTAAGCTTCTTCGCTCAGAGTTGGAGAAGACTCGCAAGGAACTGGCCGTTCGTCGAGAAGATGCTGAGAGGCGCCGGCAGGAGTTGCACTCTCATTGCTAAGCTTTGCGAAGTGCGGAGGCTCACGCCAATGAAAACCTTTTCGGTTGGCTGGCGGCTAAACAAAAGGTCGGCTACGTTGCTGATCTCTAGGGAGAGTTGCTGGCGCATAGGATGTATGGCATGCTTCTGGCGGTCGAGCAACTCAAGCGTCTCTGCGGGGAGAGGTTTTCAACGAAATGGGTGGCTTCTTTGCACCCTTCTTTGGAGCTCTTTGATGGTGAGCTTCATGGTCGGACGGAGGTAGATTTTTCGTTGAATCCTGCCTCTCTTGTCAGTTGGCCGACCGTCCGATGGACCATCGGGCATGCTCTCAGGATTGGAGCTACTTCACAGCAGCTGGCTGAGGCGACTCATTAGAAGCCGTCGGAGGGGGTTGGCAACGTTGAGCCCGCGGGGGCTAAGGCCATTTTTGACACTTAATGGGAACTTAAGAGTTTTATTGCCTCTCTTTTTACTTCTGGGCAAAAAGCTTTGCGTGCGTACAATTTCTCTTTTTGTTGTTATCTCTGTACATCTGGGTAAAAAGACTTTTTGCATGAGTATCGTCTGATCAAGACGGTTTGTATGCGGTTACTAGCGTGTTTTTGTGTGAACGTTCATTTTGTGTTTTCGCACCCAACGAGTTTTTTACCACACTACTGAGGGAATATCAGCTTGGCCTTGGAGGCGCTAAGCGTTTCTTCGGGCGGTCGGACCGTTGTCCTTTTGTAGGACTTTCGCGAGTACTTTGCAAGTTGGGGCCATGTCTCTTTCTGGAAAGGAATACTTCGACTAATAATAGACAAAATGGTTACATTCGTGCAACCTCAGTCAGGCTAGCCTTAGTCAGGCTGAAAGTAAACAAGATGATTACATTCGAGTTGCCTAGGTCAGGCGAGCCTTGGTCAGGCTGAAGTGAATCCTAAATTTGAAATAAAGAGACATATGTTACTTGAGCGACAAGTGGTGCGAGAGCGCAAAGTATGTTCAGAACTTAGGCGAAGGTTTTGGCCGGATGGGCAGACTCTTGTTTCAAAACTCCTGACTCTTTACCCTCTGGAGGTTCCTCGCATGATTCTCTGGGACCAAGGCGAGCGACCTTGACGGTCTTGGTTAAGCTTGTTGCGTAGTATGCCCGCGCTAGTTTCTGGTCCGCCATGATTTCTCCAACCTCGTGGGGTATTGGGAACTTCATTGTCAGCTGTGCGGTGGACACTACAGCTCTGAGCTTGTTTAGGGACGGTCGCCCTAGGATGGCATTGTATGCCGAGGGTGCTGAGACAATGATGAAGTCTACATCGAGGCTTGCGACCTTTGGTAAGGTGCGCATGGTTGTTCGGGTGGTAATGATTTCTTTTACAGGAACCTGGGCTCCTGAGAACCTTATAAGTGTGCCGGGGAATGGCCTTATGCTAGCCTCGTTCAACCCGAGTTTTTTGAAGGTGTCAAAGTAGAGGACGTCTGCCGAGGATCCTTGGTCGATCAGGACTCTTTTGACCTCATAGTTGGCGATTACTGCGGTTACTACCATAGGGTTATCATGGACTGGTCCCTCTAGGTTGGTAAGGTTAAACGTGATGGGGTCTCCTCTGGGCTCGCTTCTCTTTTTGTGCTTTGGGGCATAGTTGAGGGCGAGTATGGAGCGTTGCACCCTTTTCTTGTTTTGTGGTAACGAGGAAGTTCCTCTCTGCAGACTGCCTACGATGACATTGATGACTCCACGAGTAGGTGTCTGATCGTTGGCCTCTCGTGAGTGTTCTGTGTTAGCTCTGCTCTCCTCTTTGATGTACCTGTCGAGCTTCCCTTTACGGATTAGGTCTTCGATCTGATCCTTTAGGTGGATGCAGTCGTTAGTTTCGTGCCCGTAATCCTTTTGGAATTGGCAGTACTTGGACTTGTATACTGGTTTTCCCGTCTTTCGCCTCTTGATCTGAGGAGGGAAGCTGAGAATGTCCGAGTGATAGATTTCTTCGAGGACTCCGACGTGGGATTTGTTGAGCGGAGTGTAGCTTGTGAATCGTCCTCTGGGAGGCGTTCGTGGTCGAGGGGGCGACCGCTTTCTGTTAATTTTCTCCTTGGAGTTGTGGCTTTCTGCTACCGCTTTCTCCTTTTTCTTTTCCGCTCGTTCCATGTCGGACCTACTTATCAGGAACTTCCTCATCTTGTCTTTGGCGATTTGCGCATTTTCTTCTTGGATGAACCACTCTGTGCGGTCCATCAACTCCTGTAAGGTGGATACGGGGCACCTTTCGAGTTCTCCGTAGAACTGCGAACATTGGAGACCTTGTTTGATGACAAAGATTGCGACGGCGTCCTGGAGGCCTCGGACCTGGAGCAAGAGTTTGGTGAAGCGGGCCAGGAAAGCTTGTAGGGTTTCTCCTTCTTCTTGTTGAAAACCAATGAAGGAGTCCTCGTTCTTTTGGTATTCCTTGCTGCTGGCGAACTGCGTAAGGAAGTTTTGTGCCAACTGTTCGAAGCTATGAATCGAATTGGTGGGTAGTAGCGAAAACCACCTCAGAGCGGCCTCTTTCAGGGTCGACGAGAAGACTCAGCATTGTTGACCGTTCGTCATGCCTAATATCGACATAGTCGAATTGAAGGTGTTAATGTGATCTCGTGGTTCAGTTTCTTCGCCATAGGGTTCTATGTGGAAAGGCATTTTGAAGCCCATAGGCACGTGCTCGTTCATGATTTGTTGGGTAAAAGGGTGCCTCTCCTTTCCATGGAAGTCAAAACCAGGCCACTGGTGAGCCGTTGTGCCGCAGGGGGCGTACAGGTTGTAAGCTCTTGCCCAGGGCATATGGAGGTAGGATCCCGGCGGGTAGTTTGGGATTGGCGGTCGCGGATAGCTTGTAGTGGGATGCACTACTTGTCCAGCGACCATTGTTGGTCCAGGAGGGATTACCGTTGAGGGTGCTAGTGCTGTTAGTGACAATCGTGCGAATTCCATTGGTAGGTTTCCAAACTGTATTGCGGGTAGGCTGGTAGGGTCGCCGAAGGCCCCTACTGCTGCGCCGTGTGGTACCAGTGGTAATTGGGCACCTGTGCTTGCTTGGGCGAGGTTCCTGTTCTCCTCCCAATGCTGTTGGCGTAGGGCTGCTATTTCTGCCTCAAGACGGGCGAGCTCTACCTCCCGCGGGTTCCTCGTCGGCTTTGCTGTTTCTTGATTGCCAACTGTAGGGCAAGGAACATGTGGATTGCCATAAGGATGTTGGGGGCAGGCTTCCTCTCTAGGTGCTGGGTTCTGGACCACGGTTTCCGCAATAGCTACCTGCGTCGTTGAGGTTCTCTGGGGTTGAGTCGTATTTGAACCGCCTGCTTCGGTTGTGACCGCTTCGGCCGTTCCCTGCCTGTTCCTTGTGCTACTCCTTAGAGAGCTTGCGTCGGTCGTGGCTATGGAGGCATTTGAGTCGGTCATCCTGTAATGTATCCTGCGGAAAAGGTAAAAAATACGGGTTTCTGAGTGTTAGGTGGATACTCCCACTCTCCAAAAAAGAAATGCCGTTTAGCGACAGAGTGTGCAAGGCATTATGTTCTGAGGAAGACCACGGTGGGCGCCACTGTAACTGTCGTTTTTTGGCTCAGACAATTGTTATTTTCAATTAAGGACCGCAAGGAGTCTTAACCTTGGGGGCTTGTCCTTAGGTGATGCACCTAGGTGCCTACGTACCCTACGGAAGGGATCAAAGTCCACGTAGTTTGTCATTCTGACGTCTATATGAGCCGTTGGGCAAGGCAGTTACCTGTATCCGGCCGTGTGCGGCTAAGACGTGCTTAAGGTACTCCAAGCGGGTGAGCCGCTCTGGGGAGGTTGCCTTAGAATGTGAGAGCTTAAGTCTATGAGAGCTGCTGGAAGCCCTGGTGGTGAGATACTCCGGGGGCAGAGATAAGTCTGCCGATGACCGGGCGGTGCGTAAGGCAAGACTCGGGATGTGTGACGGATGTTGTGTAAGGTGTCTGAGAGTGCTCAGAATGCCTGCTAACATGGTTATGAGTAATGTTCTTTGGAAGTACTTGAGATGTCTCGGTTCTAGTGTTGTAGTCCTTGATTTCCCGGGTGAGGGCCTATTTATACTAAGTGTGGGGAGGACGTTCTTGACCCACGTTCTCGTGGGACGTGGGTCGTCCCACGATGCCCAAGGAGTTTCCACGTCCCGTTGAGTGGGTGTTCCCGTGAGAGGATGTGGGCCAGGGCCACGTAAGTGGCAGATAAGTGGTGCCACGTGCTGCTAGCGTGTGCTGCCGTTAGGCTTCTGGAACCTTAGTGCCATGTGTCCCAAGGCAGAATATTCCGTAGTTACACTTTTATTCACAATTCAAAAAATGTATGCATGCAATGGAATGAGGGAGTTCGCTCTTTGTGTCCTAAGGTTTAGGTCCTTAAGGTTTCAACACTAGCTGACCTATAAGGGTAGACTTTACGGTCAACTCATGCATGGTCTAGTTTGAGATCTAGAAACCTAAAAGGCCCTTAGATTGCCCCTGTCAAAGATGGAGACCTCGACTTAAGAGAGGATCCTGTCACAGAAAAGTCTGCGCGTATCAAGCCTTAAGGAAGGTAACAATCTAAGCGGTGTAGATAAATCAACCTCTGTAGGCCGAAGCCCAACAGGGAAAGATTCTCATACCTCCACTAACTAATCCGGTCCGCTTCAGGTGTAGAAGCGTATTAAGGGTAGGTAGAAAGGAAAATTAGTGCACTTGCGAATAGGAGCATCCTAACTACCCTTCGCTTCTACTTTAAAGTGGAAACCCTGCAAAACAAAGAGAAAACATATACAAAAAATAAAAATAAAAAAACAAAATTCTAACAGGAAAGGCCAAAACAAATTAAATATTAATTTTAAAGAAAGGGGCTTGACTCTCTAATTGTCTGCAGCGGAGTCGCCAACTATGAAGACCACACCTTCGGCGGACTTCGAGGAGTCACCACCAAGTTTTCCATAAAACTTGGAAAAGGAAAAATGATTGAAAATTTAGATAAAACTGGGTATTAAAAAAATGATTTGAGCTCGAGAGTTTGCTTAAGATGAGGGGAAGGTGTTCGCTATCCCTCTTCCCCCGTCCGAAGACGGTTACCCCAAAAACTAATATTTAAAACGTTTTGGCCTTAAAAGAGTTGGATAAAGTACAAACACACAAAAAGAAGAAAAGACAGACTTGACCTAGGATAAATGCCTAGGGCCTACATACCCTCCAAGAGGGATCAAAGTCCATATAGTTCATGATGGCACACATGTGAGTGTATAGGGGACACTTATCAAGCAAAGGCTCAAATGGTATTCTAGTGCAATGTGCCTAAAGAAGAAAAGGCTCCTTGTTACCTATCTAGCATGCATTCATAGTCAAAACAATAAAAAAAAGTGGGTGTGTGATGCTCATAAGGAGGCACGCCTAGATGGCGTGTAACTAGTGCTCCTATAGAAGCAAAGGCTCCTTGGTGGCACTAGTTAAACATATATTAGGATAAAATTAATGTAAATAAATAGAGCCTCCTATTTTTAGTGATATGGGGGGATCATATAAAAGGAAAGTTGAATCTAGCCATTAATGACCAATAGGTTGTGACCTATCATGGTACAAGTCGCGACCTATCATGGTACAGGTCGCGACCTATTGCAGATCTGGATCCGATCCTGATTTGGGTTATAAATGCCAATAGGATGCAACCTCTTGAGGCGGGGGTCATAACCTATGCTCACTCAACTTATCTGTTCACAGATCGCGACCCCCTCCTACTTTCCCATTTTTAACTTCTTTGTAAAGGCCTAGACAAAATAGGGTGTCTTCAATCTATAGTTTATCAAGTTCCGGTTGTAACTCTTGGTCGAGACCAGGTTGGGGGATTGTGGATTATCAATTGGATTAAATGGATCTAGCAAGTTGCAGGTTTGGGTTGATAAACTCAAACTAGATACCGCCTTTATATTTATGGTATAAGTAATTTGGTTTCTTTAAATTAAATGTATTCTTCTAGTTTGCACACACCATTTTAATGCGGGTGCAACATCCTCAATGATGTGTATCTAGACCCTTTGGGCGGTCGCCGGGGTTACCTTCGGATGAAAAGGTCTGATAAGGTGTTTCTAAATAATATTCTTTTATTATCTTTTGAAATTAGCAGGGATGGCAATTTACATAGACCCCGACAGGCAATTTATCTTTCTTAGTTATTCATCTAAATCATATATTTTCTCCCCAATCAATTATTTGTTGATTTGCTTTACTCATTCTCTTTGCTATCTCTAACTTGATTTGATTACTTGAAAGGTCTAGTTACTAAGGAATTACTGAATGTTCCACGTGATTCGACCCTAGGTTGACACTATACTATATTATACCTAGGTTTTATTTGATCCTAACTTGCGACAGGTTAGGGGGCATATTTAACACACCTGAAAAAGCCCACATTGAATTGGTGCCGTTGTCGGGGAACCTTTCTGGTTCAAAGGTAACTGTGTTGATCGAATCAGGTATCAACTAGTGACAATCGAACAGGGAGTATTTTGATTTTGATTTTGATTTTATTTTCTTTTTTCTTTCCCTTCTTGCCGCGGCAACCACTGTTTCCGCCGTGGCCAGCCTTTTTATTTTTGCTTTTTCTTTTTCGAAACTTTCTACCACTCGTTGTGGTAAGCCTTGCTTTCTGGCGCGGCGAGTTCCATTAATTCTTAATTTTTATTTTCTGAAATTTTCTTTCTCTTTTTCTTATTTTTGGTTAGTTTAGAAATTTAATTTTAGTCTTTAACTTTTATGCTCTTAGATCCGGAGGGTAGTCTGACCCCCTTGATCCTGAAATAGAGAAAACCCTTAGAGAATTAAGACGTAAGAAAAGAGGAAAGGAGTTAAATAATAGGGATATCATGGATAACACATGCAATAACAGGAACAATAATGAAAATAATAATAATATGAATAATAATAATAGTAATAGGGAGGATAATGACAACAATCATGAGAATGAAGAGAGGATAGTAAACTAACCTAGGAGGCAAACAATTAGGGAATTGACTCAGGCAAGTAATAACCATGAGCAATTAATTGGTGCTTGTCCTACCTTTACTAACGACTTTGAAATCAAAGGTCCTCTAATCCATTCGTTGCCGTAGTATCATGGTCTTTCAAGTGAAAACCCACACACCCATCTAGTTGCACTTCGCATGCATTGTATGACGATGAAACCACCCGGAGCAAGCATTGAACATGTAAGGTGGAGGGTGTTCTACCTAACCCTAGAACTGAAACGCCTGACTTTGTACTTTTTGCTTTCGAGAACCTCTCAGAAGGCATACCAATCTTGGAAAAATTTACAAGGAGCTTTCCTGGATAAATATTTTCCCTCAAGAAGGGTAGCTGCTGCCAGAAAAGAGATTGCCTGAGTAAAGCAGCAACCCAATGAGACATTTTACGAGTATTGGGCTTGATTCCAAGACTTATTCACAAATTGTCCCAATCATCGACTTCCTGATGAACATCTCACCTTATTCTTATTTCATGAACTCTTATCCCACTACGTGGATATGTTATCAGCCCACGCAAATGGGTCTGTAGAAGACCTTGAGCCAGCTGAGGCTTGGACGGTCATCAAACGATTCGCTACCCATAGACAACATTTGTCCGCTAGGACCGCAATACCAGTAAAAGAAGTCGATTTTGCTGAAAGGGTCATATAGTGACTAAACTGGCCCTAAAAGTAGACCAATTGATGAAAAGGTTCGAAAGTAGTATAAACCCACAAGCGGAAACACTCACCATGGTTTCGAATACTTCTAAACAATGCAATTCCCCTATGCATAATACGGACAATTGCCCTACTCTTTTTGAAGATGTCTCAATGATGTTTCAAAGACTGAGACAAAATCAGGGCAGGAATCCTTTGTTAAACACTTATAATCCGGGTTGGAGAGATCATCCAAATTTTGGATGGAAAAATAATAATCAACTCTACCCAGGATTTCAAACGGGGAATTCACAAAGTCAAAAGGTCAACAATCAAGGGAACAATCAACTAGTGATAGCCCCTTTTAATAACATGAGCATAAGTGAGTTGAGACAATTAAAGGAAAAACTGACCATCGTAGAAGTAGACACTACCAAAAAGCGGCAGGCCTTAGAATTTCTTGGGGTTCCGCATCATTTGTAAATGACATTGTCAACAACAATTGATGGCTCGATTGCTATTTGGTTTTTCCAAGTCTCTTTTATAAGCTCCTTCAAAGATTCCATGATTATTCTAGCTCTAGTTGCACCTCCTCGATCTGCTTGTATCAAGGAGCATGACCAAAAAGGAAGAAAAATAAGTGAAATGTTATCCTTATTCCAAATCGTGTTGTTACCTCATAGGTTCTAGAGTATTTCTTCAACAATTTCTGATTTCTCTACTTAAAATCTCGTGTTCAACACAAGCATATAGGGAACTCTAAAGAATAAAAAAAACGAAGCATTACAAAGCAAAAAAAAAAATCACCAACAGAAACTAAAGGAAGAAAAGGATATGGAAAGACGGAATGGTACTGAAATTGTAATGAAGAAATTAAAGTTTAAAATACAATAAATGCTTTTAGTTAATAGAAAATTAGACATGGAAAATTAATGTTTAAAAAAATAGGGTTAATCAACCAAGACTTTAGAACCAAAATGTTTGTTTATCTTGGAAATTATTAATTCTTCCTATTATTTGAGGAGAATTGCTTTATGAACATTATGAAATGATTGAATAGTTAAAAAAACCTATTTAAACCAATTTGCAGCATATGTTAACACCAAGTTTAACAATATGAAATTAATTAATACACATTCCACCAATTTCTTCCTTTACCTTTGTCCATATTTGAGGGTCTAGTTTTAAAGAGCAAATAATAAAAATGAATCTCCATTATTTATTACTATTTATATTTTATGCAAGCAAAGCTTCTGTGTTAGAAAGGTCTAGACATCTCATGTGTAGTAGATTAATTACTTGATTATCATATTGTCATATATACATAGTAGAGTTATGGGACAAAGGCTTATAGCCAGGACACAGCCTTGGCCCTCCTCCCAATGGTGTATATACATTCCCTGGGCTTGGGCTTGGGCTTCTTGCTTCTGAGTTATGTGTTCAATTTTCATTACCATTAAGCAACTCAGTAATATATAAATCAAATGATTCAAGAAGAAAAGAGTAAAGAGAGTTCATTACCTACCACCTTCATGGATTAAAGGTTTGGGCATCTTTGAAATAGTATGTGTTTAGATGAATAGCCCAAAATGATGCAAACACCTTCCATCCCTTAGGAATTCTGTAACCTATAATATTTTATTTCAATTCAAAAATCAAATCTATATTTAATAAATTGGATGCCATTAGATATGTCACAACACAAGAAGTTCATCAATTTATTTTTTTCAATTTACTCACCACCTTTTATATTGATGTCAGTCATGGCTCTCCTGAAAACCCCACCAATTATGTTAGCCATCTGCAAAGTCTCATTAACAACCTGAATAAGCAAGTGCAACAAATTCACAACACGGAATAAAATTAAACAAAGGCATTCTCTCTAAATATTACAAGTATATATAGTGCTTACGCATTAAAAATTGATAAAAAAAACATTAAAGAGTAACAAGACAATAATAACTCAGTAAAAAAAAATGATCTCTTTTAAAGATATAATGTTAAACAAACATGTACTCAAATTAAACACCAATGAACTTTTCATCATTAGATAAGGAGAGCCATTCATATATCATATCTTTAAAGATAAATTAGCTCATTTCGTCAGAAATAATAAGCCCTATGCCATGAGCAAACAATATCCTAGTGTTGTCATATGTAATTCCATAATATGCCCTCCTATGGACACGTGGCACTAGCCTTCTAGAAGGTTTACTAGACCTCATATCAGTGACATGTGGCACCGCTCGATGAACCCAAACGTGGCCTTTCCCCATAATCACCCGCATACTCTCCCGCATTGGAGACATGGGTCAACTCTCCAGATCATGGGTCGAGCTCAATGCTCAAGAACGTGGGTCGACCACGTTCTCTCCTACTCCGAGTATAAATACCCCTCACCCGAGGACTGAAGGAGAACATTCCCGAAGCAAGACAAAATACATACCGAACATCTTACAACACCTTAAGCCTGATCAATTACCTTACAAGGTTAAGCTATCAGTGCTCATCTGCCCTCGCGGGATACATCTATCCTCAAGATTTAAGTAGCTCATAGAGACCCAAGCTCTCTCATTCCTCTAAGGAAACCTCCAACAGGTGGCTTGCCCGCCCAAAGAACACATTCACGTCCTAGCCGCACATGGCACTACAGGTAACACTCCTGCTTAACAGCCACCATGGACATTCCGCCTTCGAACTACGTGGACTTTGATCCCTAGACAATGGTACATAGGCACCTAGGTCTTTACCTAAGGACAAGTCCTCCAAGGCAATGACCCCTTGCGGTCCTTATTTGACAATATGAATTGTCTGAACCAAAAATGACAGTTACATTGGCGCCCACCGCGGTCTTTCTCAAACCACAATGCCTTGCGCATCTCGCCGCTTAACGACATAGTTTTTCAGGGAGTAGGAGTATAAATCTAACTCAAAAACCCATTTTTCCTCTTTCCCATTACAGTCTCATTACAAGTAGTACTCGTATGGCCAACACCAGCAGACCCCCCAAGCTGTCACGAGATCGACAGAACGTCGTTAACAACGAGCAAAGCAATCAGCAACGAAAGATACAACTCGCAGCCTTTGGAAAAGTAAATAGCACAATGGAAATTGACGAACCAATAACCATCACAACCAGAATCACAGGCTACAAGGTCAAGAGGGTATTAATAGACCCCGGATCAGTCGTCGACGTGTTATTCACGGAAACATTGAAAAAAATGCATAAGTACGTGGGTCAGCTGGTTCCAGACGCAGGAACCCTTATTGATTTCTCAGGTCGAGCCATTGAGACTTGCGAAACCTTCACAAATTGGCTCACCTTAGGAGTCCGCCCAAGGGTCGCTCGCACGGAGGTTAGATTCACTATGTCAACAGCTTCGTCAGCATACAATGCAATATTGGGTCGCCCGACCCTCAACAAACTCAAGGTCGTCATTTCCATAGCCCACCTGACAATAAAATTCCCCACAAACGGAGGAATAGGAGAAATATGAGCAGACAAGAATGAAGCTTGCGCATGCTACCTGACAGATCTCCCTTAAAAAGAAAAACCTGAAACCCGTGGTTATGACGAAAGGAGCGCCCCACAGGTGGTGGACTTGCGAGACGAAATACCAGGAGCTCGCCCACAGCCCACCGAAGATCTCGTCAATATTTGCATAGATAGAGCAAATAACAGGGAAATTTAGGTAGGAGCCCTCCTGGACCAAGTAACCAAAGAACAAATTCAGAACCTGCTCACGGAGTACAGGGTTGTGTTTGCCTAGAGCACCGTGGACATGCCAGGGGGCAGGGATAGATCCAACACTCATCTGTCACTCCCTCAATACAAGTGGCCCCGACATCATTCAGAAAAAAGTGGCACTTCGGCGAGGAGAGGCAGCAGGTGATCGACATAGAAGTACAAAAGCTGCTAGACACTGATTTCATACGAGAATCGCAGTATCTCGAGTGGCTCTCCTATGTAGTCATGCTAAAAAAGGCCAACGGGAAATGGCGAATGAGCGTAGATTTCACCAACCTGAGCAAAGCCTGCCCCAAGGACGCATACCCACTTCCCAACATCGACAATTTGGAAGACGAAATGGCAGGACACCGTTTGCTGAGTTGCCTGGATGCCTTCTCAGGTTACAGCCATATTCAGATGAACCCACAAGACCACGAAAATACCTCCTTTATCATGGACAGGGGGAATTTTTCCACAAGGTCATGCCTTTCGGACTCAAGAATACGGGTGCCACCTACCAAAGGATGATGAATATAGTCTTCAAAGAGCAGATTGGCCGGAACCATGAGGTCTACGTCAACGACATGTTAGTGAAATCCCTAGAAGTCGAGCAACACCTCCAGCATCTGGAGGAAATCTTGCTAGTGCTGAGGAAACACCAAATGAAGCTAAATCCGACAAAGTGCGCCTTTGGAGTATCAGCAGGGAAATTCCTGGGCTTTATAATCATACAGAGGGGAATCTTGGTCAATCCAAAGAAGTGCGCAACCATCTTGAACACGGACCCTCCCCGGTCGATCAAAGACGTACAGAGGCTCAACAAAAGTCTTGCGGTCCTCAACAGATTCTTATCCAAGATGGATGACTGATGCATCCCTTTCTACAAGATCCTAAAATCTGCACCAATATTCCAGTGGATAGAGCAATGCGAAAAGTCCTTCCAAAACCTAAAAGCGTACTTGGCTAGGCCCCCAATATTGGCAAAAACCAAGAAAGGGGAAACCCTAGTACTATACTTAGCGACCACAAATCACACCGTAAGCTCTGCCTTAACAAGGGAAGAAGGAGTAAAACAATACCCGATGTATTATACGAACCATGCCCTACAAGGAGCTCAATAACGGTACCAGCACGAAGACTCCAACCGTACTTTCAACAAGACACAATCATGGTCCGAACCGACCAACCCCTGCGGCAAATACTACAGAAGCCAGACTTAGTAGGGAGAATAACAAACTGGGCCGTAGAACTCTCCGAGTTCGACATCAAATATGAGCCAAGGCGGGCAAATAAAGCCCAAGCAACTTCATCACCGAGATGGCCCCGTCAGAATGCCAGAAGGGGGACGCCTCAGCAGAAGAAACCAAGACTGACACGACACGCGAGCCACAGCTAGAAAAATCCTCATGGCTAGTCTACATAGCCCAGAGCCCCGACGGAATTAAGGTGGAACAAGTCCTGCGCTTCATGTTCCCAGCCTTAAACAACAAAGCTGAGTATGAAGCACTCATAGCCGGACTAACGCTAGCTCACGACCTAGCCGCCTCAAAGGTCAAGCTATTCAGCGACTCACAACTAGTGGTTGAATAACTTAACGGAGATTTCGAGGCAAAAGACGCTACCATTTCCAAATACTTGGAGCGCGCCAAACAAGAAATCAGCAGGTTCAAATCTGTCTTGATCACACGAATACTGCAAAGCCAAAACAGTCAAGTTGACACACTCTCCAAACTATCCACCACGCCAAGTCAATCGGGCCTCAAAACGGTCCTCTGAACAACCCTACAAGCACCCAGCATAGCTCCAAATATGCTACCAATAGCAATCGACGCCTCCTGGATGGCTCCCATAAAAGTGTATATAACTGAGGGACGCTACCTGAAGAAAAGGGATTAGCCAAAAAATAAGGAAACAGGCTGCTCGATATTTTATCTAGGGATAAGACTTGTACAAAAAGGGATTCTCATCCCCGCACCTCAAGTGTCTTCCACCTGAAGAGGCCAACTATGTCCTCCAGGAAATCCACGAAGGCATATGCGAAACCCACCAATCTGCGAGCGCCCTCTGAAAACAAGCACTTCGCTCAGGTTTCTACTGGCTCAGCATGAGGACAGACTGAAAAATTAGTCACAAACTGTGACCAGTGCCAATGGCATGCCAACTTCATACATCAACCTCCCGGGGAGCTAAAACCCATCGAGTCCCCGTAGCCATTCGACACTTAGGGAATGGATATACTCGGACCTCTCCTGCAAAACACATTGCAGAGGAAATTCCTCATAATGGCAATTGACTATTTCACGAAATGGATCGAAGCTAAACCACTTGACACTATTAGGTCCCAAAACGTCTAAAATTTCCTCTGGCAAAATATCATATCCAGATTTGGCCCTCCCCATATACTGATCACCGACAACGGTCGCCAATTCGTCAGCGAAAAGTTAAAAGAATTTTGCATTGAATGGCATATTAACCATCAGACGGCCTCGGTTGAGTACCCGGTAACCAATGGACAAACTAAGCGGGCCAATAGAGTCATACTCGAGGGACTAAGAAAATGCCTGACAGAGGCAAAGGATGAATGGGTAGACGAGCTCCCCTCAGTCCTATGGTCCTATCGAACAAGAATTCACCCAGCCACAGGAGAAACGCCATTCACCCTAACCTATGGTAGGAAGCTATAATTTCCATGGATATTAGAGTCCCCTCAGATCGAGTGTTAAACTACACAAACTCAAATTCAAAAAATTTGCTCATCAATCTGGATGAAGCTGAGGAACGCCGAGAGGCTGCAGCACTCAAAACAGCCGCTTACAAGTAGCTTCTCGCGCGAAAATACAACCAAGGGGTCCGCCCCCGAGATATCAAAAACGGCGACTTGGTTATGCTTACAGCAATCAACAACAACCTCGACCGCCTTCATGGAAAGCTCACACCAAATTGTGAAGGCCCATACAAGGTTATTAGGATCGCCTCTCACGATGCATACAAACTAGCCCATTTGTTGGGCGAGCATGTACCCAATACTTGGAATGCTAGTAGTCTCAAAAAATACTTCACTATGTCTTAGTCCGTAGACAAGTTTGTTATCTTAAGTCATGTACTCATTATGATTAACAGAAGCATCAAATACAATGTGATTGATCAACACTCGTACTTGTCAAAATCTTTGTTTTCTTAATCATCAAAAGTATATACGTTGATGAGGACTTACGCCTCGAGATACAAAAAATCTAATCTAAGAGGCATCCCCGTCCGAGGCAGCATCTTGAGGGCTCAATTGCCTGCCTGACTACGGGGAGGTTGCTGTCACCATTTGAGCATCCCTGTGAGGAATTAGAGCAATAGTAAACTGCTCTATGCTCAATGAGGAATCAGTGCGAAGACGAGCACGAAATTCACCCCCAATTTTTTCCTAGGAAGGATGAAGTTTTGCCCTTATCTCGAGAGTAACTGAAATGCCCATCAAGTCTTCCAACTGCGCGATGTTATTATGCATCCCGTAGTTGGCAAAACGAAGGAAATCCAAGCGATGATCCCTTGCGATCTCTGCATTCTTCTTCGCAAGCTCAGCCTCAAACTCCTTCACTTTGTCACTCAACCGAGTATTCTCATCGAGCAACTTCTCCACCATTCCCTCCAAGTTTTTTCGGGCGTCAAGCCACTTAAACAAAAGCTAGGCGAAACAAAACGAAAAGATGCCTACCCCCTCCATTTCTCGTTGGCAAGCGAAGCCTGCCAGGCGGCTAAGCAACAACATGGCCTTCTTGGTCATATGCTCTAAAGCATAATCATCACCCAAAAACCTGACAGGCATCTCCTCGGGGGTATGGGGGAATAGGGAATCTTTCGGTGACCACGGCGATTTAAGTTGTCATCATCACAAACCTGGTTCTCAGCACCCGCCCCAGCACCCATGCTCGAACTTTGAGACCTAGCTTGCCCTCATTTCCAACTTCGTCTCTGGGAGCCCGACGAAGCGTCCAATCTCCCTTAGATGCCGCCCAAGGTTAATCCTATAACGAAAAAGGGGGAAAGACACTCAAAAGATGCAAAGACATAGCAAGGAGCAGCATGTCACCAAAATTAAGGACTTACCATAAGTCATCCTCACAACCTTCAACCCCCTCAGGGAACCAAAGGCGTTTTCTTCATACTCTTCCCGGTCATACTGCACTCGAATAGACGAATTCGACCACTTAAGGGTAGAGCGAGGACGCCAATCCTCGGGGCGTATCCAAGGAGGGCACTACCTTTCTTGGGGACAACCTTAAAGAAGTGCGACCGCCATGCATGATTATTGTTCGGTAAGTCGTAAATGGTAAACTCCTTCGGATACGATTGAAAGCTCACCCAACCACGCGCCTCGCACACAGAGTAAAGAGAAAGGAATACGTTGGGAAAAGCCTCCAACTTGCTCGTCCGACACACCCTCTCAAAAACGCTAAGCCAAAACCACACAATAGCCGTTAGTTAGGCAGGGCAAACATTCACGAGGTTGAGCATAGCCTCCACGAAACCTGAGAAAGGCGGAATCACAGAAACATTGTAAAGGGAACAAAGAGGGAGAATGAAGCTTATGCCGTCACTCCATTTGATAGTCTCCCCCTTCTCCATTGCTATGATCTCGTAATTCTCGGGAAGAGAAGGAGCAAACCGTTCTCGCCATATTTTCCCAATGCCAGGACCTGGCAACACCAACAATTCCTCTTCCGCCTCAACGGCAGGAATATCATCAGTAGATCCTGGTTCGATTTCGGCCGTATACCATTCCTCCAAAATCGAAGAAGGGATCACAACAGGACCTTTACCTTCCTTGGCTTAAAACCCTTGAAGATCCACTGGCAACAGTGAGAAGAGTGTGTTCAAACTCTGGTTCCACCATTTGTGGTCGAGGGCCGGTGGCGCTAGAAGAGGCTATTGGAACAACCAAAGAAAATGCAAGGAGGCGGTTACGCTAAAGGGGAAGGTTGAGAGAGAAAATAACAAAAATTGGAAAAATGGGGATGGCGCTCAGAATAAAAGGCACATTGAAGCCAAGCCAAAAGGCGGGAAGAGGAACAGGTTTAAGAGCTCGCAAGGAAAAAGTCCAGAAACCCCCTAACCTTTCAAATCCCCTCGAAGCCTTCCAAGGGCATCCCCGGAAAGTCACCTTCCCTGCAATGATTATGTCTCCTTGGAAAGACGCAAACGTTTCTGCGGAAACGGCTCAAGAAACTTGTTGGGAAAGTCAAGCGAAGGACTGTTCAGATCTGGACACGTGGCATCCTTGGCTACACAAATTCTAGAGCAACGCAAGTGCATGCTTGACCGCTCTGTCTCCTATGATTAGTGGTCAATCTAGCTCTACGAACAATTCATGGTGGGCAACCTCGTTCCCAATGTTTTACAAAAGGAAACATAAGTTCACGGGCGCCCAGCACCCAAAGACTTGGGGGACTTATGTAATTCCATAATATGCCCTCCTATGAACACGTGGCACTAGCCTTCTAGAAGGTTTACCTGACCTCAAATAAGTGACATGTAGCATCGCTCGATGGACCCAGATGTGGCCTCTCCCCATAAGTCAACTCTCCAAATCGTGGGTTGAGCTCAAGGCTCAAGAACGTGGGTCGACCACGTTCTCTCCTACTCTGAATATAAATACCTTTCACCCGGGGGACTGAAGGAAGATATTCCAGAAGCAAGACAAAATACACACCAAACATCTCACAGCACCATAAGCATGATCAATCACCTTACAACGTTAAGCTGTTAGTGCTCATCTGCCTTCGTGGGATACATCTATCCTGAAGCTCTGAGCAGCTCATAGAGACCCAAGCTCTCTCATTCCTCTAAGGAAACCTCCAACAGGTGGCTTGCCCGTCCGGAGAACACATTCACATCCTAGCCGCACACGGCACTATAGGTAACACTCCTGCCTAATGGCCACCATGAACGTTCCCCCTTCGAACTACGTGGTCTTTGATTCCTACACAAGGGTACGTAGGCAGCTAGGTCTTCACCTAAGGACAACTCCCCCAAGGGAACAACCCCTTGTGGTCCTTATTTGACACTATGAATTGTCTGAACCAAAAATGACAGTTACATCATCTATATAGTATCCATTAAAAATATTCAGATCATTATCAGCTACGTTGAGTTGCCATGGAGGTTTTGCATAGGAGAATCAAATATAGGAAACCTTTCATGAGCAAACTTGGAAACCTCTCTTATATATATATATCTCACAATATTTATGTCTTTGAATTTTAATGTCTTATCTCATTTTGGCTTATGAGAAACCAATACTATTTAATTTATGGCTTTATAGTTTATATATATATATAGTTAGTTAGTTAGTTAGCTAGAGACTACTTTTATTATCCCTCAAACATATTGAATCTCATCATGTTCTACACTAACACCACATACATAAATTTATACAGTAAATTATCCAGAGATCTGAACTACGCTTGAGGAATTGTTATGCATAACCAATTGAACTTAATAAAAATGGATTTGTGGAGATGATTCTAAAGGATGCGGCCTTTATTATGGTGGAGCTTGAAGATGTGTAAGCCGCAAAAGAGGCCATGGAATTCGAAGAAGTGGGTTTCATCTTCTCGAAGTTTGATTTACAGAGATTGTAACCCAACCAAAATTGATCAGAGAACGATTCGCAAATAGGAAAATGAAACAAGAGAGAGAGAGAGAGAGAGAGAGAGAGAAGGGGGCATGTTCGGTGGTGGATTTTAGATGGCGGCAGAACTTCGATGGCAATAGAAGGCTCCCGATGGAGAGGAATGTTCAATATTCACTTCTTGTGAGAGTGAGGGAGACACAGAAAGAGTCAAGACGAACATAGAGAAGACTCAAGAGAGAGAGAAAAATTAGGGTTTTGTAAAAAAAAAAATTAAAAAAACATAAGGCTTTTTATTTAACAAAGTGACCTTTTGAACAAAAAGGCTTTTAAACTCCTGCTGTGAGTTCTTCTTCCGCCTCCCCCCACCGCCTGAGTTTCCTTCTCCAAGACCTCCTCTGCCAAGATCCCTTCTTCTTCTCCTTCCTACCCGTAGTCTGCATGCCTGTATTTAATTACCCCTCTCTTTGATTCATTGATCAATTTCTCAGTACCACAATTTAGCTGCTTTAAGACAAAACCCTAATTTTCTCGGGCTTCAAAATTGGCTCGCCCCTTTTTGAGATGAAATCGTGTTCCTATGCAATCGTGTGTGTAAAGCCATTTATGCATGATTAGTATTATTGGAAACTGTGTTAGCAATCTCTGCCCTAATCTTTTTCTTCATTATTAGCTCACACGGTACCGCCCATAAACCAATCACCTTCACTATCCGCTTTTCTTGGCAAAGAAAATCCTCTTTCCCAGGGGCTTATTATTGCTATTATCCTTAACTAACTACTACTGGGGCTTGTCGTAGTTTAATTTTCTTCATCAATCCTTACTAATTATTCTCCTATTGCCCATTCTGATAAGCATTCAGAGTTAGAGTCGTAGGCTTTGTCTCTTTCCCTCTGCTCAGATTGCTTGGTTTTAAATTCATTCATGAGAACTCACTGGGATACACCAAGCCTTTCTGACCTCCACCCTCTAAAACGAAGGAAACTTAGTAAGATGGCTCACAATCCTCATGAAATCGGCTGGATTGACTCAACTGATTTTGATACAGACATTGATATAGAGGAATCAATGGATGCCAATGATAACCTACCCCCACAACCTCCACCACCCCTTCCTCGCCCTCGTGCTACTCGTGGCCCTATACTGCGTATACCTCAACAACATATTGAGGATAATAGGGCCTTTTGGAGTCATTGCCTGATTGCAACTCTGGTGGATCAGAGGCAGTTCTCCGTTACACATTTGCAAGGTATCATAGATAACTTTTGGCAACTTTAAGGACCGGTTCGTGTGGTGGGACGTGACCAAAACAATTATGTGCTATACTTCGAAATATCAAAGGATAGGGACTTCATGGCTTGCAATAGCCCCTGGTCTGTTCAGGGGGGTCTGTTAGCTGTCTTCTCGTGGGAGCCTAACATGGTGTTGAATCGATTGGTGGTCACTGATGTCTCCGTATGGGTCCAACTATGGGGCTTACCTCTTGAGTTCCATACTACCTTGATTGCTCAACGCATTGGTGATGTACGTGGAATAGATTGGTCGAAAGTGCTACCACGAAATATCCGATTCATGCGCGTTAGGGTGCGCCTACCTATCGACCAACCTCTGCTGATGAGGGTTATGTTGGCCAATGATCAACGGGAGCTCATGTGGATTCAATGCAGATATGAACGAATCTTTAAACTTTGTCGCCACTGTGGAAGAATGGGGCACTCTTATCCGGATTGCAGGTGGACACGACCACAAGTAACAAGGGCTCTCAATGCACAGGCAACCCACCTTATGCAACGTTTCCATGTCATCTATGGTCTGATGATGATTCACCCATACTTTATCTCAGAGGCCCGTTGTTTCCTCAATCAATCATACCGGTGATCTACGCTCGTGGCGACGTTCCATACTCCCAATGGAATAGAGTATCGACCGAGAAATCCAGAGCCTATGCAGTTCAAAGTTGAGTCCGAAGAGGAGGTGCCACCTCCTCCCAATGACACCCTGCAAGCAACCGATGAGCACCAGACTGACAAAGATATTGATCCAATGGCGGAAGAGTGGTTTAATAATATTGAGATTGATGAGGAACTTCTGCCAACTTTAGGAATGGAATTAATTGAATCTAATACTGATGACCCGCTCTCATCTTCCACTAACAATACTGAAACTCAGCCAGTGGAGCCACCTCCATCTCAGGATCCAAGTCAACTCGACACCCTTGATCCATAACTGGAGCAGTTGATGGAGCAGTACTGTTCCCACTCGTCTCTGATCCCACACCCTTCCCCAGGTGTTCGTTTGTCAGATAGTCTACAAGAGGAATATTGCCAAGAAAAAGGCTTTAAATGGGTAGAGTTTGATGAAGGACAATTTGGACTTACGAATGCTCAATTGATGTCTGATCCAGAGTGGGCCCGGTCACAGTAGTCGGAGTTCACTCCCTCCCAAATCCAACACTTAATGGAGAATACTCAGTGGCAAGATATTTGGGAGTTGCATGATTTTATTAACCTCACATCTAGTTAGAGAGCTGGCAAACAACTGGAGGTTGGTGAATCTAGCTCCGCGCGACAACATGATACTAGGCAGAATGACACGTTCGAAACTGAGGAAATGACAGCTGGTATCATTGTCCCTAGTGGGCCGGCTGATGGCACTGATCCTGGGTTACAGGATAGTGGGCTGCTTGTGGATGTGGTGTGTGGACCCGAACCATATGTTGACCTTACTGACGCGTTGATTTTAAGCCCCATTCCCGAGGAAACACCTTTAGAAGCTGAAGGGGGATTCACAAAAGCTGACACTGATGACTCGGCCTCATCCATCAACCTGCTATCCTACCTGGCAAATGCTGAGCTAAGGGATGCAACTCCTCTTCTAGTGGACGCTCCTGTAGAAGGGGATAGTGAATCATCTTTCTTCCCCCAATCTGAATAGGGCCGCCAACTGCTTTCTCCTCGTGCGAACATCCCTGAGGGCTCTATGGGTCAAGATGTTAGAGACGCCCATCAGTCCAAAGAGTTAAAAGACAAGGCTTTCTTGGATCAGCTAGATCCTAATATTGTGCCAGTTCAAGAAAAAAAGAGAGCTCTGTCAACCAAAGAGTTAAAAGACAGGTTCTTCAAACGAGCAAAATTCGCACCACTTGCTACTTCGGTGCATATGAAAAAGAACCTGTCTATTTCGAAATGCAGGGGCAAGCACAAACATAGAGCTGAGAATGAGAAGCCTGATGAAGGGATGGCCGAACTGAAGCGAGCGCGGAAAGGATTAACTGTGGAGGTCCAGGAGGTGTTCAAGAGACTTGTGGATGAGATGGTAGCAATGGTTAACTGTTGTAAATTGGGCTTAAAGGAGGTTGTCCCTAATCAACCTCCTAAAGACATATGAATTTTCTTTCTTGGAACTGTAGGGGAATTAGAGGGGCCCCTACAGTTAAAAGACTAAAAAACCTCTGTAGGAAGTATGCTCCTGATGTTTTGTTTATCCAGGAGTCCAAATGTAATGCAGTAGTTGCCCGAAGACTATGTCATGTGGGGGGTTTTGATTTTCAGTTCTGTGTGGAAGCAGAGGGCACTAAAGGGGGGCTTATTTTGTATTGGAAAAAACATATTAATATAATTATTATTGAGTATTCCCGTTTTTGGATTCATGCCTTAGCTAGTTTACTGAATAGTAAAAACTTTATGCTCATAGGAGTGTATGGACCTCCTACTTTAAGTCGTCGACATATTCTTTGGGAATTTCTAATTTCTAGAGTAGTCAATCATTTACCATGGATGGTGTTTGGAGACTTTAATCAAGTTGGGTACCTTACTGACAAACAGAGTAGAAGGCAAATTATCTCGGGAGCACAAGATCTCCTTAATACTGTATATGTATGTGGACTCATAGATGTTCCTGCTCATGGAGTCTGGTATACGTGGTCCAATAATAGAAAGGCGGAGGATATGGTTCGTGAAAAACTTGATAGAGTATACTGCAATTCACTTTGGATGCAGGAGTACCCCAATACCTGGGCAGAAATTCTTCCCATTGCCTCATCAGATCATGCTCCCATAATTATCCATGAAAGTGACACCACGGTCTGACGAAGGAACCAATTTCATTTCGAAATAATGTGGATGTTGCATCCTCAATGTCAATCTATCATTAATGAAGAGTGGAGAAGGAATCCTTCTGTGATTATAGGGTCTCGTGTGCACCAGTTTCAACAGAAGCTAGGTCGAGTCTCCAAACGGCTCGCGCAATGGAACCGTGATACTTTGGGCAATGTTGGTCTTCAAATACAACAAGCGGAATCCCAATTGTCCACTCTTCAAAATCAGATAACTTCTATTAGTGAGCCTCAGAGACAACTCCAGGAAGAGATTTGTCGTAAAAGATTATAGTTCCTACTTACATGTGAGGAAACGATGTGGGCTCAGAGGGCTCAACAGATGTGGTTGCTCAATGGAGATCGTAATACAAAATATTTTCATACGGTGGTCAATAGTAGACGCAATAAAGGTCGAATTCATATGATTCAAACAGAGGTTGGGGACTAGATTTCTCACCAACCAACTATTCGCCAGTATGCAGTTCAATTCTTCTCTGAACTATTTTCCCCGTCCAACTCCTTGCGGCTGCTGAGACCAAAAATCGATTGCAAGGCATTGGTGTCCCACAGCTGCATCAGAAACATTTAGAAATCCTAAATGAACCTTTCACTAAGCTGAAAATCGAGACTACTCTCTTTCAGATGAATCGGACAAAGACTCCAGGACCGGATGGGATCCCTGTTATTTTCTACCAGAACTATTGGGATATTGTTGGCTCGGATATTATAGGTATGGTAGGCTCTTTCCTTGCTCGAATGTATTTATCTCGCCACCTTAATCAAACCAACATTTGTCTAATTCCCAAAACTGATATAGGCACCACTTTTAAAGACTTTCGCCCTATTAGTCTCTGTAACGTTAGCTACAAGATAATTACCAAAACTATGACAAATAGACTACAACAGATAATGCCAGACCTCATCACCCCTTTCCAAAATGCCTTTGTTAAGAATAGGCAAACACAGATACTATCCTTATCGCCAATGAAATTCTACATTATGTCACTCGAAGTAAGGCAAAGAAGATGCATTGGGCGGCGTTGAAAGTGGATATTAGTAAGGCTTATGATAAAGTATCCTGGACGCTCCTCAGATGTGTTCTGGAAGAGATGGGTTTCCCGGAATTATGGATTAAAATAATTATGGAATGTGTGACCACACCAACTTCTAGAATCATGATTAATGGGGAATTCACGGACTAGTTTCATCCTACAGCTGGATTACGTCAAGGTGACCCGATTTCCCCTTATCTCTTCATTCTCTGTGCTAATGTTTTGTCGCTTCAGTTAGTAAAGGCTCAAGAACTTAAAAAAATGGGCGGTATTAAAATATGTCGATCGACCCCTCCTATTAATCATCTTTGTTATGCAGATGATTTTCTATTATTTTTCAAGGCTAATACTGAGGTTGCTACCCTTGGTAAACGTATCATTGATGCCTTTGGGCATATGTCGGGGTTGTTTATGAACCCTCACAAATCGGAAGTTAAATTTAGTCTAAATTGTCCCCCTACTGTTCAAAATAGTTGTGCCAATGTATTGCAATGCACTATAGTAGACAAGTTAGGGAAATACTTAGGGGGTTTTATTGATGGGCCAGCTCGTGACAGGCAAAATTTTAAGATCATCCTAGAGCAGGTAACTAAGCATTTTCAAGGATGGAAAGCTCATATGCTTTCCCAGGCGGCTCGTTGTACCTTGATTCAAGCAGTTCTCATAGCTTCTTCGATATACTATCTTCAATTTACCAAACTCATTAGAAAAGAAGTTGCCCAATGTAACCGTCTTCTTTCTCGTTTCTTCTGGGGTCACACGCAAGATAAACCAGGGATATCTATGATTGCATGGAATCGTATCTGCCAGCCTAAACAGCAAGGGGGATTAGGAATTAGGAGATTTGATCCTTTAAATAGAGCTCTGTTGGGTAAGCAATATTGGCGAATCCTAACTAACCAGAATACTTTACTTCACCGGGTGTTTAGAGCCAAGTATGGAGATCCCCAAAATCCTCGACAGTTTCATTTGCCTTGTAATGCCTCACCTCTGTGGAAAAAGATCTTTGCTTCCTCTCATATTATTACTGAGAATGTTACTTGGAGGGTGGGGAATGGAGCCAATATCTAATTGTCTGATAGACTCTGGTTCCCTATGGATAAACAAAATCATGAGTATTCTAATCTCAGTGAACTTATCTGTAATCATAGATGGGATAGACATAGACTCCATCGAGTTTATGACCCACCTCGCGTGAGACAAATTGCTGCAATTCCGATCTCTCACTGTAATGTCCCAGATTCCTTAGTATGGAAGCTTGCGCATCACGGCAACTATACAGTCAAGGATGCTTATAACCACTTAACAAATAATTTGCTTCCACCACGGACTCAAGGTACAAATTGGGTGAATCTATGGAAAATTCAACTTCCTCTCAAAGTCATTATGTTCTTCTGGAAATTACTTCATAATAGTCTCCCTCTTGGTGGTCATCTTATCCGAAGAGGGTTTAGGATTGATGGAAAATGCGCTTTTGGATGTGATGTTACAGAAGATGAGGAACATTTATTTAAAGATTGCCCATTTTCCAGAGCAGTTTGGTTTGGTTCGTCCATTTCGTTTGTTGGGAACAGATGGGTGAATGATTCTTTTCGTCAAAGTATTAATTATTGGTGTAACCATGGCCTCATGCATCCTGTCTCCGAGGAATTGATCTTTCATGATGTTGTTATTATTTGTTGGGGGATCTACTCTCAGAGAAATAAGGTGCTTTTCTGTCAGGAGACCCCTGACCGTAATAGTGTGGTTTGGCAAATCCGAAGTTTTCAACTCCTTTACCAACGTATCCAAACTTTGCCATACCTGAACCCCCTATTCACAGTGCGGCCAATGAATCACCGACCTACCAGAATGAGGTACAGTGGTAGGAATGAGTTTGGTGCTATTAATCTTTACTGCTATTGGTTTTAATGCAGAAGGACTTTTACGAAGACGGTATGCATCCTATGGAAACAATCAAATATAACTGTCCCTTTCCTGGTTCGTAATACACACTATTGTGCAGAAATTTACATGGTTTTACTTCAAGCAATTAGACAAAGCTTGGTATGTCTTTCCCACAACCGTCAGCAACGCCTGAATATTCACATTCCTCATCGTCAGCTTGTATCCTATCTACTCTCAGCCCGAAAGGCTCCCTCTCAGTTTGCGATATTATGTGAAGATATTCAAATACTTCGCAATCATTTTTCTGATTGTAATTTTATTTTCACTACTAACACTATCAGGTCCATAGATACCAGAACCTATGGCCCAGGTATGCATGTCATGTACTCCTACTAACTGTTTTCATGAATGCAAAAAAAAACAAAAAGGCTTTTTTGGTGGTTTTAAATCCTCCAAAACTAGAGCATTTAACGGCCACTAAAAACCCTTTTTTTTGTAGTGAAATAGTGTTTCCCTTATTAACTCCTTCCCTTTTTAATTTTTAAGACTTAACTTACTTTTAATAATGAACCCAAGAAAGAATCTTGGTTATTAGTTACAGAGTAAGGATCATTAACAATTTCATAAAGCCTATTAATGAAGTAAAATCACAAACTCTAATTCACTAGAATTTTAATAAATGAAATCCCAAGACATTTAAGTTGTCCATGTTAGTTCTTCTTTAACCATACCAACTACCCATTATCATCCAATAATTGATTCCTAAATACAGAACAGTCCATACATGACAGAATATTGGAGATAATTGCTAGCAATTCCAAAATTTAATTGTTAAAATTAAGCTACCCCTTCCAAACGAATAAAATTGCAGTTCATTCAATGCTAAGGGAGTTACGGTAATTCTAAATCATGATTGTTCTTAATACTTTAAATCATCATAGTAGCCAATTTCAAGTAAGGATTCATAGTAATAGACAAGAATAAGAATTTAGTCTTTTAGAGGCATGCAAGCCATTAATTGGAATATGAAGCATTCACTCATACTTAGTAATAATTTAATTTTTGGGAAGTACCCATTTAATATTCAACAAGCAAGTGAGTAATTAACCGCAATACATAATACTTAAATGTGGGATTTTTTTTATCACTTGTTACTCAAATGTGTAAAAGAAGACTACCAAGCATATAAACCATCACACACATGCCCACCACGTCTCACCTTGCAAATTTATATGTTTCTTTCACTTAAATCACACACCAAATCACGCTCAAACACAATTAAAACAAAAGATTTTTGGAAAAAGGGATTAACATGATGAATGAACTCAACCCTAGCCTCCAATCATGTACAAGCAAATTTTAGCACAACCAATCAACCAATACATCCCATAGAAGTGTTTAAAAATCAACAATGCAAGGTTTCAATCCTTCATTAATGTAGGGTTGCGGGTCCCCATGACCCACCCCACAGGGACCGAAATAAATAATTAAATAGTAGCGGAAAAATTACCAACCTGGACGCCTATGCTAGAGACTCCACTTCACCAGGGACCTACTCGAACACGAACCTCGAACCTCGAACCCAACGAGGGACCTACTCGAACTCGAACCTCGAACCCACCGAGCGATTCTTTTTGTCTACAAGAGACAAAAATGTTTTCCACGACTGATCGCGAAAAAGCAACTAAAGAAATAGAACTGTATAGGGTTCTCTAATAAAAGAGCTCCCTTGAGAAATATGAGAGTAATTGGCAAATTGAATGGTGGAGAGTCCATCCTATTTAAAGGAAGATGAGAGAGCTCCCATCTCTGACTTGTCAGATGTGGGACTTGGAAAAAGAACAAAACATCATCATATGATCATGATCACTTAGCCCACTTTGGGCCACGAGTACGGGCTCGTGTGATCTCCAATGAGAGTCATCTTGGTGTCGTTTTGTTCTTCTCTCTGCGAACTTTCCAACGGGTCATCACACGACCCAATCAGACTCCCCCATGGGCGGATATTTAGCCCCGAAGAACCCAACATATCCAACATACTCCCACTTGCACATGGTGGGAGGCCCATGACTATCCTTATCACAAAGGAATTCCCTATTTCTATTTCTCGTCATCGCCTTTCATACTCTGCGTCAGTCGTGATTGCTTGGCACAATTTGTGGGAGCCTTATACTAGAAGCCTGTTAGGGCCCAGCTATAAGTGGTGCTACTACCCAAAAATATAGTGATAGGACCATCTGTCTTATAAAAAAATGCCATAGGTCCCCTAGATGTGTCCAAATACATGTCTAGTCCAACCCCTCTAAGTCTTTTCAAGACTAGGAATTCAGCTATTCTCATTTAGCAATAGGTATCCACATTTATGTGCTCCTCCACATAAGGTTCACATAATGGATCAATCTCGGATACTATCACTCATGTAAATGTCAACACAGTTTTCCTTTTGCCCTCTTGTCACTTCAATAAAAGATGGTTGCATTCCTGAAAGTATTTCACAGGGCCGTATTTTGCCATAGCCTTTTGAAAGCACATCAAAGTAGCATGCACCACCTCGTCTCTCTATGACAGAGTCAAAGTACGTAAGTGTACCAGTAACAAAAGGATCTCTCTTTCCTTTCTAGGACTCACACAGCATTGAAGCAGGGATCTATTCACATGCTTCCCTTTGCGATTCTTAAAGCACATGCGGTATGAATCACATGTTGTGGTGCATCTCAATGTATGTCAATTTTAATCCTCTGATTATTTGCACCACACAGACCTTAGACCAGATTCACCCAGAATCTGTCCTAAGATTGCTACCACACTCCGCTCGCCTTCCTCGGCGCCGAGTGGAGCTCTCAAGTCTGGCTACAGGCATTATGAATAATTGCTTATTCATAAATCGATCCACCTATGGTTCTCCAATGGATCTCATCCTTACTCATTAGGGAGATTTATTTTGTGATGTTCCCTTGCCCAACACTTGACGCCCTTTGGCGACACACAGATACTCACATTACCTTTGTGTAGCGTTCATAGGAGAACATTAAAATCTCATCTTGGCCCACACCACATGTGTGTCCAAGGCGGTTACTCGTGTGAGAGAGTCAACCTTCCTTGCCTGTACGACATGTTCGTGTATTGTGTAATAAATATTTTCAATTCCCAATTATTGCAAGACATAAACAAAAAATAATGTCCAAAATAATACTCTTTATTACGAATAATCAACAAAAGAAAATACATAACATGTCCATATGTCATAATAGTTTAACAAAAATAAACTGTAAAATTACCCTATCCTACGTAATCCTAGAGATCTCACGTGTCGCTCAAACACATCTCTAGGTATCGGCTTGCTCATCGGATCTGCCAACATCTAATGCGTAGATAGATACTTCAAGGTGACTTGTTGTTGTGATATAATGTCACGTATGAAGTTAAACTTTGTATCTATGTGCTTGGTCCTTCCATGGTACTTGGGATCTTTCGTATTTGCAATAGCTACCTGACTGTCACAATATAATGTCACTGGATCATCAACTTTGTCTATGATACCCAAATGGCCTAAAAACCTCTTTAACCAAACTACTTCTTGCACTACTGATGAGCATGCAACAAACTCTGCATCCATGGTAGATAGAGAAATGCATTGTTGTTTCTTGCTACTCCAAGAGATGGCCCCAATGCTAAGTAGGAAGGCATATCCAGACATAGATCTCCTTTGATCCAAGTCACCTCCCCAATCAGCATCATTATAACCCACTAGGTCTAGGTTACTACCCTGATAGCATAACCAGTAGTTAGTTGTGCCTCTCAAGTACCTCAGGATTCTCTTCACGGCTTTCCAATGTGCCTCTCCTGGATTTGACTGATATCGGCTCACAAGGCCTATTGCAAAAGCTATGTCGGGCCTTGTACACATCATGGCATACATCAGGCTCCCGACTGCACAGGAATATGGAACATTTCTCATTGATTCTATTTCGGATTGAGTTTGAGGACACTGGGCAAGACTTAAATTCTCGCCTTTTGCTAAAGGGGTATCAATGGGCTTGCATTCCTTCATGCGGAATCTTTCAAGAATCTTCTCTATGTAGGATTCTTGTGACAACGCGAGTAGCTTCTTGAAGCGATCCCTATAGATCTTGACTCCTAGAATGTACTCAGCCTCACCCATGTCCTTCATTTCAAAATGATGGGACAACCACTCCTTGGTGGCTAAAATAGGTTCTATATTGCTTCCAGCCAGTAGTATGTCGTCTACATACAAAGATAGAATGATGAAACTATCTTTTGACTTCTTGAAATAGACACAATGGTCTTCATCAATCATGTGAAAATCATGAGATATCACGGAATGATGAAATCGCAGGAACCATTGCCTAGATGATTTTTTGAGACCATAAATAGATCTCTTGAGTCGGCACACTTTGCGCTCCTGACATTTTGTCACAAAACCTACAGGCTGTTGCATGTAGATTTCATCATCTAGTTTTCCATTCAAGAAGGCAGTCTTTACATCCATTTGATGCAACTCTAGGTCTAGACCTGCGACCATGGCTAGAATCAACCTTATAGAACTGAATCTTACAACAGGCGAGAAGGTCTCTTCATAATCGATACCTTCTTGCTGTGTAAACCCCTTAGCTACTAAACGCGCTTTGTAGCGTTCCACTGACCCATCTGACTTCCTCTTAACCTTAAGAACCCACTTGTTCACGATCGCCTTTCGGCCAGGAGGCAAATCTACCAAGTCCCATACTTGGTTGGTCCTCATAGACTCCATCTCTTCTTCCATTGCTTTAATCCACATTTCCTTAGCAGGGCTGGAGAGAGCTTCTTTAATGCTTCTTGGCTCATGTCCATCGTCAGGTGAAACGATTAAAGCTTCCCCTTCGATGTCGTAACAACGACGTGGAACCACAGTCCTAGAACTCCTTCTAGGTTGTGCATTGTGGTAGACTTGCTCCTCAAAAGCAGCTCTCCCACTAAACACAGCAACGGGAGGTGCGCTTGAGCGCTCCTCAACCTCTCGTGTGGGTTGCTGGTTGTCTTCTTCCTCATAGAGGTCCACAGAACTTTCCACATCACCCCGGCTAGGGAAATCAGTTTCAAGGATGTAACATCCCTTGACTCAAACTCTGTGATAGAATCATCTTCATTTTCTCCAATGAAGACATACCCCTTTGAGTGATCAGAATATCTAATAAAGATACACTTCTTGGCCCTAGGGCCAAGCTTCCCATGTTTGTGAGAAGGATCATGAACGTATGCTGCACACCCCCATGGTCTCAGCACACTTAGGTCAGGTTGCTTACTTGACCACATATCGTAGGGTGTCTTAGTCACAGATTTAAAGGGAACTCGGTTAAGTATGAAAGAAGCTGTAAGCAAAGCATCTCCCTAATACGAGATAGGTAGGTTTGCTTGAGCCATCATAGACCTAACCATTTCCAAGAGGCTCTATTTCTTCTTTCAGAAACTCCATTTTGCTGAGGAGTGTGTGGTATAGTCTGTTGCCTGGCTATTCCCTTTTCATCACATAGCTTCCTGAACTGATCTAAGAGATATTCTCGCCCACGGTCTATTTTCAAAGCCTTAATGCTTTGAGAGGTTTGATTCTCAACCATGCTTAGATATAGTCTAAAGCAATCAATTGCCTCAAATTTGTGGGAGATCAAGTAAACATGACCATAACAGGAATAGTCGTCTATGAAAGTGATGAAATATGAGGCCCCATACCTCGCCCTCATGCTCATTGGACCACAAATGTCTGAATGGACTAATTGCAACGGAAACTCAGCTCTGGTAGCATGACCAAAGGGTTTTCTAGTTACTTTACCTGCAAGACAATGTTCATAAGTTGGCATTTCAATTTTCTGGGTTTGTCCTAACAACCCCTCTTTTGCTAACGTGTTAATGCGTTCTAGACCTATATGTCCTAAACGCGCATGCCAAGTAGATATATCAACATTAGAAGAAGATATTGAAAACAACTATGAAAATTACGAGAAGGTAATTCAAGGTCCAAAACCAAAAAACCTTTGTCATAAAAACCAGATCCGTACAAAACAGAATCATGAAAGAAATTAACAGCATTGTTCTCAAAAATAATTCTAAATCCTAGGTTCAAAAGAGAAACAACTGATGAAAGGTTCCGCCTAATGTCTGGAACAAATAATACATCATGTAAAAGTAAAGTACAGCCGCCACGCAACTCAAGCTTGCAAGTGCCTATTCCTTTGACTTCTAATGATGCATTGTTTCCCACGAAGACATGTCTGCTCCCTTCAGGCAAACGACGGAATTCCACAAACCACTCACGATCTCTAGCTATGTGGTCTGTTGCTCCTGAATCAATGGTCCACAAAGATTCACTATTAGCTACAAAAGCATAACTAAAGACATAAACAGAATGATTATGGGTAAGGGAAGATACCTTAGGTTGCTGCAGGCAATCTCGCGTGTAGTGCCCCAATTGCAGGCACGCATAACATTTAACCTTAGTCAAATTCTTCTTCCCCCTTTTACCTCTCTTCTTGAATTGAGACTTCTTGCCCTTTGGCACATTCTTCCCACCACCTTTCTTTTGGGGCCCCTTGCCCTTGCTTTTGAAACCTTTTTTTTAGAAGTCTCAGCCACATAGGCTTTTGACTCAGGGGATTTCGCAGCCTCACGCCACTCATCCTCCAACAACAGGTGGTGTTCAGCATCATCAAAGGTATTAACACTGTCATTGTGTGTTAAGTTAACCTTCATGAACTCCCAAGAGGAGGGAAGATATCTGATTACATGTTGAACTTGCTGATCATCAGTAAGGGAGTGACCATCTGTCTTCAACTCCCTAATCATGTTTGACATTTCTCTCAAGTGTGTCCTCATATCAATTCTAGGACGCAACTTGTAAATGTCAAACTTAATGGTCAAGCTTCTCAATTTGGTAGCCGAAGTGCCTCTAAACCTATCATGCAGTGCATTCCACATTTCAAATGTGGTGAGGATGTGCTCATATTGACACATAATGTCATTTTTCATGCTGTTAAGGAACAGAATACGAGCTACAGAGTTCTTTCTCTGCCACATGCAATAAGACTCTGTCCCATCTCACTTGTTGAGCAAGACCTTCCCCACTAGGCTCAACCATGACATTACGTATAGCCTCTATCACTTCCTGCTCCTCTAGAAGAAATTGGACTTTCCTGTGCCATATGTCATAGTTGTTCCCATTGAGCTTATCTCCTTTGTTGAGATACGCTACTATTGATTTTGCAGCCATTCTAACAGTCAAAGAACAATCTGGACACAAGCACAAAGAACAAACAACATATTATTACACAATGCAAGATAAGAGAAGTTGCGGTGAAGATAACACAGATGTATGTATAATTGGGCCCCATAATCGAGAAATGAGGTCAATCACCCTCATCATACAGGAAACTAGTATACATACATCTTTCAATGTCTGGTTCATAATTCCCATTAAATAGTCACATACTATTAAAGTTCTCAATCATTTAAACAATTTAAACAACAAATTCATGTTGTTTGTTTCCTCTGTTTGTCCATAAGTGTGGACTAAAGAAGTGGCCACATGTCTATCTTAAAACTCCCACTCAGGCCAACATCTCAAAATATTTGACTTCGTCTAAAAAACAGAGAAAAAGGACATAAAAATCAATCAAAAACGGAGTTAAAATGAAGAACTTACGTGCAACAGAAAAATGCACAGTTCTAGTATCGGCCAGCGTTGACCGTTGACTGGTCAACACCCCCCGCGTTGACTAGTAAGCCAGTTAACGGTGGCCATTGACCACTGTGCACGGCGGTGCCGTCCGTCATGCGTCGATTTTCCAGTGATCGGCCGGTGGCGCCACGTTACGGCGCCTGCCGCCACGTTACGGCGCCTGCCGCCGTGTTCCTGTCGTCCGTTGACCGTAGGCGGCGGCGCATACCGCCGTATTCTGACCTGCCTGCGGCCGGCGGTGGGCCACGCCGGTCAAACCCCCTCCCTTACCCCCAATATAATCAGCATACATACATGACATTTGTAGGGTACATATACCTTAAAATAAAATAATATGTATATGCATTCAAATTAGGGTCTTTAAGCAGGAAAGAGGAACATAAACATGTTTCTAGTTTTTTTTGTTGCCAATCAATATTTGAATTCAAAAATTCATTCCATAAATAATTGGACCCTACCCTATATTATTTTCATATGTTTTGAACCAGAACACAATTTAAACTAGGAACCTAGGCATATTCCTAAGTTTTAATCAAAACAAAAAATCTTATAAAACCTAAACATGTTTCTAACCCTTTTCGATTCATCAAACCCTGGGGAACATAGCACTAGCGTAACCAGGATCTGATACCTATGTAGGGTTGTTGGTCCCCATGACCCGCCCCACAGGGACCGAAATAAATAATTAAATAGCAGCGAAAAAATAACCAACCTGGACGCCTATGCTAGAGACTCCGATCCACCATGGACCTACTCGAACACAAACCTCGAACCTTGAACCCACTGAGGAACCTGCTCGAACTCAAACCTTGAACCCACCGAGCGATTATTTTTGTCTACTAGAGACAAAAATGTTTTCCACGACTGATCGCGAAAAAACAACTAAAGAAATACAACTGTATAGGGTTCTCTAATAAAAGAGCTCCCTTGAGAAATATGAGAGTAAGTGGCAAATTGATTGATGGAGAGTCCATCCTATTTATAGGAGGATGAGAGAGCTCCCATCTCTGACTTGCCAGATGTGGGACTTGGAAAAATGAACAAAACATCATGATATGATCATGATCACTTAGCCCACTTTAGGCCACGAGTACGGGCTCGTGTGATATCCTATGAGCGTCATCTTGGTGTCGTTTTGTTCGTCTCTCTGTGAAATTTCCAACGGGTCATCACACGACCCGATCGGACTCCCCCATGAGCGGATATTTAGTCCCGAAGAACCCAACATATCCAACAATTATCATCAAAATCAAGAAGAAGGTGAAGATTGGAAATCAAGGGTGGAGGGAGATTGCTACAACTACCTTAGAAAGAAGAAGAGGTGAAGGGGTTGCTAGAGAAGGTCTCTTGATCGTCGCTCAAGTCACCGGAATCCGTCAAGCTCCACCACAACCACCAAGTTGCCACACTTTTACTCTCCTAGGGTTTGGAGGCTTCACTTTGGGTAATTGGTTGTGTGTGTGTCCACAAGATGGAGAAGATGGAGGGTTTAGTGAGTGTTTTATATGGCTTAGGGAAAATTTGGTATTTTTCCTCCTTCAAGAATTTCCTTTTCGATTGGGTCCTTATTCCATCTCCTCATCAACCTTTATTTCTTTTTACCCCACAATTTCTTATTTCCTTTTCACTAAGGACTAAACTAAGGTAAAGTTACTTAGGTGCTTGCTATAAAGTTCACCAATATCATCACAACACGTGGCAAAAAATTTTTGTATAACCAATCATGATAGAGAGAGAAAATGAAAAGCAATAAATTATATAATCAATCAAATAGGAGAGAGAATATAAATAATGTTTATGATTGGTGAACTTTATAGCAAGCACCTAAGTAACTTTACCTTAGTTTTTTCCTTTCACTAAAATTCTCAATACTTAATTTAATTTCTATATGCAACTAATGCATCAATCAATGTCACACACAAGTATTTTTAAATTAAGTCACATAATTAACAACCATCTCTTTAATTAATTACTAGAAAAGAAATGGGTGTTACAAACTTTGCCATAATAATCCATTTTCTTTAATTTTAATTTTTAATTTAAGAAATTGAAATAAAAAACACTAAAAAAATGAGTATTTTTTAACAACTTATATTTCGACGTCTACTTAATTGTTGGAAAAATGTACTTTTTTCAACAATCAAATTTTGGTTGTCAAACTAAGTTGTTCAAAAAAGACAATAATAGTATTTTTTACGGTTAATAATTGTTGATAATACTTTTTTTACAATATTTTTCTCTAAGGTATATTTTTCGACGACCGCCGTCGACAAATGTATTGTTGAAAATAATATCATTCATAAATATCAACAATGGTTGACCGTTGAATATACTATCATTGACATTTTTTAACTATTTATTTCGACGATCAAAATTTAGTCATTGAAAATATGTACTTATTTCGATGGTCAAAATTTAGTTGTTGTAAAATGTATCTTTTTCCAATAATTAATAGTGACCGTTGAAATAGAGGTCATTGAAAATACTCATTTTCTTTTAGTAAAACTAATTTAAGTTTCAAATGTAAAATAGAAAACTTAGGTTAATTTTAATTTTATATTAATTAAAATTATAAATTAAAATTTGATTTTTAAAATTTTAAATTAATTTGAAGTGTATATATCTTTTATAAAATGGACAGTAAATATGGCAGATTTGAGTAGTTAGATTCATTTTAATTTTAATTTTATAATTTGAAAATTTAAAAAAATAATCAATAGTGACAATTTTTTTATAACAATAGTGACAGTTATATAATTGGAGAAAATTGAAGTGGGTTTGGACGCAAAGAGTGTGTGGATCCTCTACTGTCCGATTTAGCCACGGTTACACTACAAGAAAAAATAGGATTAGCTAGGGAAAAACCGTAGCTAATCCCTAGCTAATATTTGGACGCTAATTGCTACGGATTTTTTTCGTAGCTAATCCGTAGCCAATCCCTAGCTAATCCGTAGCTAAATTTCCTAGCTAATCCGTAGCAAATCTCTAGGTAATCCGTAGCTAATCCCTAGCTAAGCCGTAGCTATTCCCGAGCTAAGTTCCCTAGCTAATCCGTAGCTAAATCACCCCCTCCGACAATTGCCGCCGGCGACCTCCTCCATCGGCCTCCGGCGACCTCCTCCACCGGCCTCCGACGACGGCCGCCGCCGACCTCCTCCGGGGACCACTTTATATTTCTGTAAAATGGTCCTAGGAGGACTCGAAGACGGAACATCATAGATGGTAACATTTACACCAACCACTAGGCCATTTATCACTTTTTGATTTATTAATGTAAAACATTTTATATATATACATATAATAAATTAGCTAGGGATTTTTTCCCTAGCTAATCCGTAATTAGCTAGGGATTTTTTTCCCCTAGCTAATTAGCTAGGGATTAGCTAGGGAAATCCGTAGCAAATCCGTAGCTAATTAGCTAGGGATATTTTCGCTAAGGATATTTTCCCTAGCTAATTAGGTAGGGATTTAGCTAGGGATTTTTTTCCAAGCTAATTAGCTAGGGATTTTTTTCCCTAGCTAATTAGGTAGGGATTTTTTTCCCTAGCTAATTACCTAGGGATTAGCTAGGGAAATTCGTAGCTAAATTTTCCCGCCTTTTCGCGCGAAACTTTTTTACCAAATTAGCTAGGAATTTTATGATTTTATCTCTAGCTAATCCGTAGCTAATTAGCTAGGGATTAGCTAGGGAAATGTTTCCTAGCTAATTTTCGTAGCTGAATCTATTTTTTCTTGTAGTGTTATAACCGTGGCCAACTGGTCAAAAAACCGTGGCCAACCGGTCAAAAAACCGTAGATAAAAATTTGGCCACGGTTATAACCGTAGCTAAATTAGACAGCATAACTTCGGACAACAGACGATCCGAACTCACGCAAAGAGGAAAGGCAAAGCACCGTAGTTTCAAGAAAGTTTTCAAAGTTAGTTTTATGTTGTTTAGTTAGAAAGTCGCATTTTTCCTTAATTGGTTTTGTTTGTTATTATTGTTAATGATTTTTTAGGTATGCAAGAAGCCTGGACATGAAGCTGGATTCAAGGGGGCTGACTTTATTAATTGGCCAATGAAGCCTTGCTTTTTGTGCAAAATGCCTGGTAATTGTGAAACTTTTTTCTTATGCTTTGCTAGAATTCTTTTTACAACCACCTGACCAGAAGAAATCAACACACGAGGATATACAAATTAAATTGAAAAGAGAAAATTATTATTATGGTGATTAAAAAAATCTAATTGTTTTAATTTAGTCATTGATTTATTAAAATATCAAATTTGTTTAGATTGATTATGTTACAATTTTATTTTTGTCAGAAAATATAAAAAATCTAAAATACATGGACAATTTTAGAACATTATAATTTATAAAATATTTTTTGATATTGAATTTAAAATTATATTAAATTGAAACAATTGAAAATTTTTAAGAAATAAATTTGATTATTTTATAATTTTATTACTTAATTGACATAAGTGAAATTATTTAGGGTCAAAACCACACTTTAATTAAAATTTTAATTTTTGTTTAAAAAAAGGCGATTAAAATGAAATGTCTATAGTACATATTAATTAGAACTAATAAATAATATCTCTAAAGTTCTCCAAAAAAAAAATTAATATCTCAATCGCCTTCCACCCCAAGATCTCTATAAAATGTCGCATGTGTGTACATGCTTAAGGGTGTGTTTGGGAATTAAGAGGGGAAGGGAAGGGGAGAGATTAGAGGAGAAGGGAGGGGAGGGGAAGGGAAGGTTAAGCTTCCATATGTCCTCCCCTTGTTTGGGTGTTGATACCTCTTCCAAAATACTCCAATTTGGAGTATCTTAAATTTGTGAAGGGGAAGGATAATGGAGGGTTATTGATTGATCTTCCATTATCTTCCCCTCCAATTTTCATCTTCCCAAACAAGGAGAAGATATCTTAATAGTCTCCCCTCCTCTTATCTTCTCCTCCTTAATCCCCAATCCAAACATACCCTAAAGGTTTCAACTGAAAAAGGTTTTATTTATCCTAATACCGTGAGTGAGGGAGTAACTAGACACACTTTATGACAAATTATTGCTGACTTTGCACTCCATTCACCGGCTGTTGCCACACAATATTAGCTTCGCAATAAAACTGATTATTCTGATACATCATAATCTATACAAGCCCTTTTTGGTAATTTTACAGTCAAAAGCACTTATTTATACAATTTTGCCATACACAAATTGTTTTTCAGCTACTAATAAATGTACTTCTCAACTCAATTTGCCAAACACAAACTGCTACTCTTTCACAACACTTTTAAAGAAACTCCATTTAAAAAGAAGTGATTTGAAAATCAACAATTTTTATAAGCATGCACAAACGGGCCCTTAGAAAACTTGCCGTTTCAAAGCCCCTAATTTTCGTTCCTATTTATCATTTACAATCAAATATCAATATTTAATTATTTCCATTTCATTGGTAGGAATTTGAAAACTTTTATATTCTAATTAATTATTATGATCTCCCAGTGTTTGTGCTGAATTAATTTTTGCTGTTATCGATAATTTTTAAACTCCTTGATATTTGCATGATTTTTCCTTAGGAATTTGAATTTCAAAAACCATCGACTAAATGTCTGTTTGATAGATTCATCCCAATGCTTGATCTTCTCCATCTATCCCAACCACAGGCTGATATTATGTTTAGGGGTGGTAATAAGTGGGCATCCTCTTATATTTTTCACTATTTGAATATCAATTCGAATTCGCTCATTTTACTCAATACACGAATCCTAACCAAATTTTTAAAAAACATACATTTTCAATATCTATATCCAAAACTATCCGATAAGGGAAATACCCGAAATTATCCGATATCCGAAATACAAAAAAAAAGATATATAATACTGGATACTCTATAGTCAAGTAAATTACTCAATATCCACTACTAAACAAATTTAAAATTTTTAAAAAACATAGATAATTTTTATAAGTTGTAACTGTCACTTTTGGCTCAGACAATTGTAATGTGAAATTAGGACCGCAAGGGGTCTTAACCTCGGGGGACTTGTCCTTAGGTGATGCACCTAGGTGCCTACGTACCTTTCGGGAGGGATCAAAGTCCACGTAGTTCATCATGGTGACGTCTATCGGAGCCGTTAGGCAAGGATGTTACCTGTATTGGGCCGTGTGAGGCTAAGACGTGTCTAAGGTACTCCGGGCGAGCGAGCCGCTCTTAGGACGTTGCCTTAGTGGGAGAGAGCTATGGTCTCTGAGGGCTACTGGAAGCCCTGTAAACGGTGTGCTCCAAGGAGGAGGTGAGCTGGTTGGAGGTTGGCCGGAGTGGGGGGCCAATGACGGAGCTCGAGGTGCTGAAAGTGCTTGTAAGAGGTATTTGAGGGTGCTCATGTACTAAGAGAGTGTGGGATATCGGAGAGGATGTGTGAAAACCCTTTAGGTTGCATGTAATTTTGTTGAGGCTAGATTCCTTTTTTAGTCCCCCGAGTGGGGGTCTATTTATACTTTCGTGTAGGGAGATCGTGCTCGACCCACGACCTCGTGGGAAGTGGGTCGTCACACGAGTCTTGTGGAGATCCCACGTCTGGTTTAGGGGAGGCTCCGTGTGGTGATGTGGGCGAGGGCCACGTATAATGGATGGATGAGTGGTGCCACGTGTCGCCAGTGGCTGCTAGGGTCGTGCTTCTAAAACGTCAGTGCCACGTGTCCCTAGGCGGAATAGTCTGTAGTTTCATAAGTCCCCCAAGTCTACGGGTTTCGGGCACCCGTGGACTTAAGTTTCTTTGCCTGTAAGACACTTGGGAATTTTCGTTGTCTTTACTTGCGGGATAGCTTGTCCTCTTGGAGTCGCGGGTATAGGAGCTGGCCATCCGACTCACGAAGTTGGCTCTCTCACATTGCTCCATAGAAAAGGAGATGTCTTGGAGAGGACACGCATCTCATTTTGGATGGCTGGCCGCTTAGCTTCCTCAGCAAGTTTTTGAACCGTCTCTGCAGGAAGTACGCGACTTACCGAGGTGGAGTCATCATTGCTTAGAGGGGTGTTTCCCGAAATACCCTTCGAGGGTCAGTAAGGGAGATCCAAAAGTTAGGGGCCGTTTGGTCATTCCCTTTGGTTTCGGAGTCGCTTTGTTTTTGCGCCTCTCAGGCTGCGAGGCGCCTGCTGGGCCTCCTTTATACGCTGAGAGTAGGAGATTTCCCATTATTCTGCGAATCTTCTCCATCCCAATCCTTGTGGTCTTCAATTTTTCGCCACTTCGACAAATAGCTTCTGCTAGTGCCGCTGCTTCCGTGTGCTCCTCCCGGGATCCGGACTTAGTAGACCCTACTACTGGTGGCCTTGAACGGCGTCAGGGAGAGAGTGGATGCTCTCATCATGTCGCAGGATTCCGCAAATCTCCGAGATATTCTTTCGGGGGCGGATGGAGCACCGGTGACTCCTCCTCCGTCAGCCTCCGCGGGCTGGTATTCTGCAGAGTCGAAACCGAGCTCAACGGTGAACGTGTCAGCGGCGGATGCTGGCGAGGTATCATGAGTGCTGCCGGGGGCCGGTATCCAAAAGGTGTGGGAGGAACGTTTTGCTCCTTCTTTTCCATAGGGCTATGAGATAAGGCCAATGGGGGAGGGGGAAACGATTCTCTGGAGCGATGGCGTCAGCTTTGTTCTTCCCCTCTGCGTTCCCTACAATGCCGCTTTAATTCCTCCATTCTCTGGCTTTGTGGAGGCCATGCTCAACCTGCTGAATGTTTGACCCGCGCAATTGACCTAGAATGCTTGGTCAATACTCAGTGTTTTCGACAGGTTCTGTTGGTCACACAGGTTGGAGGTTCTCCCCTGTGTGTTTTTGTCTCTCTACCACATTCGTGAGGCGCATGGATGGGTGTGTTTTCAGTCGCACGTCAAGGGCTTCACCATTACCGACCTTCCGGGTAACAACCACGCTTAGAGGTCATATTTCTTCAAGGTGGTTCCCAAGAAAGGTTTCTGTCCGCCTTGGGTTCGCTCTTCCGATTGGCACCTGTGCTTTCCGCTCAAGTGGTCTAATCCTGTTTTCGGATTCGGTATGACCGGGAGGAGTACGAGGAAACGGCATTCGGGTTCTTGAAGGGTGCCACGGTGTCGGGCGCAGCTCTGGGTAAGCCAGTGTTGTTGGATTTGTATCCCTTCTTTTTATCTTCTTGCCAGGCCGTGAACGTTTTCTTTTTCGTAGGGCTGACCTTAGGTAGGATCCAGGGGAGGCTGAATCCTCAGCCAAGTTCTCAGAGCCGGAAGTGCGAGCGGTCGGAGTTAGTAACTGCTATCGTTCTGCCTGCGGGGGCAGATGAGGGTGCTGAGGCGGGAGGAGACCTTACGGGAAAAGGTGTCGTGGTTCCGAATCAGGTAGGTGTGACCAGCTTGACTCGTTTCAACCATAGGAAGGTTCCTTATACCCTTGTACCCCCCCGAAGAGATGCCCGTCCAACTTCTAGGTGAGGGTATCTCTTTTAGGGGAAAATTGATCCTGTTTGAGGCGAAGCAGGTCATCTTGGCTCGTCAGCATTATCCTCTCAATTATGGGGATGATTATGCTTTAGAGCGTATGACTATGGAGACTATGCGGTTGCTAAGCCGTTTGGCAGGCTTCACGTATCAACGAGAGCTTGAGGGGGTAGCACGCATTTCCTTAATTTTGTTGGACTTCACTGGATTTGACTGATCCTCTTGTAATCCTTGTGTAGGAGGTTATCGAGGAGCTGTTGGAGGAGAACACTCGGCTGGCAGCGCGGGTGGAGGAGTTGGAGGGCGAGCTTAAGAAGGGCAAGGCTAGTGCCCTGCGGGTTAGCCGTCGGGCCTTTATGCGTTTCGCGAATTATGGGATGCAGAACGGCATAGCCCAGCTGGAGGACCTGCTAGGCATCTCTGTTCCTCCGGATGTCAGGGCCAGGATGCATCCTTCTTGGGAGAATATCAGTGGAGAGTTCCACGTTCGCGCTGTTTTGCAGTTTTTTGTAAATTTTGGGGCGGTAGACCCTTTGTAATTTTGGGGCAATGGACCCCTTGTGTGAATATAAAGAAATTTTTGAGCACGAGAGTTGGTCAATCGTATTTCATTTCATATTCTTTTAAACACATAGCTTAACTGTCTCAAGACTGAGACGAGTTAGTAGTACATTTGTCTTGGGACTAAGACAAGGCAAGAGGCATTCGTCTTGGGACTAAGACGTAGTGAAGTGCCTGCGAGCTTGGCCTTTGGACTGAGGCACAAAAAAAACATTATTAACTAAGATGTAGCAAAATATTTCTTGAGGCTGCTGGCGTTCCAAGTGTTTGGGACGTGTTTGCCTGTTAGGTGTGCTAACTTGTATGCGTTGTGCGAGGCGATGCCAATAACTCTGTACGAGCCTTCCCAATTAGGGGCAAGCTTGCCGTGTAGGCGGTCGCGCCTATTGTTTATCGTTGTACACATGACCAAGACAGCTCTTTCAAATTTACGGGGTCAGACGCCCCGGTTGTATTTTTGTGCCAGCAAATGTTTGTATGCAATGTTTCTGAGTGCCGCCGCTTCCCTTCGTTCTTCGACCGCGTCGAGGCTGACCAACAGGCTCTCCGGATTTGAATTAGAGTAGTTGAGCACCTAATCTGAGGGAACTCCGATGTCGGATGGGACGATTGCTTCCTGCCCGTACGTCAGGGCAAAAGGGGTCTCACCTCTGGCCGTATGCACTGTGGTTCTATATGACCACAAGACCGATGGGAGTTCGTCCACCCAACATTCTTTGGCGTCCATTAATCGCTTTCGTAGCCCTTCGAGGATGATGCGGTTTGCTCTTTCCGTTTTCCCATTGGTCGCCGGGTACTCGACGGAAGTGGTTCTGTGGTTGATGCTCCATTCTTTGCAGAAATCTTCGAACTTCTCGCTGACGAATTGTCGCCCGTTGTCGGTGATCAACGTGTGAGGGGGACCGAATCGGGTGAAGATGTTTCGCCAGAGGAAGTTTTGAACGTTCTGGGATCCAATGGTGGCCAGGGGTTCAACTTCGATCCACTTGGTGAAGTAGTCCACAGCTACGATAAGGAATTTTCTCTAGAGCGTGCCCTGAGGGAGGGGGCCTAGGATATCCATGCCCCAAGTGTCGAAGGGCCATGGGGAGTCGATGGGCTTTAGTTCACCCGGTGGCTGGTGTATAAATGCAGCATGGCGCTGGCATTGGTCGTAATGGGTGACTAGAGCTTCTGAATCAGCTCTCATTGTTGGCCAATAAAATCCAGAGCGCAGGGCTCGCTTTCGGAGGGCTCCTGCAGACTGATGTCTGCCGCATATGCCTTCGTGGATTTCTTGTAGCACGTAGCTGGCTTCTTGAGCCGATATACACCGAAGGTGTGGGGATGAAAATCCCTTTTTGTATAGGTCGTTCCCCCAGACAAAGTATCGAGCCTCTTGCCTCCTGATTTTTCGGGCGATTTCTTTGTCTGTGGGCAGGGTGCCTGCCGTTATGTATGTCCTGATAGGGGCCATCTAGGAACTGTCGACCGTGATTGGAAACACGTCTAGGCTTATGCTTGGGGTGCGAAGCATGGTTCGCAAGACTGTCTTAAGTCTCGATTGGCTCGGTGTGGTGGCCAGTTTGGAGAGGGCGTCAGCTTGAGTGTTCTGGTTCCGGAGGATCCTTATGATCAGGACGGATTTGAACCTGCTGATTTCTTGTTTGGCACGCTCCACGTATTTGGTGATAGTGGGGTCCTTTTCCTCAAAGTCTTCATTAAGTTGTCTAACCACTAGTTGCGAGTCGTTGAATAGCTTGACCTTTGAGGCGCCTAGGTCGTAAGCTAGCGATAGTCCGGCTATGAGTGCTTCAAATTCAGGTTGATTGTTGGAGGCGGGGAACGTAAAGTGCAAAGCTTGTTCCACTTTGACTCCATCGGGGCTCTCTACAATGATGACGGCGCTCGTGGATTTCCCGGTCGAGGAGCCGTCTACGTAGACTAGCCATAGGGATTTTTCTACCTGTGGCTCAATTGACTCGTCGTGATCTGAAGCCGGGGCGTCCCCCTGAAGGCGTTCTGACGGAGTCTTTTTGGCGACGAAGTCTGCCAAGGCTTGGGCTTTGATCGTCCGACGGGACTTGTATTAGATGTCGAACTCGGAAAGCTCGACCGCCCAATTTGTCATTCGCCCTGCCAAGTCTGGCTTTTGCAATATTTTCCGCAGGGGTTGGTCAGTTCGGACCATGATTGTGTGTTGTTGGAAATAGGGTCGAAGTCTTCTGACTGAGTGGACAAGAGCGAGTATGAGCTTCTCCACCCGTTGGTACCGAAGTTGGGCTCCCTGCAAGGCATAGCTTGTGTAATAGACCGGGAACTATTCGACTCCTTCCTCCCTTATTAATACTGAACTCATAGCGTGGTCGGTGGTAGCTAGGTAAAGTACGAGAGTTTCTCCTTTGATCGCCTTGGCCAATACTGGAGGCCTAGCTAAGTAGGCTTTGAGGTCCTGGAAAGACTTCTCGCATTGCTCAGTCCATTGAAACGCTGGTGCTATTTTTAGAATTTTGTAGAAGGGGAGGCATCGATCGACCATTCTTGATAAGAATCTGTTGAGGGCTGCCAACCTTCCGTTCAGCCTCTGTACTTTTTTCACCGTTCGTGGTGGTTCCATGTTGAGAATGGCCGCGCATTTCTCGGGGTTGGCTTCGATTCCTCGTTGTGTGATCATGAATCCCAGGAATTTTCCCGCTGATACAACGAAATCGCATTTCGTTGGATTTAACTTCATTTGATGTGCCTGCAAGACCAAGAAGAGCTCTTCGAGGTGCGCCAGGTGTTGTTCGAGCTCCATGGATATGACTACCATGTTGTCGACGTAGACCTCGAGGTTTCGACCTATTTGTTCTCATGAGATGATGTCCATCATCCTTTGATAGGTGGCCCATGCGTTCTTCAATCCGAAAGGCATGACCCTGTAGCAGTAGACGCTTTTATCTGTGGTGAAGGAGGTTTTTTCCTGGTCCTTTGGGTTCATCTGGATCTGGTTGTACCCGGAGAAGGCGTCCAAGAAACTAAGCATCCGGTGTCTGGCGGTCCCATTGACTAATTTGTCTATGTTCGGGAGCGGGTAAGCGTCCTTTGGGTAGGCTTTGTTCAGATTAGTAAAATCTACGCGCATTCGCCACTTCCCATTTGCCTTTTTTACCATCACTACGTTCGACAACCGCTCAGGGTATTGCGATTTGCATATGAAGCCGGCGTCGAGGAGCTTTTGAACCTCTTCATCGATTCCTCGATGCCTTTCCTCACCGAAATGCCGCTTCTTCTGGATTACCCCGGGCCCATTTCTGATGTTGAGGGAATGACATATGAGAGCAGGGTCTATCCTTGGCATGTCCGCAGTGCTCCAAGCGAATACATCCCGGTATTGAGTGACCAATTCCTGGAGCTTCTCTCGGGCCGTCAGATCGAGGAGAGTCCCCACGTAGACTTCTCGGCCGTTCGCTTGATCTATGCAGATGCTTACGAGTTCCTCCGTAGGCTGTGGTCTGGCTCCGGGGATTTTGTCTCGCAGGTCCACTATCTCAGGGGGGTTCGTGGTATGGTCCCCGCGCTTGCTGATGGTGGGTTGGTCGGTCGCACAACACACGTGGTCCTCTGAATCTGCCCATATTTTTGCGATCCTGGCCGGCGTGGGAAACTTCATCACCATATGCGCTGTGGATACGATGACTCGAAGCTTGTTCAGGGTCAGTCGACCCAGAACAGTGTTGTATGCTGACAGTGTCGCTGATATGGCGAACCTCACTTGAGTGCGGACGACCTTGGGTTGGACACCCAGGGCGAGCCATGTCATGAGGGTTCATTTCTTCCTGGTGGGTGAAGAGTATGTTGGTCCTCGTCTGGTGCTAGTTGATCCTCCTGGTGGGCCATTTCTTCCAAAGTTTTGGTGAAGAGTATGTTGGTAACAGCCTTGGGGTCTACTAGCACGTGTCTGACGTCGAACCCTGAGATTTTGGCCGTGATGACCAGCGGCTTATTTGTCTCGGTTGTGCCATCATCGTCGTTGAAGATTACGAGCTGCGTCTTATGTCGCTTGTGACGGTCACTTGGAACGTCATCCGGCCGGCCGTGCACAGATTTCGGGGAACCGCTCGTGTCTGCCATGTGAGTGTCTCGTATCTGTATTGAAGGTCAAAACAAAAACAAGTACGAGTTTTTGAGCGTTAGGTGTATACTCCTAGTCCCTGAAAAAGAAATGTCGTTTAGCGGCAGAGTGCGCAAGGCATTGTGGTCTGAATAAGACCGCGGTGGGCGCCACTGTAACTGTCATTTTTGGCTCAGACAATTGTAATGTGAATTTAGGACTGCAAGGGGTCTTAACCTTCGGGGACTTGTCCTTAGGTGATGCACCTAGGTGCCTACGTACCCTTCGGGAGGGATCAAAGTCCACGTAGTTCGTCATGGTGACGTCTATCGGAGCCGTTAGGCAAGGGTGTTACCTGTATTGGGCCGTGTGCGGCTAAGACATGTCTAAGGTACTCTGGGCGGGCGAGCCGCTCTTAGGAGGTTGCCTTAGTGGGAGAGAGCTATGGTCTCTGAGGGCTGTTGGAAGCCGTGTAAACAGTGTGCTCCAAGGAGGAGGTGAGCTGGTCGAAGGTTCGCCGGAGTGGGGGGCCAATGACGAAGCTCGAGGTCCTGAAAGTGCTTGTAAGAGGTATCTGAGGGTGCTCAGGTACTAAGAGAGTGTGGGATATCGAAGAGGATGTGTGAAAACCCTTTGACAACACTCATTCTAATCATAATATTTTGTATCATTTGGCAAGGTTTTATTGTGATTATTGTGTCCAAATGCATGCTTTCATGGTATTTTGATTCATATGAGTGTTGGATTTAATTCTTGCTAACTCCATGAGTTTATTGTATAAATTGTGTTAATTTCATAACTTTAGCATTTGTGCAAATTTAAGTTCATGATTGGAATTTTCACAAGTGTTGATGGATGTTTTGTAGGTTATCTAGAGAGGATTAGCAAGGAGATCAACATTTGGGAGCCATAATGCAAGTGAAGGAGAAGAACCGGGCACAAACCAAGCAAAAATGACAAGTTTTCAATTCTGCTCACCGCGGTGAGCAAATTGCTCACCGCAGCGAGCAGAATTGTTGAAATGGCCATGTCTGCTCGCTGCAGTGAGCAAATTGCTCACCGCAGCGAGCGACATCAGATAAGCCGCGTTTTTACATAGAAAATCATTTTTTGGGCCGAATTGGTGGACCCCACTCACCCGAATCAGACCTAATTTGCCCCAATACATTAGGGTTAAGTGAGGAGGCTAAGGGGATCATTAATCTTCATCTTTTTCTCCAAGTTTTCACTTTCCTCTCATCTCCAAGCCTCCATTCCCATTCTCTCTTCATCTTCTTCACTCCACCTCCATTCTCACTCATTCTTCTGCAACATTCATCATCATCCATGGCTGGGCATGGTTTGGAGAAGCTTTGTGGAGCATTCTTCATCTCCATGAGTGGCTAAACTTCTAGTGCTTTGGAGGAGGATGATTGGAGCTTGAGCTTTGGCACTTACTAGGGAGTTTTTCTTGTTTTCCATCTACTTCTCTTTATAGATTCATTATTATCTGGTTGATTTTGATGGATTTGTATTGATTGTGGTTCCATGGTTGTGGAACTTAACTTGGTTGTAGTTGGATATTAGGGATTAATATAGATTTGTGATTTGTATTTTCATTCTCCCATTGTGGGTTTTGATTACATTGGATTTGGTTAAATCTTATTGTAGTTTTAATTCATTGTGGAAGTTACTTTAATGACAATGGTATTTGTTGAGTTGAATTCTTATCTATATTGAATTCCCCATTAGCTTCATTGATGGTATTTGATTGGGCTTGTTAATTGTTCGGTTGGCTATTTGCATTCTCTAATTAAATTACCTAAGTTTAGTGGTCACTAAACTACATTAGAAAAATGGTTCCTCATTGATTAACTCCATAATTTTTAGAGAGCAAGGATAGCCCAAAGCATTCTCCAACAAAGCATATCCATCTTAATACATTCACCTCACTTTTACTTGCTTTGAAATATTGAAAAAAAAATCACAAAAAGATTTAGTTTTAGTTTCTTTTAGATACATTTACTCTTCTTGCACACCAACTGTTTGATAAAATTCCTCAAAGACATCCATATTTTTGTGAACATCTTACATAATTGACAATTGAATACATAGGCTACGCGAGAGAGATTCGACCTAGGTTGTGCCACTAGTTTCACATTCTAGCATTAATTTGATTGGTGCCGGCCTCGCGACAAGGCCGCGTTCATCAATTTGGCACCATTGCCGGGGAGCCATTTTGGTTTTTTTTGCAATTCTGCTAGATTTTCACGAAACAAGTTGTCTTCACGTGATCCCTTCGGGAATTGCATAATTTAAGTTTAATTTAATTGTATTTGTGTTTTCGTTTGTGTTTTTCATTTTGTGTTCCTAAGTAGTTTATTCTTGTTTTAGCATTTAGATTGCAACCTTTTTGTTTGATTGTTTTATTGTTTTTTCTGTGTCTTTTCTTCCTTTTGTTTGTTTGTTTAGTGCATGCTAAGAAGTTCTAGAGGAGACCTAATTCCATTGGATTTAGAAATTGAAAGAACTCTTAGGAAAATAAGAAAACTCAAAAAAGAAGTAATTAAGGCTAACCAAGAAAGGGAAAGAGAACTAGCAATAGAAGAAATGGCCGAAGAGGATAACAGGGATAATCGGATGGACAATAGGGAAAGGAATGAAGGAGGTAATAATGTGGTAGATCAACCTAAAAAGTCCATTAAACAATTGAATCAATTTGATGATAATTTTGAATCTTTGGTTGGTGCTACTCCTACTTTTACTACTGATTTTGAAATTAAAGGTTCTCTTGTGCACTCACTTCCAAAGTTTCATGGTCTTCCAGGTGAGAATCCGTATACACATATAAGCTCTCTCCACATGCATTGCATGACGATGAAGCCCGTGGGGGCTAAACTTGAAGAAGTCATGTGGAAGGTTTTCCATCTCACTCTGGAAGGGAAAGCAAAGGTTTGGTATATGAGTTTGCCAAGGTACACCCCAGATGCTTACCAAACATGGGATAATTTGAAGAAGCACTTTACTGAAAAGTATTATCCTTCAAACAAAGTCACCGCAGCAAGAAAACAGATTGCATCTTCAAGGCAAGAAGAGGGTGAAACATTCTATGGATATTGGACACGTGTTCAGGATATGGTAGCAAAATGTCCAAACCATCAAATGCCACTGGAGCACCTAGTCCAAGCTTTTGTCTATGGGTTAACTGATGAAGATGCAAAAATGCTCAATGCAGCTGCTAATGGGTCCATAGAAGACATGCCCCCTGATGAAGCAATGGAGTTGATCAAGAAGCTCGCCTTGAGTAGGCAGAACATTACCACGAGGGATACTTGAGCACTAAAAGAGATATCTCCAGCAGATCGAGATCCATTGTTGGTGAAAGTGGTACATGAACTGTCTACACTAACCAAGAGGGTGGATGGACTGAGCATCCAATCTCCAAGATCACCCACTCAACAGCTAGCTATGGTAGGCGCTAGTTGTACATTCTGCGATTCCCCTATGCACATATAAGCAGATTGCCCTGGTCAATATGAAGATGTGAATGCAATGTATCAAGCACGGCCTGGGCAATACCAACAAAGGGACCCTTACTCCAATACATACAATCCTGGTTGGAGAGATCACCCTAACTTCAGATATGGGAATAGCGGTAATCAGAATACTCAAGGGTTTAGCAGTGGGCAAAGTCAAGGGAACTACCCTTCTAGAGGAGGAAATTCTTATGGTGGTCAATACTCAAATTTTCAAGGGGCTTCACCTAGCCAAGCACCAAAACAGAACACCACCAATGCCATGGTTCCCATTAGTCAAGGTGCACCGTCTTCAAGCAATGATGAGCTTAAACAGCTTCTAGTGAAAGGGTTCTCAGATATTGGTGCAAAATTTGACCAAGAGCGGAGTATCACTGATGATAAAATCAAGGCCGTCGACTCACACGTTGACTCATGCTTCACTAATATCATGAACAAGTTTGAACAAATGGAAGTAAAGCATGACAACCTGAACTCATTTGTCACTCAGCTGTCTAACAAGAAGAGCGATGAACAAGCAAGATCAAGCGGAGCGACGCCTTCTAACACAGTGATCAATCCCAAGTCACTGAATGCCATAAGCCTTAGAAGCGGCAGAAAAGTCAGATTTGAAGACAAGGAAGGTGATGAACAAATTGAAGAAATTGTTTGTGAAACTCCCCCTCTGTCACCACTCAAGCTTTCTGAGAGCTCCAAAGAGACTAGACTGCGGGAAAAAGTTGAAGAAAAGAAGAAGGAGCAACAAGAGGAACCAAAAGAAAAAGAGGAACAAAAGGAGAAGGAAGAAGCAATTAACAAATTCATCTCCACCCAAAAAGGTAATGAGGTAAGTATAAGTGATCTTCCCTTTCCTAATTCATATTTGCTAAGTAAGAAAATCAAGGAAGTTAAAACTGATGAAGAGGCACTGAATTTATTTACCAAGTTAGAAGTTAATATTCCTTTGTTAGATTTGGTAAGAAAAGTGCCTAAATATGCAAAAGTTTTGAAGGAGCTTTGTACAAACAAGAGAAGATTTAGACCAAATGAGAGAGTTCAAGTGAGCTCTAATGTTTCTGCTCTTTTCAAACCCCAAATCCCGGTCAAGTGTCAAGACCCGGGGTCTTTCAGAATTCCATGTACTATTGGTAAGGTTACTATAGGGGGTGCATTACTTGATCTAGGGGCTGCTATTAATGTCATGCCTAAATCTGTTTATCAGGCCCTAGGTGTTAAAACACTCCAACCCACTACAGTAATCTTACAATTAGCAGATAGGTCTATTAGGTGACCTGATGGGATTATAGAGGACATTTTGGACTGAGTGAAAAATTTGCTTATTCCAGCTGATTTTTTTGTTCTTGATATGGCTGCGGGAATGCCTCAAGATTCCACTCTCATTTTAGGTCGTCCCTTTTTGAGAACTGCTAACACTTTGATTAGCATGAAAGAAGGAACGATCTCTATGGAAGTGGGAGATCATAAAGTTAATTTTAATATGTATGAGGCCATGAAGCATCCATATGAGGACTATTCTTTACTTGGGGTTAGTGCAATAGATGTAATCATGGAAGATGAACATGTAGGTTATAAGTTTGATGATGATAATTCTGAATCTACTGTTGATGCATTTTCTGATGTTTATTTTTCATTCACTGAACTTTTGCATGCTGATGATGACACTCTTGATTCATTCTCTTCTTTATATTCTTTTCCACCTACTTGATCTTGTGGAGGTAATCCCTCATGTCTTAACTGCATGTCAGTTGATTGTACACGTGGTACCCCTCAATCTGATACATTTTCTGTGACTAGTTACTCTTTGGATTCTCTTTCTTCTTTGAGCAGTTATGATGGCCCTTTGGGGAAGTTATTCATTGAGTTTTTAGGTGAGTCAAGCAATGAAGCGGGGAAGGTGATCCAAAACAAGGTTCAATACATTCTACCATGTGAAGACCCCTTGCTGCTTCTCCGCCTTCTCACCTATTCCAAGGGCAACATAGTAAAAGAAAGGAGATCGCGGTTAAGGCTGAGTCAACCGAAGAAGGGAACATACGACCAAGGTTTGAATGCATGGAAGTTGAGGCAAGTGGTAAAAATGAAATTTTAAAGGGAAGTACTCTTGCCACTTTAGATGTTCAAAAATTAGTTCCTTCTGTAATCCAACCTCCCACTCTAGAGCTCAAAGAGCTCCCTTCAAATCTAAAGTATGTTTTCTTAGAGTCAAATAACCAATTACCAGTGATCATTGCTAATGGGTTATCTGACGAGAATGAAGGGAAGCTTTTAAACCTTTTGAGAAAACATAAAAGAGCAATAGGGTGGACTTTAGCAGATATACCAGGGATTAGTCCTACAATTTGTACACATAGAATTCTGCTAGAGGAGGGGTCGCAGCCCAAGCGGCAACCCCAAAGAAGGTTGAATCCTTTGATTTTAGATGTGGTCAAGAAAGAGGTCACTAAGCTTTTGAGTGCGGGTATTATATACCCAATTTCTGATAGTATATGGGTTAGCCCTGTGCAGGTTGTTCCAAAGAAGAGTGGGATCACAATAGTGAAAAATGAGAAGGATGAGTTGATTCCCACTAGAGTCCAGAATTCGTGGCGCATGTGTATTGACTATAGAAAATTAAATGACGCCACTAGAAAGGACCATTTCCCTTTACCCTTTATTGACCAGATGCTTGAGAGGCTTGCTGGCAAGTCTTATTACTGTTCCTTGATGGCTTCTCTGGTTATTTTCAGGTACCCATAGCTCCGGAGGACCAAGAAAAGACCACTTTTACTTGCCCCTTTGGTACATTTGCATATAGGAGAATGCCTTTCGGTTTGTGTAATGCTCCTGGTACATTTCAGCGTTCTATGATGTCTATTTTTTCTGATTTTCTTGAACAATGCATGGATGTATTTATGGATGATTTTACAGTTTATGGAGAGTCATTTGATGCATGTTTAGACAACTTGGATAAAATTCTTGCTAGATGTTCTGAAAAGGGTCTTGTGCTAAATTATGAAAAGTGCCATTTTATGGTTGATCAAGGAATTGTTTTAGGGCATTTAATTTCTGAAAAAAGGATTGAGGTGGATAAAGCAAAAATAGAAGTAATCTCCTCCCTCCCATACCCCACATGTGTTAAAGAGATTAGATCATTTTTGGGTCATGCAGGGTTCTATAGGAGGTTCATTAAGGATTTTAGCAAAATTGCATATCCATTGTCTCAATTACTTCAAAAAGATGCAGAGTTTAACTTTAGTGAAGCTTGTAAGGTAGCATTTGATGAACTTAAAGCTAGGCTTGTGACACCACCTATTCTTACTGCGCCTAACTGGAATTTACACTTTGAAATTTCTTGTGATGCATCTAACTTTGCAGTGGGAGCCATGTTAGGGCAAAAGAAGAACAAGATGTCTAGGGTGATTGCTTATGCTTCCAAAACATTGGACACGGCTCAGATCAATTACACCACTACTGAGAAGGAACTTTTTGCCGTAGTCTTTGCCTTGGAAAAATTTCGTCCTTACTTGTTAAATTCTAGAGTTGTTGTGTATTCTGACCATGCAGCAGTTAGGTACCTCTTTTCAAAGCCTCACTCCAAGCCGAGGCTACTTAGGTGGGCCCTTCTCCTACAGGAATTTGATATGGAGATAAAAGATAGAGCAGGAGCGGAGAACCACGTAGCAGATCATTTGAGCCGTTTGCCAAATGATACTCAGGGAGTTGACAATTCTAATTCCATTTTTGATGCATTCCCTGATTCTTCATTGTGTACCATTGCTCGTCGTGAGCCTTGGTACGGCCACATTGTTAATTTCATCACTAGTGGAGTAACTCCTCCATCCATGTCTACATTTCAGGTTCAGAAGCTGAAGCACGATGCCAAATTCTATGCTTGGGATGCGCCGCATCTTTGGAGGTTGTGTGCTGACCAAGTCATACGAAGATGCATACCAGAAGAAGAGCAAGAAAGCATCCTCTCAGCCTGCCATACCTTGTCTTGTGGAGGGCACTTTAGTGGGAAAAAGACTTCTAGAAAGATCTTAGACAGTGGGTTTTATTGGCCAAACCTAGTCAGGGATTCTATAAACTTTTGTAAAGCATGTGATAGATGCCAACGTTTTGGAGGTATAGGATGGAAACAAGAGATGCCCCAACAACCTATCCTTTTCTGTGAGCTTTTGATGTTTGGGGAATAGATTTTATGGGTCTTTTCCCTCCGTCCAATGGATTTTTATATATTTTGTTGGCTGTGGATTATGTTTCAAAGTGGGTAGAAGCTATCCCAACTAGGAAAGATGATGCCCAAACTGTGTCCAAGTTTATCAAATCCCACATCCTATGTAGGTTTGGAGCACCTAGAGCGATCATCAGTGACCAGGGCACCCATTTCTGCAACAGGCTTTTCAATAACCTGTTGACAAAACATGGTGTCCAACATAAAGTTTCCACTGCTTACCATCCACAAACAAATGGCCAGGCTGAGGTGTCAAACAGGGAAATCAAGAGAATTTTAGAAAGGATCGTCCAACCTTCAAGAAAAGATTGGAGCTTAAGGTTGGAAGAAGCCTTATGGGCTTACCGAACTGCTTTCAAGACCCCAATTGGTATGTCCCCATACCGGTTGGTTTTTGGGAAGGCATGTCATCTTCCAGTAGAGCTTGAACATAAAGCATACTGGGCAGTCAGAAAGTGCAATTTGGACCTTGAAGCAGCTGGTGAGGAGAGAAAGCTTCAGATGCAAGAGATGGACGAGTTAAGAGCTGAGGCATATGAAAACTCGAGACTCTACAAAGAAAAGACAAAGAAGATACATGATAGTGGAATCTTGAGGAAGAGTTTCAATGTCGGCGACAAAGTGTTGAAGTTCAAGGCTCGTTACAAGTTTAAACAAGGGAAGCTGCAAACTCAATGGGACGGCCCTTATACTGTTACGAGGGTGTTTCCCTATGGTGCTATTGAGATAAAAGAGGATGCGAGTGGAGCAACACACCTCGTTAATGGCCATTTGCTGAAATTGTACAAGGAGAGCTTCAAGCCCCCATAAGGGGCCAGGTCGTCTCTTTCCCTTCTCCTATCTTGTGGCGTTTTGATTGTTTTTTTTTATCATGCTTTGCTTAAGATAAGTGTGGGGAAGAGACCTCCCAGTAGTTGGTAGATGTAGAATTTTTCCTTAATTAAATATGTTTTTAGTTATTTTATTATGTCTTTGTTTCCTTGCGTGTTTATTTTGTTTTGTATTTTTCACTCCCTAGATGTTGAAATTATGATATGATCATGCTTGATGTTTGATTGGATCTTTGTGGTTGCCATGTGATGAGTATTTGGGGTGATCATGGTTGATTATGATGTTAGAAATTTGGACCATTAGGTTTTGAATGTTTAAGAATTAGTTAAGTTAATGATTTGAGTTAATATATTTATACATTTATTATATATATATTTTATACATATTTTAGCTTGAGTTAATATATTTATATATTTATTATATATTTTATACGTATTTACATTTCCCCCCCCCCCCCTCCTTATTGCTCTCTGCTCACTGCAGTGAACAAAATGCTCACTGCAGCGAGCAGGCCCATTAATTTGGGCCCAGCTGCTCGTTGTAGCGAGCAGGGGGCTTGCTCGCTATAGCGAGCAGCCTTGCTCACTATAGTGAGCAACGAAAAAGGGGGGCCTTTTTTTAAAAAAAAAATTTATTTGATTGTATTTTTTTATATATATTATTTTATAATTTTTTTTAAAAAAAAAAAATCTTATCCCTTTCTTCTTTCTTCTTCACCATAACCCTACCCCCATTCTTCTTTCTTCTTTCTTCTTCCCCTCTCTTTCCCAACTCCTCCACAGCCCTAGCCCCACCCTTCCCTTCCACCATAGCCCCTCCACCACATCCTCTCCACTCTTCCATTCTTTCTCTTCTCCACTCTTCTCCACCCTTCTCTACCCTTCCCCACCCCAACCCTACCCTTCCAAACACCCGCCCACCTCCACCATATTTTCCGGCGAGAATCTCGCCGGAAATCTTATCCCTTTCTTCCTCTTTCTCACTCTTTCCTAAATCTCCTCCACCCACTCCATCAATCTTCCAAACCCACCCCCATCCCTTCCCCACCACAACCCCACCCCTCCAAACACCCGCCCACCCCCACCATATTTTCCGGCGAGAATCTCGCCGGAAATCTCCTTCCATCCACCATAACCCCTCCACTCTTCCATTCTTCCTCAACCCCACACCATACCCACCCTTCACCAACTCCCCCACCTCCTTCCCTCTCTCTCAAGGTAATTTTTTCTTTTTATTTATTATTTTCTTTTATTTACTTCTTATTATTATTATTATTTGTTATTTTAATTTATTTTCTGAATTTCTAAAATATCTATTTAGTTAGTTAAATTTTATTAGATTTAGGCATTAGGTCCTGTGACTAGTATTAGGTATTTTTGGTAAATAGTCTTATTTAGGTTTGACTTTTAGTTAGTTTTTTATTTATTTATTTATTTACCTATGTTTAATCTAATTTAATTTTCTTATTTATCTGCGTATCTTAGTTAATTAGTTAGTTTCTTATTGTGTTGGTGTGTTAGCTAGATTATTAGCTTATGGAAACTCTTAAACATAGTTAGCGCTATTTCACTTTTGCTTAATTTTAAAGTGTCTAAGTTTGTTTAAATTAATTAAGTCCTAGAGCATTGTTAGTTTAGTTTCACTTTCCATCTCTTTTCATTTTTTTTCTTTTTCTCTAGATTTGGTAGATTAGGTTGTGTATACCCTAGGCTGGATAGAGCATTTTTTTTTTCTTTTCTCTTTTTTTTCCTGATTGTTATGTTTAGCTGATATCCTAGGACTGTTTGTTTGTATTTTGAATTTTCCTTTACAGCTACCATGCCACCAAAGAAGTTAACACGTAAACAAGCCAGTGACCAAATTTTTATTTGCAATCTGCACCCCGAGCGTGCTTTTCCAGTAAACAACAGAGTCGAATTCTATTGTCAGCTCGAGCAAGGTGGCCTTGAAAGTTTAATTCGGCATAGAGATTTGGGAAATGAAACCTTTGTGCGTCACTTTTATACCCATGCCAGGCATTCGAAAGACATGGACATCACATTCAGGAGCGTTCCAGTTAAAACTTTCAATGCTTCTGGGATTAGGTCATATTACAATCTTCCTCGTGTCAACGAGTGCCGCTATGAAGAGCTGAAAGATGACAACACGAATTTTCCTTGGAATGAAATTGAGGGGGAATTGGGTGCATGTTGGGACCCACAAGAGGGAAGTAAGCGCTACATTTTGCGTAGTGACATGAATGCCACAGCGCGAATCTGGTTAATCTTGGTAGCCAGTAATATCAAACCTTCTAAATATTTGACCAAGATTTCTCGAAAGACAGCGCTTCTTCTTTACCTCCTCATGACCAATCAGCCTGTTAAATTGGAAGCCATCATTTACAAGAGCTTGTGTAAAGTTGCATACAATGGACGGGCGGGATGTGCTTTAATATTTCCACACATGATAAGTGATTTTTACTTCAATGCTGGTGTCCCCGAAGATGATACTGATGCCAAGTTCAAACCCAAGCACCAATTAGATTATAAGAGGGTTGGCAAAGGCAGGGTTGATCCAGATGACCCGTGCACCAGTGAAGCACAAGCTCATCCTACTGCTGAGGCATCCGCACAACCGTCTGACAGAGAGCTCTTACTTAGCATATTGGCAAATCAGGAGCGAATTCTGCGGGATCATGATCACTTCAGAGAACAGCTGAGTCACATTAATGAGCGACTTGATTCCTATCCGCATCCTATGGACATAGACATTCCACAGGGAACAGTTCGCTTGGATCTAGCCGCCAGTGGGGCCACAATGCCTCTCAACCTAGACGAGTTCGGGGACGAGAGTTGATTTGCTTTTGGTGGCATGGTTGCAATGGCTTTGTTCTACTATGAAATTGTAGCTGCAAAATTTTAGTTTTAGTTTTTATCTGCATTGTTTGCTTTCCCTTTTGCTGTTGTGTTGTTTTATTTTTCTTGTCTCTGGTAGTCAGTAGGTTTTGGTCCAAATTCGCTAACATTGAGTAACTCGGGCTACTGATGGCCTGCTTAGTACTAAGTACTCTTGATGACTCCTTTGCACCACTTTTCACATGGAAATTCTGAGTTCTGATGGGCTGTTTATATTGATGCATTCTTCTTCCTTTGTGTTGCTATTTTTCTGTTTGTACTGTTTTATTGTTCATCCCTATCTGTCTCTCCCTTTTTGTTCTCCTTTCCGCATTGAGGACAATGCTTAATTCAAGTGTGGGGAGGGATGTTTGTCATGCTTATCATGCTTTTAGATAACAGGAAATAGCTTAAATGCATGTTAGACTAAATTGTTTCGATTTTTTGTTGGAAGAATTTTGCTTAAGGATCCCTTTTGAGGAATGCATGTAGTTCTTAAATTAAATATGATTGATGCATGCAAATAGGGTATTATGCTTGATCTACTTGTATAATGTTCATGAGTTGATTCCTATGTATTTGAGGAACCCATGTTGTAGCAACTCATGAAATTCAATTGCAAATACCCAACTAAACCCATGCTTAATCTTTGCTTCTGATTTAGCTTTTTGATAAAGTGTTTTCAAGGTTTGCTTTAGAGTTCATTGGGTTTCTTGCTTAAGTCTAAATGGTTTGCAACTTCTCAATTAGCTCACTTTCTTTGTTTTACAACTTAAGCAAGTTAACCAAGTTTAGTATCCAGTTGGCTTTACAAGTGACCAATTTGAGAGTCAAGCCTTGTGGGAAGCTATTTGAGCCAAACACTAAATTCTTTTCGTTGATTATCATTGAGTGTAATTTGTTTGCTCATGCCGGTTCTAGAACTTGTTTTTAATCTTAATTGAAGCTTTACATGCATTAGTTGATAGAAATGACTGAGGCATTCATTTCATTCACCTTTTTCCCAAACACAAACCCCATTTACATTTCCCTTTGTCACCCATTTGAGCCTTGTATTAGCAATTTTCAAGATAATTCATCATTTGATTCTTGATTGAGTATTGCATTTTGACCCGTTTCATATATTGTCTAACCACTCATTCTCATGGGTTAAATTTGCCTAGTGATTCAAGTAAGCCAAAAAGGCTTGAAAAAAAAAGAGGAGATATTAGAAAAAAAAAGAGAAAGAAAGAAATGGAATCAAAAAAAAAAAAGAGAGAACGAAATAAAAGTGCAATTTAAATAAATAAAAAAATAAGGATCTAAGGCGATTCCCTTTGGTGGATAGAGAATGACTGTTGGGTTAGCAATTTTTCTTTTTGGTCAATCTTCCTTACTTATTCAAGAATCTATATATTCTTTATGCTTGATAACTGCTAGCTTCTTTTCCAAACACTTTTCCCTTTTAGCCATTCCTCCATCGTTTCAAGCTTTTAAAGACCTCTTGATCTATTTCATTAATGCATTTGTAGTGGAGGTATAGAATAATCACAAGCTTATGGCAACCAGCTGGTAAAACAAATTTGAGTGAAAATAGTCCAACAATGGTGAGTGAGAGATTTAATTGTTCTTTGGTCGGTTGTATTTGCTGGTTGGCTACTCCGCTTGTTTCTATTTGCTTCAGTTGTTAGATTTAAGAATGGAGATACTTGATTAGTTGCTTTCATATTTTGTCTTGGTGGATTCCTGTCGCTCTCGATGCTTTCTTTTATTAGACTTTTAACTAATTGCTTTGCTCAGGAGTGCAAAGATTTAAGTGTGGGGAGATTGGCAACACTCATTCTAATCATAATATTTTGTATCATTTGGCAAGGTTTTATTGTGATTATTGTGTCCAAATGCATGCTTTCATGGTATTTTGATTCATATGAGTGTTGGATTTAATTCTTGCTAACTCCATGAGTTTATTGTATAAATTGTGTTAATTTCATAACTTTAGCATTTGTGCAAATTTAAGTTCATGATTGGAATTTTCACAAGTGTTGATGGATGTTTTGTAGGTTATCTAGAGAGGATTAGCAAGGAGATCAACATTTGGGAGCCATAATGCAAGTGAAGGAGAAGAACCAGGCACAAACCAAGCAAAAATGACAAGTTTTCAATTCTGCTCACCGCGGTGAGCAAATTGCTCACCGCAGCGAGCAGAATTGTTGAAATGGCCATGTCTGCTCGCTGCTGTGAGCAAATTGCTCACCGCAGCGAGCGACATCAGATAAGCCGCGTTTTTACATCAGAAAATCATTTTTTGGGCCGAATTGGTGGACCCCACTCACCTGAATCAGACCTAATTTGCCCCAATACATTAGGGTTAAGTGAGGAGGCTAAGGGGATCATTAATCTTCATCTTTTTCTCCATGTTTTCACTTTCCTCTCATCTCCAAGCCTCCATTCCCATTCTCTCTTCATCTTCTTCACTCCACCTCCATTCTCACTCATTTCTTCTGCAACATTCATCATCATCCATGGCTGGGCACGGTTTGGAGAAGCTTTGTGGAGCATTCTTCATCTCCATGAGTGGCTAAACTTCTAGTGCTTTGGAGGAGGATGATTGGAGCTTGAGCTTTGGCACTTACTAGGGAGTTTTTCTTGTTTTCCATCTACTTCTCTTTATAGATTCATTATTATCTGGTTGATTTTGATGGATTTGTATTGATTGTGGTTCCATGGTTGTGGAACTTAACTTGGTTGTAGTTGGATATTAGGGATTAATATAGATTTGTGATTTGTATTTTCATTCTCCCATTGTGGGTTTTGATTACATTGGATTTGGTTAAATCTTATTGTAGTTTTAATTCATTGTGGAAGTTACTTTAATGACAATGGTATTTGTTGAGTTGAATTCTTATCGATATTGAATTCCCCATTTGCTTCATTGATGGTATTTGATTGGGCTTGTTAATTGTCCGGTTGGCTATTTGCATTCTCTAATTAAATTACCTAAGTTTAGTGGTCACTAAACTACATTAGAAAAATGGTTCCTCATGGATTAACTCCATAATTTTTAGAGAGCAAGGATAGCCCAAAGCATTCTCCAACAAAGCATATCCATCTTAATACATTCACCTCACTTTTACTTGCTTTGAATTATTGAAAAAAAAATCACAAAAAGATTAGTTTTAGTTTCTTTTAGATACATTTACTCTTCTTGCACACCAACTGTTTGATAAAATTCCTCAAAGACATCCATATTTTTGTGAACATCTTACATAATTGACAATTGAATACATAGGCTCCGCGAGAGAGATTCGACCTAGGTTGTGCCACTAGCTGCACATTCTAGCATTAATTTGATTGGTGCCGGCCTCGCGAGAAGGCCGCGTTCATCACCCTTCAGGTTGCATCTAATTTTGTTGAGGCTAGATTCCTTTTTTAGTCCCCCGAGTGAGGGTCTATTTATACTTGCGTGTGGGGAGATCGTGCTCGACCCACGACCTCGTGGGACGTGGGTTGTCCCACGAGTCTTGTGGAGATCCCACGTCTGGTTGAGTGGAGGCTCCGTGTGGTGACGTTGGCGAGGGCCACGTAATGGATGGATGAGTGGTGCCACGTTTCTCTAGCGGCTGCTGGGGCCGTACTTCTAGAACGTCAGTGCCACGTGTCCCTAGGCAGAATATTCCGTAGTTATATAAGTTAAAATTAATAATAATAATTTTAATAATTAAAAGCACAAAATTTGATTTAATATTTAATATTATAATTTATAATATATATATTATTTTGGGTATTGGATATCGGGTACTATCCGCTCATTTATTTTGGACGGATACAGAGTATCCGAAGGTAACATTCGCACCCACCCATTACCCAATAGATTATTATATTCTACTACCCGTACCCTATCTGATATCCATCGAATATCAGATAGTATTTTCGAACGGATAGCATCGCGTACCCATAATCTAACTACCCATTACCACCCCTAATTAAGTCCAAGTCCGTAATAATATACAAGTGGCACGGCCTCAGCACCCGCTAGAGACACGTGGCACCACTCATCTATCGGTTGCGTGGCCCTTGCCCACGTCACCTCACAGAGCTTCCCCTCCACTGGACATGGGATCTCCACAAGCCTCGTGGGACGACCCATATCCCACGAGGTCGTGGGTCGAGCACGATCTCCCCACACTCGAGTATAAACAGACCCTCACTCGAGGGACTAAGCAAGCAATCTAGTCTCAACAGAACTACACGCAACCTAAAGGATTACCATACCTCATCTCTGATATTTCCATTCTCTCTCGATACCTGAGCACCCTCAGATACCTCACGCAAGTCCTTTCCATGCCACGAGCTCCGTTACTGGCCCCCATTTCGGCCAACCTCGGGCAAGCTCACTTCCTCCTCAGTGCATACCGTTAACAGGGCTTCCACCAGCCCTCAGAGACCATAGCTTTCTCCCACTAAGGCAACCTCCTAAGAGCGGCTCGCCCGTCCGGAGTACCTTAGGCACGACTTAATCGCACACGGCAACACAGGTAACAACCTTGCCTAACGGCTCCAATAGACGTCAGCATGACGAACTACGTGGACTTTGATCCCTCCCGAAGGGTACGTAGGCACCTAGGTGTACCACCTAAGGACAAGTCCCCCGAGGTTAAGACCCCTTGCGGTCCTAATTACAAATTACAATTGTCTGAACCAAAAATGACAGTTACAGTGGCGCCACCGCGTTCTTATTCAGACCACAATGCCTTGCGCACTCTGCCGCTAAACATCATTTCTTTTTCGGGTAGTAGGAGTATACACCTAACGCTCAGAAACTCGTATTTGTTTTTGTTTTGATCTCCAATACAGGATGACCGACTCGAACGTCCCCACAACCACGACTGACGCTAGCGCTTTGAGACGCAGCACGAGGAACCGACAGGGAACGGCCGAACCGGTCACAACCGAGGCATGCGGATCAAGTGCAACCTAGTGTCAAAGCTCCTCAATAACACAAGTAGCCATCACGGAGACCGTGGTCCAGAACCCGACATCTAGAGAGGAAACTTGCCCTCAACACCCGTATGGCATGCCACACGTCCCTTGCCCCGCAACCGGTTGTCAAGAAATGACAGAGCCAGCGTGGAACCCGCGAGACGCTGAGATCACCCGCCTTGAGGCAGAAGTAGCAGCTCTACGCCAACAACGATGGGAGGAGGATAGGAACCTCGCCCCAGCAAATGCAAGCGCTCAATTACCTTTAGTGCCGCACGGCGCAACGACAGGACCCTCCAGCGACCATACTAGCCCACCCGCAATTCAATTTGGGACCTTACCAATGCAGTTCGCACGATTGTCACTAACAGCGGCACCACCTCCAACGGTGATCCCACTTGGACCAACCTTGGTCACCGGACAGGCAGCACCACCCGTCACGAACTATCCGCGACCACCAGTTCCAAACTACCCTCTGAGATCCTACCTCCATATGCCATGGGCAGCGGCCTACAACCAGCAGTGGCCCGCGATCTACTTCCAAGGAAAGGGGAGGCACCCCTTCACCCAGCAGGTCATGAATGAGCACGTGCCCATGGGTTTCAAAATGCCCTTCCATATAGAACCTTATGGCGAAGAAACCGATCCGCAGGATCACCTAAACACCTTCAACTCGGCCATGTCGATATTGGGCATGACGGACGGCCAACAGTGCTGAGTCTTCTCGTCGACCCTGAAAGAAGCCGCCTTGAGATGGTTCTCCTTACTGCCCACCAATTCGATCCACAACTTCGAACAACTGGCACAGAATTTCCTCACACAGTTCGCCAGTAGCAAAGAATACCAGAAAAACGAAGACTCCTTCATTTGTTTCCACCAGGAGGAAGGGGAAACCCTGCAAGCCTTCCTGGCCTGCTTCACCAAGCTCTCGCTCCAAGTCTGAGGCCTACAGGATGCCGTTGCCATCTTTGTCATAAAGCAAGGTCTTCGATGCTCACAATTCTATGGGGAACTAAACAGATGCCCCGTCGCCACCTTACAGGAGCTTATGGACCGTGCGGAGTGGTTCATTCAAGAGGAAAACGCTCAGATCGCCAAGGACAAAATGAGAAAATTCCTAATAAGCCGGGCCGACATGGAACGGGCAGAGAAGAAAAAGGAGAAGACGGGAATTGAGAACCAAGCCCCCAAGGAGAAAAGCAATAGGAAGAGGTCACCACCTCGACCTTGGACGCCTCCCAGGGACAGTTCACGAGTTATACTCCCCTCAACAAGTCTCATGTTGGGGTGTTGGAAGAAATTTATCACTCGGACATGCTCAGCTTCCCCCCGCAGGTCAAAAGACGTAAGACGAGACGAGCGGTAGACAAGTCCAAGTACTGCCAATTCCACAAGGATTACGGATACGAAACCAACGATTACATCCATCTAAAGGATCAAATCGAGGACGTAATCCGAAAAGGACAGCTCGGCAGATTCATCAAGGAAGAAAGCAGGGCTAATACCGAACACCCTCGAGAGGCCAACGACCAAGCACCTACCCGCGGGGTCATCAACGTCATAGCAGGCGGACTACAGCGAGGGACCTCCTCCCTACCACAAAACAAGAAGAGGATGGAGCGTTCTATACTCGCCCTCGATTATGCTCCGAAGCACAAAAAGAGAAGCGAGACCAAAGGAGACCCCATTACCTTCGACCTCACTAACCTAGAGGGACCAGTCCGTGACGACCCTATGGTAGTGACCGCTATAATGGCCAACTACGAAGTCAAGAGTCTTGATCGACCAAGGATCTTCAGCAGACGTTGTCTACTTCGACACCTTCAGAAAGCTCGGGTTGAATGACGCCAGCCTGAGTCCATTCCCCGGTATGCTCATAAGGTTCTCAGGAGCCCAGGTTCCAGCAGAAGGAATCATCACCGCCCGAACAACTATGGGCACCTTACCAAAGGTCGCGAGCCTTGATGTAGACTTCATCATCGTCTCAGCACCATCAGCATACAATGCAATCCTAGGGCGACCGTCCCTAAACAAACTCAGAGCTGTAGTGTCTACCGCATAACTCACAATAAAGTTCCCAACACCCCACGGGGTTGGAGAAATCATAGCAGACCAAAAACTGGCGCGAGCATGCTACGCAGCGAGCTTAACCAAGACCGTCAAGGTCGCCCGCCTCGGTCCCAAAGGAATATGCGAGGAACCCCCCGAGGGTAAAGAGTCCAGAGAAAGTAAGCCAGAGTCCGCCCGCTCGGACCTAACCTCCGCTTAGACTCCGAACGCACTTTACGCTATCACACCACCTTTAAGTCAAGTCGCATATGTCTCTACTTTGAATTTAGGATTTTCAGCCTGACCAAGGCTCGCCTGACTTAGGCAATCCGAATCTAAACATTTTGCTTACCTTCAGCCTAACTAAGGCTAGCCCGACCGAGGCTGCACGAATGTAACCATTTTGTCTATTATTAAAAGTACTTCTTTTCAGCTAGAAACAAGACTCCAACTTTGCAAAGTACTCGCATAAGTCCTGCCACAAGACAATGGGCTCGACCACCCTAAAAAACGCTAAGCGCCCCCAGGGCCAAGCTAAAATGTCCCCTAGTAGCGCGGTAAAAACCCCTTAGGTGCAAAAAACACAAAGCGAACGTTCGACAAACCTGCTAGCAAAATCGCATACAAACCGTCCTGATCACACCGTGCTCATGCAAAAAATCTTTTTACCCAGATGTAAAAAGACAACTATAAAAAGAGATACTGCATACATGACTTTTTGCCCAGAAGTAAAAAGGAAGCAAGAGAAAACTCTTTGCCAAAAATCATTCTCATTGGATGCCAAAAATGAGAGGGCGTCCGCCCATTACAAAGGGTAAACACCCTAAAAATTACATAAACCTATTCTTGGGCATCCCTAAGATCTACAAAGGCCTCAACCCTAGCAGGCTCCGCATGGCCAGTACCTTCCGACGACCCCCGCCTGGTCGCCTCAACTAGCTGTTGAGAAGTAGGTCCAATCCCCGGAGCTCGCCCACCGATTTGAGACAACACTTGGTGATCCACCAAGCGGTCGGTCAGCCGACGAAGGAAAGCAAGATTCAACGGAGGGTCTGTTTCCATCCAACCGCGAAGCTCACCTTCGAAAAACTATAAGGAAGGATGCAGGGAAGCCACCCACTCCACTAGAAATCTCTCCCCCCGGTGACGCTCGAGCTACTCGACCGCAAGGAGCATGCCATACATCCTCTGAGCGGGCAGCTCCCCCTAAAGATCAGCAACGTCGGTGACCTTGCCCTCAGCTGCTAGCCGACCAGAAAGGTTCTCGGCAGCGCGAACCTCCGCACCCCGTAAGGCTTCACGGAGTGAATGCAGCTCCTGCTGACGCCTCTCAGCGTCATCCCGACGGACGATCAGCTCCTTGCGAGTCCTCTCCAACTCCGAGCGAAGAAACGCAACCTTGGCAGGCTGACCAGCTTCAGCCCTAAGACGGACAACCTCTTGAGTCAAGGACTTAACCTTACGTCCTTGATCCTCACACTCCAGCTTCTTGACGGACAGTTGCTCCCGTACGTCTGCCAACCTCTTCTGGGAGACCTTTAGAGCCTGGCTCTTAGAGGCCGCAACACCGAAAAACTGATCCTGGTCGCGACAAATTTACTCCTGCAAGAAGTATACACATACAGCGGAGTCAGGAACACAAGCCAAAGCAAAACGAGGAGAACACCAAGACAAGGGAGCTTACCACGCGCTTCTCCCACTCAAAACCGGCTTGGTGGAAGTCAACCAACGCTTCAACCACCCGACCGAAGAATCGGACAGCGAGATTCAGTGGCGAAGTGTTCAGCCCCCTAGCTTCCCTCTCCCACATCTCCACGGGGAAGCGCCTGCCCAGTGTCACCAGCACGAAAGACGATCCCCCCTCCGGTGGCCCAAGGGGTTCAGAAGGGCCGACGCTCGACCCAGGAACAAGATCTCTCGTGGCAGCCGTCTGACTCACCACTACATTCCCTCTATCTGAGGGGGCTCTGGCCTCCATGGCCGCATCACCAGACCCCGCGACTTCCTCAACCGCAGGTTCACCCGCCGCAGTCTGAGGCGCGGGGGAGTCTCCAATAGACTCCTCAACGACCACCCTGGCCCTCTTAGCAGGAGGCTGATTAACCCCTTCAGCGGGGCTGAGGACGGGAGGACGAGTAGAGAGTATCACCCTCATGGGTGATTGACGGACGGGAGCGAAAGTAGTAATAGAGGTAGGAACAGGGGTAGCGGCAGAAACAGGAACAACATCTCCCGCCGGAGCCTCCACCTGTCCATCCCCTTGGTCAGTACTCCGCCGAGCGGCTTGCGGAGACAATCGCAACTCCACACTGGCAGGTCGCTTCTTGGGCCCTCCTTCTCTACCCTTGGGCAACTCCACAGCAGAGGCTCCTCTCCTTTCCCTCTCCCAGGGTCCGCTCGCACCAACCTTCCCATCTTTCTTCCTCTTCTCCCTCGGAAGAACCTCTTGACAACGCTCCCTCTCGGAAGATGGAGGCACGAGAAGCCATCCTTCCCTCTCACCACCAGAAGGTACCACCGCAGGGACATCGGCGGCTCCTCCCGGGGACAGGCCTTGGTGACCATTCTTCCTCCCTCTACTCTGACTAGTATCGCGAGTACGGATCAAAGGAGGAGGAGGAGGAGGAGGAGAAGATGAGGGAAGATCCTCCAAATCGGTAAGTCGAAGGGGTAGTAGCTATAGTCATCACCTCCACCAACCATTGCGGAAACTCGACAGAAGCAAGAATCAAAGCAAGAATCAGAAAAGGCCAAAGCAAAGGCAGGGAAAACAGAGGCAACGGAGAAAGGTGAATGCAAACGTAAAGTCACAAACTTTCAAACGTTGGGTATTTATAGGATACCCTGAGGCGCGACGATTCAAAAACTTCGACCCTTCGTATCCCGCAATGGATAAAACCCATTATCCTCTACAATTAAGCCCAGGTGCAACCACTCACTTCAATCGCACACGTGGAAAGAAGCAACGGACGGGATGCGCAGCCAGTGCAAAGGAGACACAAAGACCGAAATGCCCTCGAGAACCCAAGAGTCGCTTCGAGACACTTGAGGACCTTTTCGTGAAACTCTCTACCTAGACTAATGATGGCTACCCTCGGAAACGAACCCGTATTTAATGAAGGAGAAACGGTGGCAAAACACTTAAGTGACAAGGGCACCCGTTCAAGCTTTGACACGTGGCACCTGCAACAAAGCCCGCTCCTTCAACAAACAACCCTCAGCAAGGAAGCCACTGTCAGCCACTGACCACGGACGAACACAGCCAGAGGAGAGCCTTTCAAAATGACCAAACGGCCACTGAACTTTGGGTTTCCCCACTAGCTCTCGAAGGGCATTTCGGGAAATGCCCCTCTGAGCAATGATGACTCCGCCTCGGTAAGCCGCGTACTTACTGCAGAGACGGCCCAAAAACTTGCTGAGGAAGTCAAGTGTCCAGCCATCCAGTTCAGGACACGCGTCCTCTCCAAGACATCTCCTTTTCTACGGAACGATGTGCGAGAGCCAACTTCGCGAGTCGAACGGCTAGCTCCCATAACCGCGACGCTAAGCGGACGAGCTATCCCGCGAGTAAAGGCAGCGAAAATTCCTAAGTATCATACAGGCAAAGGAACTTAAGTCCACGGGCGCCCGACACCCGTACACTTGTGGGACTTATGTAATTATGGAATATTCTGCCCTGGGACACGTGGCACAGACGTTCTAGAAGCACGGCCTCAGCACCAGCTAGAGACACGTGGCACAACTCATCTATCAGTTACGTGGCCCTTGCCCACGTCACCTCACGGAGCTTCCCCTCCACCGGACGTGGGATCTCCTCATGTCGTGGGTCGAGCACGATCTCCCCACACTCGAGTATAAATAGACCCTCACTCGGGGGACTAAGCAAGCAATCCAGTCTCAACAGAACTGCACGCAACCTGAAGGATTACCATACCTCATCTCTGATATTTCCATTCTCTCTCGGTACCTGAGCACCCTCAGATACCTCACGCAAGTCCTTTCCACGCCACGAGCTCCGTCACTGGCCCTCATTCCGGCCAACCTCGGGCAAGCTCACCTCTTCCTCGGTGCATACCGTTAACAGGGCTTCCAGCAGCCCTCAGAGACCATAGCTCTCTCCCACTAAGGCAACCTCCTAAGAGCGGCTTGCCCGCCCGGAGTACCTTAGGCACGTCTTAGCCGCACACGGCCCAACACAGGTAACAACCTTGCCTAACGGCTTCGATAGACGTCAGCATGACGAACTACGTGGACTTTGATCCCTCCCGAAGGCTACGTAAGCACCTAGGTGTACCACCTAAGGGCAAGTCCCCCAAGGTTAAAACCCCTTGCGGTCCTAATTACAAATTACAATTGTCTGAACCAAAAATGACAGTTATAGGAAGTTTTATAAAATTTTAAGTAGTCTGTATCATGTACATTCTGTGTATATTAGTATATATTTATTACATTTTTCATGTGTTTGCATTGCATAAATCTTTTGTTTAAACTTATTTATAATATCAAGGCATACGATTATACATTTAAACAATCAATATCATGACATTTGTCGGGCATCAGTTTAGTCAGAGTATTCTTTTGTACTATGTATTTTTATTAATATATTAAGATTAATATATACTCATAATTTTTTAATTTAATCATAGCATATTTTATAATCATATATGCCCGTGCGATGCACAGGCACCAATCTACTAATGTTAAATAACTAATGGTAAAATTGCTTTTTTTAGTGGGCATTGACTTTTCACTTTACTTTTTTTTATAGAGTATAGATTTTGTTATTTTAAAATTTAGTATTTTCTATTTATATTTAAAAAGTAATAAATAAAATATATAAATATATATTTTTTATTTATTAGTTTTTAAATATATACATATATTTACATATGTATGCATGTATACATACATATACATACATATGTAGGTATGTAAATATACATATATACATATATATATATATATATATATATATATATATATATATATATATATATATATATATATACTAGAAGTTTCGTATGCATGTACCGTGCATGTAATTTATTTATTTTATTTTTTAAATATAATATAAAAATATTATTATATTTTAAAATAATAAATTGAATCATAAGAAATTATTTGTTTCTCTACTTTGATAGTAACTACTCGCCATATCTACTTTCTCTTTCTCACTCCCACATCACCCATCATTTTTTTTTCTATTTAATAAAATAATTAAATATCTATTTTGGGTACTTTCTCTTTCTCACTCTCACATCACCAATCATTTTTTTTGTATTTAATAAATTATTAAATATCTATTTTGGGAGACCATTGACGGAAAGGATCTAAAGCTATATATATTTACTAGAGGCTTCACATGCACGTACGTGCATGTCAATTTTTTTTTTTTTTTGAATTTACAAAATATAAAATAAATTATTATTAATTGTAAAATAATAAATTAAAGATTAAAATATTATTTTTTTTTATAACTATCACAATCATTATTTTTTAAAAACAAAATTACTACTACCACTATTCTCCTATTTTCTCTCTCCCATGATTTTCTCACATCATCCTTTTATTTTCTTTTTAAATTAATTAAAAGGCTATTTTGGAAGACCATTGACGGGAAGGGTCCACAGCCATATAAATATACTAGAGGTTTCGCATGCACATACGTGCATGCAATTTGTTCCTAATTTTTTAAAATATAATTATGATATTTGATAGTTTTAAAATTTTTAGAATAGAATTATTATCATAATTTAAAATAATTAATTAAATAATGAGAAGTTATTGACTTGCCCACTTTTCTAGTAACTAACCATCATATATATATTTTTTCTCTCCCACTACCTCTCATTATATATTTTTCTTGTATTTTTTTAATTAAGAAATATCTATTTTGTGACACCAATGACCAGAAGGGTCCAAAGCCATATATATATATAGAAATAGGATAAATTACACTTTAGTGTCCTGTGGTTTTGCCCAATTTCACTTTGGTACCCTGTGGTTTCATTTTTGTCAGTTTGGTGCCATGAGGTTTGCACCGTTAGCACTTTAGTGTCCTAAGGTTTTCTACCGTTAGTTTTAATGGTAATTATACTATTTGAATTAAAAAAAATTTAAATGTGACTTGCTAGGGATTGAACTCAAGATCACTAATCACTAGTTTTAAAAATAATGTCTTATCCATTGGGCCACAAAGTCCTAATTGATTATTGTTTTCCTTTCAATATATATATATATATATATAACAATTGCACTATTAACCCTCTCTACTTTTACTATTTTCAATATCATTTCATCTACAGTAATTTTTTAATTTTATAATTTAAACCAATTAAATAAAAAAGTATAAATAAAATTAAAAATTATTTAAAAATTTATATCATTTAATTATATAAAATTTTTTAAAATATTAATATTATTTAATTATCCAATAAAAACTATTATTTAATTAAAAAATATTATTTTAAATTACATATTATTTCATTAATTTTAAATAACATAATTTTTTAATATAACATTTTAAATTGGCCAAAAAAATATAACATTTTAACTATTACTATTATTTCCACAAAAAAACTATTATAAGTATTTAATAAGATAAAATTAATTTAAAATATGTATTATTTAATTAATTTTAAATTACATAACTATTAATTATAATAATATGTATAAATTCCATGTTTATAATATTCACTGTAACATAATTTATTGTATTTATTTTAATTAATTATAATTTATTGTCATTTAATATAATAAATAAATTTAAAATAAAAATAATAAATTTTTTTTATTAGTTCAACAAATTTTTAAGTGATTAAATAATTGAATCAATGACTCAATGATTCAAACCTTTCAATGATTTAGACATTTAGTGGAAGAGAAGAGTATAACTCTGCAAAATAAATGTGAGGGTGAGTATAGTTGGTCTTAATATATTATATTTATTGAAAGTAAACTAAATTATATTAAGACTTTGTGGTTTAATGGTTAAGGCATTAATCTATGTTATTAGTGGTTTTGGGTTCGACCCCCAATGAGCCACATTTAAGATTTTTTTAATTCAAATAGTAAAATTATCGTTAAAACTAACGTTAGAAAATCTCAGGGCACTAAAGTGCTAATGATGCAAACCTCAAGGTACCAAACTGACAAAAATGAAATCACAGGGCACCAAAGTGAAATCGAACGAAATCACAGGACATCAAAGTGTAATTTACCCATAGAAATATATATATATATATATATATATATATATATATATATATATATATATATATATATATATATATATATGCTAATTAATGGCACTAGCACCCATATAACCATAAATGAACCCACATTTTCAATAGACAAAGATATTTGAAGCAAGTTTGGGAAGAGCCTATATATTTGCATAAAATAAAACGTGAAAAACCCTAATTTGAGGTGAATAAAGTGTAGTTGCATGGTGAACTCCTATTACAACTTCAACAAACGGAAACTTCATGCACTTCATGTTTTTTTTATCATCAATTCCTTTTATTTCGCAAATAGTATAATCTTTAATATATTTGAATGTGTTGTGGTTTCCACTGCCAGTATCATCTCGTTGTTATCATATATATGCGCATGCGATAATGTTAGTTGCACGTGCAAAAGGAGGATCCTCTTATCTCATATATATGGTAAATTTATTTCTTTGCAAATTAATTTAAATTAATATTTTAGGATATTATATATTTAAGATGATATAAAAAGTTTTAGCACAAATACGGATCCAAGTGCATGAAATGATTTACAAAGTATATTCCTAAAAACTCTAAATATAACCGAAGGATGTGGTTGAATAGAAGTTACTCATTCACTTGGTCTTACCATAAATGAAGGTTTGATCCTTAACTTTGGGCATGAAGTTTTAGGGTGTATTTGGTATATAGGTTGATTTTTTAGTCCCGCCAATCCTAGTCCCATGAATATCACATTTTTTGGGGTTAGGATTCCTAGGAATGTCATAAAAATTATTTGGTTCAACTTTTACATTCCTGAGATTATTTTACAAGATTGAACAACAAAACAAAGTATAGCAATATATATATATAACTAGTTTGGAGCTCGTGCCCTGCACGGAATAATATATTCTTTTATGTATTAAGATATAAATAATAAAATTTAAATATTATAGTTAATATTATAAAATATACTTAATATAATACATTTGACATGATAAAAAATAATTGAATAATAAAAACTTAGCTAATAATAAAAGTAAATAAAAAAGAACATATACAAAATTTCAAATTAAAATGTTTACAAAATTACTAAAAAAGATATAATTGAACAATTTTAAATATAAGAGCGTAATAAAGTATAGTCATGTATTTCAAATTATATAGTAAAAAGAAAAACGTATTATAATATGCACTTAAATTATCTATTACTAAGGGTGTGTTTCGTAGGTGGAATGAGTGAGGGAATGGTAATGGGAATGAGAATGTTGGAGGGAATGGATACGTCATGTTAATGTGAGTCCTTATTATTACTTCACAAATGATGTAAAATTGTGCATTTTTAAGGAATTGTAGTGAGAAAAACTGCATCGGATCCAACTTCAAAAAAAACTCTAGATAATTAAAATTTATTGGTTATTCTAATTGTCTTTTTGGTTCAGACAATTTTAATTTGTAAATAAGGACCGCAAGGGGTCGTAACCTTGGGGGACTAGTCCTTAGGTGACAACCTAGGTGCCTACATACCCTTAGGAAGGGATCAAAGTCCATGTAGTTCGTCATGGTGACGTCTACAGGAGCCGTCAGGCAAGGCGGTTACCTGTATTGGGTCGTGTGCGGCTAAGACGTGCGTAAGGTACTCCGGGCGGGCGAGCCACTCAATGGAGGTTGCCTTAGATTATGAGAGAGCAAGGGTCTCTTGGAGTTGTTAGAAGCTCTGTTGATGGCGTACTCCGGGACGGAGGTAGGCCTGCTGGTGGCGGAGCCTGGTAGTGCCATGGGCCAAGCTCTGGGGTTGCGGTGTGTAAGTTGGGCAAGAATATGCCTAGATGTATTCAGAGTGTTTGCCTCTTGTCCAAATGCTTATGTGTGTTCTCCTGATGCTCGAATCCCTTGAGTCCCCCGGGTGAAGGCTTTTTACACTGAGTGTGGGGAGGACGTGCTCGACCCACGTCCCACGAGAACGTTGGTCGTCTCCTGATGCCTGGGGTGTCTTCCACGTCTCTTGGACGGGAGACGAGGAGGAGAGGTGTGGGCACTGGCCACGTAGGGGCAGATGGGAGATGTCACGTGTCACTGGTGCGGGAAACCGTGGAGCTTCTAGAAGCTTAATGCCACGTGTCCCCAGGGGAAATATTCTGTAGTTACATAAGTCCCCCAAGTCTGCGGGTGTCGGGCGCCCATGGACTTAAGTTCCTCTACAGTAAGCTACTTAGGAAAATTTTCACCTACTGCTTTTTGTCAAGAAGAGCATGTCCGCAAGTGGGTTTGGCCATCTCGGCTGGTTGTTCGACTAGTGAGGCTTTGTGTGTCTCTTGGTTTTCGCTGAGGGAGTAGAGATGTTGGAGGTGCCACGCATCTTGATCTGGGTGGCTGACTGCTTTACTTCCTCTGCAATTCTTTGAGTCGTCTCTGTAGAAAGTATGTGACTTTTTGATGAGGAGTCATCATTGCTCAGAGGGGAATTTCCGGAAGTACCCTCTGGGGGTGCGCGGAGGAAATTCAAAGGTCAGGGGCCTTTTAGTCATTTCCTTCTGCTTCAGAGTCTTTCCCATTTTTGCGCCTTTTGGTTGGACTTCGAAGCGTCTATTGGGCCTCCTTATTACCGAGAGCGAAAGAGCACCATTCCCTTGCTTTGCAGTCTTCTTCCTTCTTATTCTAACTCTAGCAAATCTCTGGTCTTAATTTTTCGAAATAGTTTCTTCTAGTGTTACCGCCTCCGTGTGTTCTTCCGTGGATCCAGATTTTGAGCAATCCCTGTTGCTGGTTGCCATGGAGGGGTGAGAGAGAAAGTAGAGAGTCTCACGATGTTGCGAGATTCTGTGGACCTCCGGGGGGTTTTACCTAAGGAGGGTGAGAACCCGGTGGTGCCTCCCCCGGCGGTTTCAGCGGAATGGTACTCTGCCGAACCAGAGCCTAGGTCTACGACCAATATTCCGGCGGTGGACGTCGGGGTAGAGTCGCGAGTGGTGTCAAATCTTGGCATCAAGAAGATATGGAGGGAGCGTTTTGCTCCTTCTCTCCCTGAGGGTTAAGAAATAAGGCCGATGGGGGAGGGAGAGACTATTCTTTGGAGCGACGGCATCAGTTTCGTTCTCCCCCTTTTCGTCCCCTACAATGCCGCTTTCATTCCCCCTTTCTCTGGCTTTGTGGAAGCCATGCTCAACCTGCTGAATGTTTGCCCCACCCAATTGACTCAGAACGCGTGGTCTATACTCAGCGTTTTCGACAGGTTCTGCCGGTCGAACAAACTGGAGGCTCTACCCAATGTGTTTCTTTCTCTCTACTCCGTCCGCGAGGCACACAGATGGGTTTGTTTTCAATCACGTTCCAAAGCTTTTACCATCTCAGATCTGCTGGGCAATAACCATGCTTTGCGGTCGTATTTTTTCAAGGTGGTACCCAAGAAGGATTTCTGCCCGCCTTGGGTTCGACCTAAAGACTGGCGCCCGCGCTTCCCTCTAAAGTGGTCTAATCCTACTCTCTGGGTTCAGTACGACCAGGAGGATTACGAGGAGACAGCTTTGGAGTTTTTGAAGGGGGCCGTGGTCATAGGCGCTGCTTTGGGTAAGTCTCTTTTGAATCTGGATAGTAAGTCGAGTCTTTCCTATTTTTTCGGGCTCATTGAATACTGAGTATTTCCTTGTTTTTAGGATTGTCCCTTGGTGGAATTCAAGGGAGGCTGAATCCCCCGCCGAGCCCTCGCAGCCGGAAGCGCGGGCGGTCGGTGCCAATGGATGCTGTTGTTCCGCCCTCGAATGTGGATGAGGAGGCGGGGTGGACGAGGGCACCGATGGTGCCAATGTGGATGTCGTGAATTAGGAGGGTGAAGCTAGCTTAAACTGTCGTGGTCGTAGAAGGGTTCCCTATACTCCTGTTCCCCCCGAGGAGATGCTCGTCCGCTTCTTGGGCGAGGGTGTCTCTTTTAGAGGGAAGTTGATTCCCTTTGAGGTGGAGCGGGTCATACTAGCTCGTCAGTATTATCCGCTAGATTATGGGGATGACTATGCTTTAGAGCGTATGACCAAGGAGACCGTGCTTTTGCTAAATCGTCTGGCGGGCTTTGCTTATCAGCGGGAGGTCGTGGGGGTAGGCCGCTTTCCTCTGGCTTTGGTATCCTTTATGTAAGGTAGCTGACTTTTCATGGTTTTATGTAGGAAGTGGTGGAGGGCTTGTTAGAGGATAATGCTCAACTGACGGCCCAGGTGAAGGAGTTAGAGGGCGAGCTGGCGGAGAGCAAGGCTAACTCTTTGAGGGTTCGTTGTCAGGACTTCCTGTGCTTTGCAAACGACGGGATGCAGAATGGCATGGCACAGTTAGAGGATTTGATGGGCATTTCTAATCCCTCCGAAGGTTAGGGCGAAGATGCACCCCTCCTGGGAGAACATTGGTGGAGAGTTTCGCGTTCGCGCCCGAGGAGATTCTCCATTAAGGATAGAGGACTATGACGTAGCTCTAAACCCTCGAAGGGATCCCCCGAGATTGGGCGAACCGCCGCATCCTTCAAGTGGGGATGCTTCTTGATTTGGACTTCGTGATGTGTTTGAGTTGTCATTTTTGTACTCTTGGGGCGCTAGTCCCCGTGTGTAAATATATTTTTGAATAGTAAAAAGAATTTCAAGTACGAGAGTTGGCAATCGCATTGCATTCTGTATTTATTTAAATTGATGGTAGTACATCTGTCTTTGGACTAAGACGGGGGGAGTATATAGTAGATTTGTCTTCGGACTAAGACATAGTGAAATATTCATGAAACTTGTCTTCGGACTAAGACATAGTGAAATATTCGTGAAACTTGTCTTTGGACTAAGACATAGCGAAATATTTCTTGAGAATACTAGCGTTCCAGGTATTTGGGACGTGCTCTCCCGTCAGGTGTGCTAACTTGTACGCGTTGTGCGAAGTGATTCCAATGACCCTGTAAGGGCCTTCCCAATAGGTGCGAGCTTCCCGTGCAAGCGGTCGCGCCTATTGTTTTATCGTTGTCCGCATGACCAAGTCACCTTTTTTCGAATTTTCAAGGTCGGACGCCCCGATTGTATTTTCGTGCAAGTAGCTGCTTGTAAGCGACGTTTTTTAGCGCCGTAGCTTCCCTGCGTTCTTCGGCCGTATCCAGGCTGACCAATAGATTTTCTGGGTTTGAATCTGAGTAACTTAGCACTCGATTTGAGGGGACCCCGATATCGACGAGAACTATCACTTCCTGCCCATATGTTAGAGCGAAAGGAGTTTCTCCTGTTGCCGAGTGTGTCGTCATCCGGTAGGACCATAGGACCGATGGGAGCTCATCCACCCAACTTTCTTTCCCGTCTGCCAGGCGTTTTCGCAGTCCTTCGAGGATGATGATTTGCCCGTTAGTTGCCGGGTACTCAACCGAGGTGGTTCTGTGGTCAATGCACCAATCCTTGAAGAAATCCTCGAATTTTCGCTGACGAATTGGCGTTCGTTGTCGGTGATCAATGTGTGTAGTGGGCCGGATCGAGTTATGATATTTTGCCAAAGGAAGTTCTGGACATTTTGAGAGCCGATGGTGGCTAAGGGTTCAGCTTCGATGCATTTCGTGAAATAGTCGACGACCACTATGAGGAACATCCTTTGGAGTGTACCCTGAGGAAGAGGGCCTAGTATGTTCATGCCCCAAGTGTCGAAGGGCCATGGAGATTTGATGGGCTTCAGTTCGACAGGTAGCTAGTGTATGAACGTGGCGTGCCGCTGACATTAGTCGCAGTTGCTAACCAAACCTTCTGAGTCTGCCCTCATTGTGGGCCAGTGGAACTCGGAGCGTAGAGCTCATTTGCAAAGTGCTCCCGCGGATTGGTGGGTGCCACATATGCCTTCGTAAATTTCTTATAACACATAATTTGCTTCTTCGGTCGAGATGCATCGGAGGTGTGGAGATGAAAATCCCTTTTTGTATAGGTCGTCTCCCCAGACAAAGTATCGGGCCGCTTGTCTTCTTATTTTTCGGGCTAGCTCTTTGTCCGTAGGCAGGGTGCCCGCTGCTAGGTATGCTTTTATTGGAGCCATCCAGGAATTGTCAACTGCTATTGGCAGTATGTCTGAATTTATGCTGGGGGTGCGAAGCATTGTTCGCAAGACCGTTTTAAGTCCCGATTGGCTCGGTATGGTGGCCGGTTTGGAGAGGGCGTCAGCTTGGGTGTTTTGGTTCCGGGGTATCTATGTGATCAAGACAGATTCGAACCTGATGATTTCTTGCTTGGCATGCTCTACGTATTTGATGATAGTGGCGTCTTTCGCCTCAAAAGTCTCCATTGAGTTGTCCGACCACTAGTTGTGAGTCGCTGAATAGCTTGACCTTTGAGGTGCTTAGGTCATGAGCTAGCGCTAGTCCAGCTATGAGTGCTTCATATTCAGCCTGGTTGTTGGAGGCATGGAACATGAAGCGCAGGGCTTGTTCCACCTTTATTCCGTCGAGGCTTTCTGCTATAATTCCGGAGCCCGCGGATTTCCCAGTCAAGGAGCCGTCCACGTAGACTAGCCATGGGGATTTTTCTGGCTGTGGCTCAATGGTCTCATCATGGTTTGAAGCCGGGGCGTCCCCCTGATGGCATTCTGACGGAGTTATTTCGATGACGAAGTCTGCCAATGCTTGGGCTTTGATTGCCCATCGGGGATCATATTTGATGTCAAATTCGGATAGCTCGACGGCCTAGTTTGTCATTCGCCTTGCTAAGTCCGGCTTTTGTAGTATCTGCCACAGGGGTTGGTCGGTTCGGACCATAATCGTGTGATATTGGAAGTAAGGTCGAAGCCTTATGGCCGAGTGAACGAGGGTAAGCATGAGCTTCTGCACTCGTCGATATCTGAGTTGGGCTCCCTGTCGGCTCCTTCTTCTCTTACCAACGCCGAGCTTACAACGTGATAAGTGGTGGCTAGATATAGTACAAGGGTCTCCCCTTTAACTGCTTTTGCTAGCATCGGCGGGTTAGCTAAGTAAACCTTAAGGTCCTAGAAAGAATTTTCGCACTACTCGGTCCATTGGAACGCTGGTGCTATCTTCAGGATTTTGAGGGCTGCTAGCCTCCCGTTTAGCCTTCGTACCTTTTTCACCGTTCGAGGTGGCTCCATGTGGAGGACGGCTGCGCACTTCTCGAGATTAGCCTCGATTCCCCTTTGTGTGATCATGAATCCCATGAATTTTCCCGCTGATACGCCGAAGGTGCATTTGGTCGGGTTTAGCTTCATTTGGCACGTCCGTAAGACTAGGAAGATTTTTTCCAAGTTCGCCAAGTGTTGTTCAAGTTCCATGGATTTGACCACCATATCATCGACGTAAACTTCAAGGTTGCGGCCGATCTGATCTCTGAAGATGATGTCCATCATCCTCTGGTATGTGGCACCTACATTTTCCAGTCCGAAGGGCATGACTTTGTAGCAGTGGATACCCTTGTCTATGATGAAGGAGGTTTTTTCCTGATCTTTCGGGTTCATCTGGATCTGGTTGTATCCTGAGAAGGCGTCTAGGAAACTCAGCATCCGGCACCCGGCTGTTCCGTCTACTAGCTTGTGTAGGTTGAGGAGTGGACAGGCGTCTTTTGGGTAGGCTTTGTTTAGATTTGTGAAATCTACGCACATCTGCCATTTCCCATTCGCCTTTTTGACCATCACAACATTTTATAGCCAGTCGGGGTACTGCGATTCGTATATGAAACCGGCGTCGAGAAGCTTCTGCATTTCTTCATGGATTGCCCGTTGCCTTTCCTCGCCAAAGTGCTGCTTTTTTTAGACGACGTCGAGGCTGCCTTTGATGTTGAGGGAATGACATATGAGTGTGGGATCTATTTCCAGCATGTTCGCGGCGCTCCAGGCGAATACGTCCCTGTACCTAGTGAGTAGCTCCTGGAACTTCTTTCGGGCTGCCTAGTCAAGGAGGGCTCCTATGCGGATTTCCCTGTTATTTGCTTAGTCTATGAAAATACTCACAAGATCTTCCATAGGCTGTGGACGAGCTCCAGGAATTTCATCACGTAGGTCTACTATCTCGGGGGAGCTCCTGATGTAACTCTCAGCCTTATTTTCATCAGGGCGGTTGGTCACGCAACACGCATAGGCTTCTTGGTCCGCTCGTATTTCCCCGATTCTCGCTGTCGTGGGGAACTTTATCTTTAAATAAGCTGTGAATATGACTATTCTGAGTCGGCTGAGGGTCGGTCGACCCAAGACGGCATTGTATATTGATGGGGCAGTCGATACAGTGAACCTAACCTTGGCGCGGGCGACCTTTGGTGGCACGCCCAAAGTGAGTCATGTTGTGAAGGTTCCCCGTGTCTCAACGGCTTGCCCTGAGAAGTCTACAAGAGTTCCTTTGTTTGGCGTTAGCTGATCCTCGCAGTTGTGCATTTTCTCCAAGGTGGGCCTGCTTGTATTCAGAGTGTTTGCCTCTTGTCCAAATGCTTATGTGTGTTCTTCTGATGTTCGGATCCCCTGAGTCCCCGGGTGAAGGCTTTTTATACTGAGTGTGGGGAGGACGTGCTCGACCAACGTCCCACAAGAACGTGGGTCGTCTCATGATGCCTGGGGTGTCTTCAACGTCTCTTGGACGGGAGACAAGGAGGAGAGACGTGGGCACTAGCCACGTAAGGGTCAAATGGGAGGTGCCACGTGTCACTGGTGCGGGAAATCGTGGAGCTTCTGGAAGCTTAATGCCACGTGTCCCCAGGGGAAATATTCCGTAGTTACAATTATGATGAAAAATTTAATGTTTATATTTTTAAAATATAAATTAGACTTTCATCTCCTGAAAAAAATAAATTTACTTGCATGTTATGGTAAAGATATTTTAAGATCAGTTTGATGGATGAGTACTTTACCTCTTTTTCTCAATATGTATTTAGAGCTGATAAATTATAATGAAAGTACCATTTCATGATTTCAAAAATATTAAATTTACACTTTCCTTTAATTTATTTTAGAACTTACATTTCCTCTCAAAAAGATGAAAAAGTAACAATTTCACCTAGATTGACCAAAATGTCCTCATATTTATTATATATATAATTAAATATGTATTTAAAATATGTAAATAATTATTTTTGAATTCAGAATAATTATTTTTAACTTAAAAATGAAATAATAATAATAATAATGAAATAATACTCTTTCGAGTCCTATTTTTTAATATATTATATTTAAAAAAATTAATATTACCATTAATGATATTTTGGTTAAAATTACTAAAATTGTAAGTTTTTTATTTTGATTTCTCAAGGAAGAGAACTTTAGGTTTTCAAAAGAGTAAGTTATATTTAGTATTTCTTGAAAGATGTATGTTTTTTCAATTTAGTTCATAAAATATAAAATGTTTCAATTTAGGCCCTAGAAGATTAATTCTCAATAAATTTAGTCCTTTAATTAATAGGATAAATAGAAAGTTAAATAACAATATTATTGAAATATAGTTTTAAAATTTAAATATACCATAACTTTGCTTATTTGTTTTAAAATTTTATTCTAAAGCTTGTTCACAATTACGAAATTTTTACTTCTTAAAATTTAAGCTTTTTTTGAAAACTACATAATTAAAATTAAAATTTTAATGATTTTAGATATTTAGATTTTATTGTAGTTGTTATGTTATATTGTTTTTTAAATTAATCTTATGAAGATATCCAATTTTATATATAACATGTATAAGATTAAATTGGTAAATTAATAGGCTTCCTTAAATGGGTATAATATTTTTTTATAGATGATTTATTAAACAATTTATATTTTTCAAAATTAGATATTTTAGTTTATTTTTAACTTTTCCTAAAGCCTCACATGATAAAAAATATGAAAAAAGTGCAGTCTCTCATATTTTCAGCAATAGATGAAAAAATCTATGATTTGCTATACATATTAAAAAAATTTACATACGAAAGGGTATTAAAAATGTAAAACTAATAAATTTTGTTCATATGAAATTTTTAATTATATTAATAATATAATCTTTAAAATATCTATTCCTTTCATTGCCCTTTTTTAATTAAAATACTTTTAATTTGAGTTTTAAATATTTTTATCTAAACAGTTACATAATTTATTGTAATAAAATAAATTATAATTTAGAAATTGTAGTTTTAATAAATTATTCTAAATATTTTATTTTACAGAAAAAAATAGAATTTAATAGATTTTTAAATGCGATTAGATAAATTTTAATTTTAAATTGGTTTGAATTGTTGATAATTTAATATTCATAGTTAATATTTTTTTTATTTACAAATCGAAAATGATATTATATTATGTTATAGGAAAAAACTTAGGTCCTTTTCCTTATGTCCATTACATCAAGTTCCACCAATCATATATTGTATTTATACTCTCTTACTTCTATAATTGGTCATATAAAAGGTGGTATTCTATATTCTCTCTCTACTGTGATTGGTCATTTAAACACTTTTTGCCACGTGTCATATTTATATTGGGGAACTTGATGAAATGGACATAAGGAAATGGACCTAAGTTTTTTCCTATGTTATATTAGATTAAATTATATTTTTCATAATTTTTAATTTTTAAATTATAATAAATACAAATTAAGCTGCCACTTATTGTATAGATATATTTTAATATTTTTAAATTTTGTTATTAATAAAAAAATAGAGTACCAGAAAATAAAAATTTAGAACTATGCCAACCATAAAATATTATTATTATATATATATTGTAACTACGGAATATTCTGCCTTGGGACACGTGAAACTAAGCTTCCAGAAGCCTAGCGGTAGCACAAGCTAGCAGCATGTGGCACCGCTTACCTGCTACTCACGTGGCCCTTGCCCACGTCACCTCACCTCACGGGGATACACACTCAACTAGACGTGGGGACTCCCTGAGCATCGTGGGACGACCCACGTCCCACAAGATCGTGGGTCGAGCACGACCTCCCCACACTCAGTATAAATAGACCCTCACCCGGAGGACTAGGGGATACGCAAGTTCAAGAACTTTAAGACTAGACCCAAGACATCTCAAATACTCCTAGAGAGCACTACTTATAGCCATTCTAGCAGGCATCTCGAGCTCCGCCGTAGGTTCCTTCAGGTCCGACCACCGGCAAGCTCACCTCCGTCCCCGGAGCTTTCCACCGATAGGGGTTCCAGCAGCCCTCAGAGACCCGAGCTCTCTCCCATTAAGGCAACCTCCTAAGAGCTGTTCGACCGCCCGGAGTACCTTAGACATGTCTTAGCCGCACACGACCAAATACAGGTAACTACCTTGCCTAACGGCTCCTATAGACGTCACCATGACGAACTACGTGGACTTTGATCCCTTCCGAAGGGTACGTAGGCACCTAGGTGCATCACCTAAGGGCAAGTCCCCCAAGGTTAAGACCCCTTGCGATCCTGAATTGCAAATAACAATTGTCTGAACCAAAAACGACAGTTACAGTGGCGCTCACTGCGGTCTTCCTCAGACCCCAATGCCTTGCGTACTCTGCCGCTAAACGGCATATGTTTTTGGGGAGTAGGAGTATACACCTAACACTCAGAAACCCGTATTTTTTATTATATACAGGATACATCGCAGGGCAATACTCGCATGGCTAGCACCTGCAAGTCCGCAAAACCCTCGGATGACAGACCGGATGACGTCCGAAGCGACCAGAACAAGCGACGCAAAACGCAGTTCGTGACCTTCGACGGCACTGATGATACGACTGAGATAAACGAGTCGTTGGCTATCACGGCCAACATCTCAAGATTTGATGTCAAATGCGTACTGGTAGACCCCGGGTCAGCCTGTGACATACTCTTCGCAAGAACTTTGGAAGAAATGACCAACTGCAAGGATCAAATAATATCGGATGAAGGAACCCTTGTCAACATCTCTGGACTAGCCATGAAAACGCAAGGAACCCTTGCAACATGGCTTGCCCTGGGCGTTCAATCGAAGGTTGCCGCACCAAGGTTAGGTTCACCGTATCAACAGCCCCATCGGCGTACAACGCTGTGCGGGTCGACCGACCCTCAGCAAACTCAGAGTCATCATATCCACGGCTCACATGGTGATAAAGTTCCCCACACCAGCCGGGGTCGCAGAAATACGAGTGAGCTAAGGAACCCACGCATGTTACGCGACCGACCGCCCCGTATAGACGAAGTCGGAAACAATGCCAAGAGCTCTTCCGAGATAGTGGACCTACGTGATGAGATCCCCGGAGCCAGGCCACAACCCACGGAAGATCTTGTGAACATTTGCATAGATCAGGCAAATAACAGGGAAATCCGCATAGGAGCCCTTCTCAACCAGGCAGCCCGAAGAAAGTTCCAGGAACTACTCACCCAGTACAGGGACGTTTTCGCTTGGAGCGCCACGGATATGCCGGGAATAGACCCTGCACTCATATGTCATTCCCTCAATATTAGAGATGGCCCCGGCGTTATCTAGAAGAAGTGACACTTCGACGAGGAGAGGCAGCAAGCAATCAACGAAGAAATACAAAAGGTCCTCGACGCTGGCTTCATACGTGAATCTTAGTACCCAGATTGGCTGTCGAACGTGGTGATGGTAAAAAAGGCGAACGGGAAATGGTGAATGTGCATAGATTTTACCAATCTGAACAAAGCCTACCCGAAAGCCTCTGACATATGGGTAGGAAGCAATCGTTCCCGCCGACATTGGGGTCCCTTCGGACTGGGTGCAAAATTATTCCGAATCAAACCCAAAAAGCCTCTTAGTCAGCCTGGATGCGGTCGAGGAGCACAGGGAAGCAGTGACGCTCAAGAATATCGCCTACAAACAGCTGCTGGCACAAAAATACAACTGAGGCGTCCGACCTCGTAAATTCGAAAAAGGTAACTTGGTCATGCGAATAGCAATAAACAATAGGCGCGACCGGAAGGCCCATACAGGGTTATCAGAATCGCTTCACACAACGCATACAAGTTAACACACCTAACGAGTGAGCACATCCCAAACACTTGGAACGCTAGCAGCCTTAAGAAATATTTTACTAGGTCTTAGTCAATATTTCTTCTCCGCCAATATTTCTTTTCTGCCTTAGTCCAAAGGCTACATCTTAAGATGAACGTCTCCTCGACATATCTACTATGTGCTCCCTCCTTGTCTTAGTCCCAAGGTAAATATATTACCAACTCGTCTTAGTCCCAAGACAGTTGTACTATGTGTTTAAAGGAATATAGAATGCAATACATTTGATCAACTCTCATGCTCAAAATTCTAATTCTCTTTACTCAAAATATTTACATACGGGGACTATCGCCCCAAAAATACAAAGTAACACAGACACGCTGCGAAATACAAATTAGGAAGCATCCCCCCTTGATAAATGTGGTGACTCGCCTGACCGAGGAGGATCCCTTCGATGATTCGGGGCTATATCATAGTCTTCTATCCTCAACGGGGAGTGTCCTCGAGCGCTAATGCGGAACTCCCCCCAATGTTCTCCCAGGAAGCATGCATCTTCGCTCTGACCTCTGGAGGGACAGAAATGCCCATCAAGTCCTCCAGCTGCGCAATGCCATTCTGCATCCCGTAGTTTGCAAAGCGTAGGAAATCTTGGCGACGAACCCGCAAAGAGTTGGCCCAGAACTCCGCTAGCTCGCCCTCCAATTCCTTCACGCGGGCAATCAGTTGGGCGTTTTCATCCAGCAATTCCTCCACCACTTCCTGCACAAAATCATGAAGAATCAACCACCTCACATGGAGAACATTAAAGCCAGAGGAAAGCATCCTACCCCCTCGACCTCCCGCTGATACGCAAAGCCTGCCAAACGGCTTAGCAATAGCATGGTCTCCTTGGTCATACGCTCTAGAGCGTAGTCATCCCCATACTCAAGTGGATAATGCTGACGAGCTAGTATGACCCGCTCTGCCTCAAAGGGAATCAACTTCCCTCTAAAAGAGATACCCTTACCCAGAAGACGAACGGGCATCTCTTCGGGGGGTACGGGAGTATAAGAAACCCTCCTCCGACCACAACGATTCAAGCTGGGCTCACCCACCTGATTCTTAGCTCCCGCACTTTTACCCGCAGGATCTCCGTCCGCGCTGGCGTCCTCGTCCGCCCCCGATAAAACAACGGCACTCACCGGCTCCGATCGTTCACGTTTCCGACTCGTAGACCTTGGCGGGGGAATCAGCCTCCTCTGAATACCGCCTAGAGTTAACCCTGCAAGGAGGAAACATCTGAAACTTGGTGAGGAGACATAAAAGCAAAAGGACACAACTCACTAATACAAGAAGCTTACCTAAAGCTGCGCCTTAGACCACGCCCCCCTTCAAAAATTTGAAGGTTGTCTCCTCATACTCCTCCCGGTCGTATCAAACTCGGAGAACAGGATTGAACCTATTGAGAGGGAAGCGCGGACGTCAATCAAGCGGCTGAACCCAAGGCGGGCAAAAACCCTTCTTGGGTACCACTTTGAAGAAATACGACCGGCAGGTGTGATTATTACCCAGCAGTTCAGTGATGGCAAAACCTTTGGCACGTGACTGGAAACACACCCATCTGTGTGCCTCGCGGACGGAGTGAAGAGAGAGAAATACATTCGAAAGGACTTCCAGCCTGTGCGACCGACAGTACCTATCAAAAAAACTGAGTATCGACCACGCATTCTGAGTCAACTGCGCGGGGCAAACATTCAGCAAGTTGAGCATGGCATCCACGAAGCCAGAAAAAGGAGGAATGAAGGCAGCGTTGTAAGGCATGCAGAGAGGAAGAACGAATCCAACACCATCGCTCCAAAGGATCGTCTCCCCCTCTCCCATCGGCTTTATCTCATAGCCTTCAGGAAGTGAAGGAGCGAAGCGCTCCTCCCACACCTTCTCGATGCCGGCTCCCCGCAACACCCGTGATTCCACGCCATCATCCACCGCTGAAATGTTAGCCGTAGAGCCAAGTTCCGACTCAACAGAATACCAATTCTCAGAAACGGTCGAAGGAGGCACCGCCCATTTCCCATCGTCTCCAGATAGAACTTCTCGAAGGTCCACGGAGTCTCACAGCATAATGAGAGTATCCACTCTCTCCCTGACTCCCTCTGTGGCAACCAGCAAAAGGGACTGTTCGAAATCCGGATTCGCGGATTAACACACAGAAGCAGCAGCACTAGCCGAGGCCATCTTTCGAATGATTAGGAGCAGAAAATCGCAGAGAGTCTAAACTGAGAGGAAGGAGACCACAAAACGAAGAAAAGGGGATCTTCCGCTCTCAGCAATAAGAAGGAGGCCCAATAGACGCTTCGCAGCCCAACCAAGAGGCGCGAAAACGGGTAAAACTCTAAAATTGAAGGGAATGACCAAAAGCCCCCTGACTCTTGAAATTCCCTCCACACGCACCCAAGGGGCACCTCGGGAAATTCCCCTCTGAGGAATGATGACTCCTCCTCGGTAAGTCACGTGCTTTCTGCAGAGACGGCTCGAAAGCTTGCTGAGGAAGTCAAGCAGTCAGCCAATCGAAACAAGACGTGTGGCACCTTCCAAACGTCTCCACTTCCATGGAACAAAACGAACACCATTTCTCAAGTCGGACGACCAGCTTGTTGTGATGATGCCCACTTGCGGACGAACTCCTCTATACAAGGACAATGAAAATTCCTAAGTACCTTACAGACAAGAGAACCTAAGTCCACGGGCGCCCGACACCCGTAGACTTGGGGGACTTATGTAACTACAAAATATTCGGCCTTGGGACACGTGGCACTAAGCTTCAAGAAGCCTAGCGGCAGCACACGCTAGAAGCACATGGCACCACTTACCTGCTACTTACGTGGCCCTTGCCCATGTCACCTAGCGGGGATACCCACTCAACTAGACGTGGGGACTCCCTGAGCATCGTGGGAAGACCCACGTCCCACGAAATCGTGGGTCGAGCACGACCTCCCCACACTCAGTATAAATAGACCCTTGCCTGGGGGACTAGGGGATACACAAGTTCAAGGACTTTAACACTAGACCCAAGACATCTCAAATACTCCTAGAGAGCACTACTCATAGCCATTCTAGCAAGCATCCCGAGCTCCGCCGTAGGTTCCTTCAGGTCTGACCTCCGGTAAGCTCACCTCTGTCCCCAGAGCTTTCCACTGATAGGGCTTCCAACAGCCCTCAGAGAGCCAAGCTCTCTCCCATTAAGGCAACCTCCTAAGAGCATCTCGCCCGCTCGGAGTACCTTAGACACGTCTTAGTCGCACACAGCCCATTACAGGTAACTACCTTGCCTAACGGCTCCTATAGACGTCACCATGACGAACTACGAGGACTTTGATCCCTTCCGAAGGGTACGTAGGCACCTAGGTGCATCAACTAATGACAAGTCGCCCAAGGCTAAGACCCCTTGCGGTCCTTAAATGCAAATAACAATTGTCTGAACCAAAAACGACAGTTACATATATAATAATTAATAATATAGTTTTTAAAATATGCATCCCTCGTCAATTTATAATATTTTAATGCTTTATAATTTGGATTTAGAATACTTTTATCTAAAAAATATACTAAAATTTGTTGTTTTTTACGTGAAAAAAGTTTTGTTATAAATTGAATTATATTTAATTATTTAATTTAATTTAAAAACCATAATTTTAATAAGGGATTACATAAAAAATTTAGATTCTATATATTTATGATTTTTTAAAATTATGTTTCATAGTTAATTTTTTTTCTTTGATTACAAACTGAAACAATATTAGATTAGGCTTGATATTTTAATAATAAATAAATAGTTTAAGAATGTAGGGATTAAATATATAAAATCTTAAAAATGAAAGTAATTTAAAGATCTCGCTAGAAAAAAAAGTATAATTTACTCACTATTTGACATTTCAAAAATAATACTATTTTTTCCATAAAAAGATACTATTATTAATTTAAGCAATTAATTAATGGATGTTTGTATATTATAGTTTGTATTTAACGAACACAATAAATTTAATCTCAATTGAAATGTAAATAAACAAATATATCATTAAAAATATTTTCTGCATTATTTTACAATCTCAAATATAAATATGTAAAAAAGAATCTATATAAAATATTTTGTTATATTATAATTTGAATTATTTAAATATCAAAATATAATTGATGTGATTTATATTCATAATCATTATATTATTAAGTAAAATATATTAAGCAAAATTAATATCCTTGCATTGTGTTTTTTTAACCAAAAATATACTATAATTTGAATTATTTAATTTTTATCTTTTAAATGTCAACTAAAAAAATTAAGGATGCAATTTGGATTTTCAAAATTCATTTTTATCAAATTTGTATTATAAAAAATATTTTTTTATTAATTATATTATATATATAGATGGAATATGTTTGTTATTATTTAAATTCTATTAATTTAATTTAGATTTGGTTGGTTGATGTAAATCTTTATTTTCATTTTTATTTTGTTTTATTAAAAAACAACTTAAATAATCTAGGATGCCACGTGTCATAGTTTTAGGTTGGTGGAAGCCCTTTTATATATATAATGATGCATGAAAAATATATAATTAATTAGGAGTAGTATTGTAACTGTCATTTTTTGTTCAAACAATTCTAAGTAAAAAATAAGGACCGCAAGGGGTTGTAACCTTGGGGGACTTGTCCTTAGGTGAGAACCTAGGTGCTTACGTACCCTTAGGAAGGGATCAAAGTCTACGTAGTTCGCCATGTTAATGTCCGTGGGAGCCGTTAGGCAAGGTGATTACCTGTGGATGGGCGTGTGCGGCTAGGGCGTGTGTAAGGTACTCCGGGCGGGTGAGCCACTCGTTGGATGTTGCCTTAGACTGGGAGAGAGCAGCGGTCTCTCAGAGTTGCTGGGAGATTTATTAGTGGAGATCTCCGGGGCGGAGATATGCTGGTTGATGGTGGAGCTTGGGATGCAGTGAACTAAGCTCTAAGATTAATGACGAGGTTTACTATATTTAGGAATGCTAAGTCTATCTTTTGTGTATTCAGAGTCTGTCCAGCTTCTTGTCCCTTGAGTCCCCCGGGTGAGACACTTTTTATACCAAGTGTGGGGGAGGACGTGGTCGACCCACGTTCCTGCTCGACGTGGGTCGTGCCACAATGCTTGAAGGCTTCCCACATCTCTTGGACGGGAGCTTAAGAGGAGAAACGTGGGTACCGGCCACGTAGGAGGTGAATGTGTGGTGCCACGGGTGTCGGGCGCCCGTGGACTTAAGTTTCTTTCAGCAAGCTACTTATGGAAAGTTTCCCGCTTGTTGCCTTTGGCCAAACAAGCCCGTCCGCAAGTTGGTCTGGCCATCTTGGTCGGTCGTTCGGCTGAAGAGGTTTGTGTATCTCTTCCTGACTTCCTTTGAGAGAGTAGGGATGTCGAAGATGCCACGCGTCTCGACCTGGGCGGCTGACTGCTTAACTTCCTCAACAAGTTTCTTGAGCCGTCTCTACAGGAAAGTACGCGTCTTTCCGAGGAGAAGTCATCATTGTGTAGAGGAGAATTTTTGCAGGTGCCCTCTGGGGTGTGCGGAGGAAACTCAAAGGCCAGGGGTATTTTGGACATCCGGAACGTCTTTCCATGGGCAGGCTCGTTCGCTGGCTGTGGCCAGAGGGGGGGTTTTGTGAGGAGCTGCCTTTTGAAAAAATGGGCTGCTGTTGCCACCACGTGTCATGGTCTGACTAGTTTTCGTAACTTCGGGTGACTTTGCAGCCGTTTTTCTTCATTTAATGCAACTGCCTTTCCGAGGGCTACCATCATTAGCCTTGGTTATAGATTTTCCGTAAAGGTTCTTTGGTCCCTTCGGGTGACTCTTGGGTTCCTGGGGGCTTTTCGATCTTTATTCCTCTGGTTCTCGGCTGATGGATCTGGGCCGTTCCTTCTTTCCACGTGCTCAGTTGGGACAGACAGTTGCAGCCTATGATGAGTGCACTGGATAATGGTTTATTCGTTGCGAGATTCGAGGGAGGCAGAGATTTTTTAAATCGTCGCGCCTTTGCGGTCCTTATAAATACTCTGCATTTAGAAGTTTGTTGTTTTACATTCTTCTTCTTCTTCTACTTTTCAACGATTTCTCTGTTTCCCTGTTTTATTAGAGATTTTCTCTCTGGTTCTCGCACCTTTCTCCTCTGTGAAATTTTCAATCTCCTCTGTCATTCTTCTCTGTAAAACTTCACCATTGCCAGTGATGACGACAGTCTTTTTCCTTTTGACTTTACTGACCTGGGGGATCTACCTCCTTCTCTTAGCCGTACTCGGGACATCAGTCAGAGTAAGGGGAAGAAGTCTGGGCAGGACCTTTCTCCTGGTCGAGGAAGAGTCACTGAAGCTTCTACTGGAATGTCTGGTGGAAGTGGAAAAGATGTCCAAGGGTATACTCTGCCTTCTCCTGACAAGGTGCGTCAGCAAGAGGATCTCAAAGGGAAAGTGAGGAGGAAAGATGGGAGAGGAGACGTCGGAGGTTCCAAGGGTAGAGATAGGAGGGAGGTTGTAACTGCAGGAGACCCCAAGAATAAAGAAGGGAGGGTTCAAGAAGCCTTCTAGTGCGGGTTTGAGGCCGACGTCTCAGGTTTCTCAACAGAAATCGGATACGGCAGATGCGAGGGTGGTGGCTCCGGTGGAGGGTACTCTTCCTCCTCTTGTGCATATTCGCCAATCACCTATGAAGGTGGTTTTTTTGTCTCGCACCGCGACTCTGAATTCTGCTAGAGGTGCTGATGAGCCTGCGACCAAGTAAGCTCGGTTTGAGCGGGTGGTCAAGAGACCTGCGAGTCACCCTTCTGCGGGGGAGAGGGCCACTGCAGATGAGACAATGGCTGAGGCTCCAACTGGAGGGGCCAGAGCTGGTGAAGCAGCTGAAGGAGCCGAGACCCTCGCTGGTGAAGGGAATGTAATGGTGAGTCAAATGACTGCCGCGGAGGATGTTTCTTTGGGGTCAGATGTTGACCCATTTGAGCCTGTCGAGCTTCTAGAGGGAGAACTTCCTTTTGATCTGGTGGCTTTGGGCAGGCGCTTTCCTGGGACATGGGCGAGAGAGTTGCCAAGGGGATGGACACCAATCCCCTGAACATTGCTATTCCCACCTTTGGCAGTGTTGCCAAGGTGTTGGCCGACTTCCACCAGGCTAGGACTGTGTGGGAAAAACAAGTGGTAAGCGTTCTCTCCCTTGTTCGTTTTTGACTTGAGGTTTTTCTTGAGTTGCTCACATTTTTTGTTTCGTGTAGCATGACATCTGTCTTCACAGAGACCAACTTCTTGGGTTTCTGGCCTCTAGGGGTTCAGCTCAGGAGGCTACTTAGAAGAGTTTGGAGGACGTGAGCGGACAACTGTCTGCGAATGAGTTGTAGTGTGAGGACCAGGGTCGTGAGATAAGGTCCTTGACTCATGAGGTGGCCTGCCTTAAAGCTGAGAGTGCTCAGCCTTTCAAGGTTAAGCTTCTGTAATTGGAGTTGGAGAAGACTCGCAAGGAACTTGCCATCCGTCGGGAGGACGCAGAGAAGCGCCGACATGAATTGCACTCTCTTCGTGAGGCTTTGAAGAGTGCTGAGGCCTGCACCAGCGATAATCTTGCGGGGTAGCTAGAGGTTGAGAGCAGTGTGGTCGACGTTGCTGATCATCAGGGAGAGCTGCTAGCGCAGAGGATGTATGGGATTTTGCTAGCGGTCGAGTTACTCGAGCGTCTTCGTGGAGAGAGGTTCCCAACTGAGTGGGTGGCTTCCCTGGATCCTTCCCTGGAGCTTCTTGATTGTGAACTTAGAGGTCGGTTGGAGACTAACCCTCCTTTAAACTTCGTCTAACTCCGTCAATTGGCTGACTGCCCACTAGATCATCAAGTACTTTCCATCATTGGTGGGTGTGCTCCAGAGATTGGAGCTACTTCTCAGTAGTTGGTCGAAGTGGTTCAGAGGAGGTCGTCGGGAGATGTTGGCAACGTCAAACCTGCAGAGGCCGAAGCAATCGTAGATCTTGGGGGTGCCCAAGAATAGGTTCATGTATGGTTTTAGGTTTTGTTCCTTGTAATAGGCGGACGCCTTCCCCCTTTTGTTACATTAATGAGAATTAATGTTAAATTTTGGACTGTCTCTCTTTTTACTTCTAGGCAAAAAGGTGTTGTGTGAGTACAGTCTTTTTTATTTGGTTATGTTCTTACTTCTGGGTAGAAAGATTTCTACATGAGTACCGTGTGATCAAGACGGTCGCATATTTTTGCTAGCATCTTTTTTGTGAATGCTCGTTTCATGTTTTCGCGCCTTAGAAGCTTTTTAGCCGTACGTCGGGGGACTCTTAACTTGGCCTAGGTGGCTGTTAAGCATTTTCTTCGAGCGGTTGGGCCTATGCCCATCCTTGGGACTTTTTGCGAGTTGACTTTGCAGATATAGGCCATTTCTAACTTTGAAGTAAACGGAGACATGTGTAACTTTACCGAGAAGTGCTTTGATCAGGCAAAGTGTGTTTTAGAGTTTAGATGGAGGCTTGGTCCGGGCGGGCAGACTCTTGGGGATTTGCTCCTGACTCTTTGCCCTTGGAGGGTTCCTCATGTAATTCTTTGGGACCAGAGTGAGCGACCTTGATTTTGTTGGTTAAGCTTGCCGTGTAGCAGGTTCGCGCCAGTTTTTGGTCTGCCATGAATTCTCCGACCCTGTGTGGTGTCAGGAATTTCAAAGTAAGCTGCGCGGTGGACACTATAGCTTTGAGTTTGTTCAAGGATAGTCACCCGAGGATGGCATTGTACGCCGAATGTGCTGAGACGATGATGAAATCCATGTCTTGTTCGGGTTGATATGATCCCTTCTGTAGGAACTTGAGCTCCGGAGAACCGTATGAGAGTGCCGGGGAAGAGCTTCATGTTGGCCTCGTAATTGGCAATGACTGCAATCATCACCATTGGGTCGTCGTGTATTAGTCCTTCGAGGTTTGTGTGATCGAACGTGATAGGGTCTCCCTTAGATCCTTCACTTCTCTCACTACAACAAAACATGGATTTACCCACGGAATTTTTATATTCCGTGGGTAATCCATGGGAAAATGGGAAAAAAACAAAATTTTTTTCTTCAAAATTACCCATGGATTGTAAATTCGTGACTAATTTCCGTGGGTAATTTTTCAATTAGCCACAGATTAATTTCCGTGGGCAATTTCTTTGAATTAGCCACGGATTTACAATCCATGGGTAAATGTTTATTATTTAAATTTTAGATGTATATATAAAAAATATTTTATATTAATAAAACAACAAGTGATAAATGGCCTAGTTGTAATTCTAAATATTACCATGCATGATGTCCTCTCTTCGAATCCTCTACGGACCATTTTTCAAAAATATAATGTGACCGGAGGAGTTGCTGGAGGCAAGCAGCCGGCGGTGGGCAGTGACCAAAGGGGTTACCAGCGGTAGGCGGCTGATGGTGGCCGGTGATCGGAGGGGTTGCCGACGATCGATGAAGTTCGTCGGCGGCCGGTCGAATCTATGAAATTCCCACGGATTTGATCCTTGGGTAATTACCCACGGAATAATCCGTGGCTAAAACTAAAATTCCGTGTGAAATCCGTGGGGAATTCCCCACGGACTCAAAATTTCGTGGGTAATTCCATGGGTAAACTCATTTACCCACAGAATAACACAGATTTATCCACAGATTTGTCCGTGGGTAAATCTGTTATTTGTTGTAGTGTCTTTCTATGCTTCGAGGCATAGGCGAGGGCGAGTATGAAGCATTTTACCCTTTTCTTATTTTGCAGTTGTGAGGTAGTTCCCTTCTGCAATCCACTTGCAATGGCACTGATAACCACGCGAGTAGGTGCTTGGTCACCGGTATCCCTCAGGTGTTTCGTATTGGCTTCGCTTTCCTCCTTGATGTACCTGCCCAACTGTCCTTTGCAGATCAGGTCCTCAATCTGATCCTTCAAGTGAATGCAATAGTTAGTCTCGTGCCCATAGTCTTTGTGGAATTGGCAATATTTAGATTTATCCACCGGTTTTCCAGTCTTTCGCATCTTCATTTGTGGAGGGAAACTGAGCATGTCCTAGTGGTAAATTTCCTCAAGGACCCCGACATGTGACTTGTTGAGAGGAGTGTAGCTGGTGAACCGTCCTCTGGGAGGTGTTCGAGGTCCTGGCTGCGAGTGCTTCCTGTTGTTTTTCTCCTTAGGGTTTTGGTTGTCCGTTGCTGTATTTCCTTCTTTTTCCGGATCGCTCCAGGTCAGCCCTACTTATTAGGAATTTTCTCATCTTGTCTTTGGCAATCTGGACGTTCTCCTCCTGAATGAACCATGTCGCTAATAAAACCAGAGAATTATCGCAATTTATTCAATAAAAACATGGAATTAGCAAGATTGTTATTTAAGTCCTTAAGTGCCCTTGAATAACATTAAATCATGCATAATGACTCTTTAAACTCAACAAAAGCTTGTCAAATGCCAAAAGATACAAGGGTAAATATTGACTCTTTAAACTCAACAAAAGCTTGTCAAATGCCAAAAGATACAAGGGTAAATATTGGTATTAAATATTGGTATTATCAACTCCCCCACACTTAGACCTTTGCGCTCCTGGGCAAAGCAATCAGTCAAAAATGCAGTCAAGGGGTATGTAGGAAGCAACAAAATAACCAACCAAACCAAGATGCAAAACAACTAAGCAAGAAACCATGTTCTTGGTTCATGTAACAAAAGCAAAACAACCATGCATAGCTATCAACTAGAACATGCAAATGGCCGATGACTCAAGTGTTTCGCTCTACTCACTAATGTTGGATATTTTCTCTCTAATCTTACTTTCATAGCACTTTACCATAGGCTTGAGAGAGATCTAGATCTCCATTAAGAATGCGTTAGCTGAACAAATCATGAGGTCTTAATGGCTTGAAATGATGGATGCATGGTCATGGTGAAAAGTGTTTACAAAGAAGGAAATTATGCAAAACTAAACATTTTGAATTGACTCCCAATTAAATGATTACTTGGTTCCAAAAGAGTCTAACCAAACAATCATCTTCCAACCACCAAGAAATTTGCCTAAGATCCTTATTGCTTTAGGTTGCAACTCTTTAATTCATCATCATTTTTTTTCTCTTTTCTATCCTCTTTTTTTTTCTTCTTTCTTCTTTTCTTTAATATATATATAATTCATTTCTTCATTTATTTATTTATTTTCTTTCTTTTCAAGCTTTTTGCTTGATTAGATCAATTGACGATTTCAGGAAGATGAGTGGTCAGAAACTAAGAAACCTAAAGTCAAACATTTAATTAAAAGTCATAGTGCAAAATGTCTAGAAAATCAAGAATTAAGCTCAAAGGGGGTGACTATGGATAGCAAAAGTAGTGGTTTGTGTATGGGATATAGGTTAGTGAAACAAACGCCACAATCATTTTTATTTAACTAACGCATGTCAAGCTTCAACAAGATTTCAATCAAGTTCTAGAAAGTGAATAAGTAAGCGGACAACACACAAGTATATGCAAGAAAAACAGTGGTGTTTGACTCAAAATCTTCCAACAAGGCTAGGTTACTCTCACATCGATCAATGCATGCCTAATTAATTACTCACATAAGTGACTTGCTTAAGTTGAGAATTAGAGAGCACCAATCACTTGAAAAATTGTTTCTTATTCTTGAAATGATTGTGCATTCTGCTGGCTCCTGACACACAACTTGAAAACATTTTCTAAAAAACTTAAACAGGTGTAAAAGTTAAGTGTGGTTCCCAAAGAATTTTTTTTTTTTTGAAAATATTTGAGTAGATATCAAAAAGTGCTTATGAAATTAATGATTAGCATAATTAATTCCCAAAGTCTAAAACAAAAGGAAAATGGCATCTACTCGACTGATAATATCCATAAAAAGGGACTAAAAACCTGTGCATTTACTTTCACAATACAAGAATAGAAACTTGAAAAATTCCAATAAGAGGGCACCTAAAAATTTGCTCACAAAGCAACCACAACCTAATCAGAGGATAATTCATTAATTCAACTACCAATCTACTCAAATAAATTCTCCTCCCCCACACTTGAAGCAAGCATTGTCGTCAATGCTCAGAGGAGGACTAAGAAGCTCAAGTATGGGAGACACAAGTAGCAAACAATACAAAGGAGGATCATATCTATGCAAGAAGAGCTATGTCTAAGCAAATAAACACAAAACCATAAACAAACACAAGACAAAATAAACAGTTAAACCACAAAGAAAAAAAATCAACAATCTACTGTCTACTGGGAGGTCTCTTCCCCCACACTCATCTCAAGGCATCCAGAAATGCAACAGATAAACGCAAGATGAGCAAAAGGAAAGAGACAACCTGGCCCCTCATGGGGGCTTGAAGTTGCCCTTGAAAAACCTCGAGTCACTTCCTCGAAATATTAGCTGCTTGCCATGCTGTGGGATTCGAGAGTGATCTTCTTTCTTTAGCTTTCTCTCAACTTTGTTATCTTCTTTTCGCTTTTCTTTCCACTTGGCTTTCGTTTGCCTCCATTTGCCAACCTTCTTCCTAAAAATTTTCTTTATGAGAGGGGTGTGGATTCCACTTGTGTCCATTTCCCATGTTTCTCCTCCAACCTTGCCTTTATCAAAAACAAAGTTAGAATTAGCTCCACAATCAAAAGCAAATGGAACCATTACAAAATTCACAAAATTTAAATGGATTGGAGGTGGTTCCCCAATCTCTCCCTTATGCTCTTTAGGAGGTTCCGATTTAATGGAAGTGTTCCCGAAAGTCATGAAACCATCTTTTGGCACTTCATTACTTTGGTCACGAACATGTTTGGCCAAAATAGACTCAACCAAGTCTTCATCAGCAAAAGTCGCAAGTGTTATAAGCATTTCATCTTTAACTTCCATACTAGGTTCCAAAAGTTCTCCCAAACCTGCAAAATCACAAACTGTACCCCTCTCGGCACAATCATCTAACAACAAAGGAGAAGAGAAAGTATCTTGCAAAACAAAATCATCTAATAGCAGAGAAGAAAGGGAAGTATCAAGTGAAGAGCCAAATAAAGCATTAATCTCTGAACAAACTCCACAAGATATACTATTCCCACAAGAACAAACAAAAAAAGATGAAGGGGAAGAAGTAACAAGTTCAATATACTAAAGCATGCATGCCTCAAGAAAATTGTTATCCACTTGCACACCTGGTTGGTTTTCATGTTCCTCTCTAACAGTTCTATGGTCATTTTGATGCTCACTATCATTATGCACAACATCCTGAATTACACTAATGGCATTGACCCCTAGAAGAGAGTAGTCCTCATATGGGTGCTTCATAGCCTCATACATGTTAAAATTGACTTTATTGTCTCCCACTTCCATTGAGATCGCTCCTTCTTTCAAGCTAATTGTGGTGTTAGCAGTCCTTAAGAAGGGGAGACCCAAGATGAGAGTGGATTCTTGAGGCACACTGGCATCCATATCCAAAACATAAAAATCAGCGGGAATCAACAAATCTTTCACTTGGACCAAGAGGTCCTCAACAATTCCATCAGGACGCCTAATGGACCTGTCAGTCAACTGTAGAATTACTGTAGTGGGTTGAAGAGTTTTAATACCTAGGGACCGATACACAGACTTAGGCATGACATTAATGGCAGCCCCTAGATCAAGAAAAGCACCCCCTATAGTAACTCTACCTATGGTGCAAGGAATAGTAAAAGATCCCGGGTCCTGACACTTGACCGGGATCTGGGGTTTGAAAAGAGCTGAAACATTAGAGCTCACTTGCACCCACTCATTAGGCCTAAACCTTCTTTTGTTAGTACACAACTCTTTTAAGACCCTCGCATACTTCGGAACCTTTCTCACTAATTCTAACAAAGGAATGTTTACTTCTAACTTAGTGAAAAGATTAAGTGCATCTTCATCATGCTTGATTTCATTAACTTTTTTACTCAACAAATAAGAGTTAGGAAAAGGTAAATCATGTATATTTACCTCCTTACTTGTTTGGTTGGAGGTGCTCTTGATGGTTGCCTCTTCCTTCTTCCCTTGCCTTACTCGTTGCTCTTCTTTGTTTTGCTTGTCTTTCTTCTTTTGCTCATTCTTCTCTTGTAGCTTGATTTCCTTAGAACTCTCAGAAAGTTTGACTTGAGGGATGGGAGGAGAGTCACAAATGATTTCTTCAATTTCTTCCTCATCTTGTTCATCAGCAAATGTGACCTTCTTGCCACTTCTCAAACTTATAGCATTGAGAGCCTTTGGGTTAATCACAATATTGGATGGCATAGTACCACTTGATCTTGCTTGTTCATCACTCTTCTTGTCAGAAAGTTGAGTGACAAAAGAGTTTAGGTTGTCATGCTTCACCTCCATTTGTTCAATCTTAGTCATGATATTGGAGAAGCATTGGTCAACATGTGAGGCGACAGCCTTGATTTTATCATCAGTGATTGACCGCTCACAGTCAAATTTTGCACCAATATCTGAGAACCCTTTTACTAGAAGCTGTTTAATCTCATCATTGCCTGAAGAGGGTGCACCTTGACTGATGGGAACCATGGCTGTGGTGGTGTTCTGTGTTGAAGCTTGGCGAGATGAAGCTTCTTGGAAATTTGAATTATGCCCGCCATAAGAATTTTCTCCTCTTGGAGTGTAGTTCCCTTCACTCTGCCCACTGCTAAACCCTTGAGTATTCTGATTACTGCTATTCCCATATCTGAAGTTAGGGTGATCTCTCCAACCAGGATTGTATGTATTAGAGTAAGGGCCCCTTTGTTGGTATTGCCCAGGTCGTGCTTGATACATTGCATTCACATCTTCATAATGACCAGGGCAATCTGTTGATATGTGCATAGGGGAATTGCAGAATGTACAACTAGCGCATACCATAGCCAGCGGTTGAGTTGGTGACTGTGGAGATTGGATGCTTAGTCCATCCACCCTCTTGGTTAGTGCAGACAGTTCATGTACCACTTTCACCAAGAATGGATCTCGATTTGCTGGAGATATCTCTTTTACTGCTCGAGTATCCCTCGTTGTAATGTTCTGCCTACTCAAGGCGAGCTTCTTGATCAACTCCATTGCTTCATCAGGGGGCATGTCTTCTATGGACCCATTAGCAGCTGCATTGAGCATTTTTGCATCTTCATCAGTTAACCCATAAACAAAAGCTTAGACCAGGTGCTCCAGTGGCATTTTATGGTTTGGACATTTTGCTTCCATATCCTGAACACATGTCCAATATCCATAGGATGTTTCACCCTCTTCTTGCCTTGAAGATGCAATTTCTTTTCTTGCTGCGACGACTTTGTTTGAAGAATAATATTTTTCAATAAAGCGCTTCTTCAAATTGTCCCATGTTTGGTAAGCATCTGGGGTGTACCTTGGCAAACTCATATACCAAACCTTTGCCTTCCCTTCCAGAGTGAGATGGAAAACCTTCCACATGACTTCTTCAAGTTTAGCCCCCACGGGCTTCATCGTCATGCAATGTATGTGGAGAGAGCTTAGATGTGTATACGGGTTCTCACCTGGAAGACCATGAAATTTTGGAAGTGAGTGCACAAGAGAACCTTTAATTTCAAAATCAGTAGTAAAAGTAGGAGTAGCACCAACCAAAGATTCAAAATTATCATCAAATTGATTCAATTGTTTAATAGACTTTTTAGGTTGATCTACCCCATTATTATCTTCTTCATTCCTTTCCCTATTTTCCATCCTATTGTCCCCATTATCTTCTTCGGCCATTTCTTCTATTTCTAGTTCCCTTTCTCTTTCTTGGTTAGCCTTAATTACTTTCTTTTTGAGTTTTCTTATTTTCCTAAGAGTTCTTTCAATTTCTAAATCCAATGGAATTAGGTCTCCTCTAGAACTTCTTGGCATACACTAAACAAACCAACAAAAGAAAGAAAACACACAGAAAAACAGTAAAACAAACAAAACAGACAAGAAAACGAGAAACAAAGCAACACAGAATGAAAATTTTGTGCAGTTCACTGCTTCACCCGCTGCCAGCGGGTAGGTTCACTCGCTGCTAGCGGGTAAGTCAGTAGCAGTAGCTACTCTACACTGTTACAGCAGAAAAACAGGGCAGATTCGAAAAAAACAGCAAAAATCCAACTGAAAATGCTTCAAAATGACTATTCAAGCCTAAAATTAAATGCTAAAACAACCATAAACTACCTAGAAACAATAAACACAAACAAAAACACAATTAAATGCAATTAAACTAAGCAATTCCTTGCTAAAAGAAAATATGACAGTTATGAAAAATTTAACAAAAACCAGCAAAAACACTAAAAATCACAATAAGCCTAGAAACAAATACTAAAATGAAAAGACACAACTTAAAACACAAAACACAATCTAACAATGTGATTCCCAAAGAAATCACGCGAAAACAACCCGATTCGTGAAAATCTAGCACAATTAAGTTTATACTTACATCCCCACATGTTATAAAAAAATGACTACAAATAAGTTTATACTTACGTCTTTTTATCGGGATAAATCCATGTTTTCCGATCTGTAGGATCTTTTCCCCAAGGTCTACCAGAAAGATGTGGTGGTTGTTCATTATCAATTTGAGGCTCTTCATTGTCATGTTGGGGATTAGAATGAACAGAAGAATGTGGAGACGGCGCAATAGGTGGAGAAGATTCAATAGGTGGAGAAGGCGCAATTGGTGGATAAGGGGCAGTAGGTGAAGGCGCAATAGTGGGTGGAGAAGGGACAACAGTGGGTGGAGAAGAGGCAACCGTGTGTGGAGAAGGGACAACAATGAGTGGATCGTCAATTGTTGGAGTCCTTGAACGGTCCCCACCTCGAGTTGTGCGCCCTCGACTTGATCGACCAGTAGACATCTGTAAACAAGAAGCATAACACATTACAAAAAGAGTTAATCATATAATTTGAGTTAAACAACAATCAATATTAATTCCAAGAGCATTACAAGATGCATAACATTGTTAGTTATATAATTTGAGTAAACAAGGATCAATACTAATTCCAAAAGCATTAAAAGAAGTATAAGACAATATAAAAAGAGCTAATTATATAATTTGGGCTAATTCCAAAAGCATTACAAGATGCATAACATTTTGAGTTCCACTACATTTACAAGACTACTCTTAAGGTTCATCTTCATCCCCTGTACCATCTTCAGTAAGTAGGCCTTCCTCTTCATCTGTCGAGGTTGAAATAAACTCGGGTTCATGTTCAAGATGTTCTTGATTGACAACCAACATATCAGCTTCTTCCATATGCACCTTCACGATCATGTAATGTTGGAAGGTCGTCATTCTCAATGTTTTTTGGCGTGATTTCCTCTATCTCATCACCTTGATATACATCATTACCAACTTTAGCACTGGGTGCATCAATTGTGGACCTTGCTTTCATTTTAATGACTGTCATCCAATTAATCTTATCACGTGCCGCAGGAAAAGGTGCATAATATACTTACTCCGCTTGTTGTGCAAATATAAATGGATCGTATTTATTGTACCTTCGTGTTGCTTCAATTTCAACAATTCCCTTATGGATTTTCATGCCACGATTCAGAGTTTGATCAAACCATTCGCAATTGAACAACGTTATATGCTTCACTGGTGATCCCCCTATGTATTCTAATTGGATTACTTCGTTAAGTATGCCATAGTAATCACTTTTTATTGTCCATAGCCACTTCCCCTAATGCAAACACCACAATTTATTGTTGACTTGTGCTGGCTCCATGCTTCTGTGTGGAACTTATACCCATTAACAAAATACATAGGCCATGAGCGAGCCATTTTCTTGGGTCTCGAAGCAATGTCTTGTATAAATTGATCAGTCACATTATTGTCTTTGTTTTGAACCTATTTGTCAAAAAGATATACAATGTAAGCACACTCTAGACAACTATTAATGTTACAAGATTTGAAAGTTGCAATAACATCTTACATATTCTTGAAACCAGGTGGGAAAATTAGAACCAATCATTTGATCCACCTCGGCATTTGTTAATTGTGGTGCAGATCTTCTTATACCCTCGATGTATAAACTGCAGTCACATATGCAAGGTTAGGTTAACTAAACTTATTCGATTAGTTTATCATTGAAAGTAGGTTTCAATAGCATGAAACTTACTCTAGATATGGCTAGACTTCATCACAATTTTCAAGAACATATCTTGTGGCAGCTGTCATTTCCTTGTCTATTAAGATCCGTCTACTTTGTTTTCCAGCTGCGCGTCCGGGATAGTTAAAAATAGACACAGATTCATTCATGTCCTCACCACCACCATCATCATTCCTTTGAACCCTTGTCATTCTTGAGGAGACATGTGACTCAAAATAAAGAGAGTAAAAAGTGGCAGTCTCCTCAATGATGTAGGCCTCACATATTGATCCTTCAACACGAGCTTTATTCTTAACTTTCTTCTTCAAAGTGTGCAGGAATCTAACATTCCATTATACATGTTAATAAAGATTATTTTCTTATTGTAATGCATGCATTTACAAGTTATAAAATATTGTCCATTACCTCTCAAATGGATACATCCACCGATATTGAACTGGTCCACCAACCCTTGCTTCATAAGGTAAATGAATTGGGAGATGCTCCATTGAGTCAAAAAAACCTGGGGGAAAGATTTTTTCCAATTTGCACAATATCACTACAATGTTTTCTTCCAACAATTTCAATTTATCCTCTTGCAAGGTAGTTGAGCAAATATCTCTGAAAATTTGACTAAGTTCAGTCAGAGAATTCCAAACAACTTCCGGAATAGATTTAAAAGAAATTGGAAGTAAACGCTCCATGAAAACGTGACATTCATGGCTCTTTAGCCCATGCAACTTGGCTTCCTTAAGGTCAACGCATCGTGCTAAATTAGAAGCATAGCCATCAGGGAGCTTTAGATTCTTTACCCATTCACAAACAACACGCTTTTGATCTACATTTAACGCATATTGTGCCTTGAGTTTGAAAAGTTTACCATTGCGATCCACTAATTCTAATTCTCTACGTCGACAATACTCTTTGATGTCCATCCTTGATTTTTCATTTTCTTTTGTTTCACCCTTTGTGTCCATCACAGTGTGAAATACATTGTTAAATACGTTCTTCTCAATGTCCATGACATCTAAGTTATGTCGAATCAAATTAGTTTCCCAGTAAGGTAACTCCCAAAATATACTCTGCTTGGTCCAATTGTGTCTACGACAATACCCATCTATGTCGAGAAAAGACCCATGCTTAGTAACCTTGGGAAGATTAGACACTCTTTCCCAAACCTGGGTACCATTTAACCTCTCAGGTCGTGGCAATTGCTCAACTCCATTCATTTTTCTTTTTTTAATCAGTTTTCGTTCGATGAGTGTTTCGAAAACTTGATATTCATTTTCCTTTTTTAATAAGTTTTTGCCGATGAGTGTTTCGAAAACTTGATATTATTTTTTCTTTTTTTTAATCAGTTTTCGCCGATGAGTGTTTCGAAAACATGATATTCATTTTGTTTTTTTTATCAATTTTTGCATATGAATGTTTCGAAAACTTGAGCATTGATGTATTGTGTAACCTCTCAAGGTCACCTATAGCCTATAAATAGAGTCCTTGTTGTGATAGATGATATGTACACATGTAATTACATGAATAAAAGTAGCATTCTCTTCCCCCACAATTATCTATTTCTTTCAAGTTTCTTGTTTATAGAAATCTTCTTGTTTCCTATACATTTTGAAACTGTCATTTTTTGTTAAGACAATTCATAATTGTAAATAAGGACCACTAGGGGTCGTAACCTTGCGGAACTTGTCCTTAGGTGATTACCTAGGTGCCTATGTACCCTTGTTGAGGGATCAAAATCCACGTAGCTCGGAAGGGAAATGTCCATAGGAACTGTTAGGTTGAAGTGTTACCTGTAGAGGCCATGTGCGGCTAGGACATGTATGTGTTGCTCCGAGCGGGCGAGCCACTTGTTGGAGGTTTCCTATAGAGGAATGAGAGAGCAAAAGTCTCTCTATGATGTTTAGAGCTCGAGGATTAGTGTATCCTGAGAGAGAGTATCTACTGATATCTATTAGTTAGACTTCTGGTGATGATGATTCCTTTGTTCTGTTGTGTTCTGTTTCATTCTTCTCCTTCTGTTTAAGTCCCCAAGGTAGAGCATATTTATACTCAAGGTAGAGGAGAACGTGATCAACCCACGTTCTTGTGCATGGTGCTCAACCCACGATCCTGGAACTTCCCCCACGTCTCTATTGCCGGAGAGTATGCGAGGAAGCATGGACGAGAGCCACATATGAAGCCATCAAGCAGTGCCACGTGTCACCAATCCGTGGTCTGGTTAACCTTCTAGAAGGCCAGTGCCATGTGTCCATAGAAGGGACTATTATGGAGTTACATTAGTCCCCCAAGTCTATGCGTGCTGGGCACCCGTGGACTTAAGTTATTAAGTGTTGGGAGCAAGGTCGCCCGCCATGAATTATTTGAAGAGCAAGATTGACCCCTAATCAAGGGATTAGGGCGGTCGAACGTGCACTCGATAGAACTTTGAGTTTCTTTGGAGATTATTTCGAAGGAGTGGTTAGCCTAGAATGCCACGCGTCGGGATCTTGTCAGCTGCGACTTCTTTGGATGTCCCGTAATTCACCTGTGAACCTGTTTTTCTCTATTACTGACCGTGTTTTCTGAGAGACATCATCATTAGCCGCAGGTTTCGGAGTTTCCAAGTCTACCTTTGGGATCTCTTGATAGAATTTTGGACTTCCGAGGGTATTTAGTCTTCCCCGATCTAACTCAGTGACTTCAAATATGGGCTGCTCTTCTTGTGCGTGTTTGCTTGGATCGAATGGCTTCAGTCTTGATTAAGTGTAGGTGATAATTACTTTCCTTCCATTGCGGGTTTCAAGGGTGCTTGCGATTTGAATCGTCATGCCTCTAGGTCCCTATAAATATTTTCAAGATTGAAAAGCCTTTTGTTACTTTCGACTTCTCTTATTCTGATCCCTCATTTTCGAGAGCTTTCCTCGTTTGCAAGGTTGCTTCTGGGATTTCTCGCCGTTTTCTGGTAGAGTCTCTCCATGGCTAACGAAGATGAAAGTGAGTATTTTTTTTCCTCTTCCTTTCTCTGATTCTTAGGATTTTCTAATTTTCAGGATTGTATCCCTTTGACTTCACTGACTTGGAGGATCTCTCTTTTCCTCGTCCTCCCCCTCTTAACCGTATTAAGGATAGTAACTTAGGTAGAGAAAAGAGACCCAGACAAGGTTCTTCTTCCAACTAAGAGAGGGTTACCAGAGTTCGCATTGGGACATCTGAAGGAGTTAGGAGAGTTGAAGACAGGCAAGGCTCGGGTAATACCACCGGGGGGTCATTTTTAGCGAAAAGAGGATCTCCAAGGGAAACAAAGGAGGAAAGAAGGGGGAAACCCTAAAGAGAAAGAAGGGGGCCCAAGAAGCATTTTGAAGCAAATTCTCGACCTTCTCCTCAGATTCCTCCATCTTCGATGGTGCATCAGAGGACTACTTCGGTGGAGGATAATTTTTCGCCTTTGGAGCCAAATCACCGCTCGCCCTTGAGGGTGATTTTGTCGATCTCTCATTTTTCTCGTTCTACTAGGCCCATAGTCTCGAGTTTTGCTGGGAGTGTCGAGGAGCTGGCGAGTAAGAGGGCTCGATTGGAGGGGGCGATGGAGCAGGCAGATGTTGTTGCTGCTGAAAGCGGGGCTGAGGCTCCAATTGAGTGGTTGGTTGTCGTGGAGGCGGGCAACCACAACGAGCATGTTGTTGAGAATATAGTGGCGAATCAAATGGCTACCACTACTTCTGGAGATGTGGCTCCAGAAAATTTTGATTGGGACCCTTTGCGAGCTATGCAAGGGTCGTCGGGGGAGGAGGTGTCCCCCCTTTGCTCTAGTAGCCCTTGGCAGGTGTTTCCCCGTACACCTAAATGAGAGGGCTGCTAGGGCAATAGATATGAATCCTTTTGGCGTCGTGCTACAAGCTTTTGAGGGTGTCGCTAACTCTTTGGCTGACTTCCATCAGGCTGGAAGTATGTGGTAGGCACAAGTGGTGAGTATTTGAATTTTTTGCTTTTGAGCATAAAACGTTAGCATACTATTCCCAAAATAAAGCTCTTTGCTTTGTGTAGGATGGGCTTTGCTCGGATCGGGAAAAGCTGCTCACAATTTTCGATTCGAAGGACAATTCTCTTCAACATTTACGGCAATAGCTCTAAGAGGTGCGCGAGCTCTTGAGGGTAAAGCAGAAAGAATGCGAGGGCACGGATCATGAGTTAAAGTCTTTGATGCACGAGTTTGCCCGCCATCAGGCCGAAAACAGCTTGCTGAGGTTAAGCTCCAGCGGTCAGACTTGGAAATGGCTCGCAGGGAACTAAGTGTTTGACAGGAGGATGCGGTGAAGCGTCTGCAAGAGCTACGTTCTCTTTGCGGGGCTTTCAGGAGTGCCGAGGCCCGCGCGCATGAAAATATGATGGGCTGTCTGGATGCTAAGAGCAGGGTTAGGGATGCAGCTGATCATCAAGCGGAGATGCTGGTAGAAAGGATGTACGTGATGTTACTAAAGGTCGATGATAATACCAATATTTACCCTTGTATCTTTTGGCATTTGACAAGCTTTTGTTGAGTTTAAAGAGTCATTATGCATGATTTAATGTTATTCAAGGGCACTTAAGGACTTAAATCACAATCTTGCTAATTCCATGTTTTTATTGAATAACTTGTGATAATTCTCTAGTTTTATTAACTTGAGAGCCTCACAATTGTTTTGGTTGATTTGTAGTTCAACTAGCTTGAGGAATAGCAAGGATTCAAGTGCTAGAGGTTGAGAAAGAAGCTGGAAAGCGAAGCCGGTACAAGATTTGAAGCTTAGAGGCATTTTTGGGCCTGTTCTACTGTTCCACCCGCTGCCAGCGGGTAGCCTTGCAAGCTGCCAGCGAGTGGACTTCAGTTTCAGAGGCAAAACACGTGTTTTAAGTAATCCACTCGCTGCCAGCGGGTACACCAGTTTTGCACGATTTTCTCGCAATTTTAAGAGCTGAAACGGATTGTGGACCCACTTTCTCAGTGTTTTACCACAAGGGGAGCATACTAGGTCGGATTAGAGGGAATATTCTGATGTTTTAGAGGCCCTTAACCTAATTTGGAGAGTAACCCACGAATTTACACACATTCATTCACACAAGCTCTCACTCTCTCAAGTTCCTCTCACATTTCCAGCCACACTCTCTTCATCTTCTCGACTCTCCAGACCCATTCAGACCAAATTACAGCAACCTCCATCATCATCCATGGCTAAGCAAGGGTTGGAGGAGCTTGGTGAAGCATTTCTCCCATCCATGAGTGGCTAAACCTCTTGTGTTTTGGAGGAGGATGATTAGGGCTTGAGCTATGGGATCCAATAGGGAGTTTTTCTTGTTTTCCTTCTACTTCTCTTTATGGATTCATTTTTATCTTGTTGATATTGATGAGTTTGTATTGATTGTGGCTCCATGGTTGTGGAACTCAACTAGGTTGTAGTTGGACATTAGGAATTTATATAGACTTGTGATTTGTATTTTGATTCTCCCATTATAGGTTTTGATTACATTGGATTTGTTTGAATCTTATTGTGATTTTTGATTCATTGTGGAAGCCACTCTAATGACAATGGTAATTGTTGAGTTGAATTCTAGTCTATGTTAAATTCCCCATTTGCTTCATTGATGGTATTTGATTAGGCTTGTTAATTGTCCGGTTGGTTAATTGCATTCTCTAATTAATTTACCTAGGTTTAGTGGTCACTAAACTACTTTAGGAAATGACCTTTCATTGATTAACTCCATACTTTTGATAGCAAGGATAGCCCAAAAGCATTCTCCAACAAAGCATATTCATCTCATTTCATTCACCTCAATTTACTTTAGCTTTTTAAAATATTGAAAATTCCAAAAAGTGTTAGTTCTAGTTTCATTTAGTTGCATTTAATTCCATTTAGTTTCATTGCACACCAAGTGTTTGTTAAATTGCTTCAAAGACATCCCTTTTTGTGTTAATTGTGCATATTTGTCCATAGAGTCCATAGGCTCCGCGAGAGAGAATCGACCTAGGTTGTGCCACTAGCTGCACTTTCTAGTATTAATTTGATTGGTGCCGGCCTCGCGACAAGGCCGCGTCCATCAATTTGGCACCGTTGCCGGGGAGCCATTTTGGTTCTTTGTGCAATTGTGCTAGATTCTCACGAATTGGGTTGTTTTCGCGTGATTTCTTTGAGAATCACATAGTTAGATTGTGTTTTGTTATTGTGTTTTGCGTTTTAAGTTGTGTCTTTTCATTTTAGTATTTGTTTATAGGCTTATTGTGATTTTTAGTAAGTGTTTTTGCTGATTTTTGTTAAATTTTTTATAGCTGTCCTCTTTTCTTTTAGCAAGGAATTGCTTAGTTTAATTGCATTTAATTGTGTTTTTGTTTGTGTTTATTGTTTCTAGGTAGTTTATAGTTGTTTTAGCATTTAATTTTAGGCTTGAATAGTCATTTTGAAGCAATTTCAGTTGAGTTTTTGCTTGGCTTTTGAATCTGCCCTGTTTTTCTGCTTTAACAGTGCAGAATCACTTCTGTTTCTGACTTACCCGCTGGCAGCGAGTAAACCCACCCGCTGGCAGCGGGTGAAGCAGTGAACTGCACTATTTTTCATTCTGTGTTGCTTTGTTTCTGGTTTTCTGGTCTGTTTTATTTGTTTTACTGTTTTTCTGTGTGTTTTCTTCCTTTTGTTGGTTTGTTTAGTGTATGCTAAGAAGTTCTAGAGGAGACCTAATTCCATTGGATTTAGAAATTGAAAGAACTCTTAGGAAAATAAGAAAACTCAAAAAGGAAGTGATTAAGGCTAACCAAGAAAGAGAAAGAGAACTAGCAATAGAAGAAATGGCCGAAGAGGATAACGGGGATAATAGGATGGACAATAGGGAAAGGAATAAAGAAGGTAATAATGGGATAGATCAACCTAAAAAGTCTATTAAACAATTGAATCAATTTGATGATAATTTTGAATCTTTGGTTGGTGCTACTCCTACTTTTACGACTGATTTTGAAATTAAAAGTTCTCTTGTGCACTCACTTCCAAAATTTCATGGTCTTCCAGGTGAGAACCCGCATACACATCTAAGCTCTCTCCACATGCATTGCATGACAATGAAGCCCGTGGGGGCTAAACTTGAAGAAGTCATGTGGAAGGTTTTCCATCTCACTCTGGAAGGGAAGGCAAAGGTTTGGTATATGAGTTTGCCAAGGTACACCCCAGATGCTTACCAAACATGGGATAATTTGAAGAAGCACTTTATTGAAAAATATTATCCTTCAAACAAAGTCGCCGCAGCAAGAAAAGAAATTGCATCTTCAAGGCAAGAAGAGGGTGAAACATTCTATGGATATTGGACACGTGTTCAGGATATGGTAGCAAAATGTCCAAACCATCAAATGCCATTGGAGCACCTGGTCCAAGCTTTTGTTTATGGGTTAACTGATGAAGATGCAAAAATGCTCAATGCAGCTGCTAATGGGTCCATAGAAGACATGCCCCCTGATGAAGCAATGGAGTTGATTAAGAAGCTTGCCTTGAGTAGGCAGAACATTACCACAAGGGATACACGAGCAGTAAAAGAGATATCTCCAGCAGATCGAGATCCATTATTGGTGAAAGTGGTGCATGAACTATCCGCTCTTGCCAAGAAAGTGGATAGTCTTTGCATCCAGTCACCACGTTCACCAACGCAACATTTGGCCATGGTGATCGCAAGTTGTAATCTTTGCAACTCATCAATGCACATGAGTGTTGATTGTCCTGGCCAATTTGAAGAATTAAATGCAATGTATCAATCGAGGCCTGGGCAGTACCAACAAAGAGATCCATACTCCAACACTTATAATCCTGGTTGGAGAGAACACCCCAACCTAAGATACGGGAACAACAATAACCAGAACAATTATGGGTTTGGCGGTGGGCAGAGTAAAGGGAACTACACTCCAAGAGGAGAAAATTCTTATGGTGGGCATAATTCAAATTTCCAAGAAGCTACATCTCGCCAAGCTTCAACACAGAACACCACCACAGCCATGGTTCCCATCAGTCAAGGTGCACCCTCTTCAGGCAATGATGAGATTAAACAGCTTCTAGTAAAAGGGTTCTCAGATATTGGTGCAAAATTTGACCATGAGCGGTCAATCACTGATGATAAAATCAAGGCCGTCGCCTCACATGTTGACCAATGCTTCTCCAATATCATGACTAAGATTGAACAAATGGAGGTGAAGCATGACAACCTGAACTCTTTTGTCACTCAACTTTCTGACAAGAGGAGTGATGAACAAGCAAGATCAAGTGGGCCTATGCCATCCAATACTGTGATTAACCCAAAGGCTCTCAACGCTATAAGTTTGAGAAGTGGCAAGAAGGTCACATTTGTTGATGAACAAGTTGAGGAAGAAATTGAAGAAATCATTTGTGACTCTCCTCCCACCCCTCAAGTCAAACTTTTTGAGAGTTCTAAGGAAATCAAGCTACAAGAGAAGAAGGAGCAAAAGAAGAAAGACAAGCAAAACAAAGAAGAGCAACAAGTAAGGCAAGGGAAGAAGGAAGAGGCAACCATCAAGAGCACCTCCAACCAAACAAGTAAGGAGGTAAATATACATGATTTACCTTTTCCTAACTCTTATTTGTTGAGTAAAAAAGTTAATGAAATCAAGCATGATGAAGATGCACTTAATCTTTTCACTAAGTTAGAAGTAAAAATTCCTTTGTTAGAATTAGTGAGAAAGGTTCCAAAGTATGTGAAGGTCCTAAAAGAGTTGTGTACTAGCAAAAGAAGGTTTAGGCCTAATGAGCGGGTGCAAGTGAGCTCTAATGTTTCAGCTCTTTTTAAACCTCAAATCTCGGTCAAGTGTCAGGACCTGGGATCTTTTACTATTCCTTGCACCATAGGTAGAGTTACTATAGGGGGTGCTTTGCTAGACCTAGGGGCTGCCATTAATGTCATGCCTAAATCTGTGTATCGGTCCCTAGGTATTAAAACTCTTCAACCCACTACAGTAATTCTACAGTTGGCTGATAGGTCCATTAGGCGTCCTGATGGAATTGTTGAGGACCTCTTGGTCCAAGTGAAAGATTTGTTGATTCCCATTGATTTTTATGTTTTGGATATGGATGCCAGTGTGCCTCAAGACTCCACTCTCATCTTGGGTCGCCCCTTCTTAAGGACTGCTAACACCACAATTAGCATGAAAGAAGGAGCGATCTCAATGGAAGTGGGAGACAATAAAGTAAATTTTAACATGTATGAGGCTATGAAGCACCCATATGAGGACTACTCTCTTCTAGGGGTCAATGCCATTAGTGTAATTCAAAATGTTGTGCATAATGATAGTAAGCAAGAAAATGACCCTAGAACTGTCAGAGAGGAACATGAAAACCAACAGGGTGTGCAAGTGGATAACAATTTTCTTGAGGCATGCATGCTTGAGCATATTGAACTTGTTACTTCTTCCCCTTCATCTTTTTCTGTTTGTTCTTGTGGGAATAGTATATCTTGTGGAGTTTGTTCAGAGATTATTGCTTTATTTAGCTCTTCACTTGATACTTCCCTTTCTTCTCTGCTATTAGATGATTTTGTTTTGCAAGATACTTTCTCTTCTCCTTTGTTGTTAGATGATTGTGGCGAGAGGGGTACAGTTTGTGATTTTGCAGGTTTGGGAGAACTTTTGGAACCTAGTATGGAAGTTAAAGATGGAATGCTTATAACACCTGCAACTTTTGTTGATGAAGACTTGGTTGAGTCTATTTTGGCCACACATGTTCGTGACGAAAGTAATGAAGTGCCAAAAGATGGTTTCGTGACTTCCAGGAACACTTCCACTAAATCGGAACCTCCTAAAGAGCATAAGGAAGAGATTGGGGAACCACCCCCAATCCATTTAAATTTTGTGAATTTTGTAATGGTTCCGTTTGCTTTTGATTGTGGAACTAATTCTAACTTTGTTTTTGATAAAGGCAAGGTTGAAGGAGAAACATGGGAAATGAACACAAGTGGAGTCCACACCCCTCTCATAAAGAAAACTTTTAGGAAGAAGGTTGGCAAATGGAGGCAAACGAAAGCCAAGTGGAAAGAAAAGCCAAAAGAAGATAGCAAAGTTGAGATAAAGCTAAAGAAAGAAGATCACTCTCGGATCCCACAGTGTGGCAAGCAGCTAAGATTTCGAGGTAGTAACTAAAGGTTTTTCAAGGGGAACTTCAAGCCCCCATGAGGGACCAGGTCGTCTCTTTCCTTTTGCTCATCTTGCGTTTATCTGTTGCATTTCTATATTGCTTGAGATGAGTGTGGGGGGAGAGACCTCCCAGTAGGTAGTAGATTGTGGAATTGTTTTTTGTAGCTTAATTGTGCTTTTGTGTATTTTGTTGCTTTTATTTTGTGCTTTATGTGTTCGTTTAGTTGTGTGGTTAAACACTCCCTTGGTTGTTGAATGCATGAATTTTGATGTATGAGGTTTATTTTTGCTGGTTATTGCTTTTTCTGTTGAGCTACTGATGGCTCATTTAACTTCTGGAACATTATAATTTCATGCATTCTGATCTAATTAGCTGTTTAGCTTACTATGCTCGCCCCTTTTCTCCTCTTTTTGCAATTGACTGATTGTTTTTCTGCTTGTGGACCCTCATGCTTGCGCATCTTTGTCCTATCTTTCTGCATTGAGGACAATGCTTGCTGCAAGTGTGGGGGAGAAGTTTGAATTGCTGAATGGGCAAGTTACCTTGTGATTGTTGCAATTGTTGACATCAGATTTATATTCCTATTTAGTGATTGTGTTTTTGACTCCTTGTGGATTTAGTTTTTCAGCTTCTATTCTTTTGGATGTAAATATAAATGTAAGTGCACAGGTTTTAAGTCCTTTTGTTTGTGGATATTATTAACTGAGTAGATACAATCTTGCTTTTGTTTTAGACTTTTGGGATTAATGATGTTAATCGGGAATTCCATAAGCACTTTTTGATATCTACTCAAATGTTTAAAAAAAAATTCTTTGGGAACCACACTTAACTTTTGCGCCTGTTTAAGATTTTTAGAAAATGTTTTCAAGTTGTGTGTCAGGAGCCAGTAGAATGCACAATCATTTCAAGAATAAGAAACAGTTTTTCAAGAGATTTGTGCTCTCTAATTCTCAACTTAAGCAAGTCACTTATGTGAGTAATTAATTAGGCATGCATTGATCGATGTGAGAGTAACCTAGCCTTGTTGGAAGATTTTGATCCAAACACAACTGTTTTTTTTTCTTGCATATACTTGTGTGTTGTCTGCTTACTTTTTCACTTTCTAGAACTTGATTGAAATCTTGTTGAAGCTTCACATGCGTTAGTTAAATAAAAATGATTGAGGCATTTATTTCACTCACCTATATCCCATACACAAACCATTTCTTTTGCTACCCATAGTCACCCCCTTTGAGCTTTAATTTTTGCTTTTCTAGACATTTTGCACTATGAATTTTAATTAAATGTTTGACTTTAGGTTCTTAGTTTCTAACCACTCATCTTCATGGGTTGAAATTGTCTAATTGATCCAATTAAGCAAAAAGCTTGAAAAGAAAGAATAAATAAATGAATTATACATTTATTTATTTAGAAAAAAAGAAGAAGAAAAAAAAGGGAAATAGAAAAGAAAGAAAAGCAATAAAAAAACGATGATGAATAAAAGAGTTGCAACCGAAAGCAATAAGGATCTTAGGCAAATTTCTTGGTGGTTGGAAGATGATTGTTTGGTTAGACTCTTTTGGAACCCAAGTAATCATTAAATTGAGAGTCAATTCAAAATGTTTAGTCTTGCATAATTCCCTTCTTTATAAACACTTTTCACCATTACCATGCATCCATCATTACAAGCCATTAAGACCTCATGATTTGTTGAGCTAACGCATCTTAGTGGAGATCTAGATCTCTCACAAGCCTATGGTAAAGTGATAAGTAAGTAAGATTAGAGAGGAAATATCCAACATTAGTGAGTAGAGCGAAACACTTGAGTCATCAGTCATTTGCATGTTCTAGTTGATTGCTATGCATGGTTATTTTGCTTTTGTTGCATGAACCAAGAACATGGTTTCTTGCTTAGTTGTTTTGCATCTTGATTTGGTTGGTTATTTTGTTGCTTCCTACATACCCCTTGACTGCATTTTTGACTGATTGCTTTGCTCAGGAGTGCAAAGGTCTAAGTGTGGGGGAGTTGATAATACCAATATTTACCCTTGTATCTTTTGGCATTTGACAAGCTTTTGTTGAGTTTAAAGAGTCATTATGCATGATTTAATGTTATTCAAGGGCACTTAAGGACTTAAATCACAATCTTGCTAATTCCATGTTTTTATTGAATAACTTGTGATAATTCTCTAGTTTTATTAACTTGAGAGCCTCACAATTGTTTTGGTTGATTTGTACTTCAACTAGCTTGAGGAATAGCAAGGATTCAAGTGCTAGAGGTCGAGAAAGAAGCTGGAAAGCGAAGCCGATACAAGATTTGAAGCTTAGAGGCATTTTTGGGCTTATTCTACTGTTCCACCCGCTGCCAGCGGGTGGATTTCAGTTTTAGAGGCAAAACACGTGTTTTAAGTAAACCACCCGCTGCCAGCGGGGGGTACACCAGTATTGCACGATTTTCTCGCGATTTTAAGAGCTGAAACGGATTGTGGGCCCACTTTCTCAGTGTTTTACCACAAGGGGAGCATACTAGGTCGGATTAGAGGGAATATTCTGATGTTTTAGAGGCCCTTAACCTAATTTGGAGAGTAACCCACGAATTTACACACATTCATTCACACAAGCTCTCATCCTCTCAAGTTCCTCTCACATTTCCTGCCACACTCTCTTCATCTTCTCCACTCTCCACACCCATTCAGACCAAATTCCAGCAACCTCCATCATCATCCATGGCTAAGCAAGGGTTGGAGGAGCTTGGTGAAGCATTTCTCCCATCCATGAGTGGCTAAACCTCTTGTGCTTTGGAGGAGGATGATTAGGGCTTGAGCTATGAGATCCAATAGGGAGTTTTTCTTGTTTTCCTTCTACTTCTCTTTATGGATTCATTTTTATCTTGTTGATATTGATGAGTTTGTATTGATTGTGGCTCCATGGTTGTGGAACTCAACTAGGTTGTAGTTGGACATTAGGAATTTATATAGACTTGTGATTTGTATTTTGATTCTCCCATTGTGGGTTTTGATTACATTGGATTTGGTTGAATCTTATTGTGATTTTTGATTCATTGTGGAAGCCACTCTAATGACAATGGTAATTGTTGAGTTGAATTCTAGTCTATGTTAAATTCCCCATTTGCTTCATTGATGGTATTTGATTAGGCCTGTTAATTGTCCGGTTGGTTAATTGCATTCTCTAATTAATTTACCTAGGTTTAGTGGTCACTAAACTACTTTAGGAAATGACCTTTCATTGATTAACTCTATACTTTTTGATAGCAAGGATAGCCCAAAAGCATTCTCCAACAAAGCATATTCATCTCATTTCATTCACCTCAATTTACTTTAGCTTTTTAAAATATTGAAAATTCCAAAAAGTGTTAGTTCTAGTTTCATTTAGTTGCATTTAATTCCATTTAGTTTCATTGCACACCAAGTGTTTGTTAAATTGCTTCAAAGACATCCTTTTTTGTGTTAATTGTGCATATTTGTCCATAGAGTCCATAGGCTCCGCGAGAGAGAATCGACCTAGGTTGTGCCACTAGCTGCACTTTCTAGTATTAATTTGATTGGTGCCGGCCTCGCGACAAGGCCGCGTCCATCAGTCGAGCAACTCATGCGTCTTCGCGGGGAGAGGTTTCCTGCTGAGTGGGTGAGCTCGCTGCATCCTTTCCTAGAGCTCTTTGATGGCAAACTTAGGGGTCGACTTGCGACTGATCCGCCCGTCGACTTTGTTCACTTTTGCGAGTTGGCTAAGCGTCCTTTGAGCCATCATCTTCTTTACGTGACGGCCGAGTGTGTTCCTGAGATTGGAGCTACTTCTCAGACAATTGCTGAGAGCATGGAAAGGGAGCCGTTGGGGAAAGTTGGTGACCCCGAGCCTAGGGAGCCCCCGATTGATATTGACCTTGGGGATGCCCAAGAGTAGATTGTATTTTGGAAGGACTTTTTTTACGCCAAGTGTAATAGGCGTTTGCCTTACTTTATACATTAATGAAATGGAAACATTAATGATTTTTGTCTGACTTGTATTTATTTGCTTTCTCCTTTTACTTCTGGGTAAAAAGATTGTTATACAAGCACCGTTGATCAAGATGATTTTGTATGAGTTGTGTAAATTTGCTAGCATAGTTGGTATACAAACGTTCTTTTAGGGCTCCATGCATGTGGAGTTGTTAGATTCCGAGAGGTTACTTAGGCGAGTAGCACCGTCTTGTGGGGAATCTTTGTATGATCTTGGCAGTTTTCCAAGTATCTAACGGGGGCGGTCAGCCCCTTTTTGCCTTAAAAGGGCTTTGTCGCGAGTTTTAACTTCGTGAACTTGGTTATGGCTTGTGTCTTTATCAAAAAGGAAATTTTGATTGATTGTAAGCAAAGTGGTTACATTCGAAAACCTAAAGACCTTAGAAGGTCTGTTTTACTAGGAATGATAAAATACAAGGATAAATTTAGCCAAGATGCCTAATGGGCGAAATATGAGGAATGAGAGAGCAAGAGTCTCTGGATGATGTTTAGAGCTCGAGGATTAGTGTATCCTGAGAGAGAGTATGTACTGATATCTATTAGTTAGATTTCAGGTGATGATGATTCTGTTGTTTTGTTGTGTTCTGTTCCATTCTTCTCCTTCTGTTTAAGACCCTCAGGTGAGAGATATTTATACTTGAGGTAGAGGAGAACATGATCCACCCATGTTCTTGTGCATGGTGCTCGACCCACGATCCTGAAACTTCCCCCCACATCTCTATTGTGGGAGAGTATGCGGGGAAGCATGGACGAGAGCCACGTATGAGGCCATCAAGCGGTGGCACGTGTCACTCATTCGTGGTCCGGGTAACCTTTTAGAAGACCAGTGCCACGAGTCCATAGGAGGGAATATTATGGAGTTACACATTTTATAACAATATTGATTTTATATATTTTTTTGTTATGTTCAATTATTTTATAAATAAACTTTTAGATATTTCAAAAATTAAACTATATATCTATATACCCAAACGTGGGCTATACAATTATTAGTTACGAATCATATATATGACTTTGGTGTTTCGTCTCTAGGACCCATAGCGTCCTCCCTATGGACAAAACATAATGCTATATATCCATTGGACCATTATTTCATATGCCTCCTTTTATTTTTTTTCAATTTTTGGCCCTAACATGGTACATGTAGCTTTTAAACACCAAATTTCCGGCATTGTAAATAAAATACACCACAACCCTACATTATCTAAAAGCCAATGCTAGCTAGCCAAGCTCATGCATCACCAAGCTAGCTAGCCACCAACAATATATAATATCACCTATTTACCACTTGTGTGCAAACAAATAATGCTCACTTTATCACTAATTGTTAACATGCCAAATATTCATGTGTGTGATGAACATATGATCAAACCGTACAAAAAATAAAACCTTGACACGAATATTGTCATTTCTACAACTAATGCTAAAAATTAAATTATATTAAGAATATTTTAACATCAATTATAACAACTAAATTAACAAATAGATAAGGCTAATAATTAAAAAAAAATTTAATATATATTTGAAGAATATGTATATATGGCATAATTATTTTTCGGGTGGAACAAATAATAAATTTATTTAACTCTAAATAATAAATTAAACGTAGTGTTTAATTTTTATATATATAATTTTATTTAAAGAGAATAAAGTATGTTCTAATTATTATTTTGTTGGTTATGTGGCAGAATTTGAATATATGTGGTAGAGGACATCATTGTCACGATTTGAAATTTCATATTGACATGTGAAGACTACTCTCAAAATGGTAACAATATTTAGGTATCAAAGTTGGCCTTGTTATCTGAGAAAGTAGTGGACAGATTTAAGAAAAAGATCCAAATATGTATCTTCCATTTTTGTTATCAATCTCATCAGTCTCCAATATAACAAGAACTTCTGCTAATAGTATTGTTGAATTCAATTCCTTTAAAAAAATTATAGGTTACAAATTTATCCAAGTAACATTATATATATATATATAAAGCAAGCTGTCATATCTAATAAAGAGGGATGAGTAACAAAATTAATGAGCTAATTTAAGTGACTCAATTTTATTTTATTTTTATAATAAAATGTTGCTCAGGAAAATTTTATATATATTTTTCTTTTAATTTATCCATTAAGATTATTGAATTGTAAATTATGGAAATCGAACTGCATATAAACTTTTTATAATTATGGACTAGTCTGCCAATTTTTAAATGTAATTAAAATTTTCTTATAAGTTATCTGTTATAATTAATAACTTAATTTTTCTTATATATTTTCCCTAAGAGATTTTTTTTGGGTGAGAATATGAAAGTTAATCCTTGTAATATTAATTTAAAAAAATATTTTCTCTACATTAAATTTCATATTAGAATTTCCATCAAAAAAAATTTCATATTAGAACAATTATATTATATATTTGAATTCTTAGCTTGGGAGCCTTATCTATTAGAATGAATAATTAAATAGACAAAATAGTACTAAAATTTTCTTTATACCTTACTAATCAAAATTAAATAAATATTCTAATTTGAAGGAAAAACATACGTAATTATTTTAATTATTAAAATAAACTAAATCATTTAACAAAATAAATTAAATTAGATCATTAAACTTTTTTAAATACCACATAATATTGGTGTAACTACGGAATATTCCCCCATATTGACTAAGAATTGTCTGAACCAAAAATGGCAGTTACATTGGTGCCCACCGCGGTCATTCTCAGACCACAATGCCTTGAGCACTCTGCCGCTAGACGGCATTTCTTTTTCGGAGAGTAGGAGTATATACTTAACACTTAGAAACCAGTATTTTAAATTTCACCTACAGGATAGTACTCGTATGGCCAGCACCAATAGATCCTTCAAGTCACTGCACGACCAACAAAATGTCACCAATAGTGACTAAAGCTAGTGCCAGACACAGGAACCCTTATTGACTTCTTGAGGATCATGCCAGAAGTTCTCCCGAGGTGGTAGACCTAACCGATTAAATCCCCGGAACTCGATCGCAGCCCACGGAAGATCTCGTAAGTATTTGTGTAGCCCAAACAAATAACAGGGAAATTCGAATAGGAGCCCTCCTCGACCAAATAACCCGAAAACAGTTCCATGAGCTACTCACCAGGTACAGGGACGTGTTCGCCTAGAGTGCCGCAAACATGCCAGGGATAGATCCAACACTTATATGCCACTCCCTCAACACAAAAGATGGTCCCGGCGTCATCCAAAAGAAGCGGCACTTCGACGAAGAAAGGCAGAAAGCAATCAACGAAGAAGTACAGAAGCTTCTAGACACTGGGTTCATACGGGAATCACAATACCCAGACTAGCTCTCTAATGTGGTCATGGACAAGAAGGCAAATGGAAAATGGTGAATGTTCGTAGACTTCACGAACCTGAATGAGGTTTATCCAAAAGACGCTTATCCACTCCCCATCATAGACAAGCTAGTAGATGCGACAGCAGGACATAGAATGCTGAGCTTTCTGGACGCCTTCTCGGGATATAACCAGATCCAGATGAATCCTAAGGATCAAGAGAAGACCTCCTTTATCACAGACAGGGGTGTCTACTGCTATAAAGTCATGCCTTTCGGACTAAAAAATTCGGGCACCACCTACCAGAGGATGATGGATATAATCTTCAAAGGGCAGATTGGACGCAATCTCGAAGTTTACGTCAACGAAATGGAGGTCGAGCGACACCTGGAGCATTTGAAGGAAATCTTCCTAATCGTTCAAAAGCACAAAATGAAGTTGAACCCGACCAAATGCGCCTTTGACGTATCAACAGGAAAGTTCTTAGGCTTCATGATTACACAAAGGGAAATCGAAGCCAACCCAAAAAAGTTCACAGCCATCCTCAACATGGAGCCACCGCGATCAATTAAAGACATACAAAGGCGGAACGAAAGGTTAGCAACTCTCAATAGATTCCTATCTAGAATGGTTGACCATTGCCTTCCTTTCTACAAGATCTTGAAAACAGCATCGGCGTTCCAATTGACCGAGCACTTCGAAAAATCTTTTCAAGACCTTAAAGGCTACCTGGCTAAGCCTCCGGTATTGGAAAAAACCGTGAAGGGAGAAACCTTGGTGCTATGCTATACCTAGCCACAACCAACCATGTTGTAAGCTCGACACTGATAAAAGAAGAAGGGATCGAACAATTCCCGGTATATTACACAAGCCACGCCTTACAGGGAGCCCAACTTAGGTACCAACGAGTGGAAAAACTGGTGCTTGCCCTCGTCCACTCGGCTAGAAGGCTTCGACCCTACTTCCAACAGCATACAATCATGGTTCGAACCTACCAACCCATGCGGTAGATACTGCAAAAGCCAGACTTAGCAGGGCGAATGACAAACTGGGTCATCAAACTTTTTGAGTTTGACATCAAGTACGAGTCCCGACGGGCGATCAAGGCCCGAGCATTAGCAGACTTCGTCGTCGAAATGACTCCGTTAGAACGCCATCAAGGGGACACCCCGACTTCAAACAATGACGAGACACACGAGCCACAACCAAAAAAATCCCCATGGCTAGTCTATGTGAATGGCTCCTCGACCGGGAAATCCGCGGGCGCAGGTATTATAGTTGAAAGCCCTGATGGAATCAAGGTGGAACAAGCCCTGCGCTTCATGTTCCCCGCCTCTAATAACCAAGCTGAATATGAAGCACTCATAGCCAGACTAGCGCTAACTCGCAACCTAGGCACCTCAAAGGTCAAGCTATTCAGTGACTCACAATTAGTGGTCGGTCAACTCAATGGAGACTTTGAGGCAAGGGACGCTACTATCGTCAACTACATAGAACCCGCCAGACAAGAAATCAGCAGGTTGGAGTCCGTCTTGATCACACGGATACCCTGACACCAGAATACCCATGCTGATGCCCTCTCCAAATTAGCCACCACGCCGAGTCACTCAGGACACAAAATAGTCCTGCGAACAACACTTCATGCCCCCAGCATAACTCTGAATGTGCTACCAATAGTGGTCGACAACTCCTGGATGGCTCTAATAAAAGCATACCTAACAGAGGGCGCCCTGCCTGTAGATAAGGAGCTAGCCCAAAAAGTAAGGAGGCAAGCAGCTCGGTACTTTGTCTGGGGAAAGATCTATACAAAAAGGGATTTCATCCCCTCACCACAGGTACATCTCAACCGAAGACGCAAGCTACGTATTACAAGAAATCCACGAAGGCGTATGCGGTACCCACCAGTCCGCGGGGGCACTGCGTTCAGGATTCTATTGGTCCACAATGAGGGCAGACTCAGAGACATTGGTCACCAACTACAATCAATGCCAGCGATACGCCGGCTTCATACACCAGCCACCCGGCGAGCTAAAACCCATTGAGTCCCCCTGGCCATTTGATACTTGGGGCATGGACATACTTGGTCCTCTCCCACAAGGTACACTACAGAGTTCCTCATACTTGGGGCATGGATCGAAGCCGAGCCTCTAGCCACCATCGGCTGCCAAAACGTCCAAAACTTCCTCTAGCGAAACTTCATAGCCAGATTCAGCCTGCCACACTCGGTGATTACAGATAACAGACTCCAACTCACCAGGGAAAAGTTCAAAGATTTTTGTAAGGAATGGCATTAACCACAGGACAACCTCAGTCGAATATCCAGCGACCAATGGACTAACCAAGAGGGCAAATCGAATCATCCTCGAAGGATTGCAGAAACGTCTGATAGAGGCTAAAGAGGATTGGGTAGACAAACTCCCCTCAGTTCTAGGGTCCTATCGGACAACAATTCACTCAGCAACAGGAGAAACTCCATTCGCTTTGACTTACGTGCAAGAAGCAACAGTTCCTGCCGACATTGGGGTCCCCTCGGATCTAGTACTAAACTACTTAGACTTAAATCCAGAAAATTTGCTCATCAGCCTAGATGAAGCCGAAGAACGCCGGGAAGCTGCGGCACTAAAAATGTCGCTTACAAGCAGTTGCTCGCCCAAAAATACAACCGGGGCGTCCGACCACGAGAATTCAAAAAAGGGGACCTTGTCATGAGAACAGCAATCGACAATAGGCGCGACCGCTTGCACGGCAAGCTCGCGCCCAATTGGGAAGGCCCATACAGGGTCATAAGAATTTCTTCTCACAACGCATACAAGTTAGCCCACCTGACAGGAGAACATGTGCCCAATACTTGGAATACTAGTAGCCTCAAAAAGTACTTTACTACGTCTTAGTCCAAAGACAAGTTCACTATGTACTTCGCTGTGTCTTAGTCCAAAGACAAGTCTATCATGTATTTCACCATGTCTTAGTCAAAAGACGGATTTGCTATCTTATGATATGTACCTACATCGATTAAACAAAATACAAAATGCAATATGATTGACCAACTCTCGTACTTGTCAAAAGTTTTTGTTATCATTCAAATATATATATGCATACAAGGACTAACACCCCAAAAATACAAAATATGACTACGTGAGGCCTACCACAAAGTCAAAACTAAGAGGCGTCCTTGCCGTTTGAAGGATGTGGCTGCTCGCCCGACTGAGGTGGGTCCCTACGAGGATTCGGGCCAATGTCGTAATCCTCTATCCTCAACGGAGGGTCACCTTTAACACGAGCGGGAAACTCCCCCTCAATATTCTCCCAGGAAGGATGCATCCTTGCCCTAATCTCTGGAGGAATAGAAATGTCCATCAGGTCCTCCAACTGCGCCATTCTGCATCCCATAATTGGCAAAACGCAGGAAGTTTAAGCGACAGGCCTTCTAGGAACTAGCCTTGATCTTCGCCAGCTCATCCTCTAGTTTCTTTATGCGGGCGGCCATAGAGGAGTTCTCATCCATCAAACTCTCCACTACCTCTTGCAGGAAAGAAATCAATGAAGTAAGGCACATTACAATGAAACTACCAAAACTAGGGGGAAAGACCCACCCCCTCAATCTCCCGTTGGTAAGCGAAACCCGCCAGATGACTAAGCAGCAATATAGCCTCCTTGGTCATATGCTCTAAAGCATAGTCATCTCCATAATCCAGCGGATAATACTAACGAGCTAGTATGATCCGCTCAGCGTCAAAAGGAATCAACTTCCCTCTAAAGGAGACACCCTCGCCCAGGAATCGGACAGGCATCTCCTCAGGGGGTATGGGAGTATAGGGGATCCTCCTACGACCGCAATGATTTAAGTTATCATCACCAACCAGGTTTGCAATATCTGTACCAGCATCCTCATCTGCACTTTGAAGCGCATCGCTAGCACCTGTACTTGTAGGAGTCGTTCCCCTACGCTTCCGACTCCGGGAACCCGATGGGGAGACCAACCTTCCTTGTATATCGTCCAAGGTTAATCCTGGACAAAAGAAGGAAAAAGCTCAGTGGACCTGATAGCGCAAAAGAGGCAACTCACCACCAGTAACACAAAGAGGAAAGACTTACCAAGGGCAGCACCTGTAACCACCGCTCCCCTCAAAAACTCGAAAGCTATCTCCTCATACCCCTCTCGGTTGTACCGTATCCAAAGAGTAGGGTTAGACCACTTGAGGGGGAAGCGAAGACGCCAATCCTCGGGCCGTACCCAGGGAGGACATACACCTTTCTTGGGCACTACCTTGAAAAAGTACGCCCGCCAAGCGTGATTGTTGCCCGGAAAGTCTAAAATGGTGAACTCTTTAGCGCATGAATGAAAGCACACCCACCCATGCGCCTTGTGGACAGCATAAAGAGAAAGAAAGACATTGGGCAAGGCTTCCAACTTGTTCGTCCGGCACACCCTATCAAAACGCTCAGTATAGACCATGTGTTTGTCGTTAATTGCGCAGGGCTATACTGAGCGTTTTGATAGGGCTATACTGGGGATCTCCATCAGCAAAGCTCCCAGCAACTCAGAGAGACCCTTGCTTTCTCCCTACCTAAGGAAACCTTCAACGAGTGGCTCGCCCACCCGAAGTAGCTTACACATGTCCTAGCCGCATACGACCACCTACAGGTAATTATCCTGCCTAACTACTCCTATGGACGTTAACACACCGAACTACGTGGACTTTGATCCCTTCACAAGGGTACGTAGGCACCTAGGTCTGACCTAAGGATAAGTCCCCCAAGGTTTAGACCCCTTGCAGTCTTCATTTCTGACTAAGAATTGTCTGAACCAAAAATGACAGTTACAATTGGTATACAAAATCATAGAAGAAAAATGGGATTGGGTTCAACTGAAAGGGGATAGTTACATGCACAACAATATGTACCAAATTGAGATTTGAATCCTTATCAAGAACATCCACGTGTAGTACACATTAAAAATTTAAGACTTCTTTAATTTGTTATTTATTATTTTTTAATATTAAATAATATTTTGACAAGGGTTCGATTCTCATTCGATCTCATTTACGCATACCATACAAGGGATTGGTCGCTTCCACTTGACCCTAGTTAAAATTCTTATCGCATTTTCTATCTAACTTTTCTACCTATTCTGCATAATAACACTCATTTATTGAACCTATACAAGGGAGCGAGCACCTTCATATATCCTCCTTATCTATTCCACTCTCAATTTTAATTTCTTAGTGCACACGGTAATTTAAGTGGCCTATAGCACTCTACTCTTTTGTTACATGGGAGCACCAACTTCATGTCAACTATGCGAACTCTGGTCTCGCTGCGAGTACGTATCCATTGGCTTGCGCACTTGACTCGAGTCATCTTTTTTAATACCTCCAACTGTAATCCTTTCCTCTTCTCTTTTATCTGACCGCATGGCAGTTTCAAAAATATTATTGTAACTTTCGTTTTTAGTTTAGACAATTCATAACGTTAAATAAGGACCGCAAGGGGACGTAACGTTGGGGAAGTTGTCCTTAGGTGCAGACCCAGGTTCCTACGTACCCTTGCATAGGGATGAAAGTCCATGTAGTTCGAAGAGGGAACATCTATGGTTGTCGTTAGGCAGGAGTGTTACCTATAGTGGCTGTGTACGACTAGGACGTGAATGTGTTCTCTGGGCGGGTGAGCCACCTGTTGGAGGCACCTCGTAGGCAGAGGGAGAGAGCAGGGGTCTCTTAATGCTGCTTAGAGTAAGAGGATGTGTGTATCTTGTTAACGGAGTGAATATCGGCTGATGTCTGTTAGATAGACTTCAGGTAACGATGATCTCGTGGTATGCTTTTGGTGTTGAGAGCACTGTTTTGATCGCTTCTTTGTTCTGTCTCCTTAGTCCCCTGGGTGAGGGATATATTTATACTCAGAGTAGGGGAGAACGTGGTCGACCCATGTTCTTGACCTTGTTCATGGAGTCGGATTGACCGTTAATCATAGGAGATGGGTCGGTCAAGTGGGTTGCAAAGGATGCCACACGTCCAGAACTAGACGGTCATTCGCTTGACTTTCTTAGCAAGTTTCTCGAGCCGTCTCAACAGAAACGCTTGCGTCATTCCGAGGAGATGTCATCATTGCAGGGAAGGTGACTTCTGAAGATGGCCTTGGAAGGCTTCGAGGGGATTTGAAAGGTCAGGAACTTTCTGAACTTTTTCTTGACGTGAGGGTTGACATGTGTAATGAGCTCCATCTCATTAGAGCGAGATCGAATGCTAATTGTTGGGATTGGGGCGGTCGAGTGTACACTTGGGAGAGCTTGTGTTTCTCTAGAGATTACCTGAAAGGGGTGGTGCCACACGTCAAAATCTCTTCGGTTGTTGTCGCTTCGGATGTTTCGTAATGTTACCTGTGGAGTCGTTTCTCTCCATTTAAGGTCCAAGTGTTTCCAAAAGACGCCATCATTAGCCGTTGCTTCGGAGTTCCGTGTTTACCCTTGGATCCTTTTAGAGGACTTTCAGGCTTCTAAGGGTGTTTAGGTCTTTCCGATTGCGGATTAATGACTTTGAATCTGGGCTGTTCCTCCTAACGCGTCTTTGCTTGGATTGGATGGCTTCAACTCTCATTTGATGTAGGCCATAATTACTTCTTTTCGGTTGCGAGTTTCGAGAGAGGATGTGATTTGAATCGTCGCGCCTCTAGCTCCCTATAAATACTCCCAAGATTAGAAAGATAAAGGCTCTGTTTACCTTCAATCTTTCTGGCTCTTGACCCTTTGCTTCCGAGAGTCCCTACGTCTCCAAGAGTTCTCCACTTCTCTTTCTGCGTAGAAGTTTCTTGCTTGCCTATATGTACTTCGCCATGGCCAACGAAGATGAAAGTATGTATTGTCTCCCTCTGGTTCCTCTTTTTTTTGTGTTTTTCCATCCTTCTTTGATTTAGGGTTTGCTGGTTGCAAGGTTGTACCCCTTCAATTTCACTGACCTATAGGATCTCTCCTTTCCTCCTCCTCCTCTTAACTATTCTCAGGATGGTACCCCAGGTAGGGAGAAGTGGCTAAGACAGAGTTCTTCTCCCAACCAAGAGAAGGTCACCGGAGTTTGTATTGGGACGTCTGAAGGAGGTAGGAGGGCTAAAGGGAGGCAAGGCTTGGGTGCCACCACCAGAGGTCGTTATCAGTGGAAGGAGGGTCTCCACGGGAAAGAAAGGAGAAAAGAAAAGAGGAAAGAAGGAGGGAATCCTAAAGAAGGGGGATCCAAAAAGACGGATTCTTAGCTTTCCTTTCAGGTTCCTCCGTCTTTAGTGGTGCATCAAAGGGCTGCTCTGGTGGAGACTAGGGTTACTGCTTCAGTGGGGGGTACTTTTCTGTCTTCAGAGCAGACTCGTCACTCGCCCTTGAGGGTGGTTTTGTCGAGCTCTTCCTCTCCATGTTCTGTTGGGGTTGCCGAGGATCCAGCAAGCAAGAGGCCCCGAGTAGAAGGAGCAGTTGGACAGGACGTCGCTATTGCTCCTGAGGCTCCTAGAGCAAGGTTGATTGTCGTGGAGGAGAGTGGTTCAGCGGTGGGTGGCCATAGTAGGCCTGTTGTTGATAATGTAGTGGTGAGTCAAATAGCTGCCACTACTTCGAGAGATGTGAAAGGTTTTGCTTCAGAGGACCCTTCACAAGATGTTTAAGGGTTTTCGGGGGAGAAGATGCCCCCCTTTACTCTAGTAGCCCTTGGGATACAATTCCCCGTGGATTTAGAGGAGAGGGCTGCTAGGTCAATTGACTCGAGTCCTCTGATGGTTGCTCGGCGGGCGTTTAAGGGTGCGGCCAACTCTTTGGCTAACTTCCATCAAGCCAACAACATGTGGGAGAAGCAAGTGGTAAGTCTTTGAGTTTGAAGGTCCTATTGTTGTTAGCTTATTAGCTTTCATTATAGCATTCTTCCTCTCTTGTCTTTCACACAGGTTGGGCTTCGCAAGAGCCTAGACCGGTCGGTTTGGCTTCTTGATACTAGGAATAATTCCCTATAGCATTCGCGACTGCAGCTCGAGGAGGGGCGCACGAATTTGTAAGGGAAGGAGAAAGAGTGCGCGAGCATGGATCATGAGATACGGTCTCTAGCTCGCAAGATCGCCCGTCTTCGTGCCGAAGGCAACTCGCAGAGGCCAAGCTTTTGCGATCGGATTTGGAGAGGGCTCACGCAGAGATAAGTATTTAGTAGGAAGATGCGGAGAAGTGCCTGCAGGAGCTACGTTCCCTCCATGAAGCTTTGAGGAATGCCGAGGCCTATGCTAATGATAACATGAGGGGCTGGGTGGATGCTGAGAGCGGGACTGGAGATGTGGCTAACCGCCAGGTGGAGCTGTTGGCCGAAAGGATGTATGGAATGTTGTTGGCGGTTAAGCAGCTCACGTGTCTTCGTGGGGAAAGGTTTCCCACTGAGTGGGTGAGCTCTTTTCATTCTGCTTTGGAGCTCTTCGATGGTGAGCTTAGGGGTCGGCTTTCGACTGATCCACCCATAGATTTTGCTCGCTTTCGCGAGTTGGCAAGTCGTCCTCTAAGTCACCATCTCCTTTCTATTATGGTTGGGCGTGTTCTTGAGATTGGACCTACTTCTCAGGAAATGGTTGAGGTTACGGCAAGGGAGACATCGGGCGGTGCTGGCGACCCTGAGCTTAGGGAGTCCCTTATTAGTACTGACCTTGGGAGGCCCAAGAGTAGTTTGTCTTTGTGGGGTCTTTTTTCTTTTCTTTGCCAAGTGTAATAGGCAATTGCATAAGTACCGTGTGATCAAGACAGCTTTGCATGATGACTGCTAGCATGGTTTGTGTATGAACCGTCTTTTATGATTCCTCATGGAGTTGTCAGATTCCAAGAGCTTTACTCGGTCGAGTGATACCATCTTTGTGAGGAATCTTTGCATGATCTTGGCATCTTTCCAAGTATCTACTGGGGCGGTCGGGCCCCTTATTGCCTTAAAAGGGTTGCGAGTTCTAACTTTGGGAATTTATGGCTCGTGTCTTTATCAAAAGGAAACTTTGATTGATAGTAAACAAAGTGGTTACATTCAAAAACCTAAAGATCTTGGGCGGTCTGTTCTTCTAGGAATGATAAAGAGACAGAGATGATTTTAGCGAAAATGCCTAGCAGGCGAGGTACGAAATTCACAAAGAAGTTCAAGCAGGGACTTTGTCCGGGCGGGCAGACTTCTCCGATTATGCTTCTTTTGTATGATTCTCACGTGGTTCTCTAGGGCCAGGGCGAGCAACCTTAATGGTCTTTGTTAAGCTAACTGTGTAGCATGCTCGCGGTAATCTATGGTCCGCCGTGATTTCTCCGATTCCGTGCGGCATCGGGAACTTCATGGTCAGTTGTGCCGTGGACACAATAGCCCTAAGATAGCGTTGTACGCTGATGGTGCCGAAACGAAAATCAAGTCAGTGTCAAGGCTTGCTACTTTCGATAAGGTGCCTACTGATGTGCGGGCCATTATGACTCCTTCTGCCATGACTTGGGCTCCGGAGAATCCGATGAGTGTGCTGGGAAACGGCCTCAAGTTTTCCTCGCTTAAGCCAAGTTTCTTGAAGGTGTCAAAATATAGGACGTCCGCTGAGGATCCTTGATCTATTAGAACTCGTTTTACCTCATAGTTTTTTATGATCGCCGTTATAACCATGGGGTCATCATGAGTTGGTCCTTGCAGATTTGAGAGATCGAACGTGATTGGATCATTGTGCTCTTCATCTTTATTTCTCTGTTTGGGGAGGTAGTCGAGGGCGAGTATGGAACGCTCCAGCCTCTTCTTGTTTTGGGGTTGTGAGGTAGTCCCCTTCTGCAGTCCTCCCGCAATGACATTAATGACCCCTCGAGGGGGTTGCTATTCACCGTTATCCTTCAGTCGTTCCGCGTTGCAGTTGTCCATGTCTTTTACGTATCTTCCCAACTGCCCTTTCCGTATTAAGTCCTCGATCTAATCTTTCATATGTATGCAATCATTAGTCTCATGCCCATAATCCTCGTGGAACTGGCAGTATTTGGACTTGTCTACGGGCTTTCGAATTTTCTGTCTCTTCATCTGGGGGGAAACTGAGCATATCGGTTTGGTGGATTTCATCTAGGACTATAACGTGGGACTTATTGAGGGGTGTGTAACTAGTGAATCGTCCTCGGGGGGCGAACGAGGTCTTGGCGGCGAGCGCTTTCTACTACTCTTCTCCTTCTGGTTTTGGTTCTCGACAATCCCTTTTTCTTTCTTCTTTTCCAACCGCTCTAGGTCAGTTCGGCTTACCAGGAACTTTCGCATCTTGACTTTTGCTACACTTTAAGAAAAATGTGGATCAAAGACGGAATTTAGAGACGGATTTTTGCCTGTGTCTAATCCGTCTCCAAATGAAACAAAAAATAAGAAAAACACACTGCGGGTTTAGAGATGGATTTAGAAACGGACATCTTTGTTCCCAATATATCTGTCTCTAATTAGTGGGAAAAAATATGGCGGGATGATGGCAACAAATTTGGCAGTTTGTTTTTCCTCTCAATTTTATTTAGAGACGGATTGGGGAGGGATATTGTTCCCTCTCTAATCTCTCAATAGTGGAAAAAATGTAGTGGGGAAATATCTACAGCTTTATCGGGGTTTTTTAACTCTTAATTTTAGTTAGAGACGGATCAGAGATAGATTTATTTCGTGCCAAATCCATTTCCCCTTTCCAACTTAGAGACGAAATTTTTTTCGTGTCAATGTCCGTCTCAAAAAATTTTAGAACGACTGTGTTTTATTTGAGGTATAAAAACCTAAAATTTTCCCTTGACTCCATTTGTTTTTGTTTCTGTCTTGCGATTCGGTGGCCAGCATTTCTTGCACATCCAAAGTCATCGTGCACAGCATCGTTGCCGTGCGCCGTCGCCGTCCACAGCGTGGTTGCCGTCGAACTCAGTGCTCGTTCTTCTCGGAGGTGAGTTTTTTCCTCTTCTGCGATTTACTAGAAGTTCAAAAAATTTATTCATTAAACTGTTTTCTTCCTGAAACCCTCATTTCCCTTTTCTCTCTTCCTCTCCCTCACAGACACTATCGTTTTGATTGCCCTATCATGGTAGCCGCTATCGTTTTGATTGTCCTATCACTATGGCCGCAATCGTTTGCTACTATAGTTTCTGTCGCACACCACCGCGGTGTAGCAACGCACCAGTAGAGAGGTAATTTGGTTCCTTTTATCTTTCTCTTTTTGTTCTAATTCTTAGATGTTATGATCTTATTGGACAGTTGAAACACTTGAGCCTATTTTTGAATTTCCATTTGATGAACTCATTTGTGATTTATACTCAATGATGTTGATAGATGCATTTGAGAGAGAGTAGTGTGTTTGACATGAAGGAGATGATGCAAGAAAATCAACAGTTATATATATTGTTCAATTTGCATATCATTTTGCAATTTCTGAGAGACTTAAATACATATGCTTATATATTGGGATACAATGCTAAGTTCTAATTAATATAATAACTAAGTTTAAACCAAAATAATTCTCTCTCTGTTAGTGAAACTATGCAACAGTTATGTGTTCATGGAAGAATTAGTGTATAGACTATAGAGGAATATGTATATATATATATATATGGAAATTTGGTTATGATATTAATTATAGTATATTAATTAGCTACATTATATTTTGGATGAACAAGTTGTTAACTTGGTACAAAACTGAAGCACTTTATGTTTGTTTAGAACATAATAATAACTTGAACTTCATGACTTTTTAAAATGCCCAGTTCTGATTCTTGGTTGAAAAAGAATGTTGTAGATTCTTCTATGGTGGTTTTAATGTATCTTTTGGCTCTATATTTATTTATACAATCTGGGAAGTGTGGCTGGCTAAAAATAAGCTGTGTTTTGAGAACCTTTCCTTTGATCCAGTTAGTGTGGCTAAAAGTAAGCTATGTTTTGAGAACCACTTGCAAATTTTTTTAATGATATGGTTTGTTATGAATTGGTTAATACTTTATAGTGGTGAAATTCTCCTTCGGAAGTTCCTTTCTCCGTTGTTCTTTAAATCCTTTTCAGGTGGAGATTTGTTGCATTCCATTGCTTTACTTTTCTCTTATGCTTGACAAAAAGTAGTTTACATGAACTATGATGAGTAATTAATTAAAACCCCATATATCTTCTTTGTAAGCATGTTCTTCATATATATATATATAGGTCAAAACCCCAAATTGGTCCCTTATGTTTGTACGAAGTTTTATATTGGTCCTTTATGTTTCAAAAAGTTTAAATTGGTCCTTTATGTTTGCAAGAAGTTCTAAATTGGTCCTTTCGTTCAAGTCCGTTTATTTCTTCCGTTAAGGTGGACATATCATCTCTCCTACATGTCCATTTAAGTTGACGTGTCATGCCACGTCATTGCCACATCATCGACACGTCATCATCTACTATCATATGTGATGATGTGGCAATGACGTGGCATGACATGTCAGCACGCCACATCAGCACTTAACTTAAGAAATTGATGAAAGTGGACGAAAGGACCAATTTGGAACTTCTTGCGAACATAAAGGACCAATTTAAACTTTTTGAAACATAAAGGACTAATATGAAACTTTGTGCAAACATAAGGGACCAATTTGGGGTTTTGACCTATATATATATATATGTGTGTGTGTGTGTGTGTGTGTGTGTATTATTTATTGATGGCATCCCCAGCTGTCATACACTTTCTTTTCTTTAAGATCAATAAGCATACAACGTAGTTAAAGATAGGCAGCAACTAGCACAAAAATCAATAGGAGCATATGTCATTTCTTTAATTTTTTTAATTTAATTCTCTGTCGATGCTTGTGAAACAATAATGGATCAATTTATATAACTGTTACATGTTCATTTTAAATGACATTTTCTCATCCATTTGCAGGAAGAATATAATAGAATTAAGTCACTAAAAACTTCTCAAGCATCGGCCAATGGTATTGATGGAATTTCTCAAGAGGAAGATAATGCCATTTGGTTAGAAGTTGTGGTGGAAAGAACAAGAAAGGACGTGTTTTTGGTGTAGGATCAGAAGCACCTGATGTTGGTAGCTCATCTGTTGAGATGTCTAGTGGACCTGAGTCATGACTTCATCCTCAATTCCAAGCTGAGTTTGATCGATGCTTGGCAAAGCAAGCAGAAGAGAATCAAGCTGTAACTGATGTTTTAAAGCAAAAAGTTGAAGAGCAATCACAAATCATAACAGCTTATAGTGATAAATTTGCGGAGCATGACCATTTGATTGGTCAATTGTTTTATCAATTACAAGTTGAACACACTATCAAGGGAAATGTAGGATCAGAAGCGCAATAGTCAACTCCTTCACCATATTTATTTAGAGACTTGGGATGTTTTTTTTAATTTGCCAAGAAACTTGTGAAATTATATATTAGTATTAAGTATTGTTTACAAACTTGTGGTATTTCACTATTTTGAATACATTGTTATGAGCTTGAAAATTATGGATATTCTAATGTTTGTATGAAACTTGTGCCTTTATTAAGAATTAATAGTAAATTATAAGTGAAAATTGGATAAATTTAGTCTCATAAAATGGAATTAGAGACGGATTGGAGACGGACTAATTATTTTCTGTCTCTGACCCGTCTCAAAAGATAGTCTCAAAAATGGAATTAGAGACGAATTGGAGGCGGACTATATATTTTCCGTCTTTGATTTGTTTCTAAAAATAGTCTCAAAATGGAAGTAGAGACGGATTGGAGACGAACTATTTATTTTCCATCTCTGATCCATCTCTAAAAATAGTCTCAAAAATGGAATTAGAGACGGATTGGAGATGGACTATTTATTTTCCGTCTCTAATCTGTGTCTAAAAATAGTCTAAAAATGGAATTAGAGACGGACTATTTATCTAATCCGTCTCTAAAAATAGTCTCAAAAATGGAATTAGAGACGAACTTTTTATTTTCCGTCTCTGATCTGTCTCAAAAAACAGTCTCAAAAATGGACTTAGAGACGGAATAGAGACGGACATTTTTTAATTTCTGTCTCTGATCCGTCTCTAATTCCACATTATAGAAATTGGATCAGAGACGGACTTTGTTAAAATGGACACGGATTAGCCGTGTCAAATTTGACACGGACTAAAAAGTCCGTCTATGAGGTTTAGGAACTAACTTTTTGGACACGGACACCAGTCCGTGTCAAAGACCATCTCTGATAGGATAAGACGGATTTTCTAATTATTAGAGATGGATTCGTCCATCTCTAAACTGTGTTTTTCTTGTAGTGCTATCTGGGCATTTTCCTCCTGGATGAACCACTCTGCCCTGTCCATCAATTCTTGTAGAGTGGAACTGGCCTTCTGTTGAGTTCACCGTAAAATTGCGAGCACCTAAGGCGTTGTTTGATGAGAAAAAGATGGCGACTGAGTCTTTGAGGCCCCTGACTTGGAGTGAGAGTTTTGTGAACCATGCCAGGAAGGCTTGTAAGGTCTCTCCTTCTTCTTGGTGAAAACCAATGAAGGAATCTTCATTTTCCTTGTAGTCTTTGCTACTGGCGAACTGAGTTAGGAATTTCTGAGCAAGCTGCTCAAAACTATGGATTGAGTTCGTAGGTAGCAATGAGAACCATCTTAGTGCTGCTTCTTTCAGGGTGGACGAGAAAACACGGCATTGCTGTCCGTCCTTCATGCCGAGTATCGACATGGTTGAGTTGAAATTATTGAGGTGGTCCCGTGGGTCTGTCTCTCCTCCATATGGCTTTATGTGGAAGGGCATTTTGAAACCCAAGGGGACGTGCTCGTTCATAATCTGCAGAGTGAAAGGAAGCCTTCCTCTCCCTTGAAAGTCGAACTCGGGCCACTAGTATTGGCCTAGGTAGACCACGGATGTCTCATAGGGAGCATACGAATTATAGCCGCCTGCCCATGGCATATGTAGGTAGGAGTCTGGCGGATAGTTTGGGACAGGGGGTCGCAGATAGTTAGTAAGCGGTCATACTACTTGTCCGGCGACCATTGTTGGTCCTGGTTGAATGATTGGTGGAGGAGCTAACACTGTGAGCGATAGCTAGGCGAACTCCATCATGAGGGTTCCAAATTGTATGGAGGGCGCTGGTGGCAAACTAGCAGCTTTTGGCGCCATTACACTTGGTAGGCCTATGGGAGTTGGCACCAGAGCGTTGTGCAGTTGCTGGCATTTGTGTATTTGTATCGGCTTGAAGGAGGCCTCCACACATTTCACGTAGTGATGCAATATCGGCTTCTAGTCGGACTATTTCATTTTCGTGTGAGGCTCTCACTGGGTCTGTTGATCCCTGGACGCTTCCTGGTGGGCATGGATTATGCGGCATGCCATAGGGGTGTTGGGAGCACGTTTCCTCCCTAGTTGCTGGTGTTTGGATAACGCTCTCTGTAATAGCCACCTAGGATGCCGAGACATTTGGCGGTTGACTTGCGACTGAAGTTCCTGCCTCCGCCAGAGCAGTGTCGGTCATTCCCTGTCTGTTCTGCATGCTTCGCCTTGGAGCACTTGCATCGATTGTGGCAACGAGTGCGTTCGAGTCAGCCATTTGTAGAAGGTATATGTAGCAAGACTATAGTGAAAACAAAGGGAAAATGGGTTTCTAAGTTAAGTGTATACTTCTACTCCCAGAAAAAAGATTGCCATTTAATAGCGAGATGCGCAAGGCATTGTGATCTGAGAAGGACCGCGGTGGGTGCCAATGTAACTACCGTTTTTGGTTCAGACAATTCACAACGTTAAATAAGGATCGCAAGGGGTCATAACCTTAGGAGACTTTTCCTTAGGTGAAGACCTAGGTGCCTATGTACCTTTGTGTAGGGATCAAAGTCCACGTAGTTCGAAGAGGGAATGTCCATGGTTGCCATTAGGCAAGAGTGTTACCTGTAGTGTCCGTGTACGGCTAGGACATGAGTGTGTTCTCCATGCGGGCGAGCCACCTATTGGAGGTACCTCGTAGGTAGAGAGCAAGGGTCTCTGAATGCTGCTTAGAGCAAGAGGATGTGTGTATCCTGTTAACGGAGTGAATATGGGCTGATGTCTATTAAATAGACTTCAGGTAACGATGATCTCATGGTATGCTTTTGGTGTGGAGAGCACTGTTTTGATCGTTTCTCTCTTATTGTCTCCTTAGTCCCCCGGGTGAGAGATATATTTATACTCAGAGTAGGGGAGAACGTGGTCAACCCACGTTCTTGAACCTTGAGCTCGACCCACGATCTGGAGAGTTTTACCCACGGCTCCCATGCGGGAGAGTACGCGGGTGATTGTGGGGACAGACCGCGTCTGAGTCCATCGAGCGGTGTCACTGATCCGAGGTCCGGTAAACCTTCTGGAAGGCCAGTGCCACGTGTCCATATGAGGGCATATTGTGGAATTACAATTATTATATAAAAATTTGGCTCCTAAATCGTTAAAAATATGTCTCAATCAGTATGTATGAATCCTTATTTATATTATTGACACATAAAAAATAATAAATAGGGAAGAAACTAAAAAAGTTAATATTCTCGATCGTATTATTGATTCTAACAAATTAAAGGATATATACTTATGAGAAAAGTAAATACTAAAAGTAAAAATGTAACCTTAGACACATATATACAGAAATGGCGTGTACGTTCTACGCATAAAATCAGTTTAGAACCAATAATATTAAGGTATTCAAGTCAACCTAGGAACCCTATGAAACAATAGTGAAATTACTGTGCAAGTGATCTTGAACCTAAAAAACGACCATGCACATCAAGATCAAATTCTCATATATATGTATATAGTCAAAAGTCAAGTTACTTCGTGCATAACGATAATCATAATGATAGTAACAAGCATGACCACCTTTTCGTTTCTTTAATTAATTGATCTAATTTTGTTACACCATTTTTTTAAATATAGCAATATGAGACATTTAAGGAACTATACGCATGCCATAGTATATATGCATGTATTTAGAAATGAAGATAGAATATATCATAATTCCTTTAGAAATAATGAAGAGTCGTTTATATTTTTGAGTTGTCTTGTGAAAAAGGATTACGTATTCAAAAAGGTATATGCATATATTGTGTCCACATGTAATTTATTTATTTATTTTTAAAAATTATAATATAAAATAATAACAAATTAAATATTTAATAGTTTTTTTTATAATGTAAAAGTTTAGGTGGTGGGGAACAATTTTTAAATTTTTAATACAATATAAAATCATTATATTATATTTTAAAATAATATATAAAATAAATAATGAGAAGTTATTTACCTCCTCTCATTATTTTTTTTAATAACTACTGATCATTTTTTTTCTCTCTTCATATCCTTTTATTATATATTTTTCTTGTATTTTTAATTAAAAATATGTATTTTGTGACATTAATACAATGACAAGAAGGATTAATAGTCATATTAATATAAATATATATATCGAGATATAATACTAGATGTTTCACATACTAATACGTGCATGTCAATTTTTTTTTAAAATTTACAAAATATAATATAAATTATTGATATTAATTTTAAAATAATAAGTTAAAATTAAGAAGTTATTTTTTTAAGTATCACTGTTATTATCCTTTTTAAAAAAAATATCACTAGTACTACCATTATTCCTGGCTATTTTCTCTCTTTTATTATCTTTTCACATCATATTTTTATTTTTTTTAATTATTTAAATAGTTATTTTGGAATACCATTGACCAAAAGAGGTACAACCATATTAATATAGATTTAAGACTTTTATATTTATTATAAATAAAAAATGAAAATAAAATTGAAATATTTTCAAAATAGTTTACTTATTTAAAATCATAAATAATTGAAGATTTTTTTTGTAATTACATATATAGATATTATTATTATTATTATTATATTTAACACTTAGTCATAGCCATATATTGCGTACACCGACCTAATATTCTTGTTCATTCAAAATATGATATAATTGGGTACCAAAGCACCATAAAGAAAAATAATAGTCAACCATTGGGTTTTAGTTTCTCCAAAATCCAAATGTACAAGGAACAATTTGAGTGCAAACCTATTATTAATTATTTTTCCAATTAATGAATTCGTATTAGCTAGAAAAAATATTGAAGTTGTTTAATTTGATCAATCTATAAATTATTAAATTCTTTTTTTTTTAAATTTCAAAATTTTAAAGATTTTTTTTAATTTATTTTTAGTATTGGCATAATATATGTAGATTGAACTTAAAAACATATAGGAGCTACACAACGAGGCCGAACCTATATATTAGGCCTACCTATACCATTAAGTATAACTTCGAGCAATCCTTTTCCATTAGATCCCAATATATGGTACTATTCAAATGTTCCTTTAAGAAGGAGCAGAAGTGCAGAACCACTATATATATATATTGTAAAAACAAAAATACAGTTTAAAAATTTTCTAATTAATTAAAAAATTTAAGAATAAATATATTTTTCTTCAGCAAATGTTTATCAGCATTTGCCTTAAGGGGAGGCTCCATGTTATTAACTTTAATTAATCCTAATTAAAAACTAAATTGGAATAATTTATCAGTTGGTTAAATTCGTAAAAGGAAAAATATAATAATTCCTTTATTGCTTTTTCTCCAAATACTTGTCAATTTCTTCGTAGTTATAGTCAAAGTCTTCCAATTTCAAATAAAGCTTAAACTACTAACCAGCTAGAAAGTGCCTTTCATATATATCTTGACTAATTAAATTGACCAATTCTTATACACACATATTTGCTTGATCCGTTGCTTCATCGTTCATATATATACTTTCAAGACGAGTCATAAAATTAGAAAAGGAAGAAATTAATTAAAATAGTAATTTCTGATGTGTGCTTATCCAAATACCTAATCTGTGAATTGGTTTTTTCCCTATAATAGAATCGAAGTTATCTATATGATGATGAGCATAGTCATCACAACTCACAACTATCCATCTTTAATGGCGGCATTAGTGGACATTGGCCAGAAAATATACATATTAATTAACCAACCATTTAGGGACAAAAATTATACGTTTCAAGAATTAATTAATATATAGCTCGATTAATAATATAATAAAGTAAAATTTTGTGGAATGTTCTTTGCTTCATATATGATATATGTATGTATTGCTTGTGTTTTGCGTAAAACTATTTCATATTTTCCTTACACGGAAACTTGCGTTCACATTTTGCATTATTATTATTATTTTGGTTTCTCACAAATATCCTCTTATTGGAGGCAATCCTATTTGAGCTAACTGAGGCCCCATAACGGGATAGAGTTCTCCCAACAAGTTTTTTTATACAAATCTCGAATTTAGGACCTTACTTAAGGAAAATGAAATACCTACCACCCCAACCAACTAACATTGCATTATTAATCTCATAGTCATATTGGTTGTAACTTTCACTTGCATGCGAATTACGAACTTATTGATGATGATGATGATATATATACTAATTTCACACTGAGTTCAACCCACAGCCCACAGGTGACAGCTATATATATATATATATATATATATATATATATATATATATATTAATATAAGTGGGCCTTGCTTGCTCATTCTGCAACTCCATCTTTTTGTACAGCTCAATCACACTTTTTTCATAATAATGATCTCAATTCAATTCCCAGTTTGACTCATTTTGCATTTTGCAGGTAAATTTAGAAAAACAGGTTTATATATATGTTTAATTCTTATACTTAAGTTAGTTAAATTATGTAATATTATGATGTTCTCTTTTGTTTAGCCAGATTTTAGAAGTATCTCGATGGATCTCACTCACCATTTGCCTAGCCAGCTAGCTAGCTAGCAAGCCGACTCAAGATTTGAACTGTTTGAGACTGGTCAAACTTGTTTGTTTGGGTTTGGGGTCCTAATATATACATTAGAAATATGAGTGATGGTTTTCTGAAATAAAGTTTCAAGACACCATTAAAAACTAAAGAAATGATCAATTTTAACGTGAATATATAATTAACATCATTTGGTAATAACTTACGTTAAAATATTTTTGATATAATTGTTAACCTTAGACGTGGAATTGAAATTAATTCTAATTAGTGTCAATCAATTATAATCGACACTACACTTAGGGCTGAACATCGGTTCGGGCTGGTCCGCCAACCCGTCAAACCCAATCCAACCCGTTATGTTGGGTTGGTTTGGTTTGGGCTGGCGGGTTGGTTCGGGTTGAAATTTTTCAGCCCGAATCATGGCGATTCGGGTTGCGGTTTTATCAATATTGAGCCCGCCGGAATCGAACCAAACCGCCAACCCGCCAAAATTACTTTTTATTTTTTTATATACATTTATGATTAAAATTTTTTTGATAGGTTAATTTCAAAATATTCTTCTATGGTTTTTTTATCATTCCATTACTCAACACGCAAATCTCTCCAATCATAAAATTAATTAGACAACCACATAGTTGAATTATAAATATATTATGTGCATAATGCATTGAAACTTCAAATAACAAGATCACAACTAGTTAGATTAATCATAACTTGAAAAAAAATGAATTAAACGTGATATTAAAAAGTTTATGAAATATAATTTATTAAAATATATTTTATTTTATATTAAGCATTTTTTTTTAATTTTGGCTAGTGCTGCTCAATGAATCAAGGAAGAAAAAAAGAAAAATTTTTCAAAAAAAAAAGAAAGAAAGAAAAAAAAAAGCTGGCCCGCCAACCCAAACCGCCAGTGAATGGTTTGGGTTGGTTTGAGTTGGTTGATGCATTTTTCTCCAACCCGAACCAACTCAACCCACTGATATTTTTCTCCAGCCCGAACCAACCCGCCCCTAACTCGAACCACCCCAAACCGTGTGCACCCCTAACTACACTAATTAATTCTTAGCATCAATCAATCATAATTGACGCTATAAACAATTTATAAAAACGCTAAAGTTTTTTAAGATTTTTAGGAAAAATATTTTATTTTATTTTTCATAGGTTTATGAAGAACTAATTTCTTCTTTTAATTAAACCAATCTCTATTGGCTAGTATCTCATTAATCTTATTTTAACTTGGATAAAATTTCTAAAATTCACAAGAATGACCGAAACAACACGAAGTCTAAAAGGGGGAATTGAAACCACATTAGCGTCGCGTAGTGGTCTTTCACTTGGTTCTATAATTAAGTGGTAGGAGTTTGAATTTTATTATTGGACATGAAATACATTTTGTGTCCATTTATTTATTTTTAACTAAAAGATCAACAGCAAAAGAATTAATTATTGCTGTCGGCAGTAGATACCTAGTTAAAAAAATTAAAATAAATGTGTTGCATGTATATAGCCTCTTAGTTTGAGGCAATTTTTTTTTTCACTTTTCTTAATTTAAATAATAATGTTGTAGTTGCTATCATATATATTGATTGATATTTATACGCATGGATGCATTAACCTTATTCTTCTAAGCTACCAAACTAGGGCAAACTCTGACCTCTTAGTATTTTCTTCTTTTCCTGTGTTGGGAAATATTCAACTTTCAACTATAATAAGTTTGGTGGGGATATATATATATGGCGTATATGAATCAAACCAAAAAGATCAAGAATTTTGGTAAACTAAGTGTGAACGTCGCATGAGTTGAACCACACAGCTTCTAGTCATATATATTATAGAAAATAAAATCTGTCACCGAAACGTTGAAAATTGAAATCGATAACCTTTTGACATTTAATTTCATTGTATATAATATATATTATTATATTTGTATTACAAAGTCGGAGAGAAAAAGATAGAGATCCGACAATAATTAATTAATTATTTATTTTTGTATCTTATAGGGATAAAAGTTCAATGGTACCGTACCACTGAACTTCAGTGCATCCCTCCAATCATGTAGTGTCATTTGTTAATATTAATAATAACTCACATTAATTAGGGCCCACCTTGAATGGTTTGGGGACTAACTGATTGGAGGGATGTACTGAAGTTCAATACTACCGTACCACTGAATATCTACTCATCTTATAGATGCAGCAGAGGTTGTATATAGTTGTATTGTAACGCGTTAGATCTAAAAGAAGATTGTAGTACAGTTGTCTACAACTTAAATTTCAAGGATATTTGATTGGAAGAAGATAGTTAATGGATCCTATAAAAATAACTACAATAGTAGACAACAAGTGTCGGTTATATATTGTATCACGAGTAAATGTTCAGTAGTACAATAGTATTGAACTTCAATAAATTTTTTTAATTAATTAATCTTTAATCTATTCAAAGTGAATCATTTTTAATGTAAGTTTTTACAGTAATGAGTTCTTAATGACATGATATTTAGATTTGAATTGAGAGATAATCACATTTAATACGTAATTGTTTTTAGACTTCAACATTAGACAATCAAGTATCAGTTATTGCATTAATTTTTTTCCTGAAATTACCGTTGATAAAACTTTGGTTCACTCAAGTAATTTTGGTTATTCATCTTTATTCAGAGTTTTAAATGGGTTGCTTTTCTTTTAGAGTAAATTACACTGCCCTCCCCTGAGAGATATTAATATTACACTGTCCTCCTCTCTACTTTGAAAAATGACACTCACCTCCCTTGAGAGACACAAAGCCATTACACTCTCATCCAAAGCTCTATTTTTCAATAAAAAAATGTCAAAAATATCAAATTTTTTTTAACTTCAAATACTACATATCTTTTAAGACCAATTTACCCCTCTTAATTAAAGAAGTTAAATAAAATGCGAGTCTTCCTATTTGCTTCCATCTTCCAGCAACACTCCTTTTTCTTTTTCTTTTTCTTTTCTTCTTATTATTGTCTTTCATTAGTTTATTAATATTTATAGTTATGATTATTTTAATAAAATATTTTTTTAAAAAAAATCTGTAATTATTATTGTTGTATTAACAAATTATTTTTTACAAAAATAAAAATAAAATAAATTATCACCAGTATAATTAGTAATAATTTATAACAATTAAAATAATTACTTGGTCTCCTTATTTTTTTACAATTTTTTATTGAATCCATCATAATTTTATATTAAATAATAAATCTGCATTTAACTAGTTCACGTATATAGAAATTATATTTTTAAGAAATATTATTAATGCAAGAATAATTACATATTTTAAAAATTTTATTTTAATAAATTAATCATAACTATTAAATATTATGAAAATAATAAAAGATAATAATAGGAAGAAAAAAAACAAACTTGGGAGTCCATGATGAATTGAAGAGAGATTTGTCATATTCATTAAAAGGGGCAAATTAGTCATAAATGATATGTAGTATTTAAAGTTGAAAAAAGGTTTACTTTTTAGACATTTATTTTATTTAAAAATGGAGCTTTGGGTGAAAGTGTAATGATTTTTTATCTCTCACGGGAGGTGAGTGTCATTTTTCAAAGTAGAGGGGAGGGCAGTGTAATTTCAGCATCTCTCAGGGGAGGGCAGTGTAATTTCAGCATCTTTCAGGGGAGGGCAGTGTAATTTACTCTTTCTTTTAACTATTAAACATCATTTTGGTCCCTTAATTAATTATATAGATGATGATTTTTTTTTATTTAGCCCTTCATAGATTCTTCTTCTCAATTTGGTCCTTCATGATTTAATTTATTATCAATATAGTCCCTCTATCTAATTGTAATCTAAAAATGCAATAATTTTGATCACTAGGAACTTTGGTGTTAACTATAGGCAATGTGTTAATCAAACCTGCTACTCTCTTCTAATGATGGTCTTTTGACTCTTTTCACAAATTTTAAAGAGTTTTGCTAACCAATGCCTAAATATTAAATACTACTTGAGAGTGTAAAAAGGCATGAAACATCATAAATGAAATTTTTTATTTTTTAAAAGACAGAACTACCCTTTTAATTATTCCAATAAATAATATGTTTTTTATTATTTGCTATAATTAGATTCTAAGATTCCCAGATGGAAAATTGCTTCCTATCCAAATTTGAATGAAAAATTGCTTCCTGCATCAATTATTTTTCTCATTTTTTTCTGAAAACATTTTTTTCATTCTTAAATATGTCATTTTAAGAATAATAAAGAATGAAATAGAATAAAAGAATTGCTAAAATAAAATATTTTAATTTTATTTATTTCAATTTCAATAATAAAAATTGACATTAATTTTTTAATAACACAAAGAATTAATTATTGAAATAAAGAAAGAATTAATTATTTAATTTTCTTGCAAGATAATAAGTTTAATTATAAAAGATTTTTTAAAGTACATAACTAAGAATGAAGAAGATAATCTGAGAGAGGAAACAAACTTTCATCCCAATTTTTATTAGAAAAAAATTGCATTTTTCATCACTTTATCAATTCAGATTCGCGAAGCAATATTTCATCTATCAAATATGCAAATATGTAGGAATGTTAACATCAAATAGTAAAAAAGGCATTGTTTATTAGGATAATAAAAAGGGTAATGTTTTTAGATGAAAAGAAAAAGGATAGTTCTGTCTTTTAAAAAAACAAAACATTTCATTTATGTTGTCTCACACTTTTTTACACTCCCAAGCAGCATTTATGTTAATTAACAGTGCCCTAAGTACACTAGTTAGCAAAACTCTAATGAGGGCCATTTGATCAAATAATTCTTATATTGGTGCTAATAATTAAGTTCCTAATTTATCTATTTTCAAACTAGATTTTAATTATAAGGTCTTATTAGAAGCTAAATTTTCTTAATTAGTTCTCTGTATTTTATTGGCATTTAAAATATTACTTTTAGGGCCCATAACTAAGAGTATAAATAATGTCATTAAAGCCCAAGTCCAATAGCATCAAAGTCCATGCAAGATAACCCAAGGTTCTCCTCAGAGAGGCCTCTATACTTAAAATAAGAAAATTCTAGCTCTTCAAGGATAAGTACAAGAGAAGTTCCTTTTGCCAACAATACTTTGATTTCTCTAATAATCCTAAGAATGCTGAATTGGACTAACTATCATGTGATGATGAGATCCATCCTTAATTTTAAGAATATATGAGTATTAATTATATATAGTATTTGGCTAATTGCCCTCTAATACCATATAATTTGACACCTTACAATTGCATGAATAAGAAACCCTATACTTTAGATATGGTATATGTAATTCCATTATTCCAAGCTCTAATGGAATATAAATATTAGGAGTATATATATACATATTTGTAGTTGAAAGAGTTATGTGACTATCTCTCTCAAATTTAAATCCTCTCAATTTTCAGGTCAATTTTCTTAATAAAAGTGCATTTTCTCTTTCACTCTCATCCCCACATTTACTTTTATTGAATGGGCAAGATGTATTTCTATTATTGAATGGTTTTTTTTTGCCAGAAAAGATAATTCATGAAACGAAAGGAAACAAAGCAAAGCGTCACCAGAAACAACCAAACCAAGGAAACAAGACAGAAAAACAACAAAAGCAAAAACAGCATCAGCCAATGCCACTCTTATGACCATTCGAATCAAAAGCCAGAAGGGAAGCCAGAGAGGATGGGGGTAAAGACATCCAACCAGAGGGGCACATCCTCTTAACGACAGCTTTGGATAACCAGTCGGCCACCAAATTACTCCAGCGAGAGATCCACCTGAAAGAAACGGACTGAAAGCACTCTTTTAGGCCCAAAATATCATCCACTAGCGCGCGACAAGTCCAGTCCATAGAAAGAGGGTGCGAATTAATAGCTTGAATGAGATCCGCACAATCTGACTCAACCTCCAAGCAGCCAACACCAAGGTCCAAAGCCATAAGCAAGGCTTTCCTGGCCGCAAGAGCTTCAGTCACAGGGCTAGAAGAAGCATTGACCATCGAGCAACACCCATCAACCATCTGACCAAGATGATCTCGAAAAACAACCCCTATGCCCGCTCTCTTGTCTTTATCGATAAAAGACCCATCAACATTTACCTTAAAAGAGCCGCAAGCAGGGGGGTTTACTTATCCTGAACAGCAGCAGGGACGCTCTGGGACTCACAATGGACCTTAGCTTTAGACCAGTAGTCAAAGCCCTCATCACAAGCCTTCTCAGCGAGAGACTTGGTATGAACCGGGTTAAGAGGAGCTCCTTCAAAAACAAAAGCACATCGCCCCTTCCAGATATACCAACACAGCAGACAAATGAAGGACTTAACCCTATCATCAAAGGGAGAACTCGACCCCAAAACATCGTTGCACCACAAATCTGCTCTCTTGATCTCCCAACTATCAAACCTCCTAGAGACAGAGCTGTTAAGCCAAACCAAGCGAACCCAATCACAAAAGAAGATGAGATGCACAACAGTTTCAGGTTCTCTACCACACAGAGGGCATAATGGGTCACCACCACACCTTCTTCTGAATAAGTTATCCTTAACTGGAAGAGAATTATTGAACACCTTCCAAAGGAAATGTTTAACTCTAGGAATGACCTTAACGCTCCAAACAGATTTCCATAGGCTATCAGGAATAATAACCGAAGAGCTAGCTCTATTAATGGGGGAGGCAACAAGAGAACTTCTAAGGAGATGATACCCAAATTTCACAAAATACTGCCCATTCTTGCAATGCAACCAAGCCAACCTATCCCTACCACCAGAAGAAGAGATCAGAATACGCCTAATATCAATAGCTTCCTCCCTAGAAACCCAGCATTTCAACTTCTCAAAGTCCCACACCCCATCAACAATAAACTCCTTCACCTTCATATCCGAGCAACTCTGTTCAAGAGGCCTAGGGAGAGGAGAGAGAGAAGGCCTCGAGAGAATCCATGGATCCTTCTAGAAATCAATATACTCACCATTCCCCACTTGCCAGCACAAGCCCTTGAGCAGCACATCTTTGCCTTCCAAAAGGCTAGACCACACCCAAGAAGCTCTAGCCCCCTTTTTAGCCGATAAAAAATCACCATTAGGGAAATAAGCCCCTTTTAAAAATTTTACCCACAGCTCATCAGGCTCATTTAAGATCCTCCACCCATGCTTTGCAAGAAGCGCATCATTAAAGGCAGCAAACTCTCGGAAGCCCAATCCTCCAACCCTTTTAGCCCTAGTAAGCTTCTCCCACGCCAGCCAATGGATCTTCCTAGAGCTATCTGAATTACCCCACCAAAATCTAGCAATAGCACGATCCAATGCATCACAGGTGGCTTTAGGAAATTTGAAGCAAGACATGTGATGAAGAGCATGACATGGAGAGCACTCAAGGATGGAAGACTAACACTCTAAAAGATCCATTGCAAGGAATTGGAGGCCCGATGACAAGAGCAAGAACCAAAGCGATGAAGGAGGCCCTGAATTGCTTCATACGAGATCTTAAAGAGTTGGAGCCCAACTATATTAAAGAGTCAACCATTAACATGTCTAGCAAGAGCCCAAGAAAGGTGGTCACAATGTTAAAAGCCCAACAAGATGATGTCCAAGGCCTATGTGGTGTGCATATGGAAGAATTAACTTAAAATGCATGTGAGAAGCATGTGCCTTTGGAGGATAAGAAAAAGTGACGTTTTGAACAAGCCAATCAGCAACAAATTTGATTTCATTTGATTTTATTTGAGTCTTTATTTTATTTCCTTGTAATAAGGCCATTAGGTCATTAAATGTCATGGATATTTTGTCATACTTTCCCATTTTGATAAGCTGACTTTTTCTCAAGAATGAGTCATCTTCTTGAGATGGAATGATGCAAATCAAGATGCCAATCTTCATTGAGGCACCATTATTAGTTTTTGTCTAGAGTGTTCCATTATTGCCTATAAATTGGCTTTGCATTGTAATACAATTTCAGACTTGAATGAATTGAGACTTTTTTCTCATGTGTCAGCTTTGCTTGCATCTTTGTATTCTTTTGAGAATACTGGACTTATCAAGGACTGATCATCCTTGTGGTGTCTTGTGGCTAGGGTTGTAAGAGACGGGTACTCTTCCTCCCATTGATCATCCGTGTTCTTGTTCCTTGTTCTTATTTTGATTTCTAGCCGATCTGTTCCCCGTTCCCCTCATTCTATCAACATGGGGAAAGAAGGGATAGCATTAGCCACAGCCTTAATGAGCACTTCTTTTCCAGCTTGAGAAAGTAAGGAGTTCTTCCAGCCCTGAATCTTCCCAACAAGCTTAAACGCCAGAGCTTCATTCTTTGATCTACCCCAAATAACAGGGAGACCAAGGTACTTCCCTGGATTATCAGCATTCTGGATGCCTAAACAAGCCGCAAGATCATCTCTAAGCTCCGGAGGGGTATTGGGGGAAAAGAAACAACAAGACTTCTCCAGATTCGCAATCTGTCCCGAGGCAAGACAGTATTTGTCCAACATACTCTTCATTCTACTACAATTCTCCAACGAGGCTTGCAAGAAAAAAAGGGAGTCGTCAGCAAAAAATAGTGAGACAATTGGGGACAAGACCTAGCAAGCTTAATTCCTTTAAAGTCACCAACTTCAACCGCATGCTTGATCATGTTAGAAAGCACATCAGCTACTACAATGAAAAGGTAAGGAGACAATGGGTCTCCCTGCCTCAAACCTCTAGAAGGGGAAACTTCTGCAACCTTTCTACCCGATAGCAGAAGATTATAACGCACAGAGCTCACACACTTGATAACAAGGCCAACCTACTTCTCACAAAACCCCATCTTCAGCATGACTTTCTCAAGGAAATCCCACTCAATTCTATCATAAGCCTTGCTCATGTCAACCTTTAAGGCCATATCACACCTCTTCCCACGCTTCTTGGATTTAATGAAGTTAAAGGCCTCATGCGCAAGAATAATATTATCTTGGATAAGCCTACCATGGATGAAGGCTCTCTGATTCTCAGAAATAACCTTAGGAAGGATGTGCTTCATACGATTGGTCATCACCTTAGAAATGATCTTATAACAGTAATTACACAAGCTGATAGGACGGAACTGGCTAACATACTCCGGAGAACCAACCTTAGGAATGAGCACGATATCTTTCTCATTAAGGCTAGCTATATCCCCATTATTGTCAAAGAAATCCTTCACCATCTGGGAGACTTGTTGCCCAACCACGTCCCACGAATGATGATAAAAGCAACCAGAGAAACCATTAGGTCCAGGCGCTTTTAAGCCCCCAAGCTGGAAAGCAACCTCCTTGATTTCATTAAACATAACAGGATTGGAAAGGACAACATTATCAGCATCAGAAATACCAAAATTGACAAACTCCAGAACTTCATCCATCTCTCTTGGACCAGAATGAGAAAAGATATCAGAGAAATAGGCTTTTAGAATGTCAGCAATCCCATCTAAATTTTCCATCCATTCACCATTAGCATCCTTCAGCCTAAGGATCTTATTGTGTGCCCTCCTTTGAATAGTAGTAGAATGAAAGAACTTAGAATTCTTGTCCCTAGCCTCAAGCCACTTAACACGGGAGCGCTGCCACCAGTACAACTCCTCATTATCCCAAGCCTCCTTAATTTTACTAGTTATCGCATTAGCCGCCATAACCTTCTCCTTAGTCCACAGACCTTCCTTACAGTCTTCAAGCTCTTTCAACAATCTGTTAGCTTCCTTGATATTATTAAGAAAAGCCTTCACCCTCCACCTGACAAGAGCTTGACGACAAGCATCAAGCTTCTCAAGGAATCGAAGACACTGATCATCCCCCTCAGCAAGGCACTTTCAGGCATCCTTAACAACTTGCATGAACTCAGGATGCCCAATCCACATACATTCAAACTTTAAAACCCTGGGAGTCTCGGTATCCTTAAAGTCAAGATCAAGAAAAATAGCATTATGATCCGAGCCAATCAAGGGGAGGTGGAAGATTTGGGCTCTGGGGAAAGCATCTCTACATTTCAAATTACATAACCCCCTATCCAGATGCTCCTTAACATGTGCCGAGCCAGTTCTACCGTTAGTCCAGGTAAATTGGGGCCCATTAAAACCCAGGTCCACCATGTCCCGCTCCATCATAAACTCCTGGAGATTCAGAAACCGAGAGCTAGAGCAAATTCTACCGCCAAACTTTTCACTTTGGCCAGCTATTTCATTAAGATCTCCAATGCATAACCACTGGTCAATACAAGAGGAGCCCAATCTTGTCATATCTGTCCAAAAGGAAGCTCTATCCGCATCAGCAAGCGGGCCATAGACAAAGGAGATAGCACCCGAGAAGCTTAACAAACCCTTGACAGACTCCACATGAATAAGATTTTTTGAGACAGAGATCCGACTAAGAGAAACATCATCCACCCACCAGAGGGCCAGACCACCAGAGAGACCAACATGGTCAACATAGACAGTATTTGGGTATTTAAACTTCTTCATTCTAAATTTCTCCATTTTCTGTTTTTTACTCCTAGTTTCCATTAGAAACACTAGGGAGGGCTTATTCTTCGAGACCATGTCTCTGAGCGCTTTAATTGTCAAGGGGGCCCCCAAACCTTGACAATTCCAAGAAAGAATACTCATGGCTCCTTGGTGGCTATAGCCGGCCAGCCACCAGAGCCTTTAACATCACTGCCAGAGGAGCCACCACCGCTAAAAGTAAAATTCATCTGAGAGGGGATAGCTTCAAAAAGTGTAACCGGAACATCAACCAAATTTTCCTGAGAGACAGAAAAGTTCAAACTAACACCCTATTTCTCCTTCCTGACCACTCTCTCCTTCTTAATTTTTTTTTTTTGGGGGGGGGGGGGGGGAAATCCCAACATCAAACTTTCCATCCTGGTCAATCCCAATCGGGTCATACAATTTAGATTTCTTTCCCCCAGCTGGAGAAGCATCCCTTTCTAACTTCCTCTTTAAAGTGATTTTACCCAGTTTAGAGACTAAGTTCTGTTCATAAGTGGGCTGATTAAGCATGACAATAGCCAAAGGGTTTGGAGAATCTTCTTCAACATGGAGCTCTACAAAATACTTCATCGGGCTTGATGGGTCCCTGGATTTCGCCTTAAACTTCCTTACTTTCCTCACATCAGAACATTTGGCTCCAGCTTCAGGACTAGAGACAGATTCCACCGAAGGCCCACAAGACACTTTGAGACTAGTAGCTGAACAAGAGCCCATAGAGCCAGTTGCACCAGGCCTAGAACCACTACCACTAGGAGGCCCAGGATACTGACCCAAAATCCCTTTAGCTTCAGAAGGGGAACCATGAGACAATCGTACACCTGCCACCTCACCCACAGGCCCTGACCTCTGCCAATCACTATCATCAATGCCACCCATAACAGTATCCACAATTCTGCCATCGGCAATGTTTGATCTGCCAGATTTTACATCACGGGCCCGCTCAGGACCCACCGAAACATCCACCCTCTCACCATCCAGCCTTCTCTCCTTCTGAGAATCACTCACTTCATCCTCCAATTGAATAATACGATGATTCGATTTCACAGAAGCCGTACCCAGCCATGGCATAAACTTACTTTTCCCAGGGAAAGCAGATGAGAGCTCCTTTGATTTTTGGCATTGCTTCTGGTCATGCCCAATCAAACCACAATTAAAGCAAAAATGATTCAACCTCTCATACTTCAGCTCCACCCAAAGGTTATCGTTATTCGGTCTTCTAACAGGCACAACATCCACTTTAACATTGATAAGAACTCTAGCACGAATATAGGTTCTGAGAACCCTACCATCAACTAAGGGGTCCTCCACCTCATACACCTTCCGCAGCAAACTCCCTAGTTTAACTGCATTCTTCGCATTAAAGCCCTCCAATGGCAGACCATGAAATTGGACCCAATAAAGGCAAGTATCTAGATCCACTTCTTTAAAAGTCATCGAGGGTTTCCAGGGTTTAATAATCAATAAGCACCCCATAATGGTCCAAGGACCTTCTCCAAGAATACAATCACAATCATCAGGTATCTCAAAAGCGAAGAGAAATAAGTTCGAGCTTACCTCGTTAATAGATAACCCCTTGGGGAGATTCCAACTCTTCTGGATTGTATTCCGAATAGCATTCCTATTCAGACTCCTATCCACGATCAATCTTCCAATTAAGGCCTTCTTACTAGCACCCCGAGCACCACCCGCATCCCAATCGAGAGCCACATGATCCAGAATTCCAGAATCTCCTTCCTCCATGCTTAGAGAGGCACAGGGAAAGAAGGAGAAAAGAAGGGGGAGGAATCAGAATAGAAGAGCAGAGAAGAAAAGCAAAACCAGGATAAGGTAGCAAAGAGTGGAAGCGGCCGAAGAATGACGAAGCAGTACCCACCACTGACCTAGCTGAACCAAGATGCTCAGAGAAGACTCTCACAAGGGAGAGAGAAATTCATTATTATTGAATGGTTGAGATGACAAGAAATTGACAATCTCAATTTGTAAGAACATTGAGAAGATCTCCTCCAGTACTAGACTTATTTCATCTAACTATATTACTCCTTCTGGTTCATAATATTTATTTTATTGCAGGTTTTTATTTTTTTAGGATCTCTACTATTTTACAAAATCAAGAGAACATTAACTATTTTTTTAAAAAAATTTATCTCTACATATTTCCAAGATAAGATTAATGAAAAAAAAGAGTAAGTAGAAGTAATTTAATAAGGACAATTTAGTTTTTTTATCTCATTTTTTTCTACTTTTTAGGTGAACCAATAATATAATTTTCTTAGTCTGTGTATATTTATTTTAAAAAGTAAATATTATAAATTAGAATATGTTTTTGAGTGACCCAAAAAGTTCAAACAAAAACAAACAAAACAAAGGTAAAGCTGTAGGAAAGATAACATGCATTGCATTAGCAAGTAGAACAATAGTGACATTAGGGGCAGATCCTTTCAAATAGTAAAAAGAAATGAACTGTGGATCCTATCTTCGTCATCTTGTTAGTATATTAATTAACTTTACCAATGATATAGTACATTTTAAAGAAATAAAAGTTAGTCCATAGGAAAATGAAATATAGTTTATATAATTTTAATTTATTGATTTGATTTTAACAAGAAGAGCCAAAATTCAAGCTACGAAATTTTCAGAGCAGCTAGCTAAGTGGCTTGATCATAGAGTTGGCTAGGCTACAATAAATATAAAATATAACTTCTCAATAATGCCGACACAACAAGCTAATGCATACTCAATCATTAATTATTGGTTTATGACAAAGGATTTTTCTTTTCATTTTTTTTCCTTCAATATGGCATTCATTTTAGGGCCCGTTTGTGCATGCTTATGAAAACAACTGATTTTTAAATGACTTCTTTTTAAATAGATTAAAAGTGCTGTGAAGGAGTAGCAGTTTGTGTTTGGCAAATTGAGTTGAGAAGTACTTTTATTAGTAGCTGAAAAACAATTTGTGTTTGGTAAAATTATATAAATAAGTGATTTTGACTGTAAAATTACCAAGAAGGGCATATATAATTAATGTAATTTTGTGAAGGAAGAAGATGAATAGAAAAACTTGGTCTGATTGTAAAGTGTGATTGTATAGGTTAAAGTTAGGTTTAAAATAATAAAGAATATAATGGGAAATATCAAATTTTAGTAAGGATATTTTTGTCATAAATTATTTAAATTTCAGTTTCTGCTACTAGCTAGAAAAAGAAGCTCTAATTTCTAGCTTCTGCTTAAAGCTAAAAAAAGGGCATTCTGCTACAACTAACAATAACTTATTTTATGAAATAAAACATGCACAAACAAAACACTTTTTTAAAAGAAGTAATTATTAAAAAAATAAGTGATTCTTTTCTAAAAATAAGCCTCCATAAACAGACTCTTAATTACACTTTTTAGGAGTGGCGTCTCTTAATGACACTTTTTTTTTGCCACTCTTAATGACACTTTAATATGCATAAAAGAAAGTGCAGAACAAGTAAGTGTTATGCCTTTTTGATTTTAATATTTCACAATATGCTTCGTAGTTTGAGCTCCCACTTATGAAGTTTTATTTTATTTTTTCCCCTTTTATTGATTTGAAGCTTCATAACCTGCCATGTCTTTTATTGAACACAACCACTCTCTTGTTGATTTCTTCCAAAGTCAGATCTCATCTGCATTTTTGTCTTGGATTTTTATTTGGGCTACTTTTGGAGAAAATTTAACTTTTTGATTTAAAGTTTGTCTACAAAATATATATAGAATAATGTTATAGATAGTTTGTGAGTTTTGATTCACAAGCTCCTAGTCATTAATTTGTTTCGAGATTTATATTAAAATATTTTATATTTTTAAAATTTTAAAAAATACATATTTTGAGACAAATTGAATTGAGAGTTAGCAAGCCAAAAGTCATAAGTTCTTCATAGCATTACCCATTTATATATAATTTAAAATAAAATTCAAAAAGTAATGATTAATGAATTGAAGTAAAAACATTTAGTTTCAATTAAAATTAACACCAATAATTATGATAGGTTACATGAAGATGATTGCTTCTTACAATTCAATTTAATTAAAATTTGACATTATTATTTTAGAAGAGATTTGGTGATTTTTTTAATTTGTCAAAACTATCTATATTCAGAAATTCATTGAGTTCTAATTAATATGGTTCAAGTTAATTAAAGTCCCCTAATAAAAATAAAATTTTTTTAACAAATTTTTTTATATACAAAATTTGAAATCGAGATTTTATTTAAAAAATAAAATATTTATTACTCTAATCAACTACCAATTGATATATATATATATATATATATATATATATAACTACCAATTGGTCGATTTGGTTGTTTATTATAAATAACATAATTAAATTTCGTTGAATAAATACAGAATATATGTATTCCGATCCTTAAATTATTACAAATAAAAAACAACAAATTAGTTAAAATTGACATTTTAAAATTTGTCAAATTGCTGGTTAACGAATGATTCAAGAGTAAAATTTTTTCTAAAAATTTTTATAGAGACTTATAAACTATTAATTTATAGTTATAAAAAAACTATTAATTTATAATTAAATTTTAGTCGGAAAAAAAAGTACATTTTTCCCTTTAGATTCCACTAAAGACGGAGCGGAGTTTATTTATTTCTTCTTTTGCAAAAGTTGAAACAGAGGAAGCTTTTTCATTTAATGCATGGTCGATAGGATAAGAAACACCTTTTGAAGATTGGCTGGAGCGTGGAGGTAATAAGGTCATTATTTTATGCTTCCTTCCTTCCATTGTGATCTCTAGAATTCCATATACAACTCTATGCCCATCATCTTATTAATCATGTCAAAAGGCCCCCCAAAAAGGTACCTATTGGATCTTCCTAAAGATCTTTCTTGGTATATATAAATTTGGTCAAATAATAGTTTTGGTTTATTATTTTTCTCACTAGTTTCATATTGGTCCTCTAACTTTTGAAAGTTTCAAATAAGTCTTCTATCTTTGTAATTTATTCCAAATCAATCATTTTTCACTGGTTCATATTAGTTCTACAACTTTTTCACTAGTTCTATATTAGTCTTTCTTCTTCTTCTTCAACATGCCACGGCATCATTTAATGGAAAATATTGACGATGTTACACAAAAGGACTGATTTGGAACAAATTGTGAACATAGAGGATGGATTTGAAATTTTTGAAAGATAAATGATTAATATGGAACTAGAGGGAAAGATAAGGGATAAAAATGAGTATTCGGCCTATAAATTTATTACGTTGATTTAAGGGCCTGCTTGGTTGCTAAAAAGAATATTAAGGAAATGAGAATGAGAGTTAGAATGGAAATGAGAATGAAAATGAGAATGAGATATATTGTGTTTAGTGCAAAATAAAATTGAAGGTGGGGAAGGAATGAGTGTTGTGTAAAATGATAATTTCGCCCCCAATTTAAAAATGCATCAAATATATCCATAATATTTGCTTCTTTGTTTTAGGGGTAAACTGGACTTTTCATCAAACATTCCAACGGGTGTGTGGCACAACCTTGGTTTATGGAGGGTCTGGAGAAAGCATGAAATGAGGGAATAGTCTAAGCCTAGTTTGTAAAACCATCAAACTAAACATGGATTTTCTATAGCCAAACCCATTCCCTTGCCCTCAAACATCAAACCAAACATAGCATATATATATATATATCAACTTTGCTCCTAATTTTTTGTTGTTGTCAATTGTACTCCTTAACTTTCAATTGGCAAGCAATATTTGTCTTCACCTTAACTCCGTCTAAATAATTAACGACATGTGTAAACGTAGTAGTTAATATAGGCTCTATGCAAATATATAGTTACTATGCGTCGAATAGGAAGAGGAAAAATACTATCAAGAGGTTGAAGGATGTTGACGGAGTGTGGAAACAAGATTTAGACGAGATGGGAGACACTACTACTAATTACTTTCAAGAGTTATTTACCACTTGTGGCCTGATGGACTACGAGAGTGTTACTAGACATGTACCGAAAAAGCTAACAGATGAGTTGATTGAGACTCTGGATGCCCCTTTTACGATGCATGAGGTGAAGGAGGCGTGTTTTGGAATGCACCCAACAGGCACCGGGCACAGACAGATTCCCAGCTTTATTTTATCAGAAATATTGGGATACGGTGGGAGAGGATGTTGCAAGGATGGCCCTTGATTTCTTAAATAATGGTATGTTCCCAGGTAATATCAATCATACTAGAATTGTCTTAATTCCCAAGACCAAGGATCTCGTTTGATTTGCCTCAGCATAGATCGATTAGTCTATTCAACGTGACATATAAAATTATTTCAAAGACTATAGCTAATAGACTGAAAACTGTTTAGCCATTGATTATTTCAGATAATCAAAGCGCTTTTGTACCTAATCGCCAAATTACTGACAATGTGTTGCTTGCTTACAAGATATTACATGCTTTAAAGTCAAAGCGCTATAACAAGAATGATTTTGCAGCTGTTAAATTGGATATGAGTAAAGCATATGATTGGGTGGAATGGGGATTCTTAGAGGCAATGATGATGAAACTAGGCTTTAGCAGAAGGTGGACAGATTTAATAATTAAGTGTGTTTCGACGGTTTCTTTTTCGGTCATGGTAAATGGTGTGGATTTCGGGAATTTTCAACCAGAGAGAGGCTTGTGTTAGGATGATCCACTTTCGCCATATTTATTCCTAATATGTGCGGAAGGACTGAGTTGTCTTCTCCACAAAGGGGTTGAGGAAAAATTATTATATGGATTAAGTGTGTGTCCGCAAGCCCCCATAATTTCCCATCTATTTTTTGCTGATGACAGTCTATTATTCTGTAGAGCTAACCATGGTGATATAAATAATCTTAAAAATATTATAAAGGTGTATGAGCAGGCGTCGAATAAGCAAATTAATTACCAGAAATCGGCGGTGTTTTTTAGCCCCTGCATTGCAAGAGAAAAGAGGGAAGAATTAATGGGAGTAATAGGGATAAGAACGATTGCCTTCAATGAAAAATATCTGGGATTGCCCACAATGGTGGGACAGAGTAAATTTAATTCGTTCAATTCTATCCTTGACAGGGTGTGGAATAAATTACAGGGCTGGAAGGAGAGATTGTTGACAAAAGCAGGGAAGGAGGTGTTGATAGAAGCAGTGGCACAATCGATCCCAACATACTCAATGAGTTGCTTCCTTTTACCACAAAATTTGTGCCATAAGCTCAACATGATGATGGAAAAATTTTGGTGGGGTGATAACTCGGATTGCAATAAAATCCACTAGATTAGCTGGAAGGGTCTCTCGGACCCAAAGAGTTGCTGAGGGATAGGGTTTAGAGATTTAAATGATTTCAACTTAGCTCTATTGTCGAAATAGGGATGGAGAATACTCCAATTTCCTGATTCCATGCTGAGTAAGACATTGAAAGCCAAATATTTTAAGAATTCATCTTTTCTTAATGTGGAAGCAAGTGCTGCAGCGTCGTTCAAATACGAGGTCGAGAAGTGCTCAAGCTTGGATTAATTAGAAGAATTGGTGATGGCAATAATACAGGGGTCTTTACAGATCCGTGGGTACCCGAGATTGATAAGTACTCAATAACTTTCAATAATCATTGCATTGAGCAAACGACATGTGTTAGGTCCTTAATGCAGGATGGTGGGGGACAATGGAACATAGAGAAGGTGAACGAAGTGTTTGAACCGCTAGTGGCAGAAGCAATGATAAAAATACCACTAAGCAGATCAAATCCAAAGGATGCTTGGATGTGGTGATTCAACGCAAACGGCCTATTTAGTGTGAAATCAACTTACAAAGTGGCGCATAATTCCTATTCTCGGACTAACACTTGGACCAGCTACAGTAGCATTTGGAAGAAGATATGGAAGGCGAATCTACCCCCAAAGATTCGATCTTTCTGCTGGAGGGCATGGCGAGGGATCTTGCCGACGTGCATCAATTTGAAGAACAGGGGTGTGGACGTTGATACTCGATGCTGTGTGTGTGGATTAGATGATGAAGACACAAGCCACGCTTTAGTTGCGTCCCCAGAATTGAAGTCCCTATGGGATAATCACATGCCGGATGTTGGTGGACCGATAAACACAAACGAAGCTTTTGTGGATTGGTTTTCAAATAAAGTGCAGAGGTGGTCATGTAAACAAGTGGAGATTTATTGTATCTTAGCATACAAAGTGTGGAACCGACACAATAAAATAAGGCTAAACGAGAGGGCTGAGGAACTTAATTATATTGGTGAAGAGGAGAAGAAAATGTGGGAGGCACTTAATGAAGCACCACCTAATATAAATGAGATTACAGAGGGCACTAGAAGGGATGACTGAAACAGAGCAATTAGGGACGGGCAGTGGGAAGCTCCTATGTGGCGTGAGATGAAGGTCAATGTGGATGCAAGCTTGTTGGAGCAAGGCAAGGGAGGTATTGGTTGTGTGGTGAGAAACTTCCAAGGTAGGTGTCTAGCTGCTTTTGCGAAAAGGATGCAAAATATCGAAAGTGCAGAATTACTGGAAGCATATGCGTTTTTAGAAGGATTGGAATTAGCCAAGAACTTAAGGTGTGATAATATAATACTAGAAGGAGATGCTAAGAAAGTGGTTGATCTAATTCATGGTAGCAGCCAGAACCTATCTCACCTGGGAATGATTGTGGATGATATAAGGAAAGGCATGAAGAATTTCAGTAGAGTCAAGGTCCAGTGGGTGCCGAGAAACAGTAATGCTGTAGCGGATAGTATAGCAAATTTTGCTAGTAATTTAGATCATTCTCAAGTTTGGTTAGAAGATTTTCCCCATTTCATTTCGGATGTTTTAATTAGTGATTGTAATCACTCTTATTTGATTGAATAAAGTCTCCCAGGTACCGCCTGGTTCTCTCAAAAAAAAAAAACAATTCCTGAAAAAAGTGATTTTGTCCTTTGTGGCTTCTAACCCTTCCAATTTCAGTTATACAAAGTGGTTAAATCCTTAGGTTTTCTATAGTTGTCTCATCCTTCAAGATGCCTACAAGTCAATGAAGAAATTTGTCAGTACTCGACAGTGGATACCTTGGTTTCGCCCAACAAGTGGTTAGATTTCAACTACAGGAAGAATATAACTTCCCTGGTGATTTTCAAGAATATATCAATTTAGTTACTTTTCGAAATCAAGAATGGTAAGTTTCCCCCACGTTTCTAGACTCAAAAGATTTAGGTTGGACTTACCGGGCCTCAAATTTCGGCCTAAAACGCAACTGTTGTCCAAATTCACGTATCTTACGTGCTTGCTGTACCACATGCTGTTGGCGTGTGGCATGTCACATGCCATCGACGTGTGGCACAACAAGGAATGCTCCACAGTTTTCCTCGGTTCGCTTTCTAGCTTCCATTTTAGTCCCCAATGGTGATTCCTTTGCTAAATCTTTTGGATTTGACCCCTTAAATCAACCCATAAATCAATTATAGTATCTCCCAAGATAATTGGAAAATCACACATATAATAGAACATGAGAAACATAACAATTTACATAATAAACCCCGAATTTAAGTAGAATTCACTTTAGTCCTTATATTATCCTAGATTATCATCTAATCATGCATTTTGGCTAAAGAAACTCAATAAAACTATGCTAAATGATATCAATTAGGAGGGCAATTATGGGTGTCATCAATTCCTCCACACTTAAACCTTTGCACTTCTGAGCTAAGTATTAGAATTAAATCAATCAAGGAATGCACATGGAACAATCGAATTCCACTAGTAGAAAAAATGATTTTTTGACAGACCAATCTGTCAGGAAACATCCTACATCTATTAGAAATGCAACATTTTCTGACGGGCACAAGCCGCCACTTTTTCAGCCGTCATTAACTATTTCTAATGGACATCATGTTTGTCACTACATTTTGTGACGGAGGTGCACATGTTCAGCCGTCATTTTCTGACGGGCACAAGCCGTCACTTTTTCAATTGTCATTAACTAGCTGTCACAATTCGTTTTGACGGACAAGGTGGCCATCACAAAATATTGTGACGACCTAATGACGTCACATTATCATTGACATTTATGGAGTCTGTTAGAAATAATCAATGTCGGAAAAAAAAAGTGACAGTTTGTGTTAATAAAAATAGTTACATTTTGTACGAATTTCATGAAACAACTATCGGTCACTAAATTTCTCCATCATAATCCACGGTAATATGTAAATTTCTTTTTCCTGACGAATTAACCTATTCATCATTTGATGATAACCTTGTCTATATATTACACCAGTTAACCGGATATTATGCACTATAGTGGTGCAACTCCGAGTCGAATCTCTCGCGGAGCCACGATAGTTTTAGAAATTGTGCAGAAATTAATCACGCAAATTGGGTTGGTATTTTGTCGAGTAGTTTGTGTGCATGAAAAATAAAGGAAAGTAAAGATGTATTTATGGATTTTTAATATATAAAAGGAAAAATCAACGGATAGGAGTGCCTTTCAAAAGGATCCACTTGAGCTAACATAGGTTAAATAATGTAAGTAAGATAAAATCAACGGATAGGAGTGCCATTCGAAAGGATCCACTTGAGCTAACATAGGTTAAATAATGCAAGTAAGATTTTCATTAAATCAACCATTGCCTTCTTATGAATCCGTCTTCCAAATAAGATTCAAGTATGTTGATCAAGCTCTAAATGAGGTGGTTAGTCAATCTTTTCATGAAGCAAGTGGCAGGATCAATGTCTCAACTCAGTAAATAAATATTTACTGTAACTCCATAAAATTCCCTCCTACGAACACGTGGCCTTGTACGTGCCCTTACCGACGATTCTCCCAGACTCTCTCATAATAGAGACGTGGAGGAAGATCAGGAACATGGGTCGAGTTGGGATGACCTCGTTCCTCCCTTCACCAACTATAAATACCCTTCACTTGGGGGACTCAACTAAGTCTAATCGACATAACTCAGAGCTCACTTAACCTCTTATTATCCAGAGACCCTTATTCTCACCCATCACTTACAACATACCTCCAATAGATGGCTCGCCCGCCAGTCGAACATGGCGGCCACAGGTAACATTCCTGCCTAATGGCTCCTATCGATGTTTTTTCTTCGAACTACGTGGATTTTAATCCCTTAACAAGGGTACGTAGGCACCTAGGTCATCACCTAAGGACAAGTCCCCCAAGGTTACGACCCCTTGCAGTCCTTATTTCCAATTATGAATTGTTTGAACCAAAAACACAAGTACATTGGCGTTCACTGCGGTCCTTTTCAAATCACAATGCCTTGCGCTTCTACCGCTAAACGACATTTCTTTTTCGGGGAGTAGGAGTATATACTCAACACTCAGAAACCCATTTTTTGTTTTTCTTAAAAGATAAATTTAACGTATGGCCGATACGAACACATCCGCTTCCATGATTGATGCAAGTGTTCCATGGTGCAGCACGCGAAATAGACAGACAACAACTAACGCCAACAGTACCACAATGGAGGCAGGAACTTCGAGAAGAAGAAAGAAAAGGGAACGACTGACAACCAAAATGAGAAAGAAAAGAATAACATAAAGCAATCGCCACCGCGACCTCATTCGTCCCCAAGGGGACGATTCACTTTGACATGCTTAGCTCCCTCCTTAGATCAAGAGGCCAAAAATTGGGAAACCGGTGGATAAGACCAAATATTGCTAGTTTCACAAAGACTTCGGCCATGAGACCAACGATTGCATACACCTCAAAGACTAGATCGAAGACCTAATACGAAAAGGGCAGCAGGGTAGATATATCAAAGACGCGGACAAAACTTGTCACACCCTCGAAAAATGAAGGAGGAGAGACTGGCACTGGGCCCAAAGAAAGACATATTGCCCAGTAAGCCGACCTACTAAAGTTATATTGTATCATCTTACTAATATTAACCTTTAATTACTTGGGAGGATTTCATCAAAAATTCGGCAGTGTCTCCCCTAAAAGTCGAGCATTTCCAATTTGTTAAACAAGTCACAATCTAGACAAATAATTTATTAGAGAGCTCTGCTCTCAACCAATCCAAAATCATTATACAATTATCTATAATATAACGAATGAAGAATAAAGACCCTACCTGTGATCAATAGAGCTATATCTAAAGGCAAAATATTGACAGAAAATGAATCAAAATACGTTATAGCCCACAAACAAAAGTAAGCTCATCAAGAACACAGATTCCCGGACCACACTGAGGGAGATGTATCAAAATTACACCTGTAGCTGAAAAATGAAAGGAGAGGGATGAGTATTGCAACTCAGTGAGCAGACAACACCTACCATATCAAGAAGGGAACAAACCTACACGCATGAGTTTTTCGCAAACCATTTCATGGTTGTATTTTCTAATAGAAATATAATAATAATGATAATAATAACATATGACTTTCAAAACTAAAGAAATAGAATTTCCAAATCAAAGTGCTTTTTCGAAATCTTTTTCGAGTCATGTTAAAATCAGATAGGGAAACCAGATCCACAGAACCAATCAGAACATACATGAGCAACAAGGCTCACGAATACAGACATGAGCAACAAGGCTCACGAATACAGATCCAATCTACATGAGTTGGCCGGCACATGGGGCTAGCAACACCCCTGCTAGCTGGGGTTCCAATGTGCACCAAGGGCTAACGATACTGCATTAGCTGCAGGGTTCCATATCAGATGGCTTCCCACAAATATACTTTAAATAAATATTAGTTTCAAATTACTATATGACTCGACATTTTCAAATTATACCGCCAAATCATAAGAAATCACAAATCCTCGAATTGAAACAGAATCAGATATAGTTGATTTCCACATAATGAATCATATTGCTTACTGAACGAGTATTTATCAACAAAAAACCTTTCAATGAAACTTCAATTAATTTATCTCAGATCAAGGTGAGGACAAGTTTTAATAACACAATATAATAACCAAATTACATAAAAGTTAATACCTCATTAATAAATCAAATATGGTCAACTTATAAATAATGGTCATGAAGGAAAATTGGTAATGAGGGACAAAATATCAATGAAGTATAGAGTGTTCATCAATTGAAGATCAAACAAGAGAGGATATTTTTATAAATTTGGTTTGTTCCCCATACTAGACTAATAGGCTAAAATTATCATGAAAACACAAGGTAGGTAAGAAGAATGTATTGTAGATATTATCCACTCACAGATGACCCAAGCAGAAAAAATAAGCTTCTAGAAGTCTCCAATCAAGCTTCTATATTAGGAGCATCCTCGGAATTGCCTAAAATTGTAAAGATTATAAAACATCATTCTCACATTTAAATAAATTACAAATATCCCTCACTCAAAATATTCCCCAATTTCTTCAGAACATCCTTTCAAAAATCCCGAAAGGTAGAATGATGAAGAGCTTATAGGTTCTAACTTGTGATCCTAAGTTTAGTATTCTTTTCACCTTAATCTCTACCCTAACACTTCTAACTTCCAATGACCTTTAACACTTCTAAAGTTTCACCAAAACTTATTATGGAATACTATTGAAACTAATATTATTTGAGATATTCAGATTTATGTATTTACATTAATTACGCATAATTTTTAAAATTTTCAATTCAATTCTTAAAACAAGTTTAGCTTTGAAAGTAGTTCTTAAAGGTCTCTAAAATTTTCCTAATTTACATGAGAGATTCCTTGGAACTAAACCTTTCTAAAATGAGCAGACTTCATGGAATTTTCGTTCATTACCCACATTTTTGAAATTTTTTTGTTGAGTCCCTCTTTCATAAAATCACGGTTTGCATCTATTTCTTCAATTTTTCCTCCCTAACCCACCATTTCTATCATCTATAACAACATACCATGAATATAAGGAACACTGAAATATCCCAGTATATAAAAAATATAAGAAAAGCCCCAACTAAAAAGAAAACACTTTAAAATAGCCGTATAAGTCTAGATCCAAACCTACAATCGTCTCACAAAGTTATTAGCATTCATACTCTCCTAAAATGGAGCTCAACCTTCATCAAATCTCAATTTTTGAGCTAGATTGCAAAGAGAGAGAGAGAGAGAGAGAGGGCATCCATGAGAGAGAGACATTGAGAAGTGAGAAAATGTTGAGGACAAAGATAGTTGTTATCGATGATGGTTGGTGGCCGGCGATGGCGTTCCGGTGACGGTGAAAGTTGCCAAAGAGGTTGTGGAGGGGATGGGGTTTGTAATGTGAAGAAAAGGAAGCAAAGAAGAAAGGGGGAAGGTTCGGGAAGCAAAACAAAAGAAAGAGAAAAAAAAGAGGAAAGAGGAAAGAGAAGAAAAAAATGAGGGAAAAATACATATGTAGATATTTTTAGGTATCTAAGATTATTATTATTTTTTTCTTCAAAAATTTTTATAAGAATAATGATAACTCCCAAAATAATTTAATCCAAAAATATTTATCTAAACTATTTCTTTTACACCTAATTAATTCCCCAAAGGCAATAAATTTGTGGGTTACTACAATCTCTCCCCCTTAAAAGAATTTGGTCCTTGAATTCAAATTCGATTGCCCACCTTGTTAAAAAAGGATAGAGGTATCTTTGCCACCACATATTCACTAACTCTAATAAACAAAACAAAGTTTATTTGGTAGTTTGTCAAATATAAATAACAATCCCTCCTCATATGACAACCTTCATCTATTTGAACATCGTGGGACTTTATTTCTTGAGTGATAAGGCAATTACTTCCGTAGCATGGGGGTATGGACGACAAGATAAACTCTACGCAATTTCGGTGGTAAAGCTAGGTGATAAGCTACTGAACAGATCCTATCCAATATCTTGAAGGGTCCTAAATATCTCACTTTTAATTTCCATCTTCCCCTAAACCTCACTACACCTTTATTAGGAAAGTCCTTCAAGAACACGACCCCTCATAGTAAACTCTATGTGATAATGTCTATGATTATTTTGAATCTTTTGCTTGCTTTGTATACACTAATAGAGTTCCAAACTTTTCTTTCTCTATAATTAGTTGCATTCCTAACATTATAAGTTGGTTTCATCTCTAACACACATCAAGTACCAAGTTCTAAATCACAAGGGTTCGCACTAACAATCGCTATAAGCAAAATTACCAAGTGTACTCGTTAACTTTTGGAAATTAACTTTGTAACTTGTATTTGTCATCTTCACTGAAAGATAATGATCTTAAAAATCCATAAAAGGTTACTAATTTAATTCCTAGGAAGCAGGAACTCAAAAAGCTAGGACCTTCATTTAAACATGTTCCAAGGGTTACATGAGTTACATATGCTTGCCTACTTGTTAACAGACTCCAGTATTATGACTTTTCTTGATGGGCACTAATGCAACTCACCCAAACACATCACACAGGTAAATTGATTTACTATATTACGATATATTGTATAAGCCCTTGAACCTCTCTTGTTAGTACAGTCGACATTTGGAATGACTTAACTCTCACATGTTTTACTCTCTACCATTGTGTCATTATCAAGTCTAATTGCCACAATGTCCAACTTAAAGATTCTCTAACTACCCATCTAGTTCACAAGTTCACTAGACTAAGGATACAAAATCCTAAACTACATTACCTATGTGTATATATATATTAAAACAGTTCTTTCAAGTTTAAGCACTAACCTTACAAATTACCTAATATATCTTTTCGTTAGGATTTCCTTGACATCAGTTTAACCTTAATAGTTTCCAAAAGGTCTACAACCAAAATCTTCTAATTAAAACTTTTATTTGTTCAACTAAATTGCGCTTCCATAAAAATCATCTCGCCCATTTTAAAGTAATAATCCTAATTTATCCAATTTTACTTTTACGATAACTACACCTATTATTTCTATTAAATCCATTCTGCTATACTGAGCTTGTCTCCACTAACATTAATAGAATCCACTAAGTCCAAAAAGTCACAATTATATATCACTATGTACTTTCTTGATTTATTGTTCACCAGTGTAATCTTGGTCAAGGTTGTTTAGCTACCACATTTCAAAACAATGCTATCATACATGACATATTATGGTAGTTCTCTTCTCCTTTTGACTTTTAGGATATGCTAGTCTATCATATAGAGATCTACTTATGACTAAGGTTAATGTTAACTTAAAAGTCTTCTTCAAGAACCTCAAATTGTTACTAGTAAATTAAACACCCCATGACTCTTCTAACAAGATTTTACAATAAGTGTAAGGATCATCTCCTTCCCTAAGCCTTAATGGATCATGTCCTAACTAGAAATTCATTCCACAAAAACATCTTGTTTCCTTTTATGTAATTGTACAACCCATTAATAAAATAAAAAGAATACCCACAAGAATTGCCTCTCGAAATGACATTAATACAAATCACTAGTGGACATGATAGTCCTTCTCACTAACCTTTCCTATCTTCCCATAAGTTGTCTGACTTTTAGCCAATACACCCAAAATTATTTAATCATCTTATTCCTCAATCTCGACTTCTCGGTTATATTCATCTAATTTAGTACTACAATTCCCCTTCGCCCTTTATAAATCACATATAAGGCATTCACATATATAAATGGTTATCACAATACATAAATAATAAGTTTTCAACCTAGATTAATGTTAAACGAGAGAATGGAGAAGGAGAATTTCTAAACTAGGACTACCGAAATTCAAAAGGGCATATACGAAATCCTACCACATTGTCTAAGGGGTAGTTGAGAAATCTATAACAAGGTAAGATTTCTAAATTCTGAACCTAAAAGCCAGTTTTCTACTTTGATTGTGTTACAACTATCAAACTTCAATTATAACTAATTACCAAATTAGATCTCTCTCTTCAACATCAAAACTTTGAATATTTGAACAAGGTGTTAGAAGTTAAAATATAAATGAATTGGATTAATAGTAAGTGTCCATGTAAGAAGATCTAGGCACAAATGAAAAGATTTTCATAGTAAAGATTGATTATAGATCTAACAAATAAATCTTCTCAGTAAAGAGTGGGATGGAAACAAGAGCGACGCCTGGACATGGATGGGTTTTTCATAGCAGTTCATTTCGTTGACTTCCCTTATCCTTATATCATAAAGACATTATTGCTATATTAACTCAAACACTAGTGAGCTAATGATAATTCAATCAATCCAATCGCAATACATCTTTACTTTCCAAACATCCCCAATATCTAATACCTAGAGCCTCTTGACATAACTTTTATAGAGTAGATTACGGAGATGCTTCTAGGCCACTAATTAGAGATCACATTTTTCCTTTACTATAGTGATTATGTACTCTATCTATTTCCTTCAGCTCACGTAATTATATGTTAAGAAAATCAACTCTAATGCATTCTCATTCAAAAAATTTTGTTTAACCTCTCCTACTTAAAGTTTCAAATTTTATCAAGATTTACGTCTCCACTGAACCTAGATAAAGTTAATATTTCCAAAGTAACTCAGACCTCAAGTGTCCAATAAGACCAGTCAAGATAATTTTGCGTTCTTTTAAAGACTATTGTAGCACTCCAAATGATCCAAAGCAAAGCAAAAATGGGAATTTAAGGCAAATCTATACTAACTAGCAGAATCACCACGCCACTCATTTCAATAACACCCCATAGAATTAAGGATATAGAGTAGAAAAGGGAAGGAAGGACATCACATCCTATAAGGCCTTCTGTGATACCTTATATATAATTATGCCCGGGGTTCATAATGAAAGATAAGGTCCCACCGAAGAACACTTTGCTCCAATGATCATAGGAAAACCAGGCTCTGATACCACTTTGTCACACCCCCGAAAAATGAAGCCGACCTACTGAAGTTATATTGCATCATGTTACTAATATGAACCTTTAATTACTTGGGAGGATTTCACCAAAAATTCGGCAGAGCCTCCCCTGAAAATCGAGCATTTCCAATTTGTGAAACAAGTCACAATCTAGACAAATAATTTATTAGAGAGCTCTGCTCTCAACCAATCCAAAATCATTTTACAATTATCTATAATATAATGAATGAAGAATAAAGACCCTGCCTGTGATCAATAGAGCTATATCTAAAGACAAAATATTGACAGAAAATGAATCAAAATACGTTATAGCCCACGAACAAAAGTAGGCTCATCAAGAACACAGATGCTCGAACCACACTGAGGGAGATGTATCAAAATTACACCTGTAGCTGAAAAATGAAAGGAGAGGGATGAGTATTGCAACTCAGTGAGTAGGCAATACCAACCATATCAGGAAATCATGAGCGAGGCCTAAGCGAGGCAAGCATGAGGCCATTTCCTAGCACACTCATCGGGTTCTCCAGAGCCTAAGTCCTTGCAAAAGGAGTTATATCAACTCGCATATCTGTAGGCACTCTACCTAAGGTAGCAACCCTAGACGTGGACTTCATCATTGTCTTAGCACCCTTAGCAAACAATGCTATTCTAGAGCGTTCGTCCTTGAACAAGCTCAAAGCTATTGTGTCCATGGCACAACTTACCATCAAATTCTCGACGTCGTACGAAATCAGAGAAATCACATCGGACCAGAAACTAGCGCGAGCATGCTATGCACCTAGCCTGATCAAAACCATCAAGGTCGCTCGTCTTAACCCCAAAGAACCTCGCGATAATCCCCCGGAAGGCAAAACGTTAGAAGCGACACCTAAGGAGTTCACTAACCCAGATAAAGCCCTCGCTTAATCTCTTTTTGATAAACTTTGCATTTCGCTCCCTCAGCATTTTCGCTAAATATATTAATAATACCAATATTTACCCTTGTATCTTTTGGCATTTGACAAGCTTTTGTTGAGTTTAAAGAGTCATTATGCATGATTTAATGTTATTCAAGTGCACTTAAGGACTTAAATCACAATCTTGCTAATTCTATGTTTTTATTGAGTAACTTGTGATAACTCTCTAGTTTTATTAACTTGAGAGCCTCACAATTGTTTTGGTTGATTTGTAGGTCAACTAGCTTGAGGAATAGCAAGGATTCAAGTGCTAGAGGTCGAGAAAGAAGCTGGAAAGCGAAGCCGGTACAAGATTTGAAGCTTAGAGGCATTTTTGGGCCTGTTCTACAGTTCCACCCGCTGCCAGCGGGTAGCCTTGCAAGCTGCCAGCGGGTGGACTTCAGTTTCAGAGCAAAACGCGTGTTTTAAATAATCCACCCGCTGCCAGCGGGTACACCAGTTCTGCACGCTTTTCTCGCGATTTTAAGAGCTGAAACGGATGGTGGGCCCACTTTCTCATTGTTTTACCACAAGGGGAGCATACTAGGTCGGATTAGAGGGAATATTCTGAGGTTTTAGAGGCCCTTAACCTAATTTAGAGAGGTACCCACGAATTTAGACACATTCATCACACAAGCTCTCATCCTCTCAAGTCTCTCCACATTTCCAGCAACACTCACCATTTTCTCTTCATCTTCTCCACTCTCCACACCTATTCAGACCAAATTCCAGCAACCTCCATCATCATCCATGGCTAAGCAAGGGTTGGAGGAGCTTGGTGAAGCATTTCTCCCATCCATGAGTGGCTAAACTTCTTGTGCTTTGGAGGAGGATGATTAGGGCTTGAGCTATGGCATCCAATAGGGAGTTTTTCTTGTTTTCCTACTACTTCTCTTTATGGATTCATGTTTATCTTGTTGATATTGATGAGTTTGTATTGATTGTGGCTCCATGGTTGTGGAACTCAACTAGGTTGTAGTGGACATTAGGAATTTAAATAGACTTGTGATTTGTATTTTGATTCTCCCATTGTGGGTTTTGATTACATTGGATTTGGTTGAATCTTATTGTAATTTTTAATTCATTGTGGAAGTCACTCTAATGACAATGGTAATTGTTGAGTTGAATTCTAGTTTATGTTAAATTTCTCATTTACTTCATTGATGGTATTTGATTAGCTTTGTTAATTGTCCGGTTGGTTAATTGCATCCTCTAATTAAATTACCTAGGTTTAGTGGTCACTAAACTACTTTAGGAAATGGCCTTTCATTGATTAACTCCATACTTTTTGATAGCAAGGATAGCCCAAAGCATTCTCCAACAAAGCATATTCATCTCATTTCATTCACCTCAATTTACTTTAGCTTTAAAAATATTGAAAATCCCAAAAAAGTGTTAGTTAGTTCTTAGTTGCATTTATTCCATTTAGTTTCATTGCATACCAAGTGTTTGTTAAATTGCCTCAAAGACACCCCATTTTGTGTTAATTGAGCATATTTGTCCATCGAGTCCATAGGCTCCGCGAGAGAGAATCGACCTAGGTTGTGCCACTAGCTGCACTTTCTAGTATTAATTTTATTGGTGCCGGCCTCGCGACAAGGCCGCGTCCATCAATTTGGCGCCGTTGCCGGGGAGCCATTTTGGTTCTTTGTGCAATTGTGCTAGATTCTCACGAATTGGGTTGTTTTCGCGTGATTTCTTTGGGAATCACATAGTTAGATTGTGTTTTGTTATTGTGTTTTGTGTTTTAAGTTGTGTCTTTTCATTTTAGTGTTTGTTTCTAGGCTTATTGTGATTTTTAGTAAGTGTTTTTGCTGGTTTTTGTTAAATTTTTCATAGCTGTCCTATTTTCTTTTGGCAAGAAATTACTTAGTTTATTGCATTTAATTGTGTTTTTATTTGTGTTTATTGTTTCTAGGTAGTTTATAGTTGATTTAGCATTTATTTTTAGGCTTGAATAGTCATTTTGAAGCATTTTCAGTTGGATTTTTGCTGGTTTTTCGAATCTGCCCTGTTTTTCTGCTTTAACAGTGCAGAATTGCTTCTGTTTCTGTCTTACCCGCTGGCAGCGAGTGAACCCACCCGCTGGCAGCGGGTGAAGCAGTGAACTGCACTATTTTTCATTCTGTGTTGCTTTGTTTCTGGTTTTCTGGTCTGTTTTATTTGTTTTACTGTTTTTCTGTGTGTTTTCTTCTTTTTGTTGGTTTGTTTAGTGTATGCTAAGAAGTTCTAGAGGAGACCTAATTCCATTGGATTTAGAAATTGAAAGAACTCTTAGGAAAATAAGAAAACTCAAAAAAGAAGTAATTAAGGCTAACCAAGAAAGGGAAAGAGAACTAGCAATAGAAGAAATGGCCGAAGAGGATAACGGGGATAATCGGATGGACAATAGGGAAAGGAATGAAGGAGGTAATAATGTGGTAGATCAACCTAAAAAGTCCATTAAACAATTGAATCAATTTGATGATAATTTTGAATCTTTGGTTGGTGCTACTCCTACTTTTACTACTGATTTTGAAATTAAAGGTTCTCTTGTGCACTCACTTCCAAAATTTCATGGTCTTCCAGGTGAGAATCCGTATACACATATAAGCTCTCTCCACATGCATTGCATGACGATGAAGCCCGTGGGGGCTAAACTTGAAGAAGTCATGTGGAAGGTTTTCCATCTCACTCTGGAAGGGAAAGCAAAGGTTTGGTATATGAGTTTGCCAAGGTACACCCCAGATGCTTACCAAACATGGGATAATTTGAAGAAGCACTTTATTGAAAAATATTATCCTTCAAACAAAGTCGCCGCAGCAAGAAAAGAAATTGCATCTTCAAGGCAAGAAGAGGGTGAAACATTCTATGGATATTGGACACGTGTTCAGGATATGGTAGCAAAATGTCCAAACCATCAAATGCCACTGGAGCACCTAGTCCAAGCTTTTGTCTATGGGTTAACTGATGAAGATGCAAAAATGCTCAATGCAGCTGCTAATGGGTCCATAGAAGACATGCCCCCTGATGAAGCAATGGAGTTGATCAAGAAGCTCGCCTTGAGTAGGCAGAACATTACCACGAGGGATACTCGAGCACTAAAAGAGATATCTCCAGCAGATCGAGATCCATTGTTGGTGAAAGTGGTACATGAACTGTCTGCACTAACCAAGAGGGTGGATGGACTGAGCATCCAATCTCCAAGATCACCCACTCAACAGCTAGCTATGGTAGGCGCTAGTTGTACATTCTGCGATTCCCCTATGCACATATCAGCAGATTGCCCTGGTCAATATGAAGATGTGAATGCAATGTATCAAGCACGGCCTGGGCAATACCAACAAAGGGACCCTTACTCCAATACATACAATCCTGGTTGGAGAGATCACCCTAACTTCAGATATGGGAATAGCGGTAATCAGAATACTCAAGGGTTTAGCAGTGGGCAAAGTCAAGGGAACTACCCTTCTAGAGGAGGAAATTCTTATGGTGGTCAATACTCAAATTTTCAAGGGGCTTCACCTAGCCAAGCACCAAAACAGAACACCACCAATGCCATGGTTCCCATTAGTCAAGGTGCACCGTCTTCAAGCAATGATGAGCTTAAACAGCTTCTAGTGAAAGGGTTCTCAGATATTGGTGCAAAATTTGACCAAGAGCGGAGTATCACTGATGATAAAATCAAGGCCGTCGCCTCACACGTTGACTCATGCTTCACTAATATCATGAACAAGTTTGAACAAATGGAAGTAAAGCATGACAACCTGAACTCATTTGTCACTCAGCTGTCTAACAAGAAGAGTGATGAACAAGCAAGATCAAGCGGAGCGACGCCTTCTAACACAGTGATCAATCCCAAGTCACTGAATGCCATAAGCCTTAGAAGCGGCAGAAAAGTCAGATTTGAAGACAAGGAAGGTGATGAACAAATTGAAGAAATTGTTTGTGAAAGTCCTCCTCTGTCACCACTCAAGCTTTCTGAGAGCTCCAAAGAGACTAGACTGCGGGAAAAAGTTGAAGAAAAGAAGAAGGAGCAACAAGAGGAACCAAAAGAAAAAGAGGAACAAAAGGAGAAGGAAGAAGCAATTAACAAAGCCATCTCCACCCAAAAAGGTAAGGAGGTAAGTATAAGTGATCTTCCCTTTCCTAATTCATATTTGCTAAGTAAGAAAGTCAAGGAAGTTAAAACTGATGAAGAGGCACTGAATTTATTTACCAAGTTAGAAGTTAATATTCCTTTGTTAGAGTTGGTAAGAAAAGTGCCTAAATATGCAAAAGTTTTGAAAGAGCTTTGTACAAACAAGAGAAGATTTAGACCAAATGAGAGAGTTCAAGTGAGCTCTAATGTTTCTGCTCTTTTCAAACCCCAAATCCCGGTCAAGTGTCAAGACCCGGGGTCTTTCACAATCCCTTGTACTATTGGTAAGGTTACTATAGGGGGTGCATTACTTGATCTAGGGGCTGCTATAAATGTCATGCCTAAATCTGTTTATCAGGCCCTAGGTGTTAAAACACTTCAACCCACTACAGTAATCTTACAATTAGCTGATAGGTCCATTAGGCGACCTGATGGGATTATAGAGGACCTTTTGGTCCGAGTGAAAGACTTGCTCATTCCAGCTGATTTTTATGTTCTTGATATGGCTGCGGAAGTGCCTCAGGATTCCACTCTCATTTTAGGTCGCCCCTTCTTGAGGACTGCTAACACTGTGATTAGCATGAAAGAAGGAACGATCTCTATGGAAGTGGGAGATCATAAAGTTAATTTTAATATGTATGAGGCCATGAAGCATCCATATGAGGACTATTCTTTACTTGGGGTTAGTGCAATAGATATAATCATGGAAGATGAACATGTAGGTTATAAGCTTGATGATGATAATTCTGAATCTACTGTTGATGCATTTTCTGATGGTTATTTTTCATTCACTGAACTTTTGCATGCTGATGATGACACTCTTGCTTCATTCTCTTCTTTATATTCTTTTCCATCTACTTGCTCTTGTGGAGGTGATCCCTCATGTCTTAACTGCATGTCAGTTGATTGTACACGTGGTGCCCCACAATCTGATACATTTTCTGTGACTAGTTATTCTTTGGATTCTCTTTCTTCTTTGAGCAGTTATGATGGCCCTTTGGGAAAGTTGTTCATTGAGTTTTCAGGTGAGTCAAGCAATGAAACAGGGAAGGTGATTCAAAACAAAGTTCAATACATTCTGCCATGTGAAGACCCCTTTTCTGCTTCTCCACCTTCTCACCTATTCCAAGGGCAACATAGTGAAAGAAAGGAAATCGCGGTTGAAGCTGAATCAACCGAAGAAGGGAACATTCTACCAAGGTTTGAATGCATGGAAGTTGAGGCAAGTGGTAAAAATGAAATTTTAAAGGGAAGTACTCTTGCCACTTTAGATGTGCAAAAATTAGTTCCTTCTGTAATTCAACCTCCCACTCTAGAGCTCAAAGAGCTCCCTTCAAATCTAAAGTATGTTTTCTTAGAGTCAAATAACCAATTACCAGTGATCATTGCTAATGGGTTATCTGACGAGAATGAAGGGAAGCTCTTAAACCTTTTGAGAAAACATAAAAGAGCAATAGGGTGGACTTTAGCAGATATACCAGGGATTAGTCCTACAATTTGTACACATAGAATTCTGCTAGAGGAGGGGTCGCAGCCCAAGCGGCAACCCCAAAGGAGGTTGAATCCTTTGATTTTAGATGTGGTCAAGAAAGAGGTCACTAAGCTTTTGAGTGCGGGTATTATATACCCAATTTCTGATAGTAAATGGGTTAGCCCTGTGCAGGTTGTTCCAAAGAAGAGTGGGATCACAATAGTGAAAAATGAGAAGGATGAGTTGATTCCCACTAGAGTCCAGAATTCGTGGCGCATGTGTATTGACTATAGAAAATTAAATGACGCCACTAGAAAGGACCATTTCCCTTTACCCTTTATTGACCAGATGCTTGAGAGGCTTGCTGGCAAGTCTTATTACTGTTTCCTTGATGGCTTCTCTGGTTATTTTCAGGTACCCATAGCTCCGGAGGACCAAGAAAAGACCACTTTTACTTGCCCCTTTGGTACATTTGCATATAGGAGAATGCCTTTCGGTTTGTGTAATGCTCCTGGTACATTTCAGCGTTGTATGATGTCTATTTTTTCTGATTTTCTTGAACAATGCATGGATGTATTTATGGATGATTTTACAGTTTATGGAGAGTCATTTGATGCATGTTTAGACAGCTTGGATAAAATTCTTGCTAGATGTTCTGAAAAGGGTCTTGTGCTAAATTATGAAAAGTGCCATTTTATGGTTGATCAAGGAATTGTTTTAGGGCATTTAATTTCTGAAAAAGGGATTGAAGTGGATAAAGCAAAAATAGAAGTAATCTCCTCCCTCCCATACCCCACATGTGTTAAGGAGATTAGATCATTTTTGGGTCATGCAGGGTTCTATAGGAGGTTCATTAAAGATTTTAGCAAAATTGCATATCCATTATCTCAATTACTTCAAAAAGATGCAGAGTTTGATTTTAATGAAGCATGTAGGTCTGCTTTTGATGAACTGAAATCTAGACTTGTCTCTCCCCCAATACTTTCTGCTCCTAATTGGCAATTACATTTTGAGATTTCATGTGATGCTTCTAATTTTGCTGTTGGAGCCATGCTAGGGCAAAAGGAGAACAGGGTTTCTAGAGTGATTGCATATGCCTCCAAGACACTAGACCCGGCACAAATTAATTATACCACCACTGAAAAGGAATTGTTTGCCGTTGTCTTTGCTTTGGAGAAATTTAGACCTTACTTGCTTAATTCCAAGGTTGTAGTTTTTTCTGACCATGCTGCAGTGAAGTATCTTTTCTCCAAACCTCATTCCAAGCCCAGGCTACTCAGATGGGCCCTTCTCTTGCAAGAATTTGACATAGAGATTAAGGATAGACCAGGAGCTGAAAACCATGTAGCTGACCATTTGAGTCGCTTACCTGAGGACACAAAGGGAGTGGACTCTTCTAACTCTACTTTTGATGCTTTTCCAGATTCTTTGTTGTGTACCATAGCTCGTCATGAGCCTTGGTATGCTCATATAGTGAATTTTCTCATTAGTGGAGTGACACCCCCTTCTATGTCTACTTTTCAGGTACAAAAGCTAAAGGGAGATGCCAAATTCTATGCTTGGGATGCGCCTCATCTTTGGAGACTATGTGCTGATCAAGTCATTCGAAGGTGCATACCAGAGGAAGAACAAGAGAGCATCTTAACTGCCTGTCATACCTTGGCTTGTGGGGGGCATTTTGGTGGAAAGAAAACCTCTAGGAAAGTCTTAGACTGTGGGTTTTATTGGCCAACTTTAGTTAAGGATTCTGTCAATTTTTGTAAAACTTGTGATAAGTGCCAACGTTTTGGGGGTTTGGGATGGAAACAAGAAATGCCACAACAACCTATACTATTTTGTGAAATTTTTGATGTTTGGGGCATAGATTTTATGGGACCTTTTCCCCCATCAAACGGGTTTACTTACATTTTATTGGCAGTTGACTATGTTTCTAAGTGGATAGAGGCCGTACCCACTAGGAAGGATGATGCTCAAACTGTAGCTAAATTTGTCAAGTCTAATATTTTGTGTAGGTTTGGGATCCCTAGAGCCATCATTAGTGATCAGGGCACCCACTTTTGCAATAGGCTTTTCAATAGCCTATTAGCTAAGCATGGTGTCCGACATAAAGTTTCCACACCTTACCACCCACAAACCAATGGTCAGGCAGAGGTGTCTAACAGGGAAGTTAAGAAGATTCTTGAAAGGGTTGTGCAACCCTCCCGAAAGGATTGGAGTTCCCGACTTGAAGAAGCTCTTTGGGCATATCGCACAGCCTACAAAACTCCAATAGACATGTCCCCTTATCGCCTAGTCTTCGGTAAAGCTTGCCATTTGCCGGTTGAATTAGAGCATAAGGCATATTGGGCGGTGCGAAAATGCAACTTAGATATGGAAGCTGCAGGAGAAGAAAGAAAACTCCAATTGCAAGAGCTTGATGAAATGAGGGCTGAAGCATATGAAAATGCCAGGTTGTACAAGGAGAAGACAAAGAAAATTCATGACAAAGGCATTCTTAGAAAATGCTTTAGTGTTGGGGATAAAGTTTTAAAATTCAAAGCAAGATTCAAGTTCAAGCAAGGAATGATGAAAACACGTTGGGATGGACCTTTCACAGTGACCAAGGTCTTTCCTTATGGAGCGGTGGAGATAATGGAAGATTCAACCGGTGCCGTGCACTTGGTGAATGGTCACTTGCTGAAATTGTTCAAGGAAAACTCCAAGCCCCCATGAGGGGCCAGGTCATCTCTTTCCTTTTCTCATCTTGCATTTAATTTGTTGCTCTTATGGATTGCTTGAGATGAGTGTGGGGGAAGAGATCTTCTAGTAGGTAGTAGATTGTGGCTTTGTTCTTTGTGGTTTAATTATGCTTTTGTGTATTTTGTTGCTTTTAGCTTGTGCTTTGTGTGTTTGTTTAGTTGTGTGGTTAGACACTCCCTTGGTTGTTGAATGTATGAATTTTGATGTATGAGGTTTACTTTTTGATGGATGGAAGCCAGCAAATTAGGTTCTAGGAGTAGGAATAGTTGGATTTTTACGAGTCTTTAGTTGGGTATAGGAATAGAGAAAATAGAAAAAGCAGAAGTTTTAGGGTCAAAACCCTGTTTTTGGAGATGCCTCTGTTCTACCCGCTGCCAGTGGGTAGCATCTGCCCGCTGCCAGCGGGAGCTACAGAGGCTCTCCCCTGTTTTTCCCCTGTTTCCCCTTTTAATTTCGCCTCTGACTACCCGCTGCCAGCGGGTGTCTTTTACCCGCTGCCAGCGGGTAAGTCTGGACAATTAAAAAAAAAAAATTCATATTATTATTCTTATTTTATTTCATTTGATTTAAATTTCAAATTTTATTTTCTGAACCCTAATTCTTCTCCCCTCTCTTTCTTCTTTTCAGCCTTCCTTCTCTCTCTAGCCTCTCTTCTTCTTCCCCATATCCCAAAACTCCATAACCACCACTCCCTTCTCTCACTCCAAGCCTCAAACCCATCCCCCCTTCACCAAAACCGACTCCCTTCTGTTCTCTCTCTCAGCACCAAACCCCAACCACCGTGACCCCAGCCTCCTTTCCAATCCCAAAACCGAACCCCCCTTCTTCTCTCCCTCCAAACCGTGAACTCTCCTCTTCCACCACCAAAACCAACCCATTCCCCCTTTCTCCCTCTCTTCTCTATTCGCCCCTCTCAACCCCAAACCGTACCTTCACTCCTCCACAACCCCAAGCCTCCAGCCGTCCATCCCCATCACCCAAGTCCTACCCTTCCATTTATTCCTCTCTCCTCCATCTCACCTAAAAACCGTACCCCCAACCCTTCACCCATCCCCCACCAAACCGTAACTCCCACAACCCAAGACCACCTCTCCACTTCCAGCCCCATTTTCTATTTACTATAGGTAAATTTTCCCTCTTTGCAAAATTTTGTTATTTTTTATTATTAGTATTTCTTTTTGTTTATTTTACATATTTCTTTTATTTTATTTTATTACTTTTATTATTATTAATTTTTCCAGTAGAGTGATTATTATTTAGGTTAGTTATACATATATATATCTATATCCTGGCTGTGAGAAATTGGACTGATAATACTTTGACCTAGGTATAGATAATTAGATTGCAAATAATTTTTATATTGATTTAGTAGATAGGGTAATTGACTTTTGTTTATTTTTGACTCACATTAATACTTAGGTAGTAAATAAATTCTAGTTTAAGTTCTCTTTTTAATTAATTTTTCAGTATTTTATCTAGAATTAGTTAATACATACCCTAGTCTTGTTTAGCAATAGTAAATATGCACTATTTTCGTTTGGCACTAGTTTTTAGCTTACGTCAACGCCATTTTTCACTTTTGTGTAGTTGGTTTTAATTTAGGCTAATTATTTCATAATTTTAGAAAATCAGTCTGGATTAATTGCATACCGCAAGATCACTTTTCAACTGAGCACCCACATTAGTCATAGTTCATTTGGTTGTCTTTTCATTTTCCATAGTTTTATTTCTTTCTTTAGTATACTTAGTTTTTCTTTTTCTCTAATTAGTTTTATTTGGTTGGGCGTCTAGGTTGGTTAGCGTAGTCTTGCTGGCTTTTATGTTGACTGATTCTTTTTAAATTGCTTGTATTTTTCTTGTTTTTATTTGTTGGTGTTGATTAGCAAGCATGTCCGGCGAAGAGTTGACTTTTGAAGAAATACAAGAGGAGGTTGAAAATAGATCCCTCCATCAAGAATTTCATTTTCCTGAGACGGAAGGCAATGCATTCTTTGATCAATTATGCGCCGCCAACCTCCAATCTCTCAATCGGGTACAGGTAGCTGATAATGAGCAATTTGTGCAACATTTCTACATTAATGCCAAGCTCAAGCGCAGCATCAACAACCCGACCTACCGCGGCACGAGGGTTACCACATTCACATTGGCTGGCATCCGGCAATTTTTTGGACTGCCTGTTGTGCAGAATTGTGCTTACAAGAGCCAACAGACAGCTTTTAACAGTGGTGATGCTCCTTTCCCGCGCGCTGAAATTAGAGAGATGCTCATTCAGGACAATTCCGATTGGGATGCTAAGTATGGAGGATCTCAGATCTATTTGCAACGCTCTTCCATGTGCCCGGCTGCTAGAGCATGGCTGCTTTTTATATGTCACAACATTCTTCCTTCCAGCCATGGTACTGACATACCCTCTCAACAAGCACACCTTATTTACTTATTCATGAAGAATGAGAGAGTTGATGTGGCCGGGCTGATTTTTGACTCGCTCAAGAAGGCTTCAGTGAAGGGAGTGAAGGGACAAATTCTGTTATTTCCACATCTCATCTCTCAAATGTACAAGAGAGCAGGTGTTCCGCAGCTTGATTCTGATTTAGAGCTCGATCCTGCCAACACCAGAGAGTACAGTAGATTGGGATTTGGAAGACCTCCAGTTATTAGACCTCCCGCGCCAGCCAGGAATGTCAGGCGGCGCCGTGATGAAGCCTCTTCGAGTCGGACCCAATCGCTAGCTTCAGAGCCAATGATGCAGACCTCTGACCAAAAGCTAGACTTCCTGATCTCTGAGCAGCGTGCCCTTAGGGATGACGTCCACACTCTTCGGGATGACATCCACACTTTGCAAGCTAGCTTCACATCCTTTCAGGTCGAGGTCCGGGACAATTTTAGAGAGCTGCGAGAGGGCCGTGATGGAGCTCGGTTCTGAGCCAACTGCTTGCTAGTCTTATCTGCTTTTATTTCTTTAGTGTTTCATTTGACTTTTCTGCTACTTTTCCTTCTTACTCATGGATTCTATTTGTGCTGGTTATTACTTTTGCTGTTGAGCTACTGATGGCTCATTTAACTTCTGGAACATTATAATTTCATGCATTCTTAGTTGTGTAGCTGTTTAGCTTACTTTGCTCGCCCCTCTTCTCCTCTTTTTGCAATTAACTGATTGTTTTTATGCTTGTGGACCCTCGTGCTTGCGCATCCTTGTCCTATCTTTCTGCATTGAGGACAATGCTTGTTGCAAGTGTGGGGGAGAAGTTTGTGAAGAATGATTGCTTTTTTTGAATTGTTGAATGGGCAGGTTATATTGCAAATGTTGACATCAGATTTATATTCCTATTTAGTGATTGTGTTTTTGACTCCTTGTGGATTTAGCTTTTTCAGCTTCTTTTCTTGTGGATGCGAATATAAATGTAAATGCACAGGTTTTAAGTCCTTTTGTTCATGGATATTATCAACTGAGTAGATTCAATTTTCGTTTTTGTTGAAGACTTTTGGGATTAATGATGTTAATCAGGAATTCCATAATCACTTTTTGATATCTACTCAAATGTTTTGAAATTTTTTTTTGGGAACCACACTTAACTTTTGTGCCTGTTTAAGCATTTTAGAAAATGCTTTCAAGTAGTGTGTCAGGAGCCCGCAGAATGCACAATCATTTCAAGAATAAGAAACAATTTTTCAAGAGATTGGTGCTCTCTAATTCTCAACTTAAGCAAGTCATTAATGTGAGTAATTAATTAGGCATGCATTGATCGATGTGAGAGTAACCTAGCCTTGTTGGAAGATTTTGAGCCAAACACTTATGTTTTTCTTGCATATACTTGTGTGTTGTCTGCTTACTTGTTTACTTTCTAGAACTTGATTGAAATCTTGTTGAAGCTTGACATGCGTTAGTTAAATAAAAATGATTGAGGCGTTTGTTTCACTCACCTATATTCCATACACAAACCACTTCTTTTGCTACCCATAGTCACCCCCTTTGAGCTTAATTCTTGCTTTTCTAGACATTTTGCACTATGACTTTTAATTAAATGTTTGACTTTAGGTTTCTTAGTTTCTGACCACTCATCTTCCTGGGTTGAAATTGTCTAATTGATCCAATCAAGCAAAAAGCTTGAAAAGAATTAATAAATAAATAAATAAATGAATTATACATTTATTTATTTAGAAAAAAAAGAAGAAAAATAAAGAAGAAAAAAAAGAGGAAATACAAAAGAAAGAAAAGCAATAAAAAAAAAGAGATGATGAATAAAAGAGTTGCAACCGAAAGTAATAAGGATCTTAGACAAATTTCTTGGTGGTTGGAAGATGATTGTTTGGTTAGACTCTTTTGGAACCCAAGTAATCATTTAATTGGGAGTCAATTCAAAATGTTTAGTTTTGCATAATTTCTTTCTTTGTAAACACTTTTCACCATGACCATGCATCCATCATTACAAGCCATTAAGACCTCATGATTTGTTGAGCTAGCGCATCTTAGTGGAGATCTAGATCTCTCTCAAGCCTAAGGCAAAGTGATAAGTAAGTAAGATTAGAGAGAAAATATCCAACATTAGTGAGTAGAGCGAAACACTTGAGTCATCGGTCATTTGCATGTTCTAGTTAATTGCTATGCATAGTTGTTTTGCTTTTGTTGCATGAACCAAGAACATGGTTTCTTGCTTAATTGTTTTGCATCTTGATTTGGTTGGTTATTTTGTTGCTTCCTACATACCCCTTGACTGCATTTTTGACTGATTGCTTTGCTCAGGAGTGCAAAGGTCTAAGTGTGGGGGAGTTGATAATACCAATATTTACCCTTGTATCTTTTGGCATTTGACAAGCTTTTGTTGAGTTTAAAGAGTCATTATGCATGATTTAATGTTATTCAAGGGCACTTAAGGACTTAAATCACAATCTTGCTAATTCTATGTTTTTATTGAGTAACTTGTGATAATTCTCTAGTTTTATTAACTTGAGAGCCTCACAATTGTTTTGGTTGATTTGTAGGTCAACTAGCTTGAGGAATAGCAAGGATTCAAGTGTTAGAGGTCGAGAAAGAAGCTGGAAAGCGAAGCCGGTACAAGATTTGAAGCTTAGAGGCATTTTTGGGCCTGTTCTACTGTTCCACCCGCTGCCAGCGGGTAGCCTTGCAAGCTGCCAGCGGGTGGACTTCAGTTTCAGAGCAAAACGCGTGTTTTAAATAATCCACCCGCTGCCAGCGGGTACACCAGTTCTGCACGCTTTTCTCGCGATTTTAAGAGCTGAAACGGATGGTGGGCCCACTTTCTCATTGTTTTACCACAAGGGGGGCATACTAGGTCGGATTGGAAGGAATATTCTAAAGTTTTAGAAGCATTTAACCTAATTTGGAGAGGAACCCACGAATTCTAACACATTCATCACTCAAGCTCTCATCCTCTCAAGTCTCTCCACATTTCCAGCCACACTCACCATTTTCTCTTCATCTTCTCCACTATCAACACCCATTCAGACCAGATTCCGGGAACCTCCATCATCATCCATGGCTAAGCAAGGGTTGGAGGAGCTTGGTGAAGCATTTCTCCCATCCATGAGTGGCTAAACTTCTTGTGCTTTGGAGGAGGATGATTAGGGCTTGAGCTATGGCATCCAATAGGGAGTTTTTCTTGTTTTCCTACTACTTCTCTTTATGGATTCATGTTTATCTTGTTGATATTGATGAGTTTGTATTGATTGTGGCTCCATGGTTGTGGAACTCAACTAGGTTGTAGTGGACATTAGGAATTTAAATAGACTTGTGATTTGTATTTTGATTCTCCCATTGTGGGTTTTGATTACATTGGATTTGGTTGAATCTTATTGTAATTTTTAATTCATTGTGGAAGTCACTCTAATGACAATGGTAATTGTTGAGTTGAATTCTAGTTTATGTTAAATTCCTCATTTGCTTCATTGATGGTATTTGATTAGGTTTGTTAATTGTCCGGTTGGTTAATTGCATCCTCTAATTAAATTACCTAGGTTTAGTGGTCACTAAACTACTTTAGGAAATGGCCTTTCATTGATTAACTCCATACTTTTTGATAGCAAGGATAGCCCAAAGCATTCTCCAACAAAGCATATTCATCTCATTTCATTCACCTCAATTTACTTTAGCTTTAAAAATATTGAAAATCCCAAAAAAGTGTTAGTTCTAGTTTCATTTAGTTGCATTTAATTCCATTTAGTTTCATTGCATACCAAGTGTTTGTTAAATTGCCTCAAAGACACCCCATTTTGTGTTAATTGAGCATATTTGTCCATCGAGTCCATAGGCTCCGCGAGAGAGAATCGACCTAGGTTGTGCCACTAGCTGCACTTTCTAGTATTAATTTTATTGGTGCCGGCCTCGCGACAAGGCCGCGTCCATCACATATATTGTCCATGTCTTTTCGAAATTCTATAAGTTTGGAATTGTCATTATTAGAACAAACCTTCTAAGGTCCGTAGGTTTTTGGATGTACCTCTTTTGTCTACAATTAATCGAAACTCCTTTTTTCAGATAAAGACATCAGCCATACCAAATAAAAACTAAGTGTGCAAAGTCAACTCGCAACAATCCCTTTTAAGGCCAAACGGGTCGACCGCCCCAAAGATACATAGAAAACTACAAAGACCTTACAAAGGTTCCCCCATGTGGAGACGGTGCCACTTGTCCAAGTAACCTCTCGGGAACACACAACTAGCCTAAAAAAGGTAGATACTCCACATGGAGTCTTAAACGTACGTTCGCAAATAAACTATGCTAGCAGAACTCCCTAATTCATGTGAAACCCTCTTGATCACATGGTTCTTGTATAAAACTTTTTACTTAGAAGTAAAAGCAAAAACAAATAAATCGAAAAAAATCATTTCATTTATAAAGTTGAGCAACTGCCTATTACACTTGACAAAAGTTCTATAAAATAAAATCTACTCTTTGGTATCCCCAAGGTTAACATTAGTCGGAGGATTGTTGGGCTTGGAATCACCAATGTCTCTTGACGTGTCCCCCAATACACTCTCAATCACTGACTGAGAAGTAGCTCTAATCCTTGGGACACACCCTGCCGCTGCAGAAAGAAGCTGATGACTGAGGGGATGCTCGGCTAACTAGCGGAGGCAAGCAAAATCCACGGGAAAATCAGTCACAATTCGACCTCTAAGCTTGCCGTCCAAAAGCTCCAAGGAAGGGTGAAGAGAACTCACCCACTCTGCAGGAAACCTCTCACTACTAAGGTGTACAAGTTGCTCAACCGCCAAGAACATCCCATACATACTCTCAGCTAGCCTATCCGCCTGACGATCTGCCACATCCCTGATCCGGCTCTCAGCCTCCAACCAACCCTCCATGTTCTCATGCACGCGAGTCTCAGTATTTCTCAACACCTCGCAAAGAGAACGAAGTTCCTACAGACGCCTCTCCGCATCTTCCTGATAAACAGACAATTCGTCACGGGCCCTCCCCAAATTCGATCGCAAAAGGGTAACCTCTACGAGCGACCTCGCGAGTCAAAGATGCCACCTCACGACCCATCCCCTTGCACTCCTTCTGCCTCGCTGCCAAGTTCTCGCACGCCTCCTCAAGTTGTTGTTGAGTGCGCTCCAGAATGTTGTCCTTTGTCTTAAGGCTGGAGGTCAACTCTTCCCGCTCCAAGCAAAGCCTCCAGCCATAGCGCGGTATACTGAACACAAATCCCCACCGAGAGCTATATAAAAAGCCCGCCCGCATTCCAGCAAGCTAGCCCCGTAGGTTGGGGGAAGAGGGCATTTCCATCGCGAAGGATTCAATCCAGCCACAGGTTCCCCTACGGCTACCTTGTTACGACTTCACCCCAGTCGAAGACCCCACCGTGGTATGCGCCAATAAGACCACCAAAAGCCTTTGTGGCACTAGTGGTACACAGAAGTCATGGGTGATCATTGGTCCGATGCTTCGGGCGAAACCAATTCCCAGGGTGTGACGGGCGGTGTGTACAGGGCCCGGGTACATATTTGTAAAGACAAAGAACCCAACTTCATACCAAAATTCAAAATGCTTAAAAAGCCGCAGGCCAAAACCTAACTCAAAATACTTACCAATTGCCCCGCCACATATCAGCGGCCTGGTGAAAGTCAGCCAGAGATTTAGCAGCACCTTCTAAATCCCACAAAGCAATGTCCACAGCATTTGTATGCACTCCCTAGCATCCTTCTTGGCTAGATTCACAGGAAAATGCCTACCAAGGGCCACTAGGGCAAAAGGGGGCACCTCCTCCTGTGTACCCTGCTCGGGCTCTGAAGCAAAATTTTATGGATGCACGTCACCAGAAATAGTGGTAGCCATTTGACTCACCACTACATTCTCTGTTTCAGCAAGGGCTTCAGTCTCCCTTTCAGTAAGAGCCTCAACCTTCCTTTCAGCAGCAACATCGGTCTGGTCAACCACTCCCTCCACTCGAGCTCTCTTTCTTGTTGTCTCCTCAACACTCCGAGCAAAATCTAAGACCACAGGCTCGGTAGAGTGAGAAGAAGGAGAGGTCGATAAAATTACCCTCAATGGCGAGCGATGAGTTGACTCCAGAGGCGGAAGAGTACCCTCCACCGAAGCAGCAACTCCGGCCACCACCGGAGTAGCCTCTGCTGCCCCGTCGAAGACGGAGGAATGTGGGAAGGAGGTCGGGAGTATACTCTGGCTTGCTTCTTGGGCCCCCTTCTCTCTCTTTTGAGTTCCCTCATTCTTTCCTCCTTTCTTTTCCTTAGAAATCCTCTTTCCGCTGAAGCTGATCTTTGGCAGTATTACTAGGAGCAGGAGAAGAACCCTGCCTTCCTTCTGTTCTTCTACCTCCTTTAGGCACCCCCAATATGAACTCTGGCAACCCTCTCTTGGTTGGGAGAAGAACCCTGCCTCGCTCTTTTTCCCTTACTCTGGTTATTATCCCTGGTATGATTTAGAGGAGGAGGAGGAGGAGGGCAGAATTCCTCCAAATTAGTGAAATCGAATGGATACAATCCTGAAAATTGAAACAAAAAACCCTATATCAGGGAAGAAAGAAGCAAGAAGAAAAAGACGACACTCACTTTCATCTTCGTTGGCCATGGTGAAACAGAATCAACGAACGACGAAAAGCTTTAGAAACGACAAGAGAAACGAAGAAAACTCTCGAAAATGGAAGATAGTAATAAGAGAAATCGAAGTTAAAAGGGTCTTTTCAATCTTGGAGGTATTTATAAGGACCTGAAGGCGCGACGATTCAAATCTCAGCCACCCTTGAGTCTCGCAACGAAAATAAAGCAATTATCATCTACATCCACTCGAGGCTAGAACCGTCCAAACTGAGCAGACGCACACCAAAGGTGAATGGCCTTGATTCGAAGCCCTCAAGTCACATCGAAAAAGACCCAAATACCCCAAAAGTCTGAAAGTCTTCCAAAAGACCCAAAGGGCAGGTGCAGAAAAATACTTCGCAGAATATTATGAGATATCCGAAACGAAAACAACTGATAGGATCCCGACACATGGCATCTTCCACTACCCACTCCTTCGAAGCAACTCCCAGAGAAGCTCAGAGTTTCCTCTAACACATGCTCGACCACCTGCATCCCTCTGTTAGCGGTCGACCTAACTCCACAAATAACTCACGTCGGGCAACCTTGCTCTCAATACTCTACAAAAAACAACTTAAGTCCACGGGCGCTCAGCACCCGTCGACTTGGGGGACTTATGTAACTCCATAATATTCCCTCCTATGGACATGTGGCACTAGTCTTCTAGAAGCATAACTGGACTTCGGATTAGTGACACGTTGCACCACTCGATGGCCTCGTACGTGTCCCTTACCCACGAGTCTCCCAGACTCTGTCATAATAGAGACATGTGGGAAGATCATAAACATGGGTCGAGCACTATCCATAGGAACGTGGGATGATCACGTTCCTCCCTTCACCGACTATAAATACCCCTCACTTGGGAGACTCAACTAAGTCTAATCGACATAACTCGGAGCTCACTTATCCTCTCATTATCCAGAGACCCTTGTTTTCACCCATCACTTACAACATACCTCCAATATGTGGCTCGCCTGCCCGGAGCAACACTTACAAGTCCTAGCCGCACACGGCGACCACAGGTAACATTCTTGCCTAACAGCTCCTATCGGCGTTTCCTCTTCGAACTACATGGACTTTGATCCATTAACAAGGATACGTAGGCACCTACGTCATCACCTAAGGACAAGTCTCCCAAGGTTATAACCCTTCTGGTCCTTATTTCCAATTATGAATTGTCTGAACCAAAAATGATTGTTACATTTACCATTAGAGATCATCCATAAACAATCAAATTGAAAGTAGATCTAACAATCTAAATAAACATGAAAATAAATATAATATATACGTATCAAAATTTAAGATCCAAATATAAGTCCTTATTGTTATCATCAAGTTACAGCCACGACATTAAACAACTAACCTCGACATGTTGGAATCTATCGTAGTCCAAATGCATCTACGATAGTAGTGTGATGAAAACAAAATACGGAACGAAAATCCTAACTACATACATGAAGATCGAGGCTGAAGCTATACATTGATCCTTCCCTCTATACATGTTAGCTTAGCCACACATAGAGCCACTTAGCAAGTCTTCCATGAATGGAAAGAACCTTGGGGAATGCAAGAAAATAAAAGAAGAGAGAAGATGATACGAAGTCATAGGTGTGTGAGAGAGTGATTCCTATCCAAAGTTGTGTCAAATGGTGAAAGGCTAGGATCCTATCTATACGGAAAAAGTGAATGAAATTTGAAAATGGGCCATGGGCTTGGCCCAAGTCCAGAGTGACTTTCTCTCCAAGTTTCTTTCCTAGGCCACACGCCAATGGTGTGTGAGATGTTGCACGCTGCTAGCGTGTAACACTATTTCTTGATCCCCAAGTTTTCAGCTTTTCTTTCTTTGTACTTTCTTCCTAGGTCTTTCAAAGTTTTCAATTAGGTCCTCAAGTGTGTGATTCCTTGCTTTCCTTTACTTAGATGTCCCTAAAATTGACCGAGAGTATTTGTGAAAACTGAAATCATAAACCAAGAATTACAATTATGCTAAAACCATTAAATTAACAAAATTTACTCTATAAATCAAGAGAACTATCAAGTATTCACTTTGGTCCCTTCTTACCCTACATTATCACTTTAAACATGCATTATGGCTAATTTAATGCAATAAAACCATGCCAAATGCTATAAATTAGAAGTATAAATATGAACGTTATCACACCCCCACACTTAAACCTCTGAACTTCTGGGCAAAGTAATCACTCTAAAGTGTCTCCATGGCATAAGAAGAACGCAATGGAATCCTTGTCATCTCAAGAAAAAAGTTACTGTAAGATTATGGGCCAGTCCACCCTTGGTGGATCGGACCCAAGCCCAATTAATGTTGGGGCAAATATATAAATAAGTTATAAATGTGGGTTATGGAGTGTAATTTACTCCATAAGTTTGAATTAATTTAAAAAGAGTCAGTTGCGTATAAGAAAACGTGACAAAAGAGAGGTGGGTGTAACAGATCACATTCATTCTGAGAAAAATATAAAAAAAACCTCTCTTCCTCTGACTCTCTACTCTCTGCAATATTCACTGTGGGTGCATTTGCTGTGTTGCTTGCTCGGAGTCCCTACTTGGTGACCGGAGTGCACGTGGGTACCTGAACACGGAGTCGGAGTCGGATACATCACAGGTACACCCGTATTCTTACAGTGGCATCAGAGCCGCAAGTTTCTTCCGCTGTGTTTCATATGTTATGTATTTTTTTTCTCCTTTGTGACAAATACATGGCATACATATAACATGTGTTAATTACATGTTTTCTTCACCGCATAGTAATTTTTTGTGCAAATTGGGTTAGTGAAAATTAATGCTTTAGGCTTCGAAATTGTTCCCATTGCGTAGAGCGCGAAAAATCGATGAAAATCGATATAAAATTTGCATGAAACGGACTCCGAACGGCATCGAAACGATAATCGAAATTTCGGGTTTGAAATTTGGGTTTCCGAAAACTACAATTTTAGGCTTCGAGAATGCTCCCATTGTGTAGAGCACGAAAAATCGTGCGAAATCGACATAAAGTTTGCAGAAAACGGAGTTCGGACGACTGAGATATTGACGTCTGAAGTTTTCCGGCGAGCTTCACCGTTTCCGGTCGCCGGATTCTGGAAAACGGAGGTTGAAGGTTGAAGATGACGGTTAGCGACAGTTTTGGAAACTGCTGCTAAAAAAAAAAAAAACCGTCACTAATAAAAAAAAAAAAAGTCACTTGGCGCGGCAGTTTGAAAAACCGCCGCCTAAAATTAAATTTTGAAAATTCAAAATTCAAAAAAATTCAAAATTCAAAATTCAAAATTCAAAAAAAAAAAGGGACAGAACTGCCACGTGGCGCGTGCAGCCACGTGGCAGACCAGTCTGGCGCGTGGGCCACACCGCCGGACTGCTGCCGACGTGCCGCAGCCGGTGGGGCGGCGCGTGTCGCCGCCGGCGGCCGGCACGGCGGCGCGTGGGGCCCACGCGCCGCCACTAAAATAAATAAAAAAAATAAAAAAAAATTTTTTTTGGGGCGCGTGAGGGAGCGTGTGACCTCCGATTGAGGTCCCGTCTGTCTCTATAAATCCGTAAAATTGAGATCTTCAACTTGACATATAATTCGACTATGTTTGGGGTAATTTGGGATCTGCTTATGTGCGTTTTAGTGCTTTTCTGGTATTTTTTTCCAGAAACAATTAAAATAATATATTATTATTTTTTTAGGTAAATTGAGGCAAATGGCTTCTAATAGCACTGAAAACACCGATTATAGTGCGTTGGAATACTCATACGTAGATGAGGTAGTTCCTGAATACGTACCTATGGATGAAGATCCCGAGGAGGATCCTGAAGAGGATCTTGAGGAAGATCCAGAGGAAGATCCCGAGGAGGATCCTGAAGAGGATCCTGAGGAAGATCCAGAGGAAGATCCCGAGGAGGAACCTGTAGAGGATCCTCAACCAGTCCCGGAAGAGACAATACTTTCCGGACCAACATCGGAAACATTATTTCCACTTGAACCCCTCAACGTAGATCCTCAATTAAACTACAACGATCCGTTAAATCCAATAGTGGTCCAAGAAATTGTGGTGGAGGAAGGCGAGGAAGTCAACCAACCTTTAACCCCTGCATTAGCTATGGATATAGCTGAAAGAGATGCAGCGCGACTAACAGATATAAAAGACAAATGGCGTACTTTCCAAATACGTCAAAAACATGACTGATAAGGAAAACACTAAATTTTACGTCAAAGTCATATTGGAATACATAAGAGCTGTAAGGGTTAGAGGCAAACCTAGAGGCCGACCTCCTAGCAAACTATACTGGTTTCTGATGATAGAAATGGTATGCCGAATAGCCGACAGACCACACCGACATAAGATATTAAGAGACGCAGTGATTGATTATATGCGAGCTTTTTTACTATGATTTTTTGTTGTTTGAAGCTTTTAAGCACCTGTATTTTCTTTGGATTTTAATGTTATTGAACATGATATTCATGCTTTTGTGATTTTTTTTTTGTTAATGAACATTTTAATTTTATTTAATGAAATTATTGAGAATTACATGTTCATATGCATGAATTTATGTATACTTTTTGTAAGTGGGAGCTTTTAGAAGATGAGACTTCTAAGAGTCGTAATTTAATAAAAGCACTTATATAGAATTCTTGATAAGATATAATGATTATTGCTTGTATCTGTGTGATGGGAGATACAAACGTATGCTCTTGATCATTGATCTTGAAATATCATTGTTTTCTACTCAAGAATAATATAAGGGCATGGCATTGTATACTTTATGTGCTACATATAACCAAACTAAAATGTTCTTTGGAACGTATCTTTGTTAGAGAGATCGTTGAATAATGTGGGATCGATTTGTCACAGAATTAACAATGGCATTAAAGAACATAATAGCTGAGCTAAACAAGGGGGATAAGCTTAACGGGGACAATTGGGACATATGGCATCGTAAAGTTCAATACATCTTGGAGGAACAAGATGCAATTGAACCTCTTACCGCGGTCTTGGTTGAACCTGAGATTGGGAATACGGCCCAACACAGGAGGGACCAAGAAGCATACCAGGTTTGGAAAAGAAAGAATAGCATTGCAAGAATTACCTTGTTGAGTGCAATGGCTGATGATCTGATGTGTGAGTTTGAGAGTCACAAAACCGCACAAGCTATGTGGATAGCTTTGAAAGACAAGTTTGGTGGTACCTCTACCTCCAAACTGAGAAGGTTGACGATTAAGTTCGATACCTATAAACTCAAGCCTAACACTCCAATTAAACAACATCTAAGAGAGATGGCCAACATGATCAGGGAACTGAAAGAAGCTGGACATACACTGTCTGATGAACAGCAAGTACAAGCAGTTATCAGATCGCTCCCTGGGAGTTGGGAGCACATGAAGGTGAATTTGACCCACAATGAGAACATCACTACTTTCAGTGATGTAGCAAAGCACTTGGAGCTGGAAGATGAACGCTTGGAGGCTTATAAATCATCTGGGCAAGCCTATTACACTGAGGCTGCAAGTACTTCTCAGGCAAAGCCCAATTCCAAGAAGGGCAAATTTTTCCAGAGAAAAGGGAAAAAGGGTGTTTTTCAACCCAAGAAAGGCAAGAAACAATTCAAAAAAAAAGGGAAACAAATGTGGCAAGAAGAAGATAGACCTAAAGAAGGTCAAGTGGTTCGCTTGCCAAAAGATGGGCCATTTCGCACGGGGTTGTTCCAAACAGACCGAGAGCGAAAAGGTATTAGTGAATTATGTGAATTCACATGTTTCATATGTTTCTAGCACTGTTTTTTTAACTGAACCTATTTCTTTTTCTTGGATTATTGACTCGGGCTCCACAGACCACGTAACGAGGGACCGAGGATCCTTCATCGAATACCGTCGATTGCCAAATCATAGCAGGTGGCTATATGTTGGAAACAACGCAAGGATCGAGGTCAAAGGTCTTGACACTTGCCAATTCACTTTGCGTGGTGGAAAGACTTTGACGCTTCATGATGTGCTTTATACTCCTGACATTCGACGGAATTTGATATCTGTTAATTGTCTTTTAAAGTTTGGGTTTCATTTAAACTTTCATGACAAGGTTGTAGACTTTTTTAACAACTCAGTTTATTATGGTTCGGCTTTTCTCTTAGAGAAGTTCTTTGTTTTGGACATTGTTGGAGATTGTAATTATAATGAATGCTTTGCTATTTCTTCTACTAATGTTGATATGAATGTTTGGCATTCTAGACTAGGACACATTAGTCAAAATAGAATGATTAAATTGGCCAAAGAAGGCATGTTAGGTACAATTCCAAACATGGAAATGTCACTATGTGAAAATTGTCTAGCTGGTAAGGCAACAAGAAAACCTTTCGGTAAGGGAACTAGAGCTGAAAATCCATTACAATTAATCCATTCTGATATATGCGGTCCTTTGAGTGTGAGGGCGAGACACGGAGCGTGGTATTTCATTACCTTTATAGATGACTATTCACGATATGGTCATATTTATTTGATTTCACATAAGTCTGAAGCTCTTGCGTGCTTCAGACGATACCTAAACGAGGTAGAAAATCAAATGGATAATAAAGTCAAAGCATTACGCACTGATCGAGGTCGTCAATATTTGTCTGAACAGTTTAAACAACTCTGTGAAGAAAAAGGGATAATCAGGCAACTGACTATCCCTGGCACTCCACAACAAAATGGAGTTGCCGAAAGAAGAAACAGAACTCTTCTAGACATTATTAGATCAATGATGGCCCAAGCAAACCTACCAATTTCATATTGGGGTGATGCTTTATTAACGGTAACCTTCATACTTAATCGTGTGCCCTCAACATCAGTCGCTTCCACACCCTATGAGTTATGGACGAAACGTAAACCAGATTTAAGCATCTTAAGGCCCTGGGGGTCAGCTGCGTACATCCATGACAATTCCCATAAGTATGGAAAACTGGGTCCCAGAGGAAAGAAATGTATCTTTATTAGATACTCAGAACAATCAAAGGGATACGTTTTCATAGGTGAAAACGAAGATGGCACGGTGACTGAGATAGAATCAAGAGATGCAAGATTCATTGAAACTGAATTTCCTAATCGAGGAGATGTTGACCGCACTGTTTCCCTTTATGAAACACCAGAACAAGACAGTGCAGAACAAATTGACAAACCAGAATCGTCTAGGATTGTCAATCTGAGTGGGAGCCAAGAAAGGTCAACACCAAGACCTGAACAAGAAAAGAAAGATAAGGAGATTGCTCCTATTAGAAGGAGCAATAGGGAAAGTGTTCCCTAACGACGCTTTCAAATCGAAGGCGAATCTTTCTTAGTTACTCCAGAGGGAGATGATGAACCTCGTTCTGTACATGAAGCCTTGTCAAGTCCTGCCAAGGAAGAATGGAAGAAAGCAATGGAAGAAGAAATGGACTCAATGAAAAAGAACCAAGTTTGGGTGTTAATTGATCTACCAAAAGGGCGTAAAGCCATTGGGAACAAATGGGTTCTCAAAATTAAAAGAAAAGTTGATGGATCAGTTGACAAATATAAGGCTAGGCTAGTAGCAAAAGGTTACACACAACAAGAAGGCATAGATTACGATGACACGTTCTCGCCAGTTGTGCGTTTTAACTCCATTAGACTTATTCTGGCAATAGTAAATAGTTTAGACCTAGAATTACATCAGATGGATGTAAAAACCGCATTTTTGAATGGTGATCTGGATGAAGAAATCTATATGGAACAACCATTAGGTTTCATTGAAAAAGGAAAAGAGTCAAAAGTTTGTAAACTTAAAAGATCCATTTATGGATTAAAACAATCATCCAGACAGTGGTATTTGAGGTTTCACAAAGCAGTAACCTCATATGACTTCAAAATGATAGAGGAAGACCACTGCGTCTACATCAAGAGGTTTGAGGGTAATTTTGTTATTTTATCCTTATATGTAGACGATATACTATTGGCCGGTAATAGTCTAGGCTCTGTAACAACCATAAAAGAATGGCTTTCATCAAACTTTGAGATGAAAGACATGGGTGAAGCAGAATACATACTTGGAGTTAAAATCCAAAGAAATCGTTCGAAAAGAATCTTGTCTCTTTCACAAGAGAATTACATCAACAAGATTCTTGAGCGATTTAACATGAAGGATTGCAAACCTATGAGCACTCCTGTAGCTACTGGATTAGCCTTGAGTCTCGATATGTGTCCCAAAACCGAATCAGACAAGAAGAAAATGGAAAGAGTTCCATATGCCAGTGCAGTTGGCAGTCTGATGTATGCAATGATGTGTACAAGACCAGACATCTGCTATGCAGTAGGATTGGTAAGCAGATTCCAATCTAACCCCCGTGAAAAGCATTGGAAAGCAGTGAAGAGGATTTTGAGATACTTAAAGGGCACTTCTGACTATGCATTGTGCTATAAAGGAAGTGATTTGCGCCTTGTTGGGTATTCCGATGCCGACGTAGGCGGAGATGAAGAAGAACGAAGGTCAACTTCAGGTTATACCTTCTTACTCAACAACGGCGCCATATGCTGGAGCAGCAAAAAGCAAACGTGCATCGCCTTACATTCAATGGAAGCCGAGTTTGTGGCATGCACTGCTGCCGTACAAGAGGCATTATGGCTGAAGAGATTTATAGAACATCTTGGATTTGGAAATGAGAGTACCAATCCAGTGTTATTATACTGTGACAATACTGCAGCCATAGCCTATACTAAGGATCCTAAGTATCACAGCAAGACCAAGCACATTGATATTAAATATAATTTTGTCAGGGATTATATAGCACAAAAGATTGTAACTGTACAATACATTTCGACAAAATGTATGATAGCAGATCCCCTGACAAAGCCAATAGGTGAAAGAGTGTTTAAAGAACATATGCAAGCCATTGGCATACGTAAAATGTAATATGCAGAGTTCATAAATAAAGAATGATGTTCTAATTTTCTGTTATTACTTTATGCATCTATTTTGGAGTATACAATGTCTAGTATGTCGTACAGGTTGAAAGGTTGGCTCTCTCACACGGGCAACTGCCTTTGACACTCAAGTGGAGTGTGCAAAGATGAGACATTTGTGTTCACCAATAAAGCAGCCAAGAGTGCTGATATGGTAGAGAAGAAACACAGACTATATGTCGCCTTGACTAACGTGTAGCAAGTCAAGATGAGATCCACATAAAATGAAGTTGGATCAAAGTTTGGAATCCCACTTCCAAAATACCTGTAGTCAGATAACAAACTCTTCAACATTGACGTCGTAAATGAAAGTAGAGTTGAAGAATTTGGGCCTGGATATTGGGTGTATCTAGACTTAAGTCTGTACGGTGTTAAGATAAGAATAAAACGACATATGCTCTTATAATAAAAGAGTAACACCGTAGCATGTGTTTCATACCACATGTACTGAGAGAACCGCAAGAGGGAAGCAAGTGAAAGATCCCTGCTTCATTGCTGTGTGAGTCCCAGGGAAGAACAATTTTTCCCAATGATGTCCTTTGAACTTTGACAGTATCACGGAGATATGTTTCAGTGACTGCTACTTTAGCATTTTTACTATGATCATGATAGATGCGATCTAAAGTACTATGCTAAGAAAGCGACTGATTCATATTAAAGTGTTATTTGGGCGAAAGGAAGATTAACTGAGATATACACAACTATGCTAGTGTCTGTGACATGTCCCTTATGACATTTTTGTTGTCGTAAGTGTGGATACTAGACATATGAGGAAGGCAATCTAAATCATACATTGATTCGAGGGGGATTAGTTCTTGCCACGTGAAAGTGTATATAGTTAAATCTAGGACATCTGAGGCATCATTTAAAATTCTAGCTACACGAAGGAGACGGTTACTTGTACTGGTCCTATAAAAAGGATTGCTAGCACAAGTACCTAAGTGAAGACGTCATGCCCACGCGGTCACGGCAAAGCACTAAGTATGAAATTGAAAGGAGGCTGAGAGATTTAACCCACGGCATCTAATCCACCAAGTGTGAGTGGGAGATGTAAGATTATGGGCCAGTCCACCCTTGGTGGATCGGACCCAAGCCCAATTAATGTTGGGGCAAATATATAAATAAGTTATAAATGTGGGTTATGGAGTGTAATTTACTCCATAAGTTTGAATTAATTTAAAAAGAGTCAGTTGCGTATAAGAAAACGTGACAAAAGAGAGGTGGGTGTAACAGATCACATTCATTCTGAGAAAAATATAAAAAAACCTCTCTTCTTCTGACTCTCTACTCTCTGCAATATTCACTGTGGGTGCATTTGCTGTGTTGCTTGCTCGGAGTCCCTACTTGGTGACCGGAGTGCACGTGGGTACCTGAACACGGAGTCGGAGTCGGATACATCACAGGTACACCCGTATTCTTACAGTTACCCTAACAACTAATCTCACCCCAAGACTCTTCAACAACTAATAAATCATTATATATGATCAATCATTGTTACTAGCTAACGACATAAGTATATCTCTCTCCTCACCTTTGGGTTTATTTCTCCCTAGCAATACTTACAATGCACTTAACCATATGCTTGAAAAAGACCTTGGCCGCTCGCCCCCCAAAGGCAGTGGCATAACTTCGATGTTACACTCGAGGTAGTCTTAAATTTATAAACTAAGTAATGTATTGTAGCAGAACAACTTAAGTCGAATTGCAAAGAATCAATGAATGTGAATGAGAATCATGTTCAACACAAAATAGTGAAAATTGCCTTTGGGGAATTTCGTTAGACACCTTGTGTGTGCGATTTTGAAAAAGCAAAATATATAGCAAATGAATACGATATTAAACCAAATGAAAGGTAAAATAAAGATAGTATGAGGGATAATGCGAATGAATGTCCAATGGGAGAATCTACTTGAGCTATCATAGCTAATTATTCAATCTAATATGAACGGTTATAAACCATTTCCAAATATTTCTAGAGCCAACTCTATACTTCGGTAAGGTAGTCAACAATATGGCTGCTAGACTCGGTGCGAATACCATACTCTTCTATGAGTAGCACCTTCATTAAGCAAATGATGAAATTAATATTGGATCCTTGGGGCTCACTACCTAGGCAACCGCCATAATTGCAGGTTCCCATCAACGTCTAATAGCTAGGACTAAGTTGGTTTCAAATTTACTAAAAAAAAGTTGGTTTCAACCATCCATGCCCATCAATCGAAGATGAGTTCTTTGAAATTGTAAATCATATGGATCCATTAAACTCTCGTAGCATTCACTTGGTTCAAAACAAGAGTAATAACAAAAGGACAAAACTTATTTACTGTTTCTTATATGTTTGCTATCAGGTTTCCCAATTAAAAATAGACATGTGACTTTTTTATTTACAAGTTAGCTTTCACACTTAACACTGTTATCTTCATCTTAACCTTTTAATTTTTTAGTTTGTTTTTCTTAGAGTACAGATAAACCCTATTTTGAACAAGCAAGAGAGAGAGAGAAATAATGAACTTTGCGCACAGGAAGCTGTTTAGATCATTGCCATTCACAAAGTAGTTTTACAAAACTTCAAAATGTAACACAATAATAACTCAATATAAAAGAAATTTTATTGTAGAAAGATCTTCAAATATTTTTCAGCCTGTTCCAGAAAAAGGTCATTTGAGATTACAAGCATCTCTCATAGCAAGAGGACAACTTTCCTTCTTACCAAACCCACAATCACTTCAACTAACAGACAGCTAAACCAATCTCCATTATAAGCATATCGCATGGCAATAGGACCCAAAAACGCAAAGATTTTGCATCGCTATTTGGGTTTCCGTCTTGGGCTTCTTCTTTTTCTTTTCTTTTACAGTGTAAGATTTAGTTCCAAGGTTCCAACCTTATTTTCAAGAAACAATCAAATAATAAGAGATCTGAAATTTTAGAGAGAAAAAAATCAATCATTAAAATTAAGAAGAGGCGAGACAACACAAAGAGAAAAAGACGAGCATTTGGCTGCGACAAAGACCTAGGGAGGCTTAGGAATGGATCTTAAGGGCAACCATCATTTCATCATTCCGGAAAATATTCTTGAGTCTCCATAACAAATGATTTAGGGATTTCAGATTTTATTTTTTTGATCAACTCAGAGCAACTGTATCTGTGCTCTATTTCAATAATGGTTGAAGTCCCCTTTCAAAAGCAATATTCTCTCTCTTGATTGTTCAAACTACTGGGTTCAAAGAGGCTGGCGTTCTATCTGAAGCTTTTTAAAAATTAAAAAAAATAAACAATTAATAGGTTAACAAAAACATAACACTGTTAAGTGTGGAAGCTGACCTGTAAAGAAAAAGCTACGTGTCTATTTTTAATAGGAGAACCTGATAACAAATATATAAGGAACAACATATAAGATTTGTCCATAACAAAAATAACTATTTATATATATAAATTGAATATTAATATAGCTCAATCTTATATAAATTTCCCCATTGGTTAAAGAGCCTACTCACTCATGGAGGCATCAAAGAAGTTCTCCATGAATGGTTTGGGTGGATGAATAAAAAAAAAATAAAAGAGAAAAAGAGAAGCTCCTCACTCTTAATCCTCTCCAAATCTCTACAAATAGCAACCGAAATGTTTACAAATGAAACCTAAGACATCCCCTCTAAGACCTTCAACCCCTACCTATATTTGTAGGCTTCTAGGTCGACCTTGGACTCCAATTTTTGAGCTATCCAAAACCAGTCCATTTCACACCGCCAGTATGTGTATTCCATTTAATGAATTTGTGCGTTTTGACAATCCTTTGACTCCCATGTTGACTTGTGTTGACTTTTCAACTTCATTTAAGTCCTCATGGTTGACTATTCTTTTTCGCTTTCATCCGACGCCATTGCAAATGCGAAAGAGTAGTCGTGACATTTCTTAAAAATATAAAAAAAAATCATAAAAACACGAAATTTTCACATTTTACTCATTAAAATCCTAGATTTAACAAGAATGCATTTTAGTCCCTCTTAGCCTCAATCATAAAAACATGCATTTTGACAGAATAAACACAATAAAATATTGCCAAATGACATAAATTGTGTGGGTAAATATTGGTGCGATCAGATCCCTCTCACTTAAACATTCTTCAAAGTAAGAGCTAGAGTTCATGTAAAGTGCATTAATGTGTAAACTCACTTGAATTGCAGAACAACAAATTAAGTGGTCACATTTTTCCTTTGAAATGGACCTGGTTAAAATGACCATTCACAGCTAATGACTTGCACATAACTAATGGTAAAGTGTATCTTTATGTTTGCTCACGAAGTTGGAAATTGTCTCTCTATCTTGCTTACCAGATACCTTACCATCATAGGCTTGTAAATATTTCTTTATCTCTACTATGAATGAGCTATTCTTTTCAAATCTTGAGGGCTTGCACCGATGGATGAAGGGTTTATATGGAAAAAGTGCATACAGAATGAAAAATGGGTAATTTCTTATCATTGGAAATTCTACATTTCCCCTTCCAAGTAACTATGGTCATGACTTTAACCACGCAATCATCTTTCTTTGCTCCATGGGCACTTCCTTTATTTTTATTTTTGATGCAACTTTATTGTATTTTTGCACAACTTTTCTATTTTCTTTTTCTTCCTTTTTTTTAAGGAAAGTGTTTTTGACTTGATTTTCTTGTATTTCTTTTTAGTAGTTCCAAGCCATAAGATGAGTGGTCAAATGTTGTAAACCATAGAAAATGAGCTTAGAATTGAAAATTAGAAAAATTAAAAAAAACAATGATTTAGAAATTACCTCATTGAAGACTCAAAGTGGATGACTATGGAAAGATTAGAAATGGCTTGCGTATAGAATTGGGTGTTGAAATGAATACCTCAATCATATAAATAAAGAGCTTATGTTAAGCTTTGAAAATAAAATCGAACAAGTTCTAAAAAATATCATAATAAGCAGATACGCACAAGATAAAAGGGAAATATAAGGCTTGTAATTGCCATTTTTGGTTCAGACAATTCTAAATCAGTAATTTGGAACGCAAGGGGTCGTAACCTTGGGGGACATGCCCTTAGGTGATGACATAGGTGCCTACGTACCCTTGTGTAGGGATCAGAATCCACGTAGTTCGAAGAGTATACGTCCATAGGAGCTGTTAGGCAGGAACGTTACCTGTAAGAGCCGTGTGCGGCTAGGACGTTCGTGGAAAGCTCTAGGAACGCGGGCCACCGATTGGAGGTTTCCTTAGAGGAAGGAGAGAATGAGGGATTCTCTGGACTCCTTGGAGATTGTGAATGGTGATACCCAGTGGGGTGGATAGGCTCTGATTGATCAGGTTTGGATGTAGAGGTGATAGAGTTTTGCCCTTGGAGTGTTCTTATTAACTCGCTGTATATCTCGTCAAGTCCCCCGGGTGAGGGTATTTATACTGAGAGTGGGGGGAACGTGCTCGACCCATGTTGGCTGGGTGCGTCCCAGGTCCCTAATATGAGAGTGTGTATAGGAAGACGTGGGTACAGGCCACGTACGAGGCCAGAGAGTGGTGCCACGTGTCGCCGACTTGTGTACCTTCTCATGTTCTAGAAGGCCATTGCCACGTGTCCCAAGGTGAAATGTTCTGTAGTTACATAAGTTCCCCAATTCTATGGGTGTTGGGCGCCTGTGGAGTAAAGTTCCTTTAGCAGGCTTTTCGAGGGGAGGTCTCCCACCAAGTGTTCTTGACCAAACGAGTTTGACCACTAGTTAAGTGGACTAAGTCGGTCAGAAGTTCGGATGGAAGAGTTGGCATGCTTTTTCCTGAGGATTGCTGCCAAAGGAATAAGCTGTCATAGGTGCCACGAGTAGGCTGACTACATGGCTTCCTTGGCAAGTTTCTTGAGCCATCTCTGTAGGAACGTACGGGTATTTCTGAGGGGGCGTCATTATTGCAGAGGGAGAGCAAATTCCGAAGATACCCTTGGGGGTATGCGGAAGAATTTTAAAGGTCAAGGGTTTTTTGGGTTTTTCTTCTCGTTCCTCGGAGCTCTTCCCTTTTCGCGCCTTTTCGCTAGGCTTCGAGGTGCCTTTTGTTAGGGACTAAGAGCTGTCCTTCTCCTAATTTTGTGATCTCTCTTTTCCGCATAATCATCCTTTATCGTTTTTTCTAGTCGATATTATGGCCTCTTCTAGTGCCACTGCTCCCAGCCTTCGCTCGCGGAATCAGAATTCGGGCAGACCTTGCTGACTATCGCCATGGATGGAGTCAGGGAGAAGGTTGAAGCCCTCATTCTCCTTCGGGATTCAATCAATCTCCAAGGGATTTTAGCCAGGGAAAGTGAAGACCCAGCTATGATTCCTCCATTGGCCTTGAGGGAGTGGTACACGACTGAGCTTGAGCCGAGGTCCACTGGTTACATTTCGACCATTGACACAGAAGCAAAGTCGTTGGTGGTGCCTGGTCCTGATATTGAGAAGATATGGAGGGAGCGGTTTGCCCCTTCTCTTCCCGAAGATTATGAAATTAATTTGATGGGGGAAGGGGAAAGTATCACCTGGAGTGATGGTGTTAGTTTTCATCTCCCTCTCTGTGTCCCCTACAATGCTTCATTTATCCCTCCTTTCTCGGGGTTTGTGGAAGCCATGCTTAATTTGGTGAATGTCTGCCCTGCTCTTTTGACGACAAACGCATGGTCTCAACTTAGTTTTTTTTGAGAGAGCGTGTCGGGCTAGCAAACTGGAGGCTTTCCCCAATGTCTTTCTTTCTCTTTACGCCGCGCGTGAGGCGCACGAGTGGGTGAGTTTCTAGTCGTATCCCAAGGAATTCACCATTTCTGACCTCCCAAGCAACAATCATGCATGGCGGTCATATTTTTTCAAGGTTGTCCCCAAGAAAGGTGTATGTCCTCCCTAGATACGCCTCGAGGACTGGCGTCCTTGCTTTCCCCTTAAGTCACGAGTTGACCGGGAGGAGTACGAGGAAAGCACCTTTGGGTCCCTGAGGGGATCGAAGGTCTCGGGTGCTGCATTTGGTAAGTCTTTCGATATGTTGCTTTTGTTATACCCTCGATTTTTCTGAGTGTCTTTTTCCTCCTTCTTTTTTTTATAGGATTATCCCTGAGCGGCATTCACGGGAGGTTGGACGCTCCGGCGGGCTCCTGAAGCCGGAAGAGAGGGTGGGCCACGTCCCAAAGTTCTGGTGCAGGCGCTGGTGCGGGCATTGGCGCGGGTGTTGTGAATCAGATTGGTGATGATAACAACTTGAATCGCCGTGGTCGCAGGAGGATTCCCTATTCTGCCATACCCTTGAGGATATGCCTGTCATGTTTCTGGGTGAGGGTGTCTCTTTTAAAGGCAAATTGATTCCCTTTGACGCTGAGCAGGTCATATTGGCTCGTCAGCATTACCCTCTGGATTATGGGGATGACTATGCTTTAGAGCATATGACCAAGGAGGTTATGTTGCTACTTAGCCGCCTGGTGGGCTTTGCCTATCAACAGGAGATGGAGGGGTAGGCCTTTTTCTTTGACTTTGATTATTTTCCTGTGGGGTACCTTATCTCGTTCATTCTTTCTTTGCAGGAAGTGGTTGATAATCTGATGAAGGAGAATAACCGCTTGAACAATTGCATCAAGGAGTTGGAGGACGAGCTCTCAAGGAAAAAGGGCTGAGGTCTTGAAAACCCATCGCTTGGAATTTCTGCGTTTTGCCAACTATAGGATGTAGAATGGTATCATGAAGTTGGAGGATTTGATGGGAATTTTTGTCCCTCTAGAAAACAGGGTGAGGATGCATCCTTCTTGGGAGATGATTGAGGGTGAGGTTCGTGCCCGTCGTCGCGGCGAGCTCCCCTTAAGGATAGAGGAATATGATGTTGCTCCCAACCCTTGCAGGGATGCTAGGGTACCGATGGGCTCCTTTCCATCAAGCGGGCGGTTGGCCCCCCAGGATGCTGCTCCAGATGGAGACGCCTCTTAATTTTTGCTTTTTAGTAGGCGATAGGTCTTTGTACAGTTATGTGCTTGTACTTTGAGGCATTAGTCCTCGTTGATGTATATACTTTTTGATGATTAAGAAAATGAAAGCTTTGACAAGTATGAGAGTCTATCAATCGCATTGTATTCGATGTTTTTAGCTTAATAAAAAAAAGAGTACATAATATAAGGCAAACATAAGATAAAAAGCTTTGAGAAGCTTGTCTTCGGACTAACACATAGCGGAGTGCTTCTTGAGAAGGAGTACACAACATGGAGTAGCAGACTTGTCTTCGGACTAAGACATAGTGAAGTACTTTTTGAGACTACTAGCATTCCAAGTATTTGGTACATGCTCTCCCGTCAAAAGGGCTAACTTTTATCCGCCATAGGAGGCGATTCCGATAAACCTGCATGGGCCTTCCTAATTTGGTGCGAGCTTGCCGTGAAGGCGATCGCGCCTATTGTTGATTGCCGTTCGCATAACTAGATCGCCTTTTTTGAATTCTCGTGGTCGAACTCCCTTATTATACCTTTGCGCGAGAAGTTGTTTGTAGGCGGTGTTTTTAAGTGCCGCAGCCTCTAAGCGTTCTTCAGCTTCATCCAGGCTGATGAGCAACTTTTTTGAGTTGGAGTCTGAGTAATTCAGTACCCGATCTGAGGGGACCCCGATGCCTGCGGGAATTATTGCTTTTTGCCCGTAGGTTAGAGTAAATGATATTTCTCCTGTTGCTGAGTGAGTCGTTGTCCGATAAGACCATAGGACTGACGAGAGCTCATCTACCCAATCCTCCTTTGCCTATATTAGCGCTTTCATAATCCTTCGAGAATGATTCTATTCGCCCTCACAGTTTGACCGTTGGTTACCGAATACTCTACCGAGGTTGTCCGATGGTTGATGCGCCATTCTTTGCAAAAGTCTTTGAATTTTTTGCTGATGAATTGATGGCCGTTGTCTATGATCAAGACGTGAGGAGGGCCGAATTTGGATATGATGTTTTGACAGACGAAATTTTGGACGTTTTAGGAACCGATGGTAGCTAGAGGCTCAACTTCAATCCATTTTGTGAAGTAGTCGACCCCAAGTGTCGAACGACAAAGGGGATTCGATAGGTTTTAGTTCGTCGGGGGGCTGGTGTATGAAGTTGTGTCTCGTTGGCATTGATCGCAATTGGTGACTAATGTATCTGAATCCGCCCTCATTGAGGGCCAATAGAAACCTGAGCGTAATGCTTGGTTGCGGAGTGCCCCCAAAGATTGATGGGTTCCACATACGCCTTCGTGGATTTCCTGTAAGACGTAGCTGGCGTCTTCATCCGGAATCCACATGAGGTGGGGATGAGAATCCCTTTTTGTACAGATCTTCCCCCCATATGAAATATCGAGCTGCCTGTCTCCTTATTTTTCGAGCCAGCTCCTTATCTGCGAGTAGTGTGCCCTCTGCTAGATATGCTTTTATTGGGGCCATCCGGGATGCGTCAATTGCTATTGGCAGCATGGTTCGCAGGATTGACTTGAGGCCTAACTGATTAGGTGTGGTGGCTAGTTTGGTGAGGACGTCAGCTTGGGTGTTTTGGTTTTGTGGTATCTGTGTGATCAAGACAGATTCAAACCTACTGATTTCCTGCTTGGCGCGTTCCACGTATTTGGTGATGGTAGCGTCCTTGGCGTCGAAGTCTCCATTGAGTTGTCCAACCACTAATTGTAAACCGCTGAATAGCTTGATCTTTAAGGCGCCTAGGTTGCAAGCTAGTGTTAGTCTGGCTATGAGTGCTTCATTTTCAGCTTGATTGTTGGAGGCTAGGAACGTGAAGCGTAGGGCTTGTTCCACCTTGATTCTGTTGGGGCTCACGGCTATGATTTCGTCGCCCACGGATTTCCTGGTTGTGGATTCGTCTACGTAGACTAGCCATGGGAATTTTTCTGGCTGTTGCTTGCGTGTCGTGTCGTTGTTTGAAGCCGGGGTGTCCCCCTGTTGGCCTTCTGACGGAGTAATTTCGGCGATAAAATCCGCCAATGCTTGGGCCTTGATTGCCCGACAGAGCTCGTATTTGATGTCAAACTCAGAAAGTTCGACAGCCCAATTCGTCATTCGCCCTACTAAGTCTGGCTTATGTAATATCTACCACAGGGGCTGGTCGGCTTGAACCATAATTGTATGCTGCTAAAAGTAGGGTCAGAGTCTTCTGGCCGAGTGGACGAGGGCGAGCACTTGCTTTTCCACTCGTTGATACCTTGGTTGGGCTCCATGCAAGGCATCGCTTGTATAATACATAGGGTATTGTTTAGCCCCTTCTTCCCTTATCAGCGCCAGGCTCACAGCGTGGTTGGTGGTCACTAGGTACAATACCAAGGCTTTTCCTTTTACGGTTTTTGCTAGTACCGGAGGTTTAGCCACGTAGGTTTTGAGGTCCTGGAAAGACTTTTCGCACTACTCGGTCCATTGGAACGCTGGCACGATTTTTAGGACTTTGTAGAAAGGAAGACAGCGATCGACCATTCTTGATAGGAATTTGTTAAGGGCTGCCAATCTCCCGTTTAGCCTTTGCACATGTTAGATTGACCGTGGTGGTTCCATATTTAAGATGGCCGCACATTTTTTGGGTTGGCTTCGATTCCTCTCTGTGTAATAAAAAAGCCAGGAATTTGCCTGTCGATACTCCGAAAGCGCATTTGGTCGGGTTGAACTTCATTTTGTGTTTTTGAAGGACTAGAAAGACTTCCTCCAAATGCTCCAGGTGTCGTTCAACCTCCATGGATTTGACCACCATATCATCGACTTATACTTCGAGATTGCGGCCAATATGCTCTTTGAAGATTATATCCATCATCCTTTGGTAGGTGGCACCTGCATTCTTCAGTCCAAAGGGCATGACTTTGTAGTAGAAGACGCCTCTGCTCGTGATGAAAGAGGTCTTTTCTTGATCCTTCAGGTTCATCTAGATCTGGTTGTACCTGAAGAAGGCATCCAAGAAGCTTAGCATTCGGTGTCCTGCTGTCCTATCGACTAGCTTGTCTATATCGGGGAGTGGATACGCATCTTTTAGACAAGCCTTTTTTAAATTCGTGAAGTCCATGCACATCCGCCACTTCCCATTTGCCTTCTTGACCATGACCACATTGGAGAGTCAGTCCGGGTATTGCGATTCGCGTATTAACCCAACGTCTAAAAGCTTTTGTACTTCTTCATTAATTGCTTGTTGCCTTTCTTTGTCGAAGTGTCGCTTCTTCTGGATGACGCGGGGACCATCTTTAGTGTTAAGGGAGTGGCATATGAGCGCTGGGTCAATCCCTGGCATGTCTGCGACACTCCAGGAAAACACGTCCATGTATCTGGTGAGCAGCTCTTGGAGCTGTTCTCGAGTTGCTTGGTCGAAAAGGGCTCCTACTTCAATTTCTCTATTATTTGCTTGGTCGATGCAATTATTTACGAGATCTTCCGTGGGTTGGGGACGAACCCCGGGGATTTCGTCGTGCAGATATACTACCTCGGGGGAGTTTCTGGTGTGATCCTTAGGTTTGTTTCTCCTGGGAAGGTCTACCAAGTAGCAGGTGTGGGCTTCTTCGTTGCTTGCCCGTACTTCTTCTATTCCCTTCGTCGTAGGGAATTTTATTGCTGAGTGGGCTGTGGATACGACCACTTTGAGTCGGTTGAGGGTCGAGCGCCCCAAGATGGCGTTATATGCCGATGAGACTGCTGACACTATAGATTTGACCGTGGTGCAAGTGACCTTTAGGGGCGTGCCCAGAGCGAGCCATGTTGTGAAGGTTCCGCGAGTTTCAACAGTTTGTCCCGAAAAGTCGATAAGGGTTCCTGTGTCTGACACCAACTAATTCTCGGAGTTGTGCATCCTTCCTAGGGTTTCCTCGAAGAGTATGTCGACAGCTGACCCGGGGTCCACCAATACCAGTTTGACTTCATATCCCGAAATGTTGGCCGTGATGGTTATCGGTTTGTCCACTTTTGTCGCGTCGTTCACTCCTCCCAAGGCCACGAGTTGTGTTCTTTGCCGTTTTTTTAGTTTTTGTTGGTGATATTTTATTGGTCGTGCAGAAACTCGAGAGATCTGCTGGTGCTAGCCATACGAGTATTGCTTGTAAGAGGAATTTGAAACATGGGCTTCTGAGTGTGAAGTATATACTACTACTCCCCGAAAAAATAAATGCCCTTCAGCAGCAGAATGCGCAAGGCATTGTGGTCTGAGAAGGACCGCAGTGGGCACCAATTTAATTGCCATTTTTGGTTCAGACAATTCTAAATCTGTAATTTGGACCGCAAGGGGTGGTAACCTTGGCGGACTTGTCCTTAGGTGATGACCTAGGTGCCTACGTACCCTTGTATAGGGATCAAAGTCCACGTAGTTCAAGGAGTATACGTCCATAGGAGCCGTTAGGTAGGAACATTACCTGTAAGAGCTGTGTGCGGCTAGGATGTGTGTGGAGAGCTCTAGGTGGGCGGGCCACCGATTAGAGGTTTCCTTAGAGGAAGGAGAGAATGAGGGATTCTCTGGATTGCTTGGAGCCTGTGAATGGAGATACCCAGAGTGGTGGATAGGCTCTGAATGATTAACCGTGAGAGGTGATTGATTAGGTTTGGATGTAGAGGTGATAGAGTTTTGCCCTTGGAGTGTTCTGTCTAACTCGCTATATATCTCGTTGTAACATCCTAAAATTTTAAACCAAGTTTGACTGATTTTCTTGTTTTGACTTTCCTATTTTTAAATGTTTGTGTTTGACTGTGTTAGCAAATAGGGAAAGAACCCTAGTTAGGGAAAGAAAGCTTAAAATTGAGGAAAAATGCCAGAGAAAAACCCTAACACAAACCATAGGGACTAAATTGAAAGAAAAACTTAGTTTTAGCCCTCTTTGTTTTAGTGCGTTATACTAAGTAGGGAATACCTATTTGGCCCAAGAAAAGTAGCCTATGACACTCTAGAGACACTCTAAAACTTAAATAAGGGAACCCAACCCCAAGACAAGTCCTGAATTCCCATATTTCTCCAATGGAAATTCAGGGACTAAACTGGAAGAAATGAAAATTTTCAAATAAGACACCCTATCTTACTTAGAGCTCAAGGAAGCTCAATTCAGCCACACAAAAGGACTCAAACCCTTCCCATTAAGTACCAGCCACATGTCTTAAGTGAGAATTAAGGAGCCTCAATAAGTTACGCATCATAGAAACCAAAATAATAAGAATTAAACACCTAATTAAAATCACCAAGTGTCACATTTTATCTTGTAACTGAAATACCAACTTAAATGCCTAAATTGATTACCCAAATGTAGTCTTAGCCACTGCAGCACATTTAGGTAGCTATTCACATGAGAAATAATCTGAACTAGGGCCAAGAGACCTAATTAGGAAATGCCACCAATCAATTATGAAGCCACATGACCCACCCCACTCAATTGGAGCCTAACCGAGATAATTAAGCAATTAAACCACCCCAAACAGAACCTAAACTTATGCCAGCAATACCCATTAGCTGTCCACAAAATAAGCAAGCAGATTTGAGGGTTGGACACCTCACTAATACATGCACAAGCCATCATTAACCATCACATGATCAAAATTGCTACTTAAGAAGGAAAACCAAAGCATTAGACACATCCAGCAGCTACCACTCGAAAACAGAGGCTGAGAGTTGAGGGAAAGTGAAACTAGAGACTGAGAGAGTGCAAGAGAATGCTGGGAACTCAGATTCAGCAGTTAGGAAGCAAAGAGAAGAGTAGAAAACTTAAACCCACATACACACAAGGAAGCCCACTTTCAGCAAGCTTGACCCGAGGCTTTCAAAGGTTCCAACCCTTCTTCCTTCTCTGAAAATTCAAGGTAACGTAGGGTTACCCTTCCTTCTACTCAATTAAGTCGAAAGCATCCATCCAGAGTTGATTGTATAAGGCTTTGTGTTCAAATTTCGGTTGCTGCCATTTCTGAACTCTGTTTTGACAGTATAACTTTAAATGAGCATAACTCCTTCGATTCTGAACCAAACTTTGCAAGTATGGTGTCAAAACAAAGCTAACTGAACCCTCTTTAATAATCCCCAAATGAATGTATCATCCAAGGCTGTCGTACAGCAGTTCGTGGCCTTGGAAGTTATTGGAAATGTCATGAACTCTGTTTTTGAGCAGTGAAATTGTGGGATTATGATTCTGTGTTTTCTAGTGAGCTATGATTCGAATAATTATAGGGCAACTAGCTGGTTGTCAAATGAACTAGAATGTATAACTAAATGTGAATAACTAACATGCTTGGTTGCTGAATCAGTGGTAAGGGTTAATCACATAAAAATTTGTGAAAGGGCCATTTGATGTGTTTCTGTTTGGATAAGCTTGCTGTGAAATTGCTGTAATTCATCTTGCTGTCAATCATACTGTTATAAATTGTTTTTTGAACTTCTGGATGAGTTGAGGCACTGGAAATTTGGGTTGAAATCTGTTAAAATGAGTCAATGACTCAGCATGGTAAGAATGGAACTTTAAATGTTTTCTGTTCTGAAAATCATGCTAATTTAATGCTTGGTTTCTGGTTTACAAACTGTGATTAAGTTATGAAAATGAGTAGTTGATAAGAGGGACCCTAGTGCCCTGTGAATTCATGTTAGTAAGAATGAAAAGAGTACCAAAACTAATGAAATGAAACTAGAGTAGTAGAAAGAATCTGAACCTTAGAGGAACTCTCCAATTTTGGAAATTTGGGAAAGTAAGAGGCGGTAGATTAGGTTGAGACTTTAGTGGCTTATTGAAAACCAGAAGGAGGTAAGTGTTGAGTACACTAAACCCCTTTAGAGGTTAGGTTGGTCAATGATAGGCAAACCCCCAATTTTAAGATCTACAAAGTTCAATCCCAATATGTCAATGAAAAAGGGATACTCCTGAGTATTAGTAAGTCTAAAGTTAGAAGCCAAGTGCACTAAACTTGGAAAATCCATTTATAAAAGTTGGGTACTCTGGTTTAGGCTAGATAGGGCAGCCAGATGCGGAACCCCCAAGGTTATAAAGAACCTGAAACCCCGAACACACAATATGGACAGAACAAGAAGACGGAAACAAATCCCCAACCTATTGAACCCCCAATTGACAAGTGCAAATGGAAACGCAAATAATCGGTTGATTTAAAAATCAAGAATGAATTCGCCACAAGAGATTACCTTGATAAGAATAAATTCTTGATGCAATAGAAGAAGATAGCCACCTCTCCTATGGATTCTTCTTTCAGCCAAGAAGAATAAGAAAAGTTCAAAGCTCTCTATTAAAATTCCAAATCCAATCTCCATAAAATAGTGCAAAAGGAGTATTTATACTCCAGGAAAGAAAACCCTAGAATCTTAAAGCAAGTAAAACCCTAATTAACTAATGGGCTAACCTAACATAACATAAACTAAAGCCCAAACACAAAAGACAATGTTTAAAATAAAACCATTGGGTCTTTCTAACAATCATACTTAAGCCAAATCTAATTAAAACATTAAATCTGAAATAAGTGTCTTATATCACTAATGGGCTATAATTAATAAAGCCTAAATAAAGTGATTTTCGCACAAAAATACAACCCAAATTTTAGTAAGCATTGTAAGCCCAAAATAAGAAGATTTAGGCTTAAATAAGCCTCCACATGTATAGTACTTGGTCCAAGCTCTCCAAATTAATGTTTCCAAGCCCAATACATGTTGTGAAGCTCCATTTTCAGCCCCCTTGGTGCAAATGACGTTTTCAGAAATTATTGAAGGCACAATTACTGTTTGATTTGTCCATGTCTCTTCCATAACCTCCTTCAACGATTCCATGATTATGCTAGATGTAGTTGCACCTCCTCTGCTCGTATCACAGCCACCCTGCCCTCTAGACTCCTAAGAGAATGAATTCAGAAGATGATTAAACTCAGAAATGACCTAAACTTATTTTAGTGCACCTAAATTCCCAATTCTTGAGGAATTCTAAGAAAGTGGCATTTTGTTGCATAAAATTCAATGCTATACTGATATGGCTGTCAAAGCTTGCTGCACAAGTCATAAATGACCTTCCAGTGGTTGGGGTAATCTCTTTTAGGCTTAACAGAAGCCTGAAAAGAAAATGAGTAGTGATAGGGGCTAAATTGCAGAAAATTCATTCTTTTCTTACTATTGGTAAAATTTGGCATTCTGAGTTGAGCATGAGTAATTAGCTATTTCTTTATACTCCATGTAGTGTTTGGGTACTTTCTAAAACACTAGAAGAGACCAAAATGGACTAACTAAATTTTGTCACTTGAGGAACCTTTTATTGAAATTTCAAAAGTTAGGGCTTTTGTTGCAAAAATCTTGTCTCTGGTCTATTTTTGAATGTGGAAAAGGGTTGAACAAGTCATGTTTGACCTTGGGAAGCTTGCTGTGACTTTATTTGGGACAGTGAAAGTCCAGAATGGAAGTTGAGCCTAACTAAATAGGGACCTTTTTGAAAGAAAAATAGAAATTCTCCAAAGTTCATATTTTGACTCAATTTCTGGTAAATTTCTGTGGGAAACCCTTTGAATGTGTCAAGTGAATGATGAATGTCCAATGTATGTACTTAGAAGTGATTGAGTTGTTGAAAATGCCCTCTAATTGCAATAATTTGAAAAAGGGGACTAATTTGATAAAATTGAGGCAATTGGGGGCCAAGATGTGAATTTCTTAATTGAGAAGCAAGTTGAAATTGTTTATTGAACTATATATGTGCTTCTGATGAAATTTCATGGTGTTTGGATGCTTGTATGAGAAATTATGGAAGTTGCTTACTGTACAAGTAATGTTTGACTTATGGATGACTTTGTTTGACTTTATGTTGACTAAGTGTCAAAGTTGACCTGATTAATGCAACTTATTTAAGTGTGTGGCATCTAATTTTGGAAATGAGATTTAGCATGCATCTGTGAATACTGATATGCCTATGAGGGGCAGATGAATTTGGCATGCATTGAAAGTGATGATTTGCAAAACATTACCTGGAAAAATATATATTTTTATATGATCTAAATAAAAACGACACACTAGGCTGGCTAGGAATGCGTCCGGGACGTAACTGTCTAGCAACTAGTGAGGAAATAAACCGGTCCTGGACTGGTGATCCTAAGGTTCTAACTTGTGCGCACACCGGGTGACACCCTGGAATGTTAGGTAATTACCTGTGCCTTATTGGCAGACTTTACTTGTAATTGGTAAGTCAGTTTTGTCATGTTTCATTAGAATACTTTGTGATGGTAAGGTAATGGTGTAGATCAGTTGTACAGGTCCTGGAGAGATATGGTCTTTGGCATGACTGACCAAAGAGATGTGATGGTAAAAAGAACATTCTTTTGAAAAGAAACTGTGTATTTGGCATGACTGCTTAATGTCATGGAAAGATGGTACGATTTTGCTATGTTAAAGCATTTTCCTTTGTTTTATATTCTGAACTTATGAGTGGAAATATCTTGTAATTGAGAATGAAAAGTTAAGAACTACACTTAATGATTATGTGAAATTGATAAATGTGAAGGAAGTTTTTTGTATTCTTTGTAATGCAACTGAACCACTAATTAGTTTCGAAAACTGGTAATCTATGTTACTGGGATTATATATCTCATTACGTTAGTGTGTTCAGATGCACAGGTACCTCCTGCTACTTGAGATTGAAGTGGAGTGGATGGAAGTGCCACTCCTGGGCCACTTCCAGGTACTGAGGACAGTCAACATTCTCTTCTTCTTCTTCCCCTCGGAGGATTTGATCATCCCTGGGATCTAGAAGGGGTGTGTGATGGGTAATTAGCAGTGGAGCTGACTTTTTGGCTGTGACTTATGAGTCACACTTGTTTTGGATTATGGCCTATGTGCCAGACTAACTATTTGGGCCTGCGTGCCACTACTTGAAGGATTTGTATATGTATATGTATATATATATATATATATATATATGTATGTATGTTGTAGACTTAGTGTATGTATGCTATGTAATGCATGGAGGTTAGAACTTCATCTTATCTGCTTAAGATATCTGTATGTATGCTAAGAATGACTTTGGAGAGCACGAGAGTAAGAAACACGTAACTTCTAGTTTCTTAGGTTTAAATAACCAAATGAGAGTAAACGATCATTGGGATAGAGCTTAACTTTTAATACTCCTAAAAGAAAAGAAAAGAAAAAAATTGGACTAGGATTTTAAGAGTTAAGTTAAATAACCTAATTCCGCACTAAAAATCAATTAAGAAACTAGGACGTTACACTCGCCAAGTCCCTCGGGTGAGGGTATTTATACTGAGAGTGGGGGGAATATTGTCGACCCACGTTCTTGCTCGTGGTGGGTCGACCCACGTTGGCTGGGCTCGTCCCACGTCCCTAATACGAGAGCGTGTACGGGAAGACGTGGGTACAGGCCACGTACGAGACCGGAGAGTGGTGCCACGTGTCGCCGACTTGCGTACCTTCCCATGTTCTAGAAGGCCAGTGCCATGTGTCCCAAGGTGAAATATTTCGTAGTTACAAGGTTCAACTTCTTCCAACATGGTTAGGTACTCTCATATTGGTTGGTGTTCACTCAATTAGCTATTATTTGGTAAAATTACTTAAGTTGTACTAAAGAAAAGTTTAATCACCTAGGAAGTCATCTTTTTATTCATAGTGAAATTGCAAAAATCACTAGTATCTTTACATAAATTCTAGAAAGTACATCTTAGGAAGCTAAGTGGGTACTATTAATGTTCGAAAATTATTTTATATTCGGCTTAATTAATTAGTATTTTGTTTTATTTAAAATACTGGTTGGATGTATAGCCTAATTATGACCATGATATTTGTCAATTAATGTGATTCATTTGGTTTTGGTCTCACCTTGTAGATTGGGCCTTGAGCTCAATAATGATGTAATGTGATAAGTGTAAGGCTATTGGGCTGACTACCTATGATGGGTGGGTAATTGTCAACCCTATATAAATACAGGGGCTGAGTCCCCTCTCCAATCTAAGTTTTGACCTAGCCTCCCCATTACGGCAGTCAGATGAATTAGATAAGGAGAGAAAGACCGGCCTCCACGTGAATAATTGATTACGTTCCATCCAGTCATAGCATTAAGAGGTACACATATTATAATTAATATGTATGAGTGTTCTAAGATTTTGACCTTTAATCCTGATGAGAATAATCTTTATTATTCTAACAATAAATTCAAGCGTGGAATCAATAAAGATCAAAATTTTATTAAAATTATGGTGATTGCAAAATGAAAGAACAAACTATAGAGAAAAATCCTCTGCTTTTTTACTTGAATCCATATGTCTGTTACGTTCTAAATACAGGAAAATTTATTCAATCACCGAATTTTGTGAAAAAATTGAAGGACTTACATAAATATTAAGCTAAAAAGTCAACAATAAAAATTAGAACAATGCAAAGAATGTCATGGACACACACGCAGCTTGTATTGCTTTGTCAATAAAATTGAATCCATAGGATTGTTTCCCCCACACTTGCAGGTTGCATTGTCCTCAATGCTTGAAGAAGCATAGCAATGCAAAGCAAGTGTGAAAAATCATTGACAATAAGATAGGCTAAGCATACAATATAGAGGGTGGTAAAGGTAAGGGTAGAAATAAAAACAAAATGACAATGCTTAATAGAAATTAAAATAGTTGGCAAATAAAAACAAATAAACAAAATAAAACAGATTAGTAGAAAATGTGTTTGTAAGAAAAGTTCATATCATCTTACGGTATTTTATGTTCATGGATCCTCTTCTTCTACTTCCTCCACTTCTTTCTTTGCTTCCTCTTCCTCTGAATTGATCTCCTCATTAGATGCCTCATAGTGCAGCACATACTCTGGATTTTCAAGTTTAATGTTGAGTTTTTCCAACTCACTGTATTTGGAAATGGTCATTGATTAGCAAACTCTAAATCCATTGTGCTGGCTAGGATAGATATGAAATCATCCTCTAGGAGGGATATCTCTCATAATTTATCTCCATCTATTTTAATTTTGCTTAGATATATAGTTCCTTATTCAATTCTCTATGCATACACACACCAACTGTTCGATAATTTGTCTCTTAGAGTAGTTTAGTTAGGTTCACTCCTAGTTCTTTTGTTTTCAATTCAATTTCGATTCCTTGAGAGAGATTGACTTTGATTGTACCTTACTGCCTAAGTAATTAAAATTGATCACCTGACAACAAAGTTTTTACTAACCGCAAAAGTAGAGCAGATCATCTGCCCTTTATAAATAATTTATGTTTTCTTTGTGACTTTCATTATTTTCTTAATTTTTAGATAAAATTAAGACTATAATACTTTGTACAACTATTCTAGAGTAACCGACTTTTGGACAAGAGTTAAGAGAATGGATCCTCTAAAGTAATTCTCTACATTTCTTGGTAGAGTTATGAGAGAGGTAGAGAGAAGAAAATTTGGGAGAGAAAAAAATCAAGAAAGGATATTTTCCTTATCTCTATCTCTCTCATAACTCCACCAAGAAATATAGAGGATTACTTTAGAGAATCCTATCTCGGGTACCTAACTTTCCTTAACTCAATTAGAATCCGAACCGATCTTTAGGTTTGTTGATCGATTTTCCTATACTTGAGATTTATCCACTGTGTTTGAAAAAGCATCCTAATTTTTTTTTTTTCCAAAATTTTAATAAAATTTTGTGGACTCCTTTTTTTTAAAAAAAATTATGCCGGTGATTGTTTTGGGTTGTAACAAGTATTGTTAATTAAAATTTATAAAAGGTGTTAAGGCCAAAAAAAATTATAAAGGTGTTAGTTCTATTTTTACACGGCCAACACAAGATGTAGTTCAAAACTTTATGCAAACAATCAAAATCTTCCACCACCAAGTGTTTGAGTTAGTTTTCACAAATCTACAAGTTATTTTTTTGTTGGACTGAAAGTTGTTATTTTAATCCAAAATACGAGAAATAAGGTGTAATTCATTTCAAGTCAATATGTAATAGATTTATAGAGGGCGAGAATGAAAAGAAAATTAATGTTTTGCTACATCTAATTAGTGAAGGGTAAGATAGTATCAAATTTCCTTTAAAATTTCAATCAATTGAATAGATTGTCCTATGCCACTAATTTAAGGCCCAAGTGATTCAAACAAGATTCACTATGCCGGGGATTAGAACACGGGACTTGTACCAACAAAGTAAAGACAACATGCATTTTATTTTAAGGGCATTTGTGCACATCTTAAATAGAATCTAGATAATTTTTCATTTGGTAGGTTATATATAAATCCCATATCATCCCTTCGCTTAAATTTTGTGTTATAAAAGAAGTACAAACATCATTGACCCCATAATTGGATGATGAACTTGTACATCATAAAAAGCTACTGCTTGTCTTGTTTAAATACCAATCGAAATGAGCAAGAGGAGAAATCAATCATGGCAAAGGATTAGAAAGGGTTGAATGTCTAAACTTGTAGCTTTCCCAACTGAAATTGTAATAAAAGTAAAAACAACTTGGGAAGAAGCAGATAAACTAAGCACCTTGAGCATGCATGTTTCATCCTCTCTCCAACACCCCTAAATCTATAATAGGTATGGTCTATATGGGGATTTGGATTCTCTTAGTCAAATTTCCCTCATCCCAACCATTCAATAATAAAAAAATGCATCTCAAACATGCAATAAAAGCAAAGGTGAGAATGAGAGAGAAAGAGAAAAAGTACTCTTATTAGAGAAATTGACCAAGGATCCCAATTGGGTCTATGGTGGGGGTAGGGAAGGCACTTGTCTGTTCCTCTTATTTTTGTATATTGCTCCATACCAACCTTCTATACATGGCTTGATGTTGTATAAGAACGAAGTACATCAGTGAAGAGTGATCATTTCTGCTGCCTATTATTGTCGTTCTTTCTTAATCCACTGATGGACAGGTTTGCTTTGATTTCTCACAGTTGAATTGTTGGAATGAGGACGGTGATTACCTCTTCTTCTGTGGCTTCTTCGGTGTCCGCTAGAACTAGGCTCACACGACGTCCTATTAGAATGTTTTCCTGTGTTTCCTGCATCTTTTTCCTGCTGCTCGGCAGATTCCGCAGCAGATGCGGTGCTGGAAGTTGCGACTGGTTGTGGAAGGAACATACCAGGCAGTATGACTATTTCTCTTTTTGGTTCGATGACACCACTGTTCTCTTTCTGTAATTGTAATATGGCCTCAAATTTCTCTCTCCTGCTGATCTCATGCTCAGAGTGAAGTATCTTTTCATTATCATCAGTTTCCTTGTCCAAACTCTGAATTCCAAGAAAAGAAGGAACTCACTTCGAGAGCAACAAAAGGACTAAATTCTAAAGTAGAATAATTACCTAACCATCATTTAATGGGATACGCATGGACAGGTTAACGAATTAAACTTGAAAAAACATAAAACAAGTGTTTGAATTGGCATCTAAGAAGCCTAGATGCGAGATACGATACGGATGCGGCGATATAATTATTTTTTAAAAATTCAAGATACGATACTTCTAGGATACATTAATTATATAAAAATAACTTAAAATACTCATAAATAGAAATTAAATGGGATTGCACATTCACCCAAGCTTCAAATTAATTTACAAATATAAATAGCAATCACTGTGAAGTGTGAACACGTGTTAAAGAAAGAAAGAAAGAAAAAGAGGGAGAGAGAAAGACACACTCACACAAGCTTCAGATCTAAAAATATATTTAAGAAAGAAAGAAAGAAAAGGAGGGAGAGAGAAAGACACACACACAAGCTTTAAATCTAAAAATACACACGCAAGCATCGGAAACAAACGAGGCAGAGTGAAGCACGACCTGGTTCAGATCTAACACACACTCACGGAAGCCTGCTCGATGATGACGGACACACGATACGCACCCAGTGCTTATTGTATCGTGTCGGCGAAGTGTTGGTGTCGGACACGTGTGAACTACATAGCGTATCGGTGCTTCTTAGATTGGCATACTTTATATTCAAACCCTATATCTTACTTTCCATTAAGTGATTTTTTTAATAGAAACCATTTAGTGATCTAATCCTAAAGAAAAACAATCTTGGAAAGTTACATATGGTTTCAAGACATCCTCCTCTCTAGGATGGGAAGTGAAAAACTTGTAGTTCATTTGCATACTGTTATGTGTTGTATATTTTGTATAGTTGACTTATCCTAATCTTAGGGATTAGATAAGCATAATCATAGGAATTAGAATAAGCTGATCTCAAGGGATCTAGTTTCCTATTTTGAAAAATTCTTTCTTGTATATATACATGTGTTTAGTATGTGAATAAGACACACGGAAATTCCTCTCCTTCCAGCTAACATGGTATCAGAGCCATCTTAGGTTTCTGTGTCTGTGTCCTTTTTTTCTGGTGCTCTGTTCTGTTCGTTCGTGGAGCTTCCGTTTGAGTACAGTTACTGTGCTCTGTTAGAGGGTCACCAGAAAAGTTGGCCGTGTGCATCACCGTCGTCAAGGGAAGAGGCAGAAAGCTTCGATCGACCATTCCCCGATTTCTCGGTGTCAACGGAGCAGTGCGTGAGGCTCACGCGCCGTCATACAGCTGCCAGAATCTGCTCGTCGTTGGTCTCTGTCTAGGCCATTGGTGGTGTTATTCGATGGTTTTGATACTATTTCTGTTGCTACTGTTTGAAGTTTTTCCCGTGAGTATCACTATTTCAAAGCCTAGCTTGATTTCTTTTGGTGATTTGCTGTTGTTTTCGTCTTGGGCATCCATTAATGGCAGAGAATAAGGCTGTTGCTGTCAGTGACGGGATTCTCGTGAGCTCTAGGATCACCGATCACAAACTTACCTCATTGAATTACTTGGAATGGGCTAAAACAATTCGAATGTACCTTCGAAGTATTGAGAAAGATGATTATCTTAAGGTTCCTCCCGAGGATGATAAGAAGGAGGCTTGGCTAAGGGATGATTACAAGCTCTTCCTACTGATTTGAAACACCAATACTCCCGAGGTACTCCCTTTTGTTAATCATTGTGATTTGGTTAAAGAACTAATGGATTATTTGGAGTTTGTCTATTCTGGTAAAGGGAATCTTTTGCGTACTTATGATGTGTGCAAGGCCTTTTATCGTCCTGAGAAGAAGGATAAGTCTCTCATGACTTACTTTATGGAATTTAAAAGGGCGTATGAGGAGCTTAATACCCTATTACCATTTACCACTGATATCAAAGTTCAGATGAAGCAGAGAGAACAAATGGCAGTTATGAGTTGGATCTTTGGTCTCCCTCTAGAATATGAGGGTGTCAAGACACAAATCCTTGCTAGCACTGATGTTAATTCTCTGGAGGAGGTTTATACTCGAGTACGACAATCTGAAGGTGCTCACTCACAGCCTACTAGTAATGTCAGTGCACTCATTGGACATGGTGATCGTCGTAACGGCGACAGGTCATTTGGAGCACCAAATAATGGAGGTCGCAACCAGGAAGCAGGAGGGATTGTGTGCTTCTATTGTCACGAACTAGGACATATCAAGCGCAATTGTAAGAAGCTTCAAAAGAACCAGCAGCAGCGGCCCCAGTCAGCAAATGTTGCCTCCATTCAGTCTTCATCTGACAATACGGTTGTTGTCTCAACTAATGAATATGCTCGATATCAAGAATTCCTGAAGTCCTCTGCTCCATCTACTGAATCACATGTTATTGACATTGCTGAGTCAGGTAAATTCACTACGTGCTTACTTTCCTCCTCTTCCAAATGGGTCATTGATTCTGGAGCCACAGACCACATGACAGGTAATCCACAAGTCTTCTCATCTTTCAAACCTTATACCTCTGTCTCTAATGTTACCTTAGCTGATGGCTCTCAGTCTCGTGTGCTTGGTTCTGGAACTGTCAATCCTATTCCATCTCTTTCATTATCCTCTGTGTTAAGTCTACCAAATTTCTCCTATAACTTGCTTTCCGTCAGTAAACTTACTCGCTCTTTGAATTGTGTTATCTCATTTTTCCCTGACCATTGCTTGTTTCAGGATCTTACGACGAAGCGGATTATTGGTAGAGGGCATGAGTCCGGGGGTTTGTATGTTCTGGAGTCACAAGTGCCGAGTCCTGTGGCGTGTTCTAGTGTTCTCTCTCCGTTTGAAGTACATTGTCGTTTGGGTCACCCTTCGCTATCTTCTCTTAAGAAACTTTATTCTCAGTTTAATCATTTGTCCGCTTTGGATTGTGAGTCATGTCAGTTTGCTAAACACCATCGTCTTCCTTTAGTATCTCGAGTCAATAAGCGGGCTACGTCCCCTTTTGAGTTAGTTCATTCTGATGTTTGGGGTCCTTGTCCTATTTTGTCAAAATCTGGTTTTAAATACTTTGTGACATTTGTTGATGATTATTCTCGTGTTACTTGGTTATATTTAATGAAAAATCGTTCTGAGTTATTTTCTCACTTTTGTGCCTTTTGTGCTGAAGTTAAAACTCAATTCAATGTTTCTGTGCATACCTTACGTAGTGACAATGCCAAAGAATATTTTTCTGCATCATTTCAGTCTTATATGATACAAAATGGCATACTTCATCAATCTTCTTGTGTTGATACACCGTCTCAAAACGATGTTGCTGAACGAAAGAATAGACATTTGCTTGAAGTTGCTAGGGCCCTACTTTTTCAGATGAAGGTTCCTAAACCTTTTTGGGCTGATGCCGTTTCCACAGCTTGTTTTCTAATTAACCGTATGCCTTCTTCGGTTCTTAATGGTGGGATTCCTTATAATGTGCTTTTTCCGTCTAAATCATTATTTCCTATTGAACCTAGGATATTCGGTAGCACTTGTTTTGTTCGCGATGTTCGACCCCACCATACTAAGCTTGATCCCAAGTCTGTCAAGTGTGTCTTTCTTGGCTATTCTCGAGTTCAGAAAGGGTATCGGTGTTTTTCTCCTGTTCTAAACAAATACCTTGTGTCTACAGATGTTACATTTCACGAAAATGTACATTTCTTTCCTTATTCTTTGGAGGATCCTGAACAAGGGGAGAATGATGATTTATTGGTTTATATTGTGCCTCCGGCACCTCAACCTTCAATAGACACACGCCCTCCAATTACACAGGTGTACTCCAGGCGGCCACAACAGACTATTGATACACCGACTGATACAACTCCAGACCCATGCCATCCGCCTTCTCCTTCGTCGTCGGATCCCGTCGTGTCGGAACCTGACCCTAAACTTGATCTTCCCATTGCTCTTCGTAAAGGTAAACGTCAATGTACCTATTCTATTTCCTCTTTTGTTTCCTATGACCATTTGTCTTCTCCTTCTCGTTCTTTCATTGCTTCCCTAGATACAGTTTCTCTTCCTCGTACTGTTCACTAAAGGATAAAAGGAATGACTGAAAAGCGTACGTTTCTATTGATGTATTTAGTATATATAGGTTACAACTGATATTTAAATCTGAAAGTAAATATCCTGAAAATCAGGATTTGAGTAACAGAAAATATTTACAGAATCAAATAATTAAATTTAAATAAGGAGAGATAAAATAGGAGCAGTAGGCAAGAGAGAGAAGGAGCAGGGGCTGAGATATATTCTCCTGAAAATCAGGAGATATTTTCAGCGCTATTACGCCCCCGCAAGCTTGCTGGTAAGTCTGCAACACCAAGCTTGTTAAAATGCTGTCTGAATGATGCTTTCGGTAGTGGTTTTGTTAGGATATCAGCAACTTGGTCTGCTGAATTTAGGTGAAGGACTTGGAGCTGTTTTCTTTCAACTTGATCTCTCACAAAATGGAAATCTATGGCAACATGCTTCATCCTACTATGTAGTACAGGATTAGCACAGATATATGTGGTGCTAATGTTGTCACAGTAAATAGTGGGTACACATTGTTGCGGTACTTGAAGTTCTTGGAGTAGATGTGTAAGCCAATTTACTTCTGAAACAGTGGCAGCAACGGCTCTGTATTCAGCTTCAGTTGAGGAGCGTGATACAGAACGTTGCTTTTTGGAGGACCATGAGACAGGAGTGTCTCCAAGATATATGATGTACCCAGTTGTAGAAGTTCTGTCAATGGGATCCCCAGCCCAATCAGAGTCAGAATATGCACGTAGAGTTAAGTCCTTCTTTCCAGATATTGAAAGACCATAGGAAGCAGTTTCCTGTAGATATCTTAGCACTCGTTTCAGTGCTATCCAGTGATGATGTAAAGGGTGATGCATTACCTGAGACAATTTGCTTACTGCATAGGCTATATCTGGTCGTGTAAAGGATAAGTAGTGCAGTTTGCCAATTGTTTTCCTATATAGAGTTGCATCTGTTGGTTCTGTGTGAGTAGTTTCATATTGTGTAGCAGACATAGGAGTTGCTACTCCTTTACAATTGTCCATTTGTAAGCCATGTAGGATGTCTTGAACATACTTTTGTTGAGATAATTGAATACCTGATTCTGTTTTGATGACCTCAACTCCCAAGAAATATTGAAGACTTCCCAAATCCTTTAGAGAGAATTTGTTGGACAATTGTGTGATGTAATGGCGGATAGCATTTGAATTGTTCCCAGTGATGATTATATCATCCACGTAAACAATTATGTATAAGAGCACACCATTGTTTTGAAAAATGAAGAGAGAAGTGTCTGACCTGGATTTTTTGAAATTTTGTGAGAGTAGGAAGTCACGAAGAGCATTGTACCAGGCTCTTGGTGCTTGTTTGAGGCCATAGATGGCTTTCTTCAATTTGCATACATGATTAGGATAATTATTGTCCACAAATCCAGGTGGTTGCCTCATATACACCTCTTCTTCTAATTTTCCTTGTAGAAAGGCATTGTTAATGTCTAGTTGATTAATAGTCCAGCCTTGTTGAGTGGCAATAGTCAACACTAAACGAATGGTTGCTGGTTTGACTACTGGACTGAAAGTGTGTCCATAGTCAACACCTGCACATTGAGTGAACCCACGAGCAACTAGACGTGCTTTGTACCTGTCAATAGAACCATTAGCCTTGTATTTAACTCTAAACAACCACTTACAGTCAACCACATTCTTATGTATAGGTGATGGGACCAATTCCCATGTTCTGTTATGTATCAATGCATCAAATTCAGCTTTCATGGCTAGATTCCAGTGGGGAACCTTTTGAGCTTGTTTATAGGTGTTTGGGGTATAATGCAGATTTACTGTTGTTGTGTTGTTTTGTTTTGGAGTGAAGGTTGCTGATTTTGATCTTGTTGTCATGGGATGATTGGGTAATTGTTTGTTGTGCTTTGTAGTATGTTGAGAAGTGGTTGGTAAGTCTTGTTGTGGTTCTTTTTGTCGTCTTTGGTAGGTTATTATAGGTTTTGGAGCTGCTGGTTTTTGTATTTCTGTAGGGTTTGGGGCTGAGTTGTTTGTGGCGACAGTAATAGGTAGGGGTAGGTATGTTATAGGCTGGTTTATTGTTGTGGAGGGCTGTTCTGTAAATTGTAAGGTGGTGCTGTCCCATTTATAGGCTGTTCTTGTTGAGAGGTTTGCAAATATATTTTGGAATGGGAAATTTTCTTCAAAGAATACTACATCTCGGGATAGGTATAGCTTGGAAGAGAATGGTTCAAAACATTGGTGGCTGTGATATTGATCATTAAAGCCAAGATAGACACAAGGTTTGGATTTGGGTTGGAGTTTGTTGTTCGTGTACGGTTGTAACCAAGGATAGCAAAGACAGCCGAATACCTTGGTATTGTTGTGATTTGGGGTTTTATTGAACAGGATTTCATGTGGTGATTTGTGTTGCAAGTTTTTGGTAGGCATTTTATTTATGAGGTAAACTGCTTGTTGACAAGCATAGGACCAGAATATAGGTGGTAAGGAGGCTTGATGAAGAATTGTTTTTGCTGTTTCGATTTTGTGCCTATGTCGTCTTTCAGCTATGGCTACTCTTTGTGGGGTATATGGTGGGGATATTAGGTGTTGTATGCCTTGTTGTAGGTATGGAGTTAGTTTGGTGTACTCTCCTCCTCCATTGGTGTATAGGGATAGAATTCTGGTTTTGAACTGGTTTTCAAGGAGTTTGTGAAGGGTTTTGAATATATCTGGGGTTTCAGCCTTTGCTTGTAAAGTGTACAGCCAAGAGTATTTAGAAAATTCATCAACAAATAGTGCATAGTACCGTTTTTTGTCAATAGAAATGATTGGAGAAGGGCCCCATAGATCACTATAGAGAATTTCAAGAGAAGAGGTACTATGTAAAGTATTAAAAAAGAAAGGTTGCCGATGACTTTTATTAGATTGACATGAATTACAAAGAAAATGAGCAACATTAGAAATAGGAATTGATAATTGACTCAAGGCCTTATTTTGGACTCTAGGACTGGGATGGCCTAATCTTTTGTGCCACAGGTTGAATGTGGTGGCTGTGTTGCATTTAGGTGTTATTCTTTTGGTTGGCCATTGATAGAGACCTTCTTTAGTCTGTCCTTGGAGAAGAAGCGCCCCCGTATTCAGATCCTTTATATGAAAAAAAGAAGGGAAAAACTCAATAGAGGTTTTGTTGTCATGGCAAAAGCGAGAAACAGATATTAATTTGTTTGAGATTTGTGGTGAGTGTAATGTATTTGTGAGTTGAAAGCTGTTATGTGATGTGTTGAGAGATACATTACCAGTAGTGGTGATTGGTATTGTTGTACCATTACCCATCACTATACCATCAGAACCATGATATGGCTGTAAATTGTTGAAGTCTTGAGTGTCTGAGGATATGTGGTGTGTTGCTCCAGTATCCACTATCCACGGTGCTTGATTGTTTTGAAACCTTGCTGCAAAATTGGCCCTTGCTTGGATATGATTGTGAGATGCAGACCTGCATACTCGTGCTATGTGACCTGGTTTGTCACATAATTGACAGTAGACAGAATTGTTATTGTTGTTTGGTTTGCGATTTCGCTGCCACTGTTGGTTACGGTTATTGGAATTGTTGGGTGGTCTATTTTGTGGTATACTGGCTTGGCTAGGTTTGTAGTTGTTGGTAGTGGTGTGAGCGATATTTGCGGTGATGGGAGTGGAGAGTGGTTTCTTTGTTTCCTCATGTTTGAGGAAAATTTCATGATCAAGAAGCTTATCATGAAGTTCCTCATATGTGATAGCGGAGTCTCTAGCTCTAATAGCTGCTGAAATTTCTTTGTATTCAGGACCTAGACCTCTTAGAGTGGTCACAATAAGTTCAGCATTGCTCACTGGAGCTCCTGCAGTGGAGAGCTCATTGGAGATGGAGCGAATTTGGTGTAGGTATTCAGAAATAGAGAGGGTATCTTTGGTTGAAGAGGTAAGCCTATCTCGTAGGCTTAAGATTCTGGTGTGGGACTTGTTAGCATAGGCTGTATGGAGTGATTTCCAGGCATCATGGGCTGTTTCAGCAAGTGCAACAGTGGAGGCGATGGATTGTTCAACAGAGGTGAGCAAGGCAGTTTGTATAAGCTGTTCTTGCTGAAACTAGACTTAAAAATTGGATGCTCCAGGTTCTGGTTTCTTTGTTGAGCCATCAAGGTGGCTGAAGATGTTATGTCCTCTCATTAGCATGGACACTTGGGCTTTCCAGAGTGCAAAATTGTGGGGTCCCGACAATTTTATTGGCAGCTGAGTGGCAGGGTTGAATTGAATAATGGTGGCAGAGTTGGCAGCAGTGGTTCTGTCAACATTATCGACAGAGATGTTTGGGGTGGTGGCCATGGTGTTTGATCGGTATTGGAAGGGGAGAAAGCAAGAGCTGTTTGGCCGAAAAGAATTTGGAGTGATTGATCCGGGAAAAAAAAAGAGAGAGAGGAAGCTGCTGTGAAGCGTTAGGCTCTGGATACCATAAAGGATAAAAGGAATGACTGAAAAGCGTACGTTTCTATTGATGTATTTAGTATATTACAACTGATATTTAAATCTGAAAGTAAATATCCTGAAAATCAAAATTTGAGTAACAGAAAATATTTACAGAATCAAATAATTAAATTTAAATAAGGAGAGATAAAATAGGAGCAGTAGGCAAGAGAGAGAAGGAGCAGGGGCTGAGATATATTCTCCTGAAAATCAGGAGATATTTTCAGCGCTATTATTCACGAGGCACTATCCCATCCTGGTTGGCGTGCGGCAATGGTTGAGGAGATGATGGCCCTTGATCAAAATGGTACGTGGTCATTAGTGAATTTACCAGTGGGGAAGAAAGCAATTGGATGTAAGTGGGTCTTTGCAGTCAAGGTCAACCCCGATGGCTCCGTTGCTCGTCTTAAAGCGCGGTTGGTTGCTAAAGGGTATGCACAAACCTATGGTATTGATTATTCTGACACTTTTTCTCCTGTGGCCAAGCTCACTTCTGTCAGGATTTTTATCTCTCTGGCTGCTGCTTATGACTGGCCCTTGCATCAACTGGATATCAAGAATGCTTTTTTGCATGGTGACCTTCAAGAAGAAGTTTATTTAGAGCAACCACCTGGGTTTGTTGCTCAGGGGGGGTGTGGGAAGGTGTGTCATCTTCATAAGTCCTTGTATGAATTGAAGCAAAGCCCTCGTGCTTGGTTTGGAAGGTTCAGTGAAGCAATAATGCAGTACGGGTTGCTTAAGTGCAAATGTGATCATTCTGTGTTTTATAAGACAGACTCAGGCATCATTCTCTTAGTGGTATATGTGGATGATATTATGATCACGGGAAATGATGAGTTTGGCATTTCTTCGCTTAAGTCTTTTCTTCAGTCTCAGTTTCAGGCAAAGGACTTGGGGCCATTAAAGTATTTTTTGGGAGTTGAAATCACAAGAAGTAAGAAAGGTATTTTCTTGTCTCAAAGAAAGTATGTTCTTGACATACTAGCGGAAACGGGGAAATTGGGTGCTAGGCCTTGTAATGCACCAATGACTCCAGGCCTGCAACTCCTGAAAGATGATAGTGAACCATTGATATAGGAGATTGGTTGGAGAATTGAATTATCTCACAGTTACTCGTCCTGATATAGCCTACTCTTTGAGTATCGTTAGCCAGTTTATGGCATTCCCAACAGTTAAGCATTAGGAAGCCCTGGAACAAAACTTGTGTTATTTGAAGGGTGTCCCTGGACGAGGAATATTGTATGGAAATAATGGGCACACTAGTATTGAGTGCTTCTCTGATGCAGATTGGGCGAGATCTAAGGCAGATCAGAGATCGACAATAGGATATTGTGTATTTGTTGGGGGAAACTTAATCTCATGGAAGAGTAAGAAGAAAAATGTTGTTTCCCGTTCAAGTGCAGAATCTGAATACAGGGCTATGGCTCAAACAACCAGTGAGATTGTGTGGATAATACAATTTTTGGGAGAAATTGGGTTGAAGGTTTCATTGCCAGCTAAGCTATGGTGTGATAGTAAGGTTGCACTTCATATTGCCTCTAATCCGATCTTTCATGAACGAACCAAACACATTGAGATTGACTGTCATTTCGTTCGTGAGAAGATTGAGGAGAAGTTGATTTCCACAGCATATGTTAAGACCGGAGAACAATTAGGACTTAGGAGACATCTTCACTAAAGCTCTGAATGGAGTGAGAGTTGATTATATTTGTAACAAGTTGGGCATGATTAATATCTATGTTCCAACTTGAGGGGGAGTGTTATGTGCTGTATATTTTGTATAGTTGACTTTATCCTAATCTTAGGGATTAGATAAGCATAATCATAGGAATTAGAATAAGCTGATCTCAAGGGATCTAGTTTCCTATTTTGAAGAATTCTTTCTTGTATATATACATGTGTTTAGTATGTGAATAAGACACACAGAAATTTCTCTCCTTCCAGCTAACACATACCAAATATGATTTTAGACTTTATACTTATTTTACTTTTTAACTCTTACATTCCTCATTTGCATACCATATATGTTTTTTGCCTCCAAGATTCCATTACATTACATTTCTTTATATCCTGTTACATTAGATTCATTTACACCAACCCACGCATACCACACCAAACGTAGCATAAGAATACTCCATGAGTGAAAATACATTCATGTGTGATTCTTTCACACTTCACGGTGGGGATGACAAAAGAATTGGTGTACAAGTGCACAAATGCCAAGCAACAAGGACAGCTCAAGCCACTCAATCTTTTTTTTTATTATGTGGCATAAACCCCTAACTGTGCCTATGCTTGCATAGCCTGTCCTAAGTCTGGATAAAAGAGGAGGATTGTGTTAGGTAGTCGATAGCCAACGTAAAACTTTGTCGAATCTTTATGAGCAACGACGTGAACATGTTATTGCTAGGTCGTTGCCCGTAATCAACACGCTATATGGCTCGAGTACAATGTCAAATGAACAAGAGCTGCTACATCAACACCCAGATATAGTGAAAATTAAGCAAGGGTTCCCACATTGGATGGGTGTGGGTAAAGAAGCTAGTCCATAAGAGTACAATACGCTTTGGGACTTGGAATATTGGCACACTTACAAATAAATCGATGGAGATAGTAGACACTACGATTAGGAGAAAGAAAAATGTAATCTGCTTATAAGAGACTAAATGGGTTAAGAAATAAGGCCAGAGAGTTAGACACTTCGGAGCCATTTGGTACAAGAGTTAAAAAAATAATCTCGAGATTACTTCTCCGGCATCTTGTAATCCCATGTTTGGTACAAGAGTTAAAAAAATAAGCCCAAGAATCTAGGGAATCTTGTATTTCCATGTTTCTTCACATTTTTAATCCCACCTAAAGGGGTGGGATTACTTTAGCTACCTAGTTTTACTAAATTTCCGTTAACCTAATTATTACTCATCATCTATCTGAATTTAACTTTTTTTTAAAAGATACTATTTTATATTGATCAAATGCATATTTAATATTTGTTATATTATCTATATAAGGGAATTTTGGTCAAGTTGGGTGAATATATGACTTGATCTTTTGTTGAAGGTGATGTCAGTGTAGTGCATCTTTTCATTACTGGGAAGGGAGTGTAATGTTTTAGAACAAATGAGCGTAATTCTTACATCTTTTAAGGGAGGAGCATGTAATTTACCCTTAAATGTTTGTAGTGGACTAGTGCTAAATTAAAAGGCTTACCAATTGGGAAGTATTTGAGTCAATGAGGTCAAGAACATGTTCCAAATCCTTGCCATGAAACGGCTTGCGACAGACTGGGCAGTTTCCGACACCCTCTTCCATGTTTTGGAATACGCCTAGCAAAATAATTAAAAAAAAAATCCTGAGGCTGATATTTATGGTGATTCAATAAAATGCACCATGAGGCAAAACTTCTACACATACATACAGAGAATAGGCGCGAACTAAAGTCCAAAACTATACATTACTGTCTGAACTGAAGCTGTTGAAAGTTAAAAATTATAAATTTAAAAAATAAAAATATCTATAAAGGCCACAAGTCCAGAAGCTGGATTGAATTATTTGACATCACTAATAAGAAATTCAAAGGGCAGTTTCTATGTAATCTAGAAGGAGGGGAAGAATATTATTGAAGATTGATTGCTATTGACAAGCCAAAAGGTCCACATCAAAAATAAAGGAGCCAACAAAGCATATGAGATCCGACACAAGTACGATACAATATGGACATAAGGATACTGCAACTTTCTAGAAATCAAGATACAATACTTCTAGGATACATTAATAAATTTGGTCAAATACTCACATTGGTCCCGAAGTATGGAATGAATTTCAAATTGGTCCTAAGTGTTTTATTTGTTTCACATTGGTCCTGTACATCTTCATTGTGTTTCAAATTAGTCCAACTATAATCTGTCAGTTTTTTCCGTTAAGGTGATGTCACACACTGATGTCATGTGAACCATTCTCTCTCTCCTATCTATCACAATCTCTCTCCTAAGTGGCTAATAACATAAGGTAGCAAATAAACATAAAAACCTCTTTTAAAACATCCAAATGACACTTTGGAGAGAAGCTCACCAAATCATCCATGCTTAACAAATTTTTTATTTTTAATTGCCACCTCATGCTATTAGCCACCTAGGAGAGAGATTATGACAAATAGGAGAGAGAGAATGGTGCCACATCACCGTTAACGGAGACAACTGACGGATTGTAACGGCTGGAGTAATCAGAAACATGATGAAAACATACAAGACCAATGTGAAACAATTGAAACATTTAGGACCAATTTGAAACCCACCCCATACTTTTGGGACCAATGTGAGTATTTGACCAATAAATTTTATAAAAGAAATTAAGATAAATGTAATGCAATTAGCAATATAACATCCAAGTTGAATACAAATAAAATGCCGTAATCAAAAGTTTTCATCAACTTTTTCTTGAGCACAGAAATTCTTTTTCCATCTAAAAAAATGCGGGAGACCGGAATGCAATAAACAATTACCTCTCAAGAGTCGGGACAAGAAAGTGTCATTTACCCAATTGAAAATTGGATCCTTATATCATATTCCATTCATTTTTTCATCTAAAAAAATGTGTGAGACTGGAATGCAACAAACAATTACCTCTCAGGAGTCGGGACAAGAAAGTGTCATTTACCCAATTTTCAATTGGGTCCTTAAACTTCAAAAGTTTATAATTAAGTTATCATAATTACAAGTAGTTTTTATTGAGTCCTTGATGGGCCCCTAAGGTTCAAGAATGCAGATAGAGGGAAGGAAAGTTATAGGCAGAGTATTTTGTCATGGTTTTGGGAAGAATGGGGTAGAGACACGTGTAGCAATTTCATTGGTTGTATGTTGGTTATAAAAAGGTGTACAAATGGGAAGGGGAAGGAAAAATTTGGGAAAGGCTTGGGAGAGTGCTAGCCTCTCAAATGCTAGCAAGGTTTAGGGTTTATCTAGTGTGTTAATTTACCTTAGTGTTCTGTGCTATTTTTTTCTTCGCTGTGTTCTGTTATTGTGACTGTTGGTGTGGCTGTTTATAGTATTTCTGGTTTCTTGTATTTTTCATCCTCTTAGGAGGTATATTTTAATACAAGAACAAGTATTTTTCAGTCTATAAAGGAGGGTTCTATCAGTCCCTTACCAATAACTTGTAACCTGCCAAATGGTTTGATGGAGAATCAAATAATGATGAAAGTATTGGAAAACCTATTCTAGAAAGAAGAAAAGAATTATTGCTATCTAGAAAAAAGAATAAAGAAATAAATGAATACCTAGGAAATATTAGAGTTTGACTAAAAGTATTGTTGGGAATGTGTTTGCTTTTATTACTATCTTGAAAATGTATTTGCTTTTATAAATGTTTTGGAAATTGTAATTTGGCTTTAATGCTTTTGACTTGGGCTCTCTATATATATGTGGTCCTCTCTATCCTGTACTTAGACTTGACGAATAGAATATAATTTTAAAAGTTTGTTCTCACTCCTCCCTCCATTTCTCCTTTCTCCCTTTTATTCTCTTCTCCCTCCTTTCGTCTATCAATTTCCTCCCCCCTTTCTCTTCTCCCTCCTTTCGTCTATCAATTTCCTCCCCCATAATCTCTTCTATTCTATCTTGTCATACATCAATTTGTTATCAGAGCCTAACCGCTTTCCACCCACTCCCATTGTTCCAAAGTTGCTAAAACACTTTTAAAAGTCACTGGAATACGCAAAGTGCTACTTCCATAGCCAAAACGCATTTTTTTTCAGCCAACATACCAAGCACTTAACCTCAAATTTGGATGTTACTATTATCATAGAACACTAAAGATGAATTTTTCGCACCTTGACTTGCTAGAGTATTACAAGCACTTTTACTCTCCAGAGCAGAGTTCTTTTCAGTCGGGGAGAATGATGGAGAATCAAATAATGATGAAAGTATCGGAAAACCTATTCTAGAAAGAAGAAAAGAATTATTGCTATCTAGAAAAAAGAATAAATAAATAAATAAATGAGTACCTAGGAAATATTAGAGTTTGACTAAAAGTATTGTTGGGAATGTGTTGCTTTTATTACTATCTTGAAAATGTATTTGCTTTTATAACTATTTGGAAATTGTAATTTGGCTTTAATGCTTTTGACTTGGGCTCTCTATATATATGTGGCCCTCTCTATCTTATACTTAGACTTGATGAATAGAATATAATTTTAAAAGTTTGTTCTCACTCCTCCCTCCATTTCTCCTTTCTCCCTTTTATTCTCTTCTCCCTCCTTTCGTCTATCAATTTCCTCCCCCCTTTCTCTTCTCCCTCCTTTCTTTCTTTTCTCCCCCGTAATCTCTTCTATCTTGTCCTACATCATGGTTTTACTTATAACAAACTATATTTGTCACCTCAACCTGCATCCATCTCCTTCTCCAAACTTCCCTCTCTTCCAAGTATTACTTCACTTCAAATTAGTTTTCCTTCCACCATTTTTTAAACTAACTACTAACGCCCTTAAAACCTGGTGGATTCCTTGTGTCCATATGATGACAGCAGCAAAAGATAAATACAGTTTCAAGTCTTTCTTGGAGTTGTTAAATTGTTGTGAAGTAATGTCATTCAATTCTCTTTCCCCCTCTTTCACATTATCTTTTTTCTTGAAGGAAATGAGCGTTGAAAAACAAGAAGGATGCTGGTGTTCTCTAAGGAAGGAGGGAAAAAAAATGTCACTTGTTTAGTGTAGGTTGATGTGGCAAAGAACCACTTGCCACAGGTACAACCATTTGCTGGGCCACAAGTTCATCATGGTAATGTGAGAACTTTGTAAAGATGGCACTCAAATTAAGAGAAAAATAATAAAATAAAACTATAAGAACAGCAAACCAATTAATCCTTTTCAATTTTAAGGTTAACTATGGGGCCTGTCATTTGATACTAGAGGAATATAAATATGGTGAATAGATTTGGTATCGAGAAATCATAAATTAAGCAATAACAATATGCTACTTTCACTGAGATCCTAACCTACAACTATTTCAAACTGGAATTTGCTAAATTACACTAATTGCAGTAAAGTTCATGGAACTCAAAATCAGAATATCATTGATATACAGTATACTACAGGAACCAGCCACCACTTAAAATTTCTTTTGACACAATCCATTATCCTCCAAAATTGTTTCCACAGCTCATACATACATAACAAGTTTGTACTGAAACTACTTGTCAATTTGAAATAAAAAGTACCTTTCCCATTTTCCATATTTTGGATAGGCTGTGAAGTTGCAGTAGCTGAATTGGCAGAGTCAGTTCTTTTTATACTTTGAATCCAGTTCCACCATCTTGTGATACATTCCCTGCCAATAATGAAAGAAAATTGGGAGGAAGGTTATTATTTCAGAATCTAATGTGCTGTCAGCTGTAATTAATTATGAGAGATAAAACAATAAGAACCCACCTGTGAAAGCAATGAAAACATGACATTAACTTCATAAAAGGAAAGGATTCATTTTGTTGATCTTCTGGGACCAAAGGGTACAAACACAATGGACAATCACCATCAGGATGATTCATAGCTGAGAGTTTCTCCACCGCTTCCTACAAATATATTTAAATCATCAATTAATATTGTGATATAGTACAAGAATTAGGGATACTTTGGAAAGTATTCTAGTCAGGATGGGTTATTTGATAATCAGCAGAGTAAAAGAGTTAACCTCAATAATGATCGAAATCAAATTCTTCTAAACAACAACAACAATCAAAGCCTTTTCCCACTAGGTGGAGTGGGCCATATGAATCAAACAACGCCAACATGTTATCTTTACACATTTCTATGCTTAGTTTATTAATAATAAAATCCATCTTAATAGTTTCTCCTATTGTTTTCTTTGGTCTTCCCCTACCTCTAGTTATTGGGCTATGTTTCATTTGGTCAACTCTACGTACAAGAGCCTCTAATGGCCTTCTTTGTACATGACCAAACCACCTAAAGCGTATTTCAATTAATATTTCTACAATAGGTGTTACCCCAACTTTCTCTCTAAAACAATCATTCCTTATCCTATCCATTTTAGTGTGACCACTCATCCAACGCAACATTTTCATTTCTGCCACGTTGAATTTATGCTAATTTGGCTTTTTACCGCCCAACATTCAATACCATACAATAAGGCAGGTCATATAGTTGTGAGATAAAATTTTCCCTTAAGCTTAAGTGGTACTTTTATATCACAAATAACAATTGAAACCTTCCTCCATTTATCGATCTTGCTTGGATCCTATGGTTTACATCCTCCTCTATTTCTCTATTATTTTGTATTATCATTACCAAATACTTAAAACTTGTAATTTCTTGTATGGGATGATCTCCAAGTTTTACATTATCCCTAGAATCATCTTCCCTTCCACTAAACTTACATTCCATATACACTATTTTGCTTCGAGATATACGAAATTCATGTCTCTGAAGCATGTCTCCACGTCTCTAATTTTTCGTCTACTTCTTTGGAATCTCGAACCAAGACTATATCATCAGCAAAAAACATGCACCTTGGCGCTGCCTCTTGTATATGTTCAGTGAGCACATCCAATACCAAATTAAAATAGTAAGGGCTCAAAGTTGAGCCTTGATGTAGTCGTACGATTATAGGAAAATCCTTCGTGGCTCCGCCTCGGGTATAAGTCACACGTACTCCTTTCTTTTCCAAAGCCTTCCATAATACTTCTCTTGTACTCTATCATAGGCCTTTTCCAAATCAATGAAAACCATATATCGATCCTTATGAGATCTCTAGTATCTCTCCATCAGTCTTCCTAATAGGTATATTGCCTCTATGGTTGACCTCTTTGACATGAAACCAAATTGGTTCTCTGTGATTCGCATCTCAAACCTCAATCTCCGCTCAATAACCTCCTCCAATAACTTTGTATTATGGCTCAAAAGTTTGATCTTTTGCACAATTTTGTATATCCCCCTTGTTCTTATACATTGGGATCAAAGTACTTTCTCTCCATTCATCCGGCATTTTCTTGGATTTCAATATCACCCTAAATAGCTTTGTTAACCAACTTAAACAAGAAACAAACTGGAGGAAGAAAGCTCAGTTAAAATAGGTTAAAAGGGATAATTTTAGAATTCTTCCATAACTAGAAGTTGATGATAATCTTAGTCTAAGGGATCTAGGTTCTATTTATGTTGAAACAACTAATTTTTAAAAGATTTTTCTATTGAACATATACCAACTTGTCCTTGGTCTCAAGGGTTTGGATTGGTGTTCTCTATCAGCACACAAGGCTAGAAGGAGGGAGTGAAGTTTGGAAGAAGGTGAGGCGAGGAAGGCAGTCTGGGAACTTGATATTCAAAAAGCTCATGGCCAGATGGGATTACAATAGTTTTTCTTTTTTAACAATTGTTGGGTTCTGGATTTAACTATAAATAAAATAATCTAACCATAGAAATCAACTAAGATAGAACACGTTGGCATCGCTTGATCCATGTAGCCAACCCCAACTAGTGGGAAAAGGCTTTGTTTGTTGTTTGTTGTTTGTTGATGAATTGTTGGGTTATTATGAATGATGATCTGCAAAAGATTTTTAACTACTATTTATTTGAAGATTGTTCTTAGTCTGAACTTTGGTTCCTTAGAAAGAAGATCAAGACAATTCGGTAGTAATTCAAGTTTGATTTGAATAAAATAGCCAAAATTTTTGTATTGCTACTATCAATCACAACACCATTTGTAATAGCCAAAATGTATTCTATAGCCAATTGATCAATGAGACAACTTTTTAGATTAATGATGCAAATATAAAGTTGAATGTATTTTTTATGACTTTCTAATGACTAAACAGGTGTTAAAGAGATATGAACTAAAACCAGAAATGATACATTTCAAAAGGTGAGATGGATTAATAATCCAGTCGTTACCTCACAGAGAGCTATAAGCATTAAACAAGGGGAGAGCTTACAGGCCTTGTCTTGTATGCAATTCATTAGAACCTTCTGCCTGTGTTCATCAAGACCCTTGGAATCCACTAAATGAATATAAGGTGGTTCCTTTGGATACTATCACGAGAAATAGGCAAAAGTCAGTGTAAAAGTATAGAATCTTGTGCACACTGATTGGGAAATTCAACAATCACATATTGCACAAGAAGTCCAAACTAAGGTAAGCATAGAGCCACAGGTAGAAGATGAATAGTTATACACTAAACCAAATTAAAATGCTTGAAATTATTCATGCAGCCTCATCAACAGGAAATGACTTTGGGAATGTAAGCAACATCCTAAACTTTTGCAGTTAAAGGCACCAAGAAAGCTTAATTTGATCATTTGCAAACATAAAGTGCAGTATACCTGAGGGCTAGCCTGTATCTTTATAATAGCTTCAACAAACTGAAAGAAAAAAATATAAACAAAATATTAACAGAGCTATACTTCCCGAGGGAAAATTTTGTCTAAAATCAATTCCATTAGAAAAATAAATAAAAAAGAATACACAATTTTGCAATCTCCTAACCAACGTAACAGACCATTAAGATTAAAGCATTTAGGAATTGGGATAAATGAAATTTTAGGATAGTCAGGATTCTCCTCTGGAAGTAGTCAACAGTAGATTTATTACTATCACTCACACTCTTTATGCATTGCTAAACTTAATTTCATTAACTTCGTATAGCTTTACCACTACTGAAGCAATATCTTCTTTCATAATCCAGTATTACGTTTTGCTATCTTTCTTGCATATTCAAAACAAATAAGTGAGGAAAAGAAGATGAACGGAGAAAACTAAGTATATCTTGGACCTGTTCCGAGGAGACATCAGCGGTTCTTGGCTTGAGGGAGACATGGAGATGAGGAGGGAACGAATCAAGAACGACACAATCGCTACCATATACAGCTTCCACAGCTTCAACTTCTGCGAGGACTTCATCTTCGGCAGCCATTTTAGGTAGAGAGGAACAGGGAAACGAAGTTTGGCTTCGATTTTCGTCCGATAGTTTCCTTATTCTTCCCTTTTCAATGTAATATTATAATGGAAAAAATAAGGTAAAATTCATTTGCTTGCTAAATTTTACAGATTATTAATTGTATTTTTATTCTCTTTATCTCTTTTAATTGATTGTGTTATTTATTGTCTTTTATATTATCTCTCTATAATGATTAGTTATACAAAAAATTTTTGCCACATGTGTAATTTTTATTGGAGAACTTGACAGCAAACCCTTAATGAATTTTTCCTTACTTTAGTCATATTATATTTTGTAATATTGAAAGCGTCCAAAGAATTGTTTTTCAAATTAGTCCCTAAAATATAATAAATAGGAATAGCTAACATGTACAGCTTCAACTTATGTCCGATCACTTCTTCTTCAGCAGCCAAATTAGGTAGAGAGAAACAGGGGAAGTCCTGTTCAATCCGATCGCTTGATATTGGGAGGCTTCATAAGACCTAAAATTGAGATTGGGAAGCTTTATAAGGCCTAAAATTGAGGTTAAATTGTCGCTAACAGTCAAATAAATGTGGCTGATTTGGCTGATTTAGCTACGATTATTTGATCGAAAATCGTAACTAACCGAATAGCACAAAAACTGAAATGCAGAGGATCACGCTGAAAATTTTATTGGCCAAAGTAAGGTACTTTTAGTTTCTCAATGTATGAGGTTAATGTCAATTATGTCTCCTACATTTTTTTACTGTCAATTGTGTTTCAAATGTTTTATTTTTTTACCAATATTACTCTTTTTACTAACACCATCATATATTTAACGATTTTTGCTTATGTGGCATCATATTATATGGCAAGAAAAAGTTGACACGATTTAATTTATAGTTATACCAAGTGATATTTTTCTCCAATCTTAGTCACCTAATAGTATGTCATTTCAATTTAGTCCCTAATAAAAAAACTGATAAATTTAGTCCCTTAAAAATTTAATTTGCTTCAATTTAATCTCTTATAAATATAAATGACAAATTTAGTCTAAAAAATATAATTTGTCTCAATTTAATTTTTAATACATGTAAATGACAAATTTAGTCTAAAAATACAATTTGTGTCAATTTAGTCCCTGATAGATGGAAATGGCAAATTTAGTCCCCAAAAATTTTAATTTGTCTTTATTTATTTTATGATAGATAAAAATGACAAATTTATTCCCTAAAAAAATATAATTTGTCTCAATTCAATCTATGATAGATAAAAATAAATTTAGTCCCTAAAAATACAATTGAATCCCTAATAAATGGGAATGACAAATTAAATTCTTAAAAAAATTTATTTTGTCCCAATTTTGACTTTAATAAATCATGCACTATTTTGCAAAGTGGTCAAATAGCGTTGGGAAATTCATCTATGATAGATAGACCCCTCCTAAGAAACTTCGTTCTTAACGGTAATGCCCCATGGCAAAGCCTCCAAAAGAACGTTTTGACGTTTGGTGGCACCTTTAGTCTCCTCATCTTTTAGCCAAGTCCAAGCAGCAACTGTTGAAAGAGCAAAAGCTCGTGCTCGGAGGAACTATGCATAGGCTTATGCTCTTCACAAGCAAATAATCAATTCAGGATATTGGTTGGTGTTACAGTTTTTTAATGTTAATTTTACTGTCGGGACCTTACTTAAGGAGAATAAATTACCTAACCCCAATGTGGAACGCCTGAAGGACAACGGTGAACAACAACCCCCTCGGGGGTCATTAATGTCATTGCGGGAGGACTATAAAAGGGGACTGCCTAGCAACCCCAAAACAAGAAGAGGCTGGAACGTTCCATACTATGCAGCTAGCTTGACAAAGACATGAGCGGACCTTCTAAGGTCTTTAGGTTTTTTTGAATGTAACCACTTTGCTTACTATCAATCGAAATTTCATTTTTGATAAAGACATGAGCCATAAACAAATTCGCAAACTTAGAACTCACAACAAAGCCCTTTTAAGGCAACACGGGGCCCAACCGCCCCATCAGATACTTGGAAAAATACCAAGATCATGCAAAGATTCCCCATTGAGACAGTACCACTTGACCGAGTAAACCTCACGGAATCTGATAACCCCACACTGAGTCCTAAAGGAACGCTCATACATAAACTACGCTAGTAGTCATCATGCAAAGTCGTCTTGATCGCATGGTACTTATGCAAAAGTCTTTTTACCCAGAAGTGAAAAGAGAATGAATAGTTCAAAGACAAAAGTCACCGCATTAATGCACTCATTTCATTAATGTATCAAAAAGGGCAATTGCCTATTACACTTGGCAAAGAAAATAGACCATATGAAATACAACCTACTCTTGGGCATCCCCAAGGTCAATGTTCATAAGGGACTCCCTAAGCTCGGGCTCGCCAACATTCCCTAACGACTCCTTGACCGCAACCTCAGCTATTTCCTGAGAAGTAGCTCCAATCTCAGGAACACGCCCAGCCATCACGGAAAGGAGATGATGACTTAGAGGACGTCTGGCCAACTCACAAAAGCGAGCAAAGTTCGCGGGCAGATCATTCGAAAGCTGGCCCCTGAGTTCACCAACGAAAATGCTAGAGCAGGATGTAAAGAACCCACCCACTCAGCGGGAGACCTTTCCTCACGAAGATGCGCGAGCTGCTTGACTGCCAATAGCATCCCATACATTCTTTCCGCTAGAATCTCTGCCTGGCGATCATCCACACCTCCAATCTTGCTCTCAGCATCCAGCCAGCCCATCATACTTTCATGAGCGCGGGCCTCGGCATTCTTCAGAGCTTCACGAAGAGAATGCAACTCCTGCAAATGCCTCTTTGCAACTCCTGCAAATGCCTCTTTGCATCTTCCTGCCAAACATTTAGCTCCCCGCAAGTCCTCTCCAAATTCGATCGTAGAAGTTTGGCCTCTGCGAGTTGGTCGCCTTCGACACGAAGACGGGCAACCTCGCGATTCAGAGACCTTAGATCATGATCCATGCCCTCGCACTCTTTCTCTTTCCCCTGCAAATTTGCGTGCACCTCCTTAAGTTGCAGCCGCGAATGCTCCAGGGAATTATTTTTGGTATCGAGAAGCAAAATTAGCTTATCCTTATCCTTGCGAAACTTGTCCTACATAAGAGAGAAAGAGTGTTATGGCAAAGATTAATATGCTGACAAAAATGGGACACTCAAAGTAAAAAAACTTACCGCTTACTTCTCCCACATGTTGTTGGCTTGATGAAAGTCAGCCAAAGAGTTGGCCACACCATCAAAAGCTCGACGAGCAACGATCAGAGGAGTCGAGTCCATTGCCCTAGCAGCCCTCTCCTCCAAATCCATGGGAAATTGCGTCCCAAGGGCTACTAGAGCAAAGGGGGGCACTACCTCCCCGAACAACCCTTGCACAGCTTGTGAAGGATCCTCTAAAGCAAAACCTTCCGGAGCCACATCTCTATAAGTAGTGGCAGTCATTTGACATACCACTACATTCTCAGCAACATGCCCACTATGGCCACCCGCCGCTGCTGAAGCACTCTCCTCCACGGCAACCAACCTTTCGGTAGGAGCAGCAGCGACGTCCTGTCCAACCGCTCCTTCCACTCGAGGCCTCTTGCTCGCCGGCTTCTCGACACCCCTAGTATAACGTGGAGAGGAAGAGCTGGACAAAATCACCCTCAAGGGCGAGCAGTGAGTCTGCTCCGAAGGCGGAAAAGCACTCCCCACCGAAGCAGCAACTCTATCTCTCCCGGAACAGCTAGGGGTATTCGGCGGGTGGTTTGGGCGGTTTTTGGTGAAAATTTAGTGCACCTATCGGTTTAAGTTGATAGCGTCAAACCAAACTAAACCATAAACGAACGGTTTTGAGCGGTTCGGTTTGACGGTTTAGGAATTTTATGTCATCAAACTTACATATTTAAGTTTATTAATAAAAAATATAATTTTATTCAGTATAAATAATAAAAAAGTATAGTAATATTTCATTTACTTACAATATACAATCAACTTAGTTCTAAAATTAAATTTTTAGATTGACTAAATTTAATCTAACCTTCAAAAAAACAAATTCTAAACTTTATTATTTAAAAATTTTAACGTAATATGTACACACACACACACACACACACACACACACACATATATATATATATACATGTATGTGTATGTGGTTTGGTTCGGCCTTTCAACATACCAAATCAAACCAAACATTGGTCGATTTTGTTCGGTTTGTGCTAATTCGGTTTGGTTTAGTTCAATTATGTCAATTTTGTTCGGTTCTGAACACCCTTAGGACCAGCCTTCTGATGCACCATCGAAGATAGAGGAACCTGAGAAGGAAACCGAGAATCCATCTTCTTGGACTCTCCTTCTTTAGGATTCCCTCCTTCTCTCATCCTTTCTTTCCCTTGGAGATCCTCCTTCCACTGATAACGACCTCCGGCGGTGACACCTGAGCCTTGCCTCCCTTCACCTCCGGCGCTGTTACCTAAGCATTACCTCCCCTCAGCCCTCCTACCTCCTTCAGTTGTCCCAATGCGAACTCCGATAACCCTCTCTCGGTTGGGAGAAGAACCCTGTCTTGGCCTCTTCTCCCTACCCAGGTTACTATCCTGAGAACGGGTAAGAGGAGGAGGAGAAGGAGAGGAAAGATCCTCCAGGTCAGTGAAATCGAAGGGATACAGCCCTGCAATTAGCAAAACCCTAAGTCAAAAAAAGGAGAAGAAAATGTAAAGAAAGAGGAATCAGAGGGAGATAACACTCACTTTCATCTTCGTTGGCCATGGCGAAATGTAAACAAACGAGCAAGAAGCAGCAAAAGCAAACAGAGGAGTAGAGAACTCTTGGAGATGAACGAACTCTTAGAGAAAAAGGGTCGAAGATCAGAAGTTTGAAGGTAAACAAAGCCTTTCCTTTTCAATCATGTGAGTATTTATAGGGGCCTAGAGGCGCGACGATTCGAATCACAGCCTCCCTCGAAACCTGCAATAGAAAAGAAGTAATTATCACTTACACCAAATAAAGGTTGAAGCTGTCCAATACAAGCAAAGGCACGCCAAGAGGAACAGCCTGGATTCAAAGTCATCGAGTCGCAACCAAAAAGACCTAAATACCCTCGAAATCCCAAAAGTCCTGAAAAAGACTCCAAGGCTTAACACGGAACTCCAAAGCAGTGGCTAATGTTGGCGTCACTTGGAAACACGCACACATTAATGGAGAAAAACGGCTTCACAGGTGACATTACGAAACATCCAAAGCGATGGCAGCCGAAAGGATCTTGACACGTGGCACCCTAGGCCAACCACCCCTTTGAGGTAATCTCCAGAGAAACGCAAGTCCTCCCAAATGCACGCTCGACCGCCTCGATCCCGACAATTGGTGGTTAATCTTGCTCTAACAAGACGGAGCTTGCTCCACTGTCAACCCTTGTATCCAGGAAAATTCCAGACAACCCTGACCTTCCAAATCCCCTCAATGCCTTCCAAGGGCATCTCTGGGAATTCGCCTTCTCTGCAATGATGATGTTTCCTCAGGAAGACGCGAGCGTTTCTGCAAAGACGGCTCGAGAAACTTGCTAAGGAAGTCCAGCAGATAATCGTCCGGATCTAGACGCGAGGCACCCTTGGCTACCCACTCCTTCAAGGCAATCTCCAAAGAAATGAAAGTTCTCCCGATCATACGTTTGACCGCCCCGACTTCAATGATTAGCGATCATTCTTGTTTCGCAGACAACTCAAGGTGGGCGACCTCGCTCCCAATACTCTGACAAATTAACTTAAGTCCATGGGTGCTAGCCCTCATAGACTTGGGGGACTTATGTAATTCCATAATATACCCTCCTAAGGACATGTGACACTGGCCTTCTAGAAAGAATAACTGGACCACGGATCAGTGACACCTAGCACCGCTTGATGGCTCTGAACGTGGCTTCTCCCCACAATCACTTGTGTGCTCTCCCGCATTAGAGGTCGTGGGTCGAACCCCCGGAGTAAGAACCTGGGTCAACCATGTTCTCCTCTACCCCTAGTATAAATATCCCTCACCTAGGGGATTGAAGGGTACTCAACTAAGAAGCGAACAAGACAACGCTCACAACACAAAAGCATACCACAAGATCATCATTACCTGAAGTCTACCTAACAAACAACAACTCATATTCACTCCATTAACAGGATACAGTCATTCTCTTGTTCAAAGCAACATCCAAAGTTTCTTGCTCTCTCATCATCTATTTACGAGGTACCTCCAACAGGTGGCTTACCTGCCCGGAGCTGTAGACACCCCATTTTGTCCGGACTTTTTAAAATTAATGAATGAATAGGGGTACAAGTATGATCAACCCACAATCTGAAGGATTTTGAGGTGGAAAGAACCTAGAGAAGATAAGTCATGTTGAGTGTCAAAGCAAAAGACGAAATAAGAGTCATTTGATGTTGAAATTTTGGCAGTAGACAAAGATTCGATCACTGCAGTTTCATCTGAAGTCTTTTGGCTTTGAGACTTGTTTTGTTGCGTAGAGGATGAAAAATATTTGAAATCGAACATAAGATTTATGCGAATCAGGTATTGGGCAGAAGAGAAATTGGTCTGGGAAAAGGTTTGGATGATGGACAAAGGTCTTTTAAAAGTAAAATCTGGCAATCATCAAAGATTTGATCACCAAGGTTTCATCTTAAGTCAGATGTACCTGAAACTTGTTTTGTTGCATAGAGGACGAAAAATCATTGAAAACGTACATAAACTTTGCACAAATTGGACATCGGGAAGGCAAGAAAAAGGCTTTAAAAAGAAGGGGTCGCGACGCCCCCTGAAAATTCAAAAAAAATTAAATTTTCTCCCTTGTTTTCTCTGGTTCTTCCCCTACACATAAATTAGGGTTTATGGGTCACGACCCCATGGATTGTAGGTCGCGACCCCCTCCCCCCCGAAAATCTCAATTTCTACGATTTTCTCTTGCATTGATTACCGAATCAAGAGGGGGTCGCGACCCCATGGATTGTAGGTCGTGACCCCTAGCCCTTTAATGCTCATTAATACCCAGATTCAATTTTCCTTTTGTATAACCCTTGGAACTCACTATAAATAGTGAGTGCCATCACTTGTCAGAGACCGAAAATTCTTGATTCTAAAAGGCCGTCGAATTGCTGTAGGCTAAGGTAAATATTCCCCTATTTTGATTGGCCCACACTCTTGTTTTAGATTCCTTCTACTTAATCATATTCTTCCTTTTAAGACTATTGGATCCGTGAGGACTAGAGCCAGGCCTTGAGCCACTCTGAGGGTTGACCTAGATCCCCTCCTTGTCTTAGATCCGAGGTGTAGAACCCCCATTTCTTTTAATTTGCTTATGTTTGCGTGAATGGGTGGCGGCCCCTTGTTGTAGGGGTCGCGACCCCTTTCTGTGTTAAGCACCGATTCTTCTTTTATGCTTTTTGAAAATTGGCTATGGGTCGCGACGTATCCTTTTATAGGTCGCGATCCCCCTATTCAGAAGCAGAGGGTTGCAACATATCTTTTTATACTTCGCGACCCCCTGACTTTTAGGGGCAGAAGCGTGTCTTCTTTTCTTTTGTTTTATAAAAAAGTAATAAATGTAACCTTGTGCCACCAAGGAACCCTTACTTTTATATGAGCACTAGTATTCACGCTATCTGGACTCGCTGCCTGATGAGCATTCACACACACACTTTTGTCAATTTTGTTGTTTGTTTGTAATGCATGGTAGATACGTGCCGAGGGGCCTTTATCTCTTTAGTCACATTGCACTGGGGGCCATCAGAGCCTTTTCTTGATGAGCCTCCCCACACCCACACGTTTACATGCCACACGAACTACGTGGACTTTGATCCTGTGGACACCCAATTTTTTCTGGACAAATAAAAAAAAATAAATATAAAAAAAAGATAATAAATAAATTAATAAAGAAGTCGGGACTCTCTAAGAAATGACCTCCGTTGCTTGGGGGCCGCGACCCCCGGTGCTTGGGGGCCGCAACCCTCGGTGCATTGGGGTCGTGACCCCCTTGCAATTAATGGCCAGATTCTTCCTTCCTTTTTTAGATCTTTTGGTTTCACTATAAAATGAGTTCCTCACTCTTATCAAAGGGACCAAGATTTTGGACCCCGAAGCTCTGCTAGAATATTGCCGAAGTAAGGAGTTGGTAAGAATCTTCATTGTGAATTTTTACACTTTTGATATACCACATACTTGGTTCTTTTTATCTTTCTTCCATCGTGTATTTTTCCGATTTTGTTTGGGTCAATGGGACAAGAATGAGGCCCTTCGCCATTTCGGGGAGATCAAACTCCCCTCATAGTCCTGGATCCGGAGTCCTAAGCTCCAAAGCATCTTTCTTTCTTTCTTTTTGACGTCCCAAAGGTCGCGGCCTTCCCTTGATTGGAGGCCGTGATCCCATTTTGTGACCCCCTTTGGTAAGAAAAGGAGGGGGTTGCAACGCCGATGTATGTGGGGTCTCGACCCCCATTGTTTATCTTGAACGAAAAAAACAAAAAAAGTGTTTATTAATATTTTTCTTTCTTTTTCCTTCTTTTCTAATCAATGTCACCAAGAGGCCTTTACCTCTATGGGAACATTGGTATTGCACGCCACCTGGGTGTGCTGCATGGTGAGCCTCACACACGCACCTTTCCTTGTCTCGTTCGTTGTCTGTTTAAATGCATGGTAGATAGGTTTCTAGGAGCGTATGCTCATTTAGGTACATTGCACAGGGATGCCACCTGGGCCTTTTCTTGGTGAGCATCCCCACACCCACACACACGTGTGCCTTCACGAACTACGTGGACTTTGATCCCTCTTGAAGGGTACATAGGCCCTAGGCGCTCTTATCCTAGGTCAAGTCCGCCTTTTCACCTTTTCGTTTGTGTTTTTATTTCCATGGTTTTAAGGCCAAAACGATTTAACTATTAATTTTGGGGTAACCATCTTCGAACGGGGGAAGAGGGGTGCCTAACACCTTTCCCTCATCTCAAATGGACTCCCGAACTCAAATGATTTTAAAACCCTTTTTCTTATTAAGATTTTGAATTACTTTTTTCTTTTCCAAGTTTTAATGGAAAACTTTGTGGCGATTCCTCGAAGGCCACCGAGTGTTCGGTCTTCACAGTTGGCGACTCCGTTGGGGACTATTAGAGAGTCAACCCCCTTTCTTAAAATTAATAGTTAACATTGTTTTGACCTTTCGTTTTGTATGAATATTAATTTGTTTGTCATTATTGCTTTCTTTTTTGTTTTGCAGTGTTTCCACTTATGTGGAAGAGAAGGGTAGTTAGGAGACTCCTACACACTTGTGCACTTAGTATTTACTTTGTGAAGACCGAAGCCTTCGACGGAGTCGCCACCAAATTTTAAATCAAAATTTGGAAAAAAGAAAAATAAGTTCAAAAGTGGGGTAAAATGAATTTTCACAAAATGTTGGGTTCGGGAGTTTGATTGAGATGAAGGGAAGGTGTTAGGCACCCCTCTTACCCCATCTGAAGACGGTTACCCTAAAAATTAATATTGAAATTGTTTGGCCTTGAAAACATATACAATCATGGGAGAAAATGAGGAAAGAAAGAGGGAGGGCTTGACCTACGATAAAAGCCTAGGGCCTACGTATCCTCAAAGAGGGATCAAAGCCCACGTAGTTCCTGTGGCATGCAAGTGTGTGGGTTAGGGGAGGCTCATCAAGCAAAGACTCAGATGGCCTCCCAGTGCAATGTGTCTAAAGAGGCAAGAGCCCCTCGGCACCTATCTACCATGCATTTAACAGAACAAATCAAACAAGGTGGGTGTGTGATGCTCATCAGGCAGCGTGCCTAGATGGCGTGTAAACCAGTGTTCCTATAAAAGCATAGGCTCCTTGGTGACATTAGTTGAATAAATAAATAAAGATGTTGATTAAAAAACACAAACAACGCGTCTACGATATTTTTGGATTTTTCTCTTTAAGAAAAAGAAAGAAAACTTTTCAACGCTTATTTTTCTGATTCTAGACATTAAATAAAAAAATCAAATTGGACCACTTCCGAAATATATAAAATTGTCAAAACCTAGGGTAAGAAAGTTCTAGATCTCCCCTACACAGCCCCGCTGACCTTGCCCCAAAATCAATAGTAATTTGTAAGATATGATCTTTGAAAACACAGTTACCCAGAAGCTATTTGAAATAATACTTTGGGATAAATAAATATGCCATAAATCATTCTGGAAGAATTTGGTCATGATATTTTTATCCTTTGTTCTAGAGACCAAGAAGAAGATTTAGGGACGAAAATCAATTAAAACGGAGTTGTGTAGATGGAGAAACAATTTCACGAAATAGAGTGACATTCAGGACATCACTCTGCAACGTGTTTTGAAAAATTGATTTTATAAAAATTGCTGGGATCAAAATACCCAATGAAATTTGAAAAAATACCTATGGTCAGAAAGCTATGGATGTCTAGTTTCAGGAAAAAAAAATAGATCACTCCATTTGGAGTTAAATTGAAATCAAAAGCTTGTGTTGAAGGCACGCTGCCCGAACTCATAATCAGTTGGGGCAGAGATTTTCACAAAAATTGTTTGACTGCATTAAAAGATTTTGAAATTCATGAATTTACTCTAAAGGTATGCGTAAACAAGAGAAAAATACAAGAAAGCAATTATAAATGTCGAAACAACCAAAAACAAAATGGAGAAGGCAAGAAATCACATTCAACCAAAACAGAAAAGTGTCAAAGTGAAGAGTACTCCCTCAATTGGTTATTCCGCCTTTCATTCTATGTTTCCCTTCCCTTCTCCATGCATTCTTGACTCCTCTTGCCTCTTGCCTCTTTGATCTCCTCCTTTTCTTTTTGACCTAGCCTCCTCTCTCTCTTTAAATAGGATGCCCTTATTTGTCTTGGCCGGAGGAAAACTAATTGGTGCTAAAACACTTAAGAAAATCTACTCGATCATGCACCCCAAAAAATAAAAATAATGAGAAATGGTTTTTCCAAGTCTGCTCCAAGGAAAAAGAGACAAGAAATCTATTTCAGCTTTTTAGACTTTCTAATGTAGATTTTAATTTTGGATGCCATAGATAATCTTACGGCGGGGCTCGTGAGTCCCAAAAATTTATGGGTGTCAGCTTTTGAAACACTCAACGGCGAAAACTGATCACTAGGGAGATCTTGACGAGCAAGAATCTCCAAAAAGTTATGGGTGTCATATTCGGAAACACTCATCGGCAGAATCTGATTCCTATGGAAAAATTAGGGGCATCGGATCCCGAAACACTCATCGATAATGATCCCTATGGAAAAATTGGGGGTGTTAGATCCCGAAACACTTATCGGCGGAATCTGATCCCCATGGAAAATGGTGGGTGTCAGATCCTGAAACACTCATCGACGGAATCTGATCCCTATGGAAGAAGAATTATGGGCGTCAAACTCCGAAACACTCATCGGCGGAATATGATCCTTATGGAAGAAGAATTATGAGCGTCAGATCCCAAAATACTCATCAGCAGAATCTGATCCCCATGGAAGAAAAATCATGGGCGTCAGATCTCGAAACACTCATCGGTGGAATATGATCCCTATGGAAGAAAGATTATGGGCATCAGATCCCGAAGCACTCGATGGTTGTCCATTAATACCGATGACTGATCACCACGAAGATCTAATAATCTCCAAAAATTATGAGTATCGGGTTTTTCAGCTACCTTCTATGAGTACTGAAGAACCTTTCCCCCCCGGAGATCTAAGAGTCCTCAAAAGTTATGGGTGTCATATCTTCGAAGCACTCGATGGCTATCCATGAGCACCGAAGACTGATCACCACTAAGATCAAATAGCCTCAAAAAATTATGAGTACCAAGTTTCCAGTGACCTTCTATGAGTACTAAAAAACATTTCCCCTCGGAGAACTAAGAGTCCTCAAAAGTTGTGGGTAACCAGTTTTCGAAACACTCATCGGCGAAAACTGATATCAAGTTTTCGAAACACTCATCGTCGAAAACTGATTAAAAGAGATATCAAGTTTTCGAAACACTCATCGGCGAAAACTTATTAAAAGAGACATCAAGTTTTCGAAACACTCATCGGCGGAAACTTATATCAAGTTTTCGAAACACTCATCGGCGAAAACTGATTAAGAGATATCACGTTTTGAAACACTCATCGGCGAAAACTGGTTAAAAGAGATATCAAGTTTTCAAAACACTCATCGGCAGAAAATGATATCAAGTTTTTGAAACACTTATCGGTGAAAACTAATTAAAAGAGATATCAAGCTTTTGAAACACTCATCGGCGGAAACTGATATCAAGTTTTCGAAACACTCATCGGCGAAAACTAATTAAAAGAAAGTGAACATCAAGTTTTCGAAACACTCATTGGCGAAAACTGGTTAAAAGGAGATCTTGGCAGGCAAGAGTCCCAAGAAATATGGGTACCAGATTTTTCGATGGCTTTCTATGAGCACCGAAAACTGGTCACCATATGAAATAAAGTTTAAGTGACTAAAAAGATTTTTCCTGCTTCCCAGGTTGCCTGGACTTCACAGGCCTAAAAGGATTTATGCCAAACATGCACTTCCTGCTGTTCCAACTTAGCAGGTGATAAAAAAGATTTATGCATATGTGGGTCATGCAAATGCTTATGTGAATACCATGTCAAATGGAACCAAGAATGTAAAAATCATGAGTATTATGCAATCATCTCACAATAATCACTTGATGACTTATGAAAGTATCGTACAAATGTCATGCAAATGAATGCACATGCAAATGTAGCAACGATCCTAATAAATTAATTGACTCAAATGTGAATACACATGCAAAGTTAATGAACATATAAGAGACATGCATACAAACATGGTCCAAAACGTCACTTTATTTATTTTTATTTGATTTTCTCTTAAAAAAAGGAAAATGGAAACAACATTTGGGGATACTCATGCCCCAACACTTTGAGGGGAAGTGATTCTCCAGCCTTCTTAGGGAAAGAATGTCGTGGGCGCATTACGATCCCGACAACCAAAAAGATGATTCCCCAGTCCACCAACAAGAGAATGGAGGAAAATTCAGGGTATTAGAGATCCTATATAGCCAGAAATCTGCTTTGGGACACTGGGATCCCAACTCTAGATGCAGAGGAAATGATTCTCCCATTCACAAACAAAGAAGTTAAAAGAGAACTTGAGACATCAAAATCCCAAGGTAAGCAGAGAGGGGTATTTTTTGGGATACTTCGATCCCAATACTAAGGGCAAGATGATTCCCCAATCGATGTGCGGGGATTAAGTCTGCATTCAGGAGAAGGGAATTCCCCAATTTATAGATCAAGGCAGGATGATTGTTTATATAATGAGGAGGTAAAATTACTCTCTATCAACGGGAAGAACGAAGACAAGTGAAGGCAAACACTATTTAATCGCACCTTAGTTTTTGAAAATCAAGTACAGAGGGTAAAAAAAGTGCTTCAGCTTTGACTAAGCTATCAAAATCCAATTAAGGAAATCTTTGACTTTATTTTGAAGTTCATCTTGATTTCGAGTATTGAGCACTAATCAAGCACCTCTTCTTTCTTAAAAGTTAACTTGGTCTTAACCATTAAAGACCAAGTAAAGAAATACATCAATACATTGGTTTCAATCATCGAAAACCAAGTAGAAAAGTAGCATGGTAGAGGTGACTTGATTACAATCCTCAAAACCAAGCATTGTCTACCCTCATACTTCTGTTTTCAAGGATTACATGTAAATGCGAAATATAACCTTACTCTCATTAGGATGGAATTTATCAAAGAATTAAGAGAGAATTCGAGACATCTAAATCCCATGATAAACACAGAAAGAGACACATTTGTGGGATCTCATGACCCTGTCTCTGAAAATAGGAGGATTCCCCAGTCAATGGACAAGGGGCTGAGACCACAATTTGGGTAGAAAGGGATTCCCCAGCCAAGAGACTAAGACGGGGCAACAGTCAAGATAAGGTAAAATTGCTCTCCTAGCAATTGGAGGAGTAACAACAAGTGAAGACAAACACCATTCGATCGTACATTTAATCATTGAAAACCAAACAAAGAGGGTTAAAGATGCTTCAGTTTTGAACAAATCATCAAAAGCTAAGTGAGAAAATTCTGATCTCATTTTGAAATTTATTTTTGATTTTGAGTTTTGAACATAAATCAAGAACTTCTTCTCTTAGAAGTCGATTAACTTGGTCTCAACAATTGAATACCAAGTAAAGAAATTAATCAATATATTGGTTTCAGTCATTGAGAACCCAATGGACAAATCTCATAGAAGAAGTTGTTTTCAATTTTCGAAATCAAGCATTGTTTCTCCCTCACACTTTGATTTTCAATGATTTGCAAATGTGAAGCACAAGATCCTTAACATTAGAATGAGGTCACCAAAAGTTTAAAATACCCTATTTAAAATGATAATCCAGTAAAGAAAGACTTATCAACTTTATCTTGGGACTAATGTAAAATGTCTATGTGATAAACATGTGGAAAAGGAGAAATCCATCAGAAGAATGAACCCCTATTAAGAAAGAACGAGTCGTTCTAAGTGATAACATTGACCACTTGACTGACAACAACAAGATACCATAAATATTCATATAGAATCTCCAAAGAAATGACCACAGTGGGATGAAAGTGAGACTTCTCTGGGTTGTGGATTTTGGCTGTCATTGATGAATGGGGTTTACTAGAGAGAAAATGGATTTTCCAATTTTTTTTTGGAAAAGAGGGTAAGAGGCCTGAGGGGCTGAGAGTTTCCCCACCTTCATTTCAGGATAAAATTTGGGTAGGAATAAAGGGATTCAAGATCTCGGCTAGATATTTTCTTGGGGGAAGTTTATTCTTTGAGTGCTAAGATTGAAGTGTTTCTCTCATTTTTTTCTTTTAGCCTTACACAAAACATTTGAATTTGCTATACCTCAATGAGGACTTTATAAGCCTTTAACATGGTCAAATGGGTGCAAAATGTGGGCTTATGAAAGGGAAAAATGGCCCAAAATGTTATTATGGGAATATAAAGAAAACTCTCTTAAATTGAAATTGCTCTAACCCCGAAGCTTTGCACTTGAGAGCTAACAAGGTCTTTGAACAAATTGAGCATCCAACTAGCAAATACAACCAACCGAAGAACAAGTAATTCTCTCACTCGCCGTTGTTGGAATATTTTCTCTCAAATATGTTCCACTAGCCGGTTACCATAGACTTGTAATTAATCTATATCTCCACTACAGATGCATTGATGTAGTAGATCAAGAGGTCTTTAAAAGCTTGCAATGATGGAGGAATGACTAATGTGGAAAAAGTGTTTAATAAATGAAGTTAGCAATTATCAAGCATGAAATAATAGTTTCTTGAATGGGCACAATAAATTTGACCTAAAGAGGAAGACGTTGACCAACCGATCATTCTTTATCCACCGAGAGAGTTTGCCTTAGATCTTCTCTCTTTTTTGCTTGTGCACTTTTATTTCTTTTTCTTATCTTTTTTCATTAACAATCATTTTATTCTTTCTTTTCTTTTCTTTTTTCTCAAGCACTTTCTTGGCTTACTTGAATTGCTCGGCAAATCCAACTCGCGAGAATGAGTGGTCAGAGAATATATGCAATAGGTCAAAATGTAACTCATCCAAGAATACGTGATGAAGTGTCTTAAAAATTGCTAATAAACGGTTTAAAATAGGTGGCAAAAGGAAATATAAATGGGGTTTGTGTTTGGGAAAAAGGGAGAATGAAAAGAATGTCTCCATCCTTTCTATCAAACCAATGCATGTAAAGCTTCAATTAAGATTAAAAACAAGTTCTAGAACCGACATGAGCAGACAGATTACACTCAATGATAATCGATGAAAAGAAATTAGTGTTTGGCTCAAATAACTTTCCACAAGGTTTGACTCTCACATTGGTCACTTGCAAAGCCAGTTGGATACTAAACTTGCATAAGAAACAAAGCTCTTATCATAGATTGAACATATATCGTGAGATATCCTTGTTATTCCCCAGGGTTTATTTTAATGTCAAGTAATTTTAGAAACATACGCATGAAGGTTTTAAAAGTGGCTGACAATGGATGATGGTGTTTGGATAAATGAAAATGTTCCTCTCCCCCTTTTTTTGGCAATTGATTTCTTGAAATACACAAAGTCGAAAGACTACTCATTCCAAGTGAACATTGACTAGGTTTAGACTTTTGAAAACTCTACTCCTGGCCCAAATGGGGTGACTAGAGGTAGTCTTTATTGTGTTTTAGGGAAATCAAGAAATGCCTCAAATCCTTGATATACCCAACTCATTTGCTTTTATTAAGGCTCTTTTCTTTATTTTTACTTTTCTTTTCCTTTTTCCTTATTTCTCTTATTTTTCATTATTTTTTAATTCCCAGGAAAACATGGCTAAGACTGAGTTGTGTGAAAAATGTCGCTTATGAAGTGAGTGATGCTTCTCGAGAGACTCACAACTATGCATATGTGCGGTATCTTCATTTCTCAATCAAGTTAATTGCTAATGTTGGATCAAATTAGACGAGGATTCCAAACATTCAAATGCTAGAATGAAGAACATGGAGCAAATGAATGACGGTTACTGATAAAAAGGCACTTTACTTTATTCCCAAATAAGTGTGACAAAGTTCATTCGAAAATGATTCTAAGGCACTTCAAACTATTTGATGTCATTCACTCTAACATTTTATAATCAAGCTTGTCACATTTTACCTTCTTTGCGAATGTACCCTCAAACTCGGGAGCTTGTGTGATCTTGTTGTTCCTCACTGATATTTGGACATTGGCTTGAAAAATTCTACCTGCCTCAGTTGAATGACCACGCGCATTCGCGTGGCACTCTCATGAAAGTTGTGGCTTGTACCATATGAGGTACGGAGGTGTTAATGGAACCATGGGTCTTGGGTTTATGATCCCTTGATCCGATAACTGTCTGAATAATTCTAGTTGAGACACTTGCAGAATTCGGATATGATAATCTCCCAATGCATGCACTAAGGATTTTAAAACAAATGAGATTCTCAAATGATGCCTCTCTGACATAGGCATTGAGTATAACCTAAGATGACAGTTCCCTAGTGCAGGCACTAGAGTTTGTGATGGACACAAGGGAGCTATGTGGTGTCATGGTCACTACACCATAGATTGAACATGAGCTAAAATGGTAGTCCTCAGAGTATGCCATGGGGTTAGTGACACATGAGCTAAAAAGATAATTCCCCAGTGCAAGCACTGGGCCTCATGGCAGCCATGGGATAAAGACAATGGTTCCCTAGTGTGGGCACTAGGATTTTAAGGCAGACATGAATTTGAAACGATGGTTCCCCAATGAGAGACCAAAAGATGCCCAAAGACAATAATTCCATAGTATAAACACTGAGTACTAAACACGTGTTGAGAGCACATCCCTCAGTGCGGGCACTAGGGTCTGAGATATGGCCTAATTGGTGATTCCTCGATGCAGGCATAGAGGTTCAAATACAAGATTAGGAGGGCGATTCCCCGGTGCAGGCACTGGGCTTAAGGCAAGAATGGTAGCTCTAAGGCGATGACCCTCTTCATACTGGGAATTCAAAGCGAGAGTTGCCCAATGCAAGCGTTGAGGCCCAAAGCAAGAATGAGTCTAGAAAGGTGATTTTTAGTCACCATCTAGCTTCAACGGCCAGACTTGTTCTTGAGGCCAAACAATTATCGGGAACCTGCCCAATGCAATGCAAAAATGCAAAAAAAGAAAAGAAATAAATCTACAAAAGAATATGAGAGAAATGCCTTCACCACAAATACCATGTTAAGTTAAAGGGTCCTTACAGGTATCTTGATGAAGATTTCTTTTCAAGAAGGAAGTGGTTACATTTGCAATTATCTTGAGGATCATTCTCTGGATCTCTAGTTGTCCCCTTGTCAGTCAAGGGATTCTATGAGAGACCAAGACTGGAGTGTAAAGAAAAGTTTCGTTACACACACACATGGGGTTTCTTTTTCTTTTAGTCAAATATTGCAATTGGCAAATGAGATTCTTAACGGAAACAACAATTCCTCAAAGTATGAAAATTCATGATTAGTAGGAAAATGAATATTTCCTTCACGTTAAACGTCTCAATTACTAGTCGCAACATTGACTTTAACTCGCGTGAATCTTGGTAGTACAAGGACAAAAGATTGACACCATGTACCTCAATAATTGTAAATATAACCACTGTTTACTAGCTATGCAAATAAATGAACAAATGTTAATACAATCCTATGGCCTAGGAATTAATGTGGGGGAGAAAATATCCTTGTCACATGTATCCTCGTCACATGTACAAATATTATTCACAAGAGGAAAGAAAAAAAAATTGTGATTTACATTAGAAACAAATGTGGTAAAGAAAGAAAAAGAAATTTTTATTTTTATTTTTTTTTGCAATGCAAAGGAAATTATGAGAAAAAGGAAAATATTTTTTTTTATATATACAATAGAAAGAATTTTTTTTTTTAAAAAAAGGGAAAATTTGTTTTTTTTTCATATTTCAAAAGAAAATGTTAAATGCAATGCAAACAAAATTATAGAAAAATAACTTTTTTATAAGAAAAAGGAAAACTTTTTGTTTTATATAATGTAAAGAAAATTTTATGTACAATCCAAAGAAAATTTGAAAATTTTTTATATCTTTCATATATACAATGCAAAGAATTTTCCTCTTTTTTTTTATAATGCAAAGTAAAAATGATTTCCTTTTATACAAAGGAGAATTTTAACATCCAATGCAAAAGAAATTATAAAAGTTTTTGTACAATGTAAAGAAAATTTTTTTATATGCAATGCCAAGAGAAGAAGGTTTTTTTATTCATAATTTAAAAGAGAATTTTGTATGCAATGCAAATTAAATTATAAGAAGAAATTTTTTTATACAATGCAAAGAAATTAATTATATATATATATGCAATGCAAAGAAAAATTATTTTTTTCTTTTATTCGTAATTCAAAAGACAATTTTATATACAATGTAAAGAAAATTATAAGAAAAATGAATCTTTATTTTGTTTTTTTATATATAACAATGTACATGATTTTCCTCTCTCTTTTTTTTTGGATATATACAATGCAAAGAAAGTTATAAAAAAAAGAAAATTTTTGCTTTGCAAAGAAAAAGTTTTTTTTTATATACATGCAAAAGAAGTTATGGGAAAAAGAATTTTTTTTAGATAACGCGAAGAAAAGTTTTTTTCTTTATATATGTGCTATGCGAAAGAAACTATGAGAAAAAGCTTTTTTTTATATAATGCAAAAAAATTTTATTTATTTATTTTTAAATTTAAAAGAAATTATAAGAAAAAAGAAAAAAAGTTTTACAACGCAAAAGAAAGTTTTTCTTTATATATATGTGATGCAAAGACAAAAATGGTGTTCTTTTCTTTTATTCACAATTAGAAAGGCAATTTTATATACAATGCAAAGAAAATTATATGAAAAATGAACATATATTTTATTTTTTATTTTTTTATTTTTACTCTTTTTTAAAAATGTATGCATGAAACGAAACAAGGGAGTTTGCTCCTTGTGTCCTAAAGGTTAGGCTCTTAAGGTCTCTAAAATTGGCTGACCTAATAAAGGTAGGCTTTAAGGTTAACTTGCACATGGTTTAGCTAGGGAACTATACACCCTAAAAAGACCCTTAGATTGCCCCTACCAAAGGTAGAGACCTTGACTTAAGAGCGGATCCTGCTACAGAAAAGTCTGCGCGTATCCACCCTCAATGCAAGTAACAATCTAAGTAGGATAGATAGGTCAACCTCTGTAGGCCTAAGCCCAACAGAGAAAGATTCTCATATCCCAATCTAACTTATTTGGACGTGCTCCGGGTATAGGAGCCAATTCGTGGGTAGGTATAAATTTAATTAGTGTGTTCCTGATTTTTGGAGCATCCTAACTACCCCCCTTCCACTTTAAAGTGGAAACATAGCAAAACAAGAGAAAATTATATACAACAAATATATACATAAACAAATATCCAATATTAAAGGTCAAAACAATTTAAATATTCATTTTTAAAAGAAAAGGGCTTGACTCTCAGTGACTGCACTGATGAATCATCATGTTAGTCTGAAATCTGGTGCCTTCTCAGGCAGTCATTACCGTAGGTCTTGCCATGAACTCCAGTGCCCGCACTAGGGAACCATCATCTTCATCTCATGGCTGCCATGAGGCCTAGTGCTTGCACTGTGGAATCATCTTTTTAGCTTATGTGTCACGAACCCCACGGCTTATGGGGACCACCATTTTAGCTCATGTCCAATCTACAGCATAGTGACCATGATTCCACATAGCATCCTTGTGTCTGTCACAAACTCTAGTGCTTGAACTGAAGAATCGTCATTTTAGGGTATACTTCGAACCCAATGCCTATATTGGAGAGGCATCGTTTTAGAGCCTCATTTGCTTCAAAATCCTTAATGCATGCATTGGGAGATTATCATAGACTCTTAGTCACCCGCTCGAAGAAGTCACCATTTGTCCTCCAATGCCTGCATTAGAGAAGTTACCACTTCATCATCACAAAGCCCCAACACCTACATTAGGAGATTTTCATCTTAAGTCTCATTGTCCGCAAACTCAAAGAGCGGCCGACTACTAGACTTGTCTCAGAGGAGCACGAGCTATCAAGATTCGTGAAGGCTTTGATACATGCATGATGAGCATCGCACTTTCGTGACATGATATCAACCCGTCCCCTATTGAATACTTTAGTTTGTGAAGATCGGGAAAGATCCGATGTCGTCCCAAAAGCAATTATAACCACCTACATTAATCATGTTTCTTTCATGCTTATTTTATACACTTCTTATTTTGCTATGCCAATCCTTCATTTTATTTCTGTTATTCAAAGTGTGACTTCTTTTGGTAATTGTTATGTTTCCAGCATCCATATAATGGCCTTTCACCCAGCCTCTCCTACTCCAAATCTCACAACAAGGGAACGATCCGCAAGAAGTTGGAACCACTCTCAAGCGGCCGCTTCCCAATTGAGTAGAACTGAACTCTTCAAGGTTCTGTGTGACAGGGGACTCATGTACCCCAAGACTGGGAAAGATAAGGACAACACCATTCTCTAGTTTGTTCAAAGTTGATTGGCTCTGCATTTTCCTTCAGAATATTCCTAGGCGCTTCTCCGCCGCACTTAAGACGTCGTCGTCAGTGACCTAATCAATGCGTGATTCAATACTTCCCGGTAAGAAGAAGGCCATTGTAACAATGCTAGACATTAACCCCGATTTCTCAACATGACCCAGGTATGACAAAAGAGAACCAAAGGGACGTGGATGTTGGAATTAAGGATGGCCAAAAGAAGTCACATGATGTGTATAGCGCCTGATTCTAAATTTTTCATTTTTACAGGCAGGTCCATGCATATTGTCGAGGGCAACTAGTTGAAGCAAAAGGTAAATGGATAATAAAAGAAATACAAGTTTTCCAATTTTGCAAAAGAAAACCATAAAACATTCTAGGATGGACGTGGTCATTCAAAATGACTCGTAAGGGATGTGCTCTACGAAGAATGCTCTGGGAGTAAAAGGATCTTGCCTAAATAGAGCAACCTTGGCATTTAACCTGACTGACAAGATGAGATACTACATGTATGCATGATTGTGAATTCTCTCGAGATAGTCATCCATTCTACACCATTTCATTACCTTAAAAAATCACTAAAATAAAAAGGAGAGGAATATGTCTTAATAAGCAAATGAGTAAGTTGTACTAAGGACGCCAGGAGTTCCCTCTTTTTCAAACACTACAAAATACCCCTAACTGGCATCCACTAGGACGGGGCAATTTTCCAACTTAGTCTATACCAGAGAATCAGCTATAAAAAAGGAACACCTTCCTCAATAATCAACCACCTTGCCCCACACCATTACGAAGTAGGGAATAACAAGAAAGTTTTGCGAAAAATCTAACTTAACAATTTAAAATAAAAAGGGGTCGTGCTAAAATCCAACCGGGGGTTTCATGCTCGGTTATGGTTTGGGCACTTACTCAAAAAGGGCGGGTGTTCAGATCCGCTAGCCGATGTGGCTCTTAAAATTAAAAAAGGGAAAAATTAAAATCCAATTAAGGGTTCCACACTTGGTTATGGTTCAGGCACTTACCCTAAAAGGGCGGGTGTTCAGACCCGCTAGCTGATATGGCTCTTAAAATTAAAAAAGGGGGAATTTAAGGCCAATCTGGATTACCATCGTTGGTTTTTCAATAAAAGCTCAAAAAGAAAAGTAATGAAAATTAAAAAAATTCTCGTTATATCTCCACAACGGATGGCGGGCTTGTTATCTTACCCATTTCACACCCTCTTGGTAAGTGGACTCTGGTATACGTTAGGTTGGGAAATGAGATTTGCAAGAGAGCCTTGTAACATAAGGCCATATTTTAAACTCACAAAGGGCTTGTCGAGGTGTAGCTACCTCAAATGCTGAATTAGGGTTAAAATAAAAATACCCTAACTAATTCTTCACGTTTAAACACTTAAACTGGGGAACCTTCATCCCTGAGAAAATTTCATCTCCATCTTATTATCCTCAAGGGATTTTGTTGCATATTTACAGTAACCCATCACTGTTAATCGGGTTGTCAAGGATGTCATTAGGGCAATTCGAATGCTCACCTTTTCAATTGCATCAGAAATCTGTTCCTCCATTGGATTTCCTATTCTTTCACTACAAGAGCGTTCCACTTTACTCCAGAGTAAAATTGACAAATTCACAGACTTCCATAGGTCTTTGGGGACTCATGACTCTGTCCTAGTATGTTTTAAAATCAAATTAAATTCACTTTTTTCTACCTATGACTAATCCTCCCCAATTTGAGAAGAGGGTCCCTTGGCAAGATATATTTTTACTACATACGGGAAAATCAATTCGAGGATTGACCCTTCAAGATGTCTCTAAGACTAAAACATTTTTCAAAGATAATTTGCTTGTCAATCCTTCCATAACAAAGGGAAGTTCTTGTTAATAAGATAAAAACTGGTGGACCATTGGGCCAGAGGAGAATCAGAGATGGGCCAATTTCGCCCCTGCCCAAAAGGAAACACCCAGGTAAAGTATTTTCACACACATTTCTCTACTTATAAAATCTGGCTCAGACTTGGATTCAAAGAACTTATTTTCAAAAGCATTGTCTACATGCAAAGTCCAGCTCTGACTGGAAATTAGAAAAATCTCAAAATGCCTATGAAGTCCAGCTTTGCCTGGGAAACAGGAAATTAGTTTCGGCTGTCATTGTTTTTGTATGTGCATTTGCACGAGTATCCATGCTCGCATGTATCTGCAAGATATTTACAAGCATTCGTATTGGCATGATATTTGCATAAGCATTTGCATGATCCGCATATTTATTTGCACAAGTCTTTTGAACCTGCTAAACCCAAGTAAGTTGGAACAGCAGAAAAATCCTTTTAAACCTGCTAAATCTAAAAAAGTTGGAACAGTAGGAAAGACATGTTTTGCATAAATCTTTTAAACTTGCTAAACCCAAATAAGTTGGAACATCAGGAAAATCCTTTTGAACCTGCTAAACCCAAGTAATTTGGAAGAGTAGGAAAGTCCTTTTAGACCTGCTAAACCCAAGAAAGTTGGAAAAGTAGGAAAAACATGCTTTGCATAAGTCTTTTGAATCTGCTAAACCCAAGTAAGTTGGAATAGCAGGAAAATCATTTTGAACCTGTTAAACCCAAGGAATTTGGAACAATAGAAAAAACATGTTTTGCATGATTTTTAGGTCTGCTAAACCCAGGCAAGTTGGAGAAGTAGGAAAAGCTTTTTAATCACCAGTGAAGTCCAGCCTAGACTGAGAAGCAGGGAACTTATTTCCAAAATTGTTCTTTACTTGTGAAGTTAGGCCTAGACTGTGAAGCAGGAAAAATCTTTTCAAAAAATGTTCTATACTTGTGAAGCCAGCTCTGATTGGGATGCAGAAATTCATAAAATACCTGTGAGGCAAGTTCATCTCTATCTTTTCTACCGGGGACTCTTGCCTGCCAAGAACCTCGAGAACTCCTGCCTGCCAAGAGTCTCGCCGTGATAAGCCAGTGGTGCTCCTGATATGCCAAATTCTTACCACTTATATTTTTAAATTGGGAACTCTTGCCCGCCAAGAGCCTCGTCGTGAATGGTTTGAGGTGCTCCCGAAAGTATCTAGCGCATTGTCTTATGGGGATCCATGCCTGCCTTGGATGTCGAGAATGTCACTACTAACTTGCCTTTCGGTGATCCATGCCTTCCTTGGATGTCGAAAGTGTCAGGCATCCACGCCCGCCATAGATGTTGACAATCTCTTTATTTACCTTTCGAGGATCCTTGCCCTCCTTGGATGTCAAAAGTCTTGGGGATCCATGCCGGCCAGGGATGTCGAAAACCTCTTTATTTACCTTTCGGGGATCCATGCCAGCCATGGATGTCGAGAACCTCTTTATTTACCTTTCAGAGATCCATGCCTGCCTTGGATGTCGAAAGTCTCGGGGATCCATGCCCGCCATGGATGTCGAAAACCTCTTTATTTACCTTTTCGGGGATCCATGCCCACCTTGGATGTCGAAAGTCTCATGGATCCATGCTCTCCATGGATGTCGACAACCTCTTTATTTACCTTTCGGGGATCCATGCCCCCCTTGGATGTCGAAAGTCTCGGGGATCCATGCCCGCCATGGATGTCGAGAACCTCTTTATTTACCTTTTGGGGATCCATGCCCGCCTTGGATGTCGAAAGTCTTAGGGATCCATGCTCGCCATGGATGTTGAGAACCTCTTTATTTACCTTTCGGGAATCCATGACCGCCTTGGATGTCGAAAGTCTCGGGGATCCATGCTCGCCATGGATGTCGAGAAGCTCTTTATTTACCTTTCCGGGTATCCATGCCCACCATGGATATCAAGAACCTCCTTATTTACCATTCGGGGATCCATGCTCACCTTGGATGTCGAAAGTCTCGGGATCCATGCCCGCCTTGGATGTCAAGAATCTCTTTACTAACTTACCTTTCGGGGATCCATGCCCACCTTAGATGTCGAAAGTCTCAGGGATCTATACCAGCCCTGGATGTCAAGAATCTCTTTACTAAATTATCTTTTGGGGATCCATGCCCGCCTTGGAGGTTGAAATCCTTATCACTAACTCTCTTTCAAGGATCCATTTTTTTGCTCACACTGAGGTCCATTCCGAAAATTCCATTTTTATCATCTGCCTTCATGAAGGGTCATTCCTTCAAGTCTCGGGACTCCAAATTCCCCGAGTTTCATTACTCACGGGCATGGCCTAGGGGTAGAAACCCAATTCAATACCCTTAACTCATATTCATTTTTTTTCTTGGGGCAAACTGGGGAATATCACTTATCCTCACATTGGTTTCCGCATAGGATGCATAATGGGGTAGATTTTCTTAGTGTTTTAGCACCAATTAGTTGTTCCCCGGCCAATAGTGCTATGGCTTCTCTCGCAATTGGAAGGACACCTATATCTTATAGGCACTATGCCTTAGTAAGATCCTGTAAGTTGAACATATCGCAACCATCCGGAAGCGGGCGTGTTGGATGAGGAAGACAATAGCGATGACGAGTCATAACATTGTTGGTTTAGGACCTTTTAGAATGTGTGCTAGTCCTCCATGAGGAACTCAAATGATTTTAAAACCCTTTTTTTATTAAGATTTTGAATTTTTTTTCTTTTTCAAGTTTTAATGGAAAACTTGGTGGAGACTCCTCGAAGTCCGCCGAAGGTGCGGTCTTCACAGATGCCTCTTTGAGGGTACGTAAGCCCTAGGCTCTTATCATATGTCAAGTCCATCTTTGTTTTCTTTCTTGTTTTGTATTCTTTTTTCAACATTTTAAGGCCAAACAATTTATGTACAAATTTTTAAGGTAACCGTCTTCAAACGGGGGAAGAGGGGTGCCTAACACCTTCCCCTCATCTCAAACAGACTCCCGAACCCAAATATTTTTGAACCAATTTTTACTTAAATTTTCAAGCCAATATTCTTCTTTTCCAAGTTTTAATGGAAAACTTGGTGGCGACTCTCGTCGAGCGCGCGGTCTCCAGAGTTGGCGACTCCGCTGGGGACATTTAAATTGTTTTTGCCTTTAATATTGGATATTTGTTTGTATATATATATATATATATATATATATATATATATATATATATATATATATATTTGTTGTATATGTTTTTTTCTTGCTTTGCTATGTTTCCACTTTAAAGTGGAAGGTAAGGGTAGTTAGAATGCTCCTAATCACAAAGTGCACGATTTAAATTCGTACTCGCTTAAAATTCGCTTCTATACCCAAAGTGTGTCCATAATAGTTAGTTCGGATATGAGAATCGTTCCCTGTTGGTCTTCGGTCTACAGAGGTTGACCTATCTATCTTACTTAGATTGTTACGTGCCTTAAGGGTTGATACGCGTAGACTTTTCTCTGACATGATCCTCTCTTAAGTCAGGGTGGAGACCTTTGGTGGGAGAAATCTAAGGGTCTTTTTAGGGTGTCTAGATCCCAAGCTGAACCATGTGCAAGTTGACCTTAAAGCTTACCCTTATTAGGTCAGCCTATTTTTGAGACCTTAAGAGCTTAACCTTTAGGACACAAGAAGCGAACTCCCTCATTGCATGCATACATTTAAAAAAATAAAAAAATGTTCATTTTTCTTATGATTTTCTATGCATTCTATATAAAATTGTCTTTTGAATTGTGAACAAAGAAAGGAAACCACTTTTCCTTTCCATTGTATATATATATAAAAAAAGAAGAAAATCCTTTGCATGGTATAAATAATATATATATATCCTTTCGATTGCATATGAAATCATTTTGCACTGTATATATAAAATTTTTTTCTTTGCGTCATATATAAAAAAATTTCCTTTATCTTATAATTTTCTTTGCATTGGATATATATATATATATATATATATATATATATATATATAATATTTTTTTCTTTGTATTGTAAAAAAAAAAAGAAGAAGAATTGATTTCCTTCTTATAATTTCCTTTGCATTGTATTTAAAATTGTCTTTTGAATTGTGAATAAAAGAAAAGAAGATATTTTTTACATTGTATATATAAAAAAATAAAAAATAAAAAAAATTATTTTTCTTATAATTTACTTTGTATTCTATATGAAATTGTTTTTTGAATTGTCAATAAAAGAAAAAGAAACCACTTTTCCTTTTGCTTTGTATATATATAAAAAATTTCTTTGCATTGTATATAAAAAAAACGTTTTACAAAAAATTTTCTTTTTCTCATAACTTACTTTGCATTGTATATAAAAAAAACTTTTCGTTGCGTTATAAAAAAAATTTTCCTTTTTCTCATAACTTCCTTTGCATTGCATATATATATATATATATATATATAAATTTTCTTTCCGTTATATTATAGAAAAAAAATCTTCTTTTTCTCATAACTTCCTTGGCATTGTATATATATAAAAAATTTCTTTTTTTTTACCACACATTTGTTTGTAATATAAATCACCATTATTTTTCATTTCCTATTGTGAATAATATTTGTATATGTGACAAGGATGTTTTCTCTCCCCCATTAATTCTTAAGCCATAGGATTGTATTAACATTTGTTCATTTATCTGCATAGTTAGTCAACAGTGGCTATATTTACAATTATTGAGGTACGTGTTGTCATTCTTTTGGTCTTTTACTAGCAAGCCTCGCGTGAGCTAGAGTCAAGGTTGTAACCGATAATTGAGATGTTTAACATGAAAAAAATATTCTTTTTCCTACTAATCATGAATTTTCATACTTCGAGGAATCTCTGTTTTCGCTAAGAATCCCATTTACTGATCACAATGTTTGACTAAAAGCAAAAGAAACCCCATGCGTGTGTAAGGAAACTTTTCTTTACACTCCAGTCTTGATCTATCATAGAATCCTTTGACTAACAAGGAGACGACAAGAGAATGATCCTCCAAATAATTGAAAATGTAACAACTTCTTTCTTGAAAGAAATTTTTATAATGATACTTGTAAGGACCCTTTGTTACATTATTTTCCAAAGTACTCAACATGGTATTTGTGGTGAAGTCATTTGTCCCATGCTTTTTTTATCGACTTGTTTCTTTTCTTTTATTTTTCGCATGTTTGCACTGCATTCATTGTCATAATTGTATTAAGATGGCATCTGATAATTGTTTGACCTTAAGAACGAGTCTGACTGTTGAAGCTAAATGGTAACTAAGGGATCACCCTTCCAGATTCATTTGTGCCTTAAAGCCCTAGTGCTTGGACTAAGGAACCCTTTCGCTTCCCTTTATCGGAGGTGCTGCACTAGATTTCTCTTCTCTGAATTGGAATTAAATCATCGCCCTCCAGTGAGGGTCACCAATTATCCTTCATCCAATTTAGTAAGATTGTTCAGCTGTTACTAGTCTTCTCTTTTGCAGCCAAACATGACTGAATTCGGACTAAGAAAATCGGTGCAAGGAGAGGGGACCTCCGAGTGGAAATCTGAAAAAAAATTTCCCTGTGGTTTGGGATTTGGAGGACCTTTGTGTATTCCCTCAAGTGGAAATCCCTGCCATATTCAAAATTCTTGATTTTGTCAAGTAGGATGGAACTCCCAATCCAGAGTTTCATCTTAAAGCTTATTGCTTGACCATGGGAAAGTGGGGCCAAAATGAGAAGCTCTTTCTCGCACATTTCCATTTCAGCCTCACAGGGTTTGCATTCCGAGGGTACTTACGCCTTGGTAAAGAAAGCTTGAGGTCTTGGCACGATATGGTCCAGGCATTCGTGAAACATTTTAAGCATAGCAAGATAGAACTTACTCGTTAATTGATATAGAAGGTGAGTCGAAAAACTGGGGAATCATTTCGCGAGTATGCTCAAAGATGGAAGCAAACCACGATAGACGCTCAACCCCCCATGACTGAACAGGAGGTATGCCATTATTTTCTGAGATCTCTCAAAGATCCTCATTACGACTTGGTGCTTGTCGTTCCCTTCGAGGACTTCTCCCAATTGATCACTATGGGGGAAGCTATAGATTTCGAAACCCAATAAGGGCACATGGCCCCTCTTATTGGAACTCAACTCAGCACTGTGCAAGGAAGGGAAGTCCCCGATGATCCAACATCATTCGCCAACCATCTTAACCAGCCTGTACCCATTACTCTAAACACATCAGCCTTGTCCGATGTCCCTCGCATGCCCATAAAAACCTCGCGTTTTTCCTTAGATGTCCCAACTCCTGAGTTTGAGGTTTGATACTCAAAAAGGGTAAAATGCGACAAGCTTGATTACAACATGTTAGAGTGAATGACATCAACTAGTTTGAAATGCCTTAGAATCTTTTTTGAATGAACTTCGTCACACTTATTTTGGGAATAAAGTAAAATGTCTTTTCCCTCAGTAATCATCATTCATTTATTCCATGTCCTTCATTCTAGTTGTTCTCTCATTCTTATTCATGTGTTCCTTGGGCATTCGAATGTTCGAAATCCTCGTCTAATTTGATGCAACATTGGCAATTAACTTGATTGATAAAAGAAGATACCGCACATATGCATAGTCATGAGTCTCTTAGGAATGGCCACTCGCCCTGCATACCTCAGACTTAACCATGTTTTTCAAAATATAAAAAAAAAAAGGAAAAGGAAAAGAAAAATAAAAATAAGGAAAGAAGCCTTAACAAAAGCAAATAAGTTGGCTATATCAAGGATATGAGCCATTTCTTGATTTTCCCCAAACACAATGAAGATCACCTCCAGTCACCCCATTTGGGCCAGGAGTGGAGTTTTCAAAGTCTAAACCTAGTCAATGTTCACCTCGGATGAGTAGTCTTTCGACTTTGTTGTATTTCGGGGAATCAATTGCCAAAAAAAAGAGAGAGGAGCATTTTCATTTCATTTATCGAAACACTATCATCAATTGTCAACCGCTTTTAAGCCTTCATGCGTATGTTTTTAAAATTACTTGACATTAAAATAAACCCTAGGAAATAATAAGGATATCTCATGATATAAGTTCAATCCATGAAAAGAGCTTTGTTTCTTTTTCAAGTTTAGTATCCAATTGGCTTTGCAAGTGACCAATGTGAGACTCAAACCTTGTGGGAAGATATTTGAGCCAAACACTAACTTCTTTTCATTGATTATCATTGATTGTAATCTGTCTGCTCATGTCGGTTCTAGAACTTGTTTTTAATCTTAATTAAAGCTTTACATGCATTGGCTTAATAGAAAGGATGGAGGCATTCATTTCATTCTCCCTTTTTCCCAAATACAAACCCCATTTATATTTCCTTTTTTGCCACCTATTTTGAGCCTTTTATTAGCAATTTTGAAGACACTTAATCATGTGATTCTTGGATGAGTATTGCATTTTGGCCTCTTACATATATTGTCTGACCACTCATTCTCGTGGGTTGGATTTGCCTAGTGATTCAAAGACTTGAAAAAAGGAAAGAAAAGAAAGAAAGAATAAAATAAGTATTAATGAAAAAAAGAGAGAAAGAAAGAAAAAAGTGCACAAGAGGAAAAAAAGAGAGATTATCTCAGGCAAACTCTTTTGGTGGATAGAGAATGATTGTTGGTCAGCATCTTCCTTTCTTAGGTTGAATTTATCGTGCTCATTCAAGAAACTATTATTTCATGCTTGATAATTGCTAACTTCATTTCTAAAAAAAACAAAAATTTCCACATTAGTCATTCCTCCATCATTACAAGCTTTTAAAGACCTCTTGATCTATTACACTAATACATATGTAGTGGAGATAAAGATTAATTACAAGCCTATGGTAACCGGCTAGTGGAACAGATTTGAGTGAAAATATTCCAAAAATGGCGAGTGAGAGAATTACTTGTTCTTTCGTCAGTTGTATTTGCTAGTTGGATGCTTAATTTGTTCGAAGACCTTGTTAGCTCTTAAATGCAAAGCTCCTCAGTTAGAGCAATTTCAATTTAAAGAGTTTTCATTATGTTTCTACAATAAAATTTTTTGGGCCCTTTTTCCCTTTTATAAGCCCACAATTTGCACCCATTTGACCATGTTACAGGCTTATAAAGTCCTCATTGTGGTATAACATATTCAAATGTTTTGGGTAGGGATAAATAAAATAAAATGAGAAACACTTGAATTAATAAACTTCCCCCGAGAAATATCAAGCTGAGATCTTGAATCCCTTGATCCCTACCCAAATTTTATCCTAAAATAAAGCTGAGGAAACTTTTTGTCCCTCAGGCCTCCTACCCACTTTTTCAAAAATTTTTTTTTGGAAAATCCCTTTTTTCCCCAGTAGACCACAATCATCAAATGGAGCCAAAAATCCATAGCCCAGAATAGCCCCACTCTCATCCCACTGTGGTCATTCTTTGGAGATTTTATATGCATTTTTATGGTATCATGTTATTGTCAGTCAGGTGGTCAATCTTATCACTAGGGACGACTCGTTCTTTCTTAATAGCAGTTCATTCTTCTGATGGATTTCTCCTTTTCTATATGTAAAATATAGACATTTTGCAATAGTCCCAAGATAAATTTGACAAACCTTTCTTTATTTGACCATCATTTTAGGCAGGGCATTTTAAATTGTTTGGTGATCTCGTTCTAACATGAATTGAGTTTGTACATCACATCTGCATGTAAATTTTTGAAAATTAAAACATGAAGGAGAAATGATGCTTGATTTTGAGAATCGGAAACAAGTCACTTCGACAATGCTATTCTTACGTTGGGCCCTCGCTAATTGAAACCAAAGTATTGATTTACTTCTTTACTTGATCTTCAATGGCCAAGACCAAGTTAATATGTAAGAAAGGGGAAGTTCTTGATCAGTATTTTATACTCAGAATCAAGATAATTTTTTAAATAAGATATGAGCTTTTCTTAATCGATTTTTGACGGCTTGGTCAAAGCTGAAGCATCCTTAATCCTCGTTACTTGAACTTCAAAAATTAAGATGTGATGCCTTCATTCATCTTCAATTTCCTTATTATTATTAGGACAATAGTTTTAACAGACAATCATCAAATCTCAATCTCTTGACCAGGGAATCCCCTTCTCCTGAATGCAGTCTCAATCCCCGCACATTGACTGGGGAGTTATCTTGTTCTTAGTATTGGGATCGGAGTATCCTAAAACATACCTTTCTCTACTTATCTTGGAATTCTAATGTCCCAAGTTTTCTCCTAAATCCCCAGTTTGCGGACTAGGGAATCATTCCCTCTGCATCTTGTGTTGGGATCTCAGTGTCCCAAAATATGCTTATGTCTGCACAGGGTCTCTAATGCTCCGAATTTTCCTCCATACTCCTATCAGTGGATTGGGAAATCATCTTTCGGTTGTCGAGATCTCAATGCGCCCGCAACATTCTTTCCCTAAGTAGGCTGGGGAATCAATTCCTCTCAAAGTGTCGGGGCATGAGTACCCCCAAATGTTGTTTTCATTTTTCCTTTTAAAGAGAACATTAAATAAAAAATAAAGTCATGTTGTGGACCATGTTTGTATGCATGTCTCTTATCTACCCGTGTTATCACTCTGTTTGCATATGTTCATTATCTTTGCATGTGTATCCTTGATTTGCTTGACTGGTGTGAACACCTCACTTTGTCTGGTCAAGTAAATAGAGTAATAAAATGAAAGAAAATAGGAAATAATGAAAAGGGTAAGTAAAATGTAAATAAATAAATAAAAATGTTAAGGGCGTCACGATGGGCTGCATCACCCGTCGCGACTCCCTCCTTGGTAAAATACCGTCGCGACGAGTATGGCAGGCGTTGCGATGCTCATGGGAAATCAATCAAGAATCAATCAACAATCCGTCGCGACGTGTAGGCTGTTCCGTCGTGACAGCCCTTGCATTTAAGATAAGATCAAGACCGTATCTGTGAGATACCCGTCGCGACGGTAACGCCATTAATGGCCGGATTTCTTTCCCGGAATAGCTCTTTCTGACTCACTATAAATTGAGCTTCGTTTCACAGTCCAGAGGACGGAAAAGTTACGAATTAGAGGGCCGGAAGTAATAAGCAAGAAGCAAAAAGGTAGAATACATGCTATGAGTGATATTTTCATCTTTCTTTAACTATTCATACTCATTGGATTGGTGGGAAGCCATTTTTCTTCTTTTACAAATATATTCCCCTCGGGTTGTGACCCATCAGTGTTGGCATTCCATCCAACATTTGATCCACGCACCCCAAAAGTATTCTCCCCCTCTTTTTCTCCTTCTTTTTCTTTCTCTGAAAAATTGAAGGGGTCGCGACGGATTCTTACCTCCGTCGCGACCCCCCAGTAGAGGGTCCGTCGCGACGCTTTCCCCTATGCGTCGCGATGGGCTCCATTGCACAACAGAGGGTCGCGACGGTAAAGGATACTCGTCGCGACCCCCTGTCTTTTGGGGATAAATATGTCTAATTAATTATTTACTTGGTAAGGAAACATTTTATAACCTAGTGCCACCAAGAGACCTTCGTCTTTATAGGAGCACTAGCCTACACGCCATCTGGGTATCATGCTTGATGAGCTCTCACACATGCACCTTTTTATATTCTTGATTTGTTGTATGGTAGATAGGTACCAAAAGGTGTTGGCCTTTTTGGGTACGTTGCACTGGGAGGCCATCTGAGTATTCACTTGATGAGTCTCCCTCCACTCACACACTTGTATGTCACAGGAACTACATGGGCTTTGATCCCCGATTGTGGGTACATGGCCCTAGGCTTTCATCGTAGGTCAAGCCCTCCCTCTTTCTTTCCTCATTTTCCCCCATGATTGTATATATTTTCAAGGCCAAACAATTTTAATATTAATTTTTACGGTAACTGTCTTCGGACGGGGGAAGAAGGGTGCCTAACACCTTCCCTTCATCTCAATCAGATTCCCGAACCCAATATTTTGTGAAAATTCATTTTACCCCATTTTTGAACTTATTTTTCTTTTTCCAAATTTTGATTGAAAATTTGATGGCGACTCCCGTCGAAGGCCCAGTCTTCACAGTTGGCGACTCCACTGGGGACTTTTAATTAGAGAGTCAAGCCCTTTTCTCTCCTGAATTAATATTAAAATTGTTTGGCCCTCATATTTATTTATTTGTATATATATCTTTGCATATTTGTGGTTTTCTTTGCTTTTGCAGTGTTTTCCACCTTCGAGTGGAAGGGAAGGGTAGCTAGGGCACTCCATAAAGTTCATAAGTGCACTATTTATATTTATTTCAACCTACCAATTGGCTCTTACACCCGGAGTACGTCCAAATAAGTTAGAATGGGATAAGAGAATCTTTCCCTGTTAGGCTTAGGCCTATAGAGGTTGGCCTATCTATCCTACTTAGATTGTTACTTGCCTTCAGGGTTGATTCTCGCAGAATTCTCTTAAGTCAGGGTCTCTACCTTTGGTAGGGGCAATCTAAGGGCCTTTTTAGGATGTCTAGATCCCAAACTAAACCATGTGCAAGTTGACCTTAAAAGCCTACCGGTACTAGGTCAGCCAATTTTAGAGACCTTAAGAGCATAACCTATAGGACACAAGGAGCAGAAACCCCCCCCCCCCCACATTGCATGCATTGCATATAATTTCTTCTATTATCACGATAACTTGTTTACTAATCCTCTTTCCTTTTCTTTTTTTTCTAGCAAAGATTATCGTTTGTACTTTTTCTTCAAAAACAAACAAACTTTTCAAAATGGCATCAGAACATGTAACGGCCTTTTATGCCCCTACAAGCTTGGCCATCACTGGAATAAGAATCCAAATCAAGGTCCAAGCCAATGCAGTAGATGACCTAATCAAGATGAGGGAGTACTTTCCAGGGGACGAACTTAGAAAGTTCCGAGGCCGATATGGGGATATCTTAGATCTTTTGGATATAAAAATCATGGAAGAAGCATTACAAGCTCTCCTTCAATTTTGGGACAACAAACTGAGAGCTTTCGTGTTCCCCAATTTTATGCTATCCCTAGTATCCGAAGAATACGCTGGGCTATTGAGAAACCCTCTCCTCTCCATAAGTCAAGTATACAGGTTTTCAGGGATTCTCCCAACCTAAAAGGAGGTCTCTGATTTACTCGGGGTTCCAGAAAAGAAGGTCATCATGAGGAACCATGCCCATCGGGGGGAATCTCTCCACTAAGTTCCTCTTGGAACACATGGAGGCAATGAGGAGAAAAGGAGATTGGATAACTTGCTCTGTCAGTCTATGGACTTGTTCTCTTCCCCACCACACTTGACGTAGTTAACTTGTCCTCTATTGGGGTCTTCTTGGCTATCGAGAGATATGGAATAAATCTTCTGCCTGCTATCCTAGCAGAAACAGTAGGTTCCCTTACCTATTGTCAGGCAGGGAAGGGAAAGAAATTACAGTATTGTATTCAACTCCTCACGGTCTGGCTGGCTAACCATATCTTTGGCAAAGGGTATTCTACTGGAGGAATTCTGGAAGTAGGTCACCACCCCTTCGAGATTTCTCTCGACGAGAGGGTCTTTGATTATACGATTCCGAATCACAAGGCCCCGTGGGGTCAGAATGGTGGATACACTTCTTTGCTCAGGTCAAAGAAAAATATGTCCGTTGGAAATTGGTCTGGTGGCTAAGTGAGGAGGTGTTATACAGTTGTGGTCCGTTCCTCAACGTGCCACTGGTAGGACCAAGATTTGCGGCTAACTACAATCCATCCTTGGCACATACCCAAATGACGTTTCGTCAAGACGTGCCCGCGGAAGAATTGGTGCGCCCATTTTTACATTCTCTCAGGGGACCTAATTCTATACATGGCATTACCATTTCGAGAGCGTGGGATTATATGCGTTTCAAAGGGAAAGCTAAGTTGGGAAGCCGAGGGCTTGCACCAACAAATGACTTTAGGGTCTGGCTGAGAGAAAGAATCAACGACAAAGTAGTGGAGAGGTTTGTGCCGTTAAACCCTCTCCTAGGGAATGATCAACTGAAGATCGAAAAAGCCTTAAAAAGAAAGATTGATGAACACAAAGACGCATTGGAGAATCTCGAAACCTAAAGGCATAGAAAAATGAAGGCTATCCGCGAAGCAGAGAGGGAATACATCAGGGTGAGGGCATACAGTGAAAATGTTCGTAAGAATTCTCCTCTTCTAATCGAAAATAGGAACCTCAAGGAGACAAATTATAACTTGAAAGATGAGTTAGCTAAAAAAGAAAGAGAATGGGGGGGGGGGAACACATGAACGCTGAAATCCAAATCAAGGAATCTAGAGTACAAGCAGTAGAGGCCCGTGTCAGAGAACTGGAGGCCCATAATCAGGGGTTGCAGGCTCAGTTACTCAATTACAACCCGAATACTCAGGAACAACTTAATAGGGCCTTGCTCCAGATACATGCCATGAGTCTGGCAATAGAAAGCCTGCAAGAAAAATGCAAGGCAAGGGAAGAAGTTATGAAAGAACTGGAAAAGGAGGTAGAACCGTGGAAAAATGATGCAATTCGACTGCATAACAAGATCAAACAAATGGCTCGATTAATCAATATGTATGTCCCGTCTTTCATTGACGCCTTTAAAAAGGTTGAATGGCGAATCAACTTGCCTCATGTCCCGCCCGAGCTGGAAGAACTCATAGTATTCGGCTGTATTTTAATCAACAAGTGGAACGCGATGCTAAGCATGTAGCATAGGATAAAAGGCCGGGATAGGTGCATGATAGGCCCATAGCTTTCATAGCACCTTATCAACTTTTCCCATCATTGAATTCTATATTTATGAATGGGAATAAGGATGTTCTGATCGCCATATTAATAAAACTTGCAATTTTTCTTATTTATGTTGTGTTCCAATATTCTTCTGTTTCGTTTTCTGTTTTATAATAAAATGGGCTTACATTAATATCAGTAAAAATGGCACATAAAATCCACCCAACCAAGAAACCAGAGAATGCTCGCACTTAGTTGGAGGAAAAAAGGAACGCATTAGATAGACAAGAATTGGAGTTCCTCAGACAAGAAAACAAGATCATCAAGGCAGAAATGGCAGCACAAAGGCGCTTGCATCTAAAAAAAGGGAAGGAACTCCGCCAACAGGCATAAAAGTATTACCTGGAATCACTCGAGAACGAGCGACTGGCGTTCAGTTTCTGCTGCGAATACTGCGAGATGTGCTGTTGGGTAGATCTGGCCAAACTCCAGAGGTTGTATTGAAGAACAGGCAGAAAAAGAAGCTGCCAAGAAGTAGATTCTAGAGAGAAATGTATGAAGACTCCTCATAGGAAACAATGTTAGGAGGAGCATACTTAAGTAATATTTCAATAAATGAATAAAGTTTCCTATTTTATCTCTGTTCTGTGTCTCTCGTTCTCCCGAAAGCTCCAAGTTGATTAGCTATGATGACTGCATGATGAACGTAGTTCTCATAGCAAGCTATCAACCTTCCTCCCCTATTGGGTATTTTAACTCATAGAGGGACTGAAGGGGGATTTTGGGTGCTAAATTACTAATATTAACAAAATAACCCAACTCAAAGATGAATTTAAAATTACTAAAGGGATTTGTTCTTATAGGCTTTTCAAGATAGCGCAATCAAGTCACCAATATTTCACTCGAACTCGAAAAGCGCAAATGGAATCCCAAGCAGCTAAATCCGTAGCAAAGATAGCAGAAACGGAGAAAAGTTTCGACATGACTAAGTCCCAAGTGGCTACTTTGAACGACAAGATGGACCAAATACTGGCCTACTTAGCCGGAAGCCAACAAGAGGAAGGGGAAGGCTCAGATAAGGCCTCCAAAGGAAAGAAGATCCCTCAGGTTATAATTCCTGAAAATCGAGAGGAGGAATATGTGGAGGAAATACCTGTGGAAGAATCACCCAAGGTTAATGAATCTAAGACGAACGAGGGGGTCTCTATCAACGTGGCTGCAGTCATGGCTGCCCTAAAAGCCCAACAAGACAAGCAGAACCAAGAGAAGGAAGACGGGGACACAATTAAACAACAAATAGAGAAAGAAGTGAGTCGTGTACTCAGAATCGCCACAAGGGTTGAAGATGAAGACGAGGTGGTCTTGTTCAGCTTCCCCAAGATTCAAATTCCCCCCAAAGTCAAGCTCCCACTTTTTGAAAAGTACGACGATTTGTCAAACCCAGACCATCATGTCAAGGGGTATTGTTCCACCATGGCAACATATAGCTCTGAACCAGCATTCTTGCTTCCTCACTTCCACAATAGCCTGAAAGGAGCCACGTACAAATGGTTCATGAGACAAGAGAATGAGACCATGAAGTCATGAGCCACTATGATAAGAGCGTTCCGCAATAATTTTAAGCACAATATCCATAGTGAGATGACTAGGGAAAGCATGGTAGCTCTGAAAAGGAGGAGTAATGAAACCATCTGGTAATACGCTTCCAGATGGAAGGAAGCTTCAGTAGATGTCCAACCCCCATTGAATAAAAGAGAGACTTGCCGTTACTTCGTCAAGGTGCTGGGTGACCAGCTTATGAGGTTTTGGCAATCCTGCCACACCAAGATTTTGCGGACTTGGTCACTATAGGAGAGGACATTGACGCGAGAAGTATGGAGGTACCTCCACCTAAAAAGAGCTTTACCCCTAATTATGGAAAAAATAAGGAAGAAGGCACAAACTTTGTACAGAATACCCCAAAAACATTCTCAGTCAACGCTGTGGGGAATTTAGGGACTTCCCAACAGAACCAGATGCAGAAAAACAACAATAGGGTGAACAACCAGGATAGAGATTTGCCTGAGCTAGGCCTTACGCGGACCAAACTATTCGAGCACCTGAAAGAACACCAGATGATGTGTGCTCAGCCAGGAAAGACCTGGGAACCTCCGTACCCGGCCTGGTATAAATCAGAGTTGTCTTGTGTATACCACCAAGGCACTAAAGGGCATTCAATTGACACATGCAACCACTTCAAAACACACGTCCTACAAATGATAGATGCAGGATGGATTAACCTCCCGAATATCACTAAGAACCCCTGGCCTGAGCATGGGGCAAACACCATAGAGAAGGAAGAATGGACAAGCAAGGAGTTGGCGCAGCTGTCTTTCTCTCTCGAGCAAATCTATAAAGCTCTTGCTAAGGCGGGCCATGTATCGTGCCTCAAAGAATACGATGCATTTTCTTGCTATTATCTTCAGACCAACAACCATCCTACTAATGGGTGTAAGCTTTGAACAAACAAGAACAACAATACATGGGCCTGGGGATCATAACAGTAAAAAGAGGAAAACGTGAGATTCAAGTATGTGCGGCCTCTAACAAGGAAAAGAAAGCGCTACTATTTACTCTCAAGGTCCCCAATACGGGACCTCCAGCACAAGTCTCAAAATCTTCACCCCTTTTCACCATCAAAAAGCCTAGTCCGCCAAATGTGACACGCCCACAAATGACCATCTACCCACCAAGGCCCACACCCTATAACTCCAAAAAGGCAGTACCTTGGAGGTACCAGGCGATTGTAGAAACCGGAGAAACAAAGGAAGAAATGGGAAAAACGCTCGAAAATACTAGTGCTACCCTGGGCAGGGATTTACCAGAGGTGGGAGATTTTACGGGAGAAACATATCAGGAGCACTGAAAGAGACTCTTGATACAGAAAAGGAAAACGGCCCCGAAAATCCCTAGAAAAAGAAGAGGCGAATTTCGAGAAAGAATTTTTGAGCATAGTTAAGAAAAGCGATTATGACATCGTAGACCAGCTGAGGAAAACTGCATCTAGAATCTCTATGCTGGGCCTCATGTTAAATTCTGATGGACATCATCAAGCCCTCCTGAAGGCATTAGGTGACACACATGTCCCGAAGGAAATCACGCCAGAGAAAATGGTGAATTTGGTAGACGCTGCCAGGCATGCATCTATCCTTTCTTTCTATGAGGAGGAAATTTGCCCAGGCATGAAGGCCTTACACATCACTGTAAAATGCTATGGCTTCAGAATAGCAAAAGTCCTCATAGATGGAGGATCTGCCCTGAACGTCTTGCCAGTTGCTACCTTTCAGCAGATTCCGGTGGAATCAACACGGATCGATGCGAGCAACATGATCGTTCGGGCTTTCGATGGAACCAGGAGGGAAGCCATGGGATGAGTCACCCTCCCAATTGAGATAGGGCCTTTCACCTTCGACATTTCATTCCAACTCATAGAGGTCGATGCAGCCTATACCATGCTATTGGGGAGGCCTTGGATCCATGAGGCTAAAGCCGTGCCCAACACTCTCCATCAAAAAATCCAGTTCCTCAAAGAAGGGAGAGTCATCACCATTAAAGGGGAGGAAAGTATGCTGATAAGTCATCCCTCTCTCGTGCCTTTCATCGACAGTGCTTAGCAGGCTCTGGAACCTTCTTTTCAGGGATTCGAAATAGAAGGACGATCTAAAGAAACTTTCCAAATCAACACTGTAGTCACTAAGATCATGGCAAAGCAGGGCTACCAACAAGGGCGTGGCTTGGGTCCCATGCTGGCTGGAATACCACGGTGCGTCGAACCAAAAGAACGAGAAGCTCTGGTCGGGCTAGGCTACACTGAGACAACGCAAAGCAAGGGTAGCCAAGGAGAATATCTTCCTCTTTCCCAACGATTCGTGCCTGCCAAAATAGCCGGGGAAGACGGCCATGTCTTAGCCATTGAAGAAGAAGAAGCAGGGAGCAACAGTCCTCTCATATGGCGCGCGGCCGAAGGAGCTAGTCTAGGGAACTTGGAAGCAAACTGGGTCTTACCAATCAATAGTTCCAAGTAAAGCACGAATTGTAATTGGTCTAAAGCTGAGCTCTAAGCTTAGATCAATAATACACCTATGAGCTTATCTGTTGCTATTTATCAACTTTTCAATAAAAATGTCTTGCATATTTTACTAAAAGGTAGTTCGTATGTGCTTCTTTCTATCCCTCTTCTTCGCTTCTTAATTCATGTCTTTCTTTACCCTTAGGGAATTAGCATTCTCCGAGACTCCACCCAATTCGGCGGTTCCTGGTTTTTATGAATATCGGGATAATGAACATATGCAAAATGAGAATGACTCTGATGATGAGGAGGCCTCTCCTGTCTTCGCCAAAACAGTCGAATTTGATGAAAAAGGAATAGTCCCACATCAAGAAACAATTGAACTCGTAAACCTGGGGACTGAAAAAGAAAAAAGGGAAGTAAAAATTGTGGATAATCCGAAGAGGGAGGAATTGGTTTCTTTATTAAAAGAGTACTCAGATGTGTTCGCATGGTCATATCAAGATATGCCCGGGCTCGATTTAGCGATTGCATCTCACAAAATACCAACATTCCCTCATATGGAACCAAAGAAACAGAAATTAAGAAGCATGAAACCCGATATGTCCCTCAAAATAAAGGAAGTACAAAAACAATGGGATGCCGGCTTCCTGGAAGTATCAGTTTATCCAGAGTGGATGGCCAACATAGTACTTATCCTTAAGAAAGACGGGAAAGTCCGAATGTGTGTCGACTATAGGGACCTGAATAAGGCTTCCCCCAAAGATGACTTCCCACTTCCACACATTGATGTCTTGGTAGATAACACAGCTGGAAGTTTCTGCTACTCATTCATGGACGGGTATTCGGGCTATAACCAGATACTCATGCACCCCGAGGATAAGGCCAAGACTACCTTCATCACACAATGGGAAACCTACTGTTATAAAGTAATGCCATTCGGACTCAAGAATGAAGGGGCGACTTACCAGCGGGCTATGGTGGTACTATTCCACGACATGATCCACAAAGAGGTAGAGGTCTACGTGGACGACATGGTGGCCAAGTCAGCAGAAGGGGAAAGTCATGTTAAGGTCCTAAGAAAGTTATTTGACAGGCTTCGAAAGTTCAAGCTACGACTTAACCCCAACAAGTGTGTTTTTGGGGCCCAGTCCGGCAAGCTCCTCGGATTTATCGTGAGTCGAAAAGGAATTGAAGTCGATCCTGAAAAAATCAGGGCCATTAGGGAAATGCCACCCACACCACAGAGAAACAAATACGGAGTTTCCTAGGCAAGGTAAACTACATTGCCCGTTTCATACGTAACTTGACAGCCACATGCACTCCTCTTTTCAAACTCCTCAAGAAGAATCAATCGCTAGAATGGAGCGCAGAATGTCAACTAGCATTTGATCCGGTAAAGGAGTACCTCACCAACCCGCCACTATTGGTACCTCCTACACCGGGAAGTCCCTTAATGTTATACTTAACTGTCCTAGAGGAATCCATAGGAGCCATCCTAGGACAATACGATCCCGCAACAGGAAAAGAGCAAGCAATCTACTATCTAAGCAAGAAGTTCGACCCAAATGAGTCACGGTACTCCCTGGTCAAAAAGACATGCTGCGCTCTCGCATGGACAGTACGGTGACTAAGGCACTACATGCTCTATTATGAGACATTCCTCATATCGCGAATGGATCCAATCAAGTACATTTTTGAAACCCACACGTGTCAGGACGAGTCTCCAAATGGCAGGTGATATTAACAAAATATGACATTAAGCATGTCACTCAAAAATCTGTCAAAGGAAGTGCCATAGCAGATTACCTCGCCAAAAATCCAATGGATGAGGAACATGTCTCAGATTATCAATTCCCAGACGAAGGGTTAAATGTCATAGAAGAAGAATCTCACACGAAGACCTGGGAGATGTTCTTTGATGGGACAGTCAATGTCTTTGGAAACGGGATCAGAGATGTCCTCATATCTCCGGAAGGGAAACAATTCCCAATCGCAATCAGGCTAGATTTCGAGTGTACCAACAACATGGCAGAATACGAAGCTTGTATTTGTGGATTACAGGCTGCTATAAGACTAAGAGTCGGAAAAATATAGGTCTTCGGCGATTCTGTATTGATAATTTACCAAATCAAGGGGGAATGGCAGACCAAGGATCCAAAATTGATCCCATATCAATAGTTTCTCACAGAATTAACATGCCAATTTGAGTCCATAGAATTTCATCACTTGCCGAGATGTAAGAATTCGTTCGCTGACGCCTTAGCTACCTTGGCAGTAATGCTTGACACCAACTGCGGAGTCCTTCTCCAACCAATCAGGCTGGAGTATAGAAGGACAGAAATTCACTGCTCAATGATCGAACAAGAGCCCGACGGTCTCCCTTGGTTTCACGACATTCAAACGTATATGGAGAAACAAGAATATCTAGAGGGAGCCAATGAAAACAAAAAAAGGACTCTCCGGTGATTAGCTATGGGATTCTTCCTTAGCAGAAAGACGCTATACAAGAGGAGGCCAGACGGAGTGTTACTTCGCTGCGTGGAAGCATATCAAATTTTGGCCGAAATACATGAAGGAATATGCGGGACCCACTCCAACGGGCACACTCTGGCTTGCCAAATCCAAAGGATGGGATATTTTTGGATGACACTCGAAAGCGATTGCATTGAGTACGTCTGCAAGTGCTACAAGTGCCATGTTTATGCAGGCAGAATCAATGCTCCTTCTATAATGCTTCACAATTTGACTACCTTATGGCCTTTTTCTATGTGGAGAATTGATATTATCGGTCCCATAAATCCAAAAGCGTCAAATGGTCACCGCTTCATCCTAGTAGCAATCGATTATTTCACCAAATGGATAGAAGCAAATTCTTACACCAAAATCACACAAAAAACGTTTGTGCGATTCCTGAAGGCCAATATCATTTCCAGATATGGAGTCCCGGAAAGGATAATTATTGATAATGGGAATAATCTAAACGGGACCGAGGTGCAAATGATATGTGAGGAATTCGGGATAAACCACCACAATTCAACACCATACCACCCCCAGATGAATGGTGCGGTTGAGGCGACCAATAAAAATGGGAAAAAGATCATCAAAAAGATGACTACAACATACAAAGATTGGCATGAGATGCTCCCTTTTGCCTTGTTGGGATACCGCACTACTGCTCGCTACTCAACTGGGGCTACCCCTTTTTCATTAGCCTACAGCGCTGAGGCAGTCCTACCCACAGAAGTACAAATCCCCTCTTTGCGAATCATCACAGAAGCCAACATTGATGAAGACCAGTGGGTGCAAAGCCGATACGATCAAATTAGCCTAATTGACGAAAAACGCTTAAGAGCCATATGCCACGGGCAGCTCTATCAAGCAAGGATGGCCCGAGCCTTTAACAAAATGGTGCAACCTCGTTCGTTTGAAGAAGGAGACTTGGTAGTAAAAAAGATTTTACCAAACCAGAACGATCCAAGAGGAAAATGGGCCCCAACATATGAGGGACCATTCAGGGTCAAGCGCGTATTTTCGGGTGGCGCACTTATCCTAGAAGACCCAAACAGGGGGGAATATGGTCGGTTAGTTAACTCTGACTTCGTCATGAGGTTTTACGCCTGAGAAGATTACTTCTGAAGAAAGACATTTGAAATTGCGTATGTTTTGCATCCTAGTAAATATCATGGAATCACTGGGAATCGTCCTTCATGCATTTCTCGAAAGCCGCTGAAAGTTTCTAGGGGTTCTTAAACTTTGAAAAATGTTCCAACTTTGACTCATGAATATTAGAAAGAGAATTATTCCTTCAATAAAGTCGCTTTACCTTTTTCCTTTGCCATGCAAGTCGTATACTATTGCATTGTTGATTTGAAACAATAGATTGATAAATATGTGTTAATTCTATAATTCTTGTCTTACCCATGAATGATCGTTCGACTTAGATAAGAGGAAAGCGACTCAGTAACATTGGACTACTCTCAAAATCACCCAGTAGAAAGGGAAGCTTGTTATTCCTATTAGAGCTAGAAAGCTCTCAGAGAGGCTAATCACTTTTCTAGAGAATATTTGATTAGAAGGTATTTCCAATCCAACAGTTATTTACGGCGCTGCATAATGCGCCAAAAAAATTCAATATTTCTACCAAGTCTCGCCAATAAGTGTTACGAGATATAGCCCCCATGGAATCCTACCAGTGAGTGTTCTAGGATTCAGTATCCTATCCCGCCAGTGACTGTTTTCGGGGTTGGATACGGGAATCAATATCCCACCGAGGAGTGTTTGGGGATAACGATACCCACATTTTTTACCAAATCTCGCCAGTAAGTGTTACGAGATCTGGCCCCATTGAATCCTACCAATGAGTGTTCTAGGATTCAGTATCCTATCCCGCCAGTGAGTGTTTTCGGGGTTGGATACGGGAGTCGATATCCTCCAAGGGGTGTTTAGGGATAACGATACCCACATTTTGACCAAATCTCACCAGTAAGTGTTACGAGATCTGGCCCCATTGAATCTTACCGATGAGTGTTTTAGGATTCAGTATCCTATCCCGACAGTGAGTGTTTTCGGGGTTGGATACAGGAGTGGATTATCCTGCCAAAGAGTGTTTGGAGATAACGATGCCCACATTTTTTGTCAAATCTCGCCAGTAAGTGTTACGAGATCTGGCTCTCACCTGGGATGGAGTCTTGCCGATAAGAATTTAAGGCTTAGTACTTCGTCCCCCAAAAAAAATCGCGACGCGACATAAAATGGAAAAGCCGAGATGGGTTCCCAGAGTCGCGACAGAAAGAACATGGGAGTTGCGACGGATAAACGCGTCACGAACCAAGTCAGCGTCGCGATGGGCGTTGCTAGGTGTCGCGACGAGTGAAGTGGCATCTCATGACTGGAGGCGAGAAGCGGTCTCATTAATGAGCCGTTGCGACGGGCTACCTATGTGTCGCGACGGTTCTAGACGAAAAAGATTTTTAAGGAAAACCCGTCGCACTCAGAATGCCACAGCTCCACTTCCTTTCTCTCGAAATCTCTAACAACCTCACTCAAAAATAAACCAGTTAGAAGAAGGTTCTCAAGGTCCCCTCCACATCAGTCTCCATCTCGGGCCCCGTATCCACAAGGTAAGTAAAAGCATAAGGGGTCGCGACGGTATCATAAACCCGTCGTGACCCCCTTTTTCTTTTTATCTTCCCGTCGCGACGGATAATTACTTCCGTCGCGACGCCTCAATGGGTTGTGCTGCCCTGTTCTACCCATCGCGACCCGAATTACTCATAGGGGCATTTTTTTAGGGTATTTGATTATTTTCTAGTACTAACCCTAAGTTTATCCTTTTAGGAAAATGGTTCACCAGAAGAGATCTCGTACTGCTGCCTCTTAATCGTCTCAGCCTCCCGTGAATCCTGAGCGTTACCGAGTTGCTATCCAGGCCAGGTCATTGAATCCCGAGCGGAGCATGGAGTGGTTAGAGGTAAGCCCCTCGTTCGTAGAGGGTGTTGAATTTTATGGCCTCCGCGACCTGCTAAAGGTCACAAATCAGAGAAACGTCCCTCTGGTGTATCAGTACCATGTGGGATATGCCAGCACGCGGAGCCGTGCATTTATACTCAGGGACTGCGCTCTTCTAGAAGTGACACCACAACACTTCGCTGAGATGTACAATTTGAGGATGGAGCCTAACTGTGTCTTCATGCAGACTCTAACAGGGGAATACCCAAAGGTGGAGATTGCAACGGCTCTCACTTACCCGGGACAGGACACGTGGGAGTCCAGCAGTTGTGGGCTTAAGAGGAATGGCACCTACCACATGACCAAGAATTGGCAGAACTACCTCACCGGCAACGTCATCCCGGTAAAGCACAGGGAGTCCCTGAGCAGGAAACTGAGCATCCTCATCTACCTCATCATGAAGAGAGCGCCGCTCTGCTTCCCAACCATTATGTGTAGGGAATTCCACAATAATGTCAACGATGTCAGGCTGGAGCTTGGATATCGAGGCTCCCCTACCGCCATCGCCTTCCCCCACTTTCTTACTGCCTTCTGCGAGCGCTTCCAGGTTACCCGCCGAGCACTAGACTACTTCAAGGTGGCCACTACCTACTACATGAAGGCTGATCAGAACATGGCAGATTTCCCTGACCATCAGGATTTGGACTAGGCAAACATCCTCCTAGAGAACCCGGAGCCGCAGCCGGCGGCACAGTAGAGGCAGCAACAACCACATCAGGATCATCTCCAAGGGCAAGCCGTCCCTGCAGGATTCGAAGCAGGGCGTATTGAGGCTATAACTCGAGAGGTCCAGGAACAAAGAGGGGAGATCCGACAACAGGAGCAAGACATAAAGGGGTTACGAGAGGATATCCGTGGGCTACAAGGAGGAATGCGATCTCTTTTGAGACACTTCCACCTGTTTGAGGATGTTGTCCCGGAACCCTTGCCTAGGGCACGCTCCGAGAGCAATGGAGATGGCAGCGGTAATGAGTAGGGTGAAACCATTTAGAGACCATAGGATTTTATTCAGCTTTATTCCCCTGCATTTTGTACCCCAAAAAACAAAAATAATGATATATGACGAAGCTCAGTTTCATTTTGTTTCTTTACTTATTCCTTTAAAATGTTAAAAGAAAAGTAAAGAGGGGACTCTGTGAACACCTCACTTTGTCTGGTCAAGCAAATAGAGTAAATAGAGTAATAAAATGAAAGAAAATAGGAAATAATGAAAAGGGTAAGTAAAATGTAAATAAATAAATAAAAATGTTAAGGGTGTCGCGACGAGCTACATCACCCGTCGCGACTCCCTCCCTGGTAAAATACCGTCGCGACGGGTATGGCAGGCGTCGAGACGCTCGTGGGAAATCAATCAAGAATCAATCAATGATCCGTCGCGACGGCCCTTGCATTTATGATAAGATCAAGAACATATCTGTGGGATACTCGTCACGAGGGCAAGTGGTACCCGTCATGACGATAATGCCATTAATGGCCGGATTTGTTTCCCAGAATGGCTCATTTTGACTCACTATAAATTGAGCTCCGTTTCACAGTCCAGAGGACGGAAAAATTACGAATTAGAGGGCCGGAAGTAAGAAGCAAGAAGCAAAGAGGTAGAATACATGATATGAGTGATATTTTAATCTTTATTTAACTATTCATACTCATTGGATTGGTGCGAAGCCATTTTTCTTCTTTTACAAATATATTCCCCACGGCTTGTGACCCATCAGTGTTGGCATTCCATCCAACATTTGATCCACACACCCCAAAAGTATTCTCCCACTCTTTTTTTTCCTCCTTTTTCTTTCTCTGAAAAACTAAAGGGGTTGTGACAGATTCTTACCTCCGTCGTGCCCCCCCAGTAGAGGGTCCGTTGCGACGCTTTCCCCTATGCATCGCGACAGGCTCCGTTGCACAACAGAGGGTCGCGACGGTAAAGGATACCCGTTGCGATCCCCTATCTTTTGGGGATAAATTTGTCTAATTAATTATTTACTTGGTAAGGAGACATTTTATAACCTAGTGCCACCAAGAGACCTTCGTCTTTATAGGAGCACTAGCCTACACGCCATCTGGGTATCATGCCTGATGAGCTCTCACACATGCACCTTTTTATATTCTTGATTGGTTGTATGGTAGATAGGTACCAAAAGGCGTTGGCCTCTTTAGGTACGTTGCACTGGGAGGCCATCTGAGTATTCACTTGATGAGTCTCCCTCCACTCACACACTTGTATGTCACAGGAACTACGTGGGCTTTGATCCCCCATTGTGGGTACATAGGCCCTAGGCTTTCATCTTAGGTCAAGCCCTCCCTCTTTCTTTCCTCAGTTTCCCCCATGATTGTATATATTTTCAAGGCCAAACAATTTTAATATTAATTTTTAGGGTAAACTGTCTTCGGACGGGGGAAGAAGGGTGCCTAACACCTTCCCTTCATCTCAATCAGACTCCCGAACCCAATATTTTGTGAAAATTCATTTTACCCCATTTTTGAACTTATTTTTCTTTTTCCAAATTTTGATTGAAAATTTGATGGCGACTCCCGTCGAAGGCTCAGTCTTCACAACTGGACATTGTCTTCACATGTGAGTTGATTAATTTATTAGCATCGTTGCTGCATTTTCACATGCATCCATTTGGATGACATTTGCATGATACTTCCGTAAGTCATGAAGTGATTATTGTGCGATGATTGCATAGTACTTGTGATTTTTACATTCGTGTTTCCATCTGGCATGATTTTTGCACTTATAGCCATATGGTATTAGCATAAGCATTTGCATGATCTACATATGCATAAATATATTTATCACTTGCTAAACCCAAGAAAATTGGAGCAACAGGAAATGCATGTTTTGCATAAACCCTCTTATCACCTGCTAAATCCAAGCAAGTTAGAAAAGCAGGAAACACATGTTGTCCATGATTTTTAAGACCTGCTAAACCCAAGCAAGTTGGAAGAGCAGGAAAAATATGATTGCTAAAGATTTTGGACCTGCTACCTAAGTAAGTGGGAGGAGCAGGAAAAACTTGTTTTGTGTAATCTTTGGGACCTGCTAAACCCAAGTAAGTTGGAACAATAGGAAATGCATGCTTTGCATAAATCCTTTTAGACCTGTAATACCCAAGCATATTGGGAAACATGAAAATTTTTAAATCACCTATGATACCCGGGCATATTGGGAGACAGGGGAAATCTTTTAATCACCTGCTTAACCCAAGCAACTTGAGAAGCAGGAACATTTTTAATCACCTGTGCAGTTCAGGCAAGCTGGGAAGCAGGAACCTTTTAATCACCTGTGAAGTCCAGGCAAGCTGGGAAGCAGGAAAATTTTTAATTACCTGTGAAGTCCAGGCAAGCTGGGAAGCAGGAAAATTTTTAATCACTTGAGAAGTCCAGTCAAGCTGGGAAGCAGGAAACTTTTTTTAATCACCTGTGAAGTCCAGGCAGGCTGGGAAGCAGGAAAATTTTAATCACCTGCGAAGTCCAGGAAAACTGGGAAGTAGAAAACTTTTTAATCACTTGTGAAGTCCAGGTGAGCTGGGAAGCAGGAAAATTTTAATCACCTATGAAGTCCAGGCAAGCTGGGAAGCAGGAAACTTTTTAATCACCTATGAAGTCCAAGCAAGCTGGGAAGTAGGGAAAATCGTTTTAGTCACTTGAACTTTATTTCTTGTGGTGATTAGTTTTTGGTGTTCATAGAAAGCCATTGACAATCTGAAACCCATAATTTTTGGGATTCTTTCCTTCCAAGAATTCCATAGGGATCAGATTCCGTCGATGAGTGTTTCGGGATTTGGCACCCATAAATTTTGGGAATTCTTGCCCGCCAAGAATTCAGTAGGGATCAGATTTCGCCGATGAGTGTTTTGGGATCTGACATCCATAATTGTAGATTTTTCCATAAGGGGTCAGATTCAGCTGATGAGTGCTTCGGGATCTGACACATAATTTTTTTAGATTCTTGCCCGCCAAGAATTCTGTAGGGATCAGATTCCGCCGATGAGTGTTTGATGATTTGACACCCATAAATTTTGATTTTTCCATAAGGGATCAGATTCCGTCGATGAGTGTTTCGGGATCTGGCACCCATAATTTTTAGGGATTCTTGCCCGCCAAGAATTCTATAGGGATCAGATTCTGCTGGTGAGTGTTTCAGGATCTGACACCAATAAATTTTGGGGATTCTTGCCCGCCAAGAATTTCGTAGGGATCAGATTCTGCCGATGAGTGTTTCGGGATCTGACACCCATAATTTTTGGGGACTCACGAGCCCCGCTATAAGATTATTTATGGCGTCCAAAATTACAATAGAAAATCTAAAAAGCTGAAGTAGATTTTTTTTGGAGCAGACTTGGGAATACCATTTCTCATTATTTTCATGTTTTGGGGTGCATGATCGAGCAGATTTTCTTAAGAGTTTTAGCATGAATTAGTTATCCCTCCAGCTAACAACGCTCTGACTCCTCGATGGGGCTCGCCATCACGATGCAACTGGAGGACTCTACACACCTCGAGTGGACATTTCGGGTGCCGAAGATGAGGGCGATGATGAGTCATAGCACTGTTGGCTTTAGACTTTTTCTAGTATGAGCATTAGATTTCTTAGGGCTATGCTTACACTATTCTAGGCTTTGTTTGTTGATTCATTTTACACACTTTTGACCCCCGAACAAAATAGGAGTCTATTTTTGTCTTCACTTGTCCTCCCTCTCCTCCTTTCTCAGTAAAGCATTCGGGAGAAAGGCAAGTAAAGAGGGGAATTTGTAGACAACCAATTTTGTCCGAACTTTTTAAAATTATTGAATGAATAGGGGTACAGGTAGGATCAACCCACAATCCCAAGGATTGTGAGGTGGAAAGATCCTAGAGAAGATAAGTCTGGTTGAATGTCAAAGCAAAAGACGAAAAGAGTCATTTGATGTTGAAATTTTGGCAGTAGATGAAGATTCGATCACTGCAGTTTCATTCAAAGTCTTTTGGCTTTGGGACTTGTTCAGTTGTAGAGTATGAAAAATCCTTGAAAACGAACATAAGATTTGTGCGAATCGGGTATCGAGCGAAAGAGAAATGGGTCCGGGAAAAGGTTTAGATGAGGGACGAAGGTCTTTTATAATTAAAATCTGGAAATCGTCAAAGATTTGATCACCAAGGTTTCATCTTAAGTCGGATGGACCCAAAACTTGTTTCGTTGTGTAGAGGACGAAAACTCCTTGAAAACGGACATAAACTTTGCACAAATTGGACACCGGGAAGGCAAGAAAAAGGCTCCCGAAAGAAGGGGTCGCGACCCCCATGTTATGGATTACGTCCCTCTGTTATAGGTCACCACCCCCTGTTTATGGGCCGCGACCCCCCTGAAAATTCAAAAAAAAAAATCAAAATTTCTCCTGTGTTTTCTTTGGTTCTTCCCCTACACATAAATTAGGGTTTATGGGTTACGACCCCATGGATTGTAGGTTGTGACCCTCCTCGAAAATCACAATTTCCACGATTTCCTCCTGCGTTGATTACCGAATCAAGAGGGGGTCGCGACCCCATGGATTGTAGGTCGCAACCCCTAGCCCTTTAATGCATTAATGCCTAGATTCAATTTTCCTTTTATATGACCCTGGAACTCACTATAAATACTGAGTCCCATCACTTATCAAAGACCGGAAATTCTTGATCTGAAAGGCCATCAAATTACTGTAGGCTAAGGTAAATATTCCCCTATTTTGATTGGCCCACACTCTTGTTTTACACTCCTTCTACTTAATCATATTCTTCCTTTTAAGACTATTGGATCTGTGAGGACTAGAGCCAGGCCTTGAGCCACTCTGAGGGTTGACCTAGATCCCCTCCGTGTCTTAGATCCGAGGTGTAGAACCCCCATTTCTTTTAATCTGCTTCTGTTTGAGTGAATGGGTAGTGACCCATGGTGCAGGGGTCACGACCCCTTTCTATGTTGAGCACCGATTCTTCTTTTATGTTTTTTGAAAATTGGCCATATGGGTCGCGACGTATTCTTTTATAAGTCGCGACCCCCATGTTCAGAAGCAGAGGGTCACGATGTATCTTTTAATACGTCGCGACCGCTTGACTTTTTAATGGCCTCGGGATTGTGAACTGAGGCCAAGGGTCGCGACCCATCCTTTTATGGGTCGCGACCCCCTGACTTTTAGGGGCAGAAGCATGTCTCATTTTCTTGCGTTTTATAAAAAAAATAATAATAAATGTATATAATTTATTTTACATAAACATGTGTAACCTAGTGCCACCAAGGAGCCTTTGCTTCTATAGGAGCACTAGTGTTCACGCCATCTGGGCGCGCTGCCTGATGAGAATTCACACACATACTTTTGTCAATTTTGTTGTTTGTTTGTAATGCATGGTAGATAGGTGCCAAGGGGCCTTTGTCTCTTTAGGCACATTGCACTGGGGGGCCATTTGAACCTTTGATTGATGAGCCTCCCCACACCAACACACTTGCATGCCACACAAACTACGTAGACTTTGATCCCTCTTTGAGGGTACGTAGGGCCTAGGCTCTTATCCTAGGTCAAGTCCATCTTTGTTTTCTTTCTTGTTTTGTATTCTTTTTCCAACATTTTAAGGCCAAACAATTTAAATACTAATTTTTAGGGTAACCATCTTCGAACGGGGGAAGAGGGGTGCCAAACACCTTCCCCTCATCTCAAACAGACTCCCGAACCCAAATATTTTTGAACCAATTTTCACTTAAATGTTCAAACCAATAATCTTCTTTTCCAAGCTTTAATGGAAAACTTGGTGGCAACTCTCATCGAGCGGGCGGTCTCCACAAGAGCAAGACACACGTCCTAGCTGCACACGGCCTTTACAGGTAACACTCCTGCCTAACGGCCACCATGGACATCTCCTCTTTGAACTACATGGACTTTGATCCCTCCACAAGGGTACCTAGGCACCTAGGTCTTCACCTAAGGACAAGTCCCCCAAGGTTACGACCCCTTGTGGTCCTTATTTAACATTATGCATTGTCTGAACAAAAAATGACAGTTACAGTTATATTGTGGCAATATATGTTGATTAGATTGGAAAAGTTGTTGTTATGGGACCCATCACCCATTTATGTCTACACTAAGAGAAAACAAGGGAATTGATGCCCCAAAGAGTTCAATGCCATATGATAAAGAAGCTAAAAATAAACTCACCAAGATAGTCCACGGTAAATCTTTGAGGGTCCTCGTTTATGGAGAAGATCATTATGATCGCTGTGTGGGATGGGAGATATATTTTGCAACATGTAATTGGAAATGACTGCGGTCACTACCATTGGGTCATCATGGATTGGTCTTTCGAGGTTTGTGAGGTCGAACGTGATAAGGTATCGCTTAGATTCTTCTTTTCTCTACATATGCTTCGAGGCATAGTTGAGGGCGAGTATGGAGCGTTCCACCCTTTTCTTATTTTGCAGTTGCGAGGTGGTTCCTTTCTGCAATTCGCCTGCAATGACGCTGATAACCCTGCGAGTAGGTGCTTGGTCGCTAGCCTCCCTTGGGTGTTTCGTATTAGTTCTGCTCTCCTCTTTGATATATCTGCCCAACTGTTCTTTACGGATCAGGTCCTCAATCTGATCTTTCAAGTGAATACAGTCATTGGTCTCGTGTCCGTAGTCTTTGTGGACCTGGAAATACTTGGATTTATCCACCGGCTTTCCAGTCTTCTGCCTCTATATTTGTGGGGGGAAACTAAGCATGTCCGAGTGGTAAATTTCCTTGAGGACCCCGACGTGGGACTTGTTGAGGGGAGCGTAGCTAGTGAACCGCCCTCTGGGAGGCGTTCAAGATCGCGGTGGTGAGCGCTTTCTGTTATTTTTCTCCTTGGGACTTTGGTTGTTTGTTGTTGTCTTCTCCCTCTTTTTCTTAGATAGCTCTAGGTCGGATCTACTTATTAGGAATTTTCTCATTTTGTGTTTGGCGATCTGGGCATTCTCCTCTTGGATGAACCAGCGTGGCCCATTAGTTCCTTCAAGGTAGAAACGGGGCACTTGTTGAGCTCCCCGTAGAATTGTTAACATCGGAGGCCTTTCTTAATGAAGAAGATTGCAACGGCATCTTGGAGACCTCTGCTTGGAGCGAGAGTTTGGTGAAGCGGGCTAGGAAGGCTTGTAAGGTTTCTCCTTCTTCCTGGTGGAAGCCAATAGAGGAATCCTCGTTTTTCTGGTATTCCTTGCTGCTGGCGAACTGGGTGAGGAACTTTTGCGCTAGTTGCTCGAAGCTGTGGATCGAGTTTGTGGGCAGTAGTGAAAACCACCTTAGGGCTGCTTCCTTTAAGGTCGAGGAGAAGACTCGGCATTGCTGATCGTCCATCATGCCGAGTATTGACATAGCCGAGTTGAAATTTTTGATGTGATCTCATGGATCATTCTCTCCACCATAAGGCTCTATATGAAAAGGCATCTTGAAACCCATGGGCACATGTTCGTTCATGACTTGCTGGGTGATGGGGTGCCTCCCTTTCCCTTGGAAGTCGAAACTGGACCAATGGTATTGTCCTGAGTGAGTAGACATGCCGTAGGGGGTGTATGGGTTGTAGGCTCCTGCCCAAGGCATGTGTAGATAAGAAGACCCCGGCGGATAGTTTGGGATAGGTGGCCAAGGATAATCCGCGGGCGAGCGCACTGCTTGGTCGGCGACCATTGTTGGCCCAGGTGGGATTGACGGCGGGGGAGCTGGTGCTGTTAGTGATGAAATCCCCGGACCCCGGCCACAGCCTATGGAAGATCTTGTGAGTATTTGCATAGACCAAGCAAATAACAGGAAAATCCGCATAGGAGCCCTCCTTGACCAAGCAGCCCGAAAGAAGTTCCAGGAGCTACTTACCAGGTACAGGGACGTATTCGCCTGGAGCGCCGCGGACATGCCGTGAATAGATCCCACACTCATATGTCGTTCCCTTAACATCACAAACGGTCTCGACGTCGTCCAGAAAAAGCAACACTTTGGCGAGGAAAGGCAGCGGGCGATCAACGAAGAAGTGCAGAAACTTCTCGACGCCGGGTTCATACGCGAGTCACAGTACCCCGACTGGCTATCAAATGTGGTTATGATAAAAAAGGCAAACTGGAAATGGTGGATGTGCGTAGATTTCACAAATATGAACAAAGCCTGCCCAAAAGACACCTATCCACTCCCGAACATAGACAAGCTAGTGGACAGAATAGCCGGGCACCGGATTCTGAGTTTCCTAGACGCCTTCTCAGGATACAATAAGATTCAGATGAACCCGAAAGATCAGGAAAAAACCTCCTTCATCACAGACAAGGGTGTCTACTGCTACAAAGTCATGCCCTTCGAACTGAAAAATGCAAGTGCCACCTACCAGATAATGATGAACATCATCTTCAGAGATCAGATAGGCCGCAACCTCGAAGTTTACATCGATGATATGGTGGTCAAATCCATGGAACTTGAACAACACTTGGCGCACTTGGAAGAAATCTTCCTAGTCTTACGGACGCACCAAATGAAGCTAAACCCGACCAAATGCGCCTTCGGCGTATCAGCGGGAAAAATCCTGGTATTCATGATCACACAAAGGGGAATTAAGGCTAATCCCGAGAAGTACGCATCCGTCCTCAACATGGAGCCACCTCGATCGGTGAAAGAGGTACAAAGGTTAAATGGGAGGTTAGCAGCCCTCAACAAATTCCTGTCAAGAATGGCTGACTGATGCCTTCCCTTCTACAAAATCCTGAAGACAGCACCAGCGATCCAATGGACCGAGCAGTGCGAAAAGTCTTTCAAGGACCTCAAGGTTTACTTAGGTAAACTGCCGGTGCTAGCAAAAGCAGTTAAAGGAGAAACCCTCGTACTATATCTAGCCACCATTGATCACGCTATAAGCTCGGCGCTGGTAAGAGAAGAAAGGGCCAAACAATTCCCGATTTACTACACAAGCCATGCTTTGCAGGGAGCCCAACTCAGGTACCAACGAGTGGAGAAGCTCGTACTCGCCTTCGTCCACTCGGCCAGAAGGCTTCGACCTGACTTCTAGCTGCACACGATCATGGTCCGAATTGCCCAGCCCCTGCGACAGATACTGCAAAAGCCAGACTTAACAGGGCGAATGACAAACTGGGCCGTCGAGCTATATGAATTCGACATCAAATATGAGCCCCGACGGGCGATCAAAGCCCAAGCATTGGTAGACTTTGTCGCCGAAATGACTCCGTCAGAATGCAATCAGGGAGACGCCCCGGCTTCAAACCATGACGAGACCTTTGAGCCACAGCCAGAAAAATCCCCATGGCTAGTCTACGTAGACGGCTCCTCGATCGGGAATTTCGCGGGCGCCGGCATTATAGCAGAGAGCCTCGACGGAATGAAGGTGGAACAAGCCCTACGCTTCATGTTCCCCGCCTCGAACAACCAAGCTAAATATGAAGAACTCATAGCTGGACTAGCGCTAGCTCACGACCTAGGCGCCTCAAAGGTCAAGCTATTCAACGACTCACAATTGGTGATCGGACAACTCAATGGAGACTTTGAGGCGAATGACGCTACTATCATCAAATACGTAGAGCGTGCCAAACAAGAAATCAATAGGTTTGAATCCATTTTGATCATACGGATACCCCGGAACCAAAACACCAAAGCTGACGCCCTCTCCAAATTAGCCACCACACCGAGCCAATCGGGACTTAAAACGGTTCTGCGAACAACGCTTCGCAACCCCAGCATAAATCTAGACATACTGCCAATAGCAGTTGACGATTCCTGGATGGCTCCGATAAAAGCATATCTAGCGGAAGGCACCCTGCCTACGGATAGAGAGCTAGCCCAAAAAATAAGGTAAGCAGCTTGCTATTTTGTCTGGGGAAACAACCTATACAAGAAGGGATTTTCATCCCCACACCTCCGATGCATCTCAATCGAAGAAGCAAACTATCTGCTACAAAAAAACCCATGAGGGCATATGTGGCACCAACCAATCCGCAGGAGCACTCCGCAAGCGAGCTATGTGCTCCAGATTTTATTGGCCCACAATGAGGGCAGATTCAGAAGCTCTGGTCACCAATTGCGACCAATGTCAGTGGCACGCCACGTTCATGCACCAAACCACCTGGCGAACTGAAGCCCATCGAATCTCCATGGCCCTTCGACACTTGGGGCATGGACATATTAGGCCCTCTTCCTCAGGGTACACTCCAAAGGAAGTTCCTCATAGTGGCAGTCGACTATTTCACGAAATGGATCGAGGCTGAACCTCTAGCCACCATCGGCTCCCACAATGTCCAAAACTTCCTCTGGCGAAACATCATAACTCGATTTGGGCCACGACACTCCTTGATCACTGACAACGGGTGCCAGTTCGTGAACAAAAAATTCGAGGATTTTTGCAAAGATTGGTGCATTGACCATAGAACCACCTCAGTCAAGTATCTGGCGACTAACGGGCAAACGGAAAGGGAAAACCGCATCATCCTCAAGGAACTGCGAAAACGCCTGGCAGATGCAAAAGAAAGTTGGGTGGACGAGCTCCCATCGGTCCTATGGTCCTACCAGACGACAATACACTCGGCAACAGGAGAAACTCCTTTCCCTCTAACATATGGGAAGGAAGCAATAGTTCCCGCTAATATCGGGGTCTCCTCGGATCGAGTGCTAAATTACTCCGATTCAAACCCAGAAAATCTATTGGTCAGTCTGGACGCGGCCGAAGAACGCAGAGAAGCTGCGGCGCTAAAAAACATCGCTTACAAGTAGCTACTTGCACAAAAATACAATCGGGGCGTCTGACCTCAAAAATTCGGAAAAGGTGACTTGGTCATGCAGACTGCGATAAACAATAGGCGCGGCCGCCTGCACGGCAAGCTCGTACCTAATTGGGAAGGCCCATACAGGGTCATTGGAATCGCTTCGCACAACGCATACAAGTTAGCACACGTAACGGGAGAGCACATCCCAAATACCTGGAACGCTAGCAACCTCTAGAAATATTTCACTATGTCTTGGTCCAAAGACAAATTTCACGAATATTTCACTATGTCTTAGTCTCAAGGCAAATCCACTATGTACTCTCCCCTGTCTTAGTCCAAAGACAGATGTAATACCATCGATCTAAATAAATACAGAATGCAATACGATTGACCAACTCTCGTACTTGAAATTCTTTTTACTATTCAAAAAATCTATTTACATATGGGGACTAGCGCCCCAGGAGTACAAAATGACAACGTGGACACACCACGAAGTCCGAATCAAGAAGCATCCCTGCTTAAAGGATGCGGCGGCTCGCCCGACCTCGGGGGATCCCTTCGAGGATTTGGAGCTACATCGTAATCCTCTATCCTTAATGGAGGATCACCTCAGGCGCGAATGTGAAACTCTCCACCAATGTTCTCCTAGGAAGGGTGCATCCTCACCCTAATCTCCGGGGGGATAGAAATGCCCATCAAATCCTCTAACTGCGCCATGCCATTCTGAATCCTGTAGTTTGCAAAGCGCAGGAAATCCTAACGATGAACCCTCGAAGAGTTAGCCTTGCTCTCCGCCAGCTCGTCCTCTAACTCCTTTAGTCGGGCGGTCAGTTGAGCATTCTCACCAAGTAGGCGCTCCACCACTTCTTGCACAAAACCGCACAAGAGTCAGCTACCTTACATAAAGGATACCGAAACCAGAGAAAACAGGCCTACCCCCTCGACCTCCCGCTAATAAGCAAAGCCCGCCAGACGGCTTAGCAGCAACATGGTCCCCTTGGTCATACACTTTAAAGCATAGTCATCCCCGTAATCCAGCGGATAATGTTGACGAGCTAATATGACCCGCTCTGCCTCAAAAGGGAATCAACTTCCCCCTAAAAGAGACACCCTCGCCCAGAAAGTGGACGGGCATATCCTCGCGGGGAACGGGAGTATAGGGAACCCTTCTACGACCACGAAGGTTTAAGCTGGCTTCACCCACCTGATTCGCGATGTCCGCATTAGCACCCTCGGTGCCCTCGTTTGCCCCAGCATCCTTGTCCGCATCCGAAGGCGGAACGACATCATTCGTAGGCACCGACTGTCCGCGTTTCTGGCTCTGAGAACTCAACGGGGGATTCAGCCTCCCTTGAATGCCACCAAGGGTCAATCTTGAAAACAGGGAAATACTCAGTATTTAGTGAGCCCGAAAAAACCGGAAAGACGTGACTTACTATCAAAATTCAAAAGAGACTTACCCAAAGCGGCACCTGTGACCACAACCCCCTTCAAAAATTCAAAAGCTGTCTCCTCGTACTCCTCCCGGTCGTACCGAACCCGGAGAGTAGGATTAGACCACTTGAGAGGGAAGCGCGGGCGCCAGTCTCTAGGTCGAACCCAAGGCGGGCATAAACCCTTCTTGGGTACCACCTTGAAAAAATACGACCGCCAAGCATGGTTATTGCTCGGCAGATCAGAGATAGTAAAACCCTTGGCACGTGATTGAAAACACACCGATCCGTGTGCCTCACGGACGGAGTAGAGAGAAAGAAACACATTGGGCATAGCCTCCAGTTTGTTCGACCGACAGAACCTGTCGAAAACGCTGAGTATAGACCACGAATTCTAAGTCAATTGCGTGGGGCAAACATTCAGCAAGTTGAGCATGGCTTCCACGAAGCCGGAGAAAGGGGGAATGAAAGTGGCATTGTAGGGGACGCAGAGGGGGAGAACGAAACTAATGCCGTCGCTCCAAAGAATAGTCTCTCCCTCCTCCATCGGCTTTATTTCATAGTCCTCGGGGAGAGAAGGAGCAAAACGCTCCCTCCATATCTTCTCGATGCCAAGATCCGGCACCACTCGCGACTCTACCCCGGCGTCCACCGTCGGAATATTGGTCGTAGACCCAGGTTCTGGTTTGGCAGAGTACCATTCCGCAGAAACCTCCGAAGGAGGCACCACAGGGTTTTCACCCTCCTTAGACAAAACCCCCCCGAAGGTCCACGAAATCCCGCAGCAAAATAAGACTCTCTACTTTCTCCCTCACTCCCTCCATGGCAACTAGTAGCAGGGATTGCTCAAAATCTGGATCCACAGAAGAGCACACGGAGGCGGTAACACTAAAAGAAGCCATTACGAGGATTTGAGACCAGAGAATTGCTAGAGTCAGGATTAGAAGGAAGATGACTGCAAAGCAAGGGAATGATGCTCTTCCGCTCTCAGTAATAAGGAGGCCCAAAAGACGCTTCGGAGTCCAACCAAAAGACACGAAAATGGAAAAGACTCTGAAACTGAAGGGAATGACCAAAAGGCCCCTGACCTTTGAGTTTCCGCCACACACCCCCAAAGGGTACTTTCGAAAATTCCCCTCTGCGCAATGATGACTCCTCCTCGGAAAGTTGCGTACTTTCTGCAGAGACAGCTCAAAAACTTGCTAAGGAAGTCAACCAGTCAGCCACCCAGGTTAAGACGCGTGGCATCTTCGACGTCTCTACTCAAAGCAAATCCAGAAATACACAAAGCCTCCCAAAGTCGAACGACCAACCAAGAGGGCCAGACCCGCTTGCGGATAGGTGGTTGTTGATAGGTGGCGGTGGGTGGTGGTGCATGGTGTTCATGGTGGGTGGTGGTGGTGGTGGATAGTGGTGGTAGGTAATGAATGGTGGTAAGTGACTGGTAGGGCCCAGGTACTACTCAAGTTCTGTCCCAAGTATTTTTAATAAAATAGGTATTTGATGGGTAAGACTCAAATACTACCCATACCCATTTTTTAATGTTGGGTAGATGACCAATGAGCTTAGGCTTAGGTAGTCTCATGAGCTACCCAGCCCATGAGCAGGTCTACTTCCAATTAGTATGCTTTAATGTACATTATTATGTTCTTAATGTGACCTTATGGCAAGAGTCCTATAAATAATAGGATATTGTAAACAAGTGAATGATGAATGAATTTGATGCATCTCTCTCTTATGTTTTTATTATTTCTCTAAGCTCTTTGTTTTATATTCTTGTTGCTCCTAAATTCTTTATTTTACAAGATTGACCTATTTAAAAATTAAATTGAACATTTTATCTTTAAAGAACCATATATGGAGATTATGTATCTTTTGCGAACAAAATCATTAATACACTATCATATTATGTAATAATATAGTAACATTTAAAATAAAAACCACTTATTTGGTCTCTCTAATCCTAGAAAATTTGAATTTTCTATAATTACATCCCTTGCACATCTAAATTGTTACTTTCAAAACAAATTAGAGTTTAAAAATAAAAGAAGGTAGAAGGAATAAATTGTCAAGTTGAGTAGACTCCAAATTAATTTGGTAACCAAAGAATATGACAGATAAACTATATGATACAGAAAAGCTACAAAATTTCTACAAAACACATGTAAAAAAAGAAGAAAAACATCTTTTTCTTTTAGAAGTCCTTCGGACATTAATAATCTATTGCCGATCCTTAAAATCCAGGTAATACTGTAAGGTCTGCTATCCCTCTAGGTAGGTCAGCAATTGCTTTCAGCATAGTTAGCCTGTTCTTTCTGATGTTGTCAACATCCTACACGGGGACACAAAACATTAGAACATAAAATATATTGGCATTGCTTGATGCATGTAATAAACTCCACCTAGTGAGAAAAGGTTTTAATTGTTATTGTCATCCAACCCCAACCCCAACCGAAATATTTTTGCTTGTGCTTTGATTGATATGGTACTTTAAAACCTCAAATCAGGAAATTCAAGAAAGAAGGATCATTGGGCTTGTTTGGTAGAAGCTTTTAAAAACTGTTTTTGATTTTTAAAAAGGAAAAATAGAAATCTTGTTTGATTTATTATTTTCGACTGAAAAGAAACTATAGAATATTTATTTTGGGAAAAAAATACAATAATTAAAAAAATATTGTGAAGTTCACTTTTTTTAAAACAAAGAAAATACAAAAACATGTCTTTCTATAAATAGTATTTATATAAATACATAAAAACAATACTAACATGAATTTTTAGAACTCATTTAAAAATTTAAAGAATTAAAAAATAGAACAACCTTCAAATAGGCCCATTGTTTCCCTTGTTAAGGGTCTCTTTGGAAATAAAGAGGGAAAGCAAAGAAAGGTTAAAAAATATTTGGTTTCTCTTCCATATTTGGAATTCCTTCAAAATCCCTAACTAAGTTTAAGGAAGAAGAAAGGTTAAGGAGGGCTATTATAAAATTTATTTCCCTCCTAAATTTAGAAATCCAATCAATGGAAAGGTTTCAAAATTCTCTTCCCTTCCCTTATCTTCTCCTCCATTATCCTACCCTGAAGGAACTTACAATTACAAAGTGGAGAGAATATATAAATACATTTATTAACAAATGTATGTACGATATTAACATACATTCATCGCCAACCTCCTTTTAATTCCAAAGTAAAGACTAGAGTCAGCAACAGTATAAGGAGACAAATTCTATTGTTTGAACTGATTTAAGGATTATATATATGATGAAATATTAAAATAGTAAAAGTGAGTAACATACCACCATTACAAAGACATTGTTGAAGAAATCCTCAAGTGGCCGTATCAATTCAGATGAAGTTTCAACAAAATCATCGATCTCAAGACCTGTACAAAGAATGAAACTTCAATATTCCATAGATAAAAAAGAAACTTATTCTAATTATAAGAAAACAATAGAAAACCAAGTTAGAGAAACACATGTCATCTTCCATATGTATATGGCAATGAAATTAGCTTATACAATAACGTCTAACAAAACATGAGAAACAGTAATAGTACCTGGATGAATTCTTTCTTTAACTGATAAAAAGGTGCTCCATAAAACTCTCTCTTCATCTGTCTCAAAAGCAGCCTCATCCACCTATATAGGAAAGTTTCGTGCAGTGAGAGTTATAACATAATTATTTGAAGACAGAATTGAAATATAATCTTTCATTATTTGGCATTCACATGTATGATTAAGAATCTATAATACAAGTACAAACTTATTTGCAACTATTTCCTAATCATTTTCCATCAGACACCAGATTTCATCATAAAAATATTAAATAATGAGGTTACTTTGCTGCAAGTAAAGTCAAGTTTTTCATGGTATCCTTTCATCAATTATTCTTACTATGCCCAGATTGAACTTTCCCTGGGAGAAAAATTAATGAATTTCTGATTCTGAACTAGTTCAACATAAACCGTAAGGTAGTCAACTAGAACTTCATGATTAATTTTAACCAGAAAACTGAAGGTTCACAAAACAAATAGTCTGGTCTAATGGAGGATTTTACATCTTTAGCTGTATATCGTACTTCTATAAGACTTTTAGAGTCTTACAATATATAAGCAGAGATTTATTTATTTTTTTTTCGAAAAAGCAATGTTTTCAAAACTTGACCGGTCATTGGACCGATCAAGGTGGTGGTTTACGGTTCAGTGGTTCAACCGTAGTCGAATCGTGGTCGGACCGGTATTAATATTGTATGTTAATTTTATATTATAAGTTATAACTAAGTATAATAATAAATATTTTATATAATTATAGTATGTAAATATAAAATAAATCAATTAATTACTTATCATCACATTGTTAATAAATAAAATTTGATTTTATAATATTAATAACATTTACTTTATTTAAATTAAAGTATTTCTCATCATCACTAACCATTTATTTTATTTTTCTTATATTTTAATATCTTTTTATTTTTTAAAAGCCCTAATCCTTTTTTAATTCTCAAAATTTTATCTCATCTACCAAGATTTCTTGAGCTATACCACACCTGCAACACACAACCACATTAACGCTGCAGTGTTGCCCACACACGCCACATCTCTTTCTTTTCTCTTTTGGCCTCTAGCGTATTGCAAGTTTGCAACAGGTTTGGAGTCCTCTCGCATTTTCTCTTATTCTTATATTATCTCTCTATTTTTCTTCCTTTTCTTCTTTTTTGTCCTCCCATATTCTTTTTCTTCTTCTTTTGATCTCTTCTGGCACGCCTCTTCCTCTCCTTTTCTTTCTTCAGACTAAAGCAAACTGTAGATCGGTCGGTTATGATCAGTTTTTGACCGGTTTCACCGATTGTTGAACGGTTCTCATAACCTCCGGTTTTGAATATGTGCCCGACCAGTACTATGGCGTTTCACCAGTTTTCCGGTCTGGTTTTTAAAATCACGAGAAAAAGCACTGAGATTTCTAATTACAAATTGTCTTATTTCAAGGATTTAAACCTTGTGCATATTTTCTAGTTTTAGTGCCATAATTTATGATTCATGGTTGTCCCAATTAATTTTATGATAAAATTTAATTTTTAATCAGCTTTTTCCAACAAATCTAGCACTGATTAAAAGAAAACCTTGATATGAAGTTCAACTTCCTTCCCACGAACAATTCTTGTTGGTCGAGAGTATGCTTCAACAACTTTTGAGAAAAGCTCCCCTTTGGATAACTCCTCCATCTACAACAACCATTGTAAACCTAAATATAAGAAAAAAAAAAGAGATATACCCTTCTCAAGTATTACAACTTCAAGAAAAGAACGATGAAAATAATTGAATCCATTATCTTGAGGAACCAACTGCGGAAGAAAAAACACTACAAGTACGGGACTATGGTTACAAGTTAACCACTAGAATCCCACAAAAGTTGGAATAGAATCTGTTTTAATATTTAAATATTAAAACATATTTAGATTACTAAAATAACTAATCAACTAGTTTAAATTTAAAAACAAGATAAGATAAGATAAGTATTCTTTCTTAAATATAGCTAACAACTAAACTTGAGATAATAATATAATAACAATTGACTTAATAAATAATGCTAATAAAGGAATATTAATAACAACACTCTCCCTCAAGCTGCGGAATAGATATTGATCATTCCTAGCTTGACAATTATTTCTTCAAAGTTGTTGCCACATAAGCTTTTCATAGAATGTCTGCCACCCGAAGATGAGAAGGTGTATGGCTTAAGTCCATAGTCCCAGTATGAAGAAGTGGCGGTTAATTTCTACATTTCTGGTTTGGTCATAGTGCATAGGATGTTTGGCCATGTCAATAATAGCTGCCAAATTATCACACTTGACTTCCATAAGACTGTTTACTAGTATTCTGAGTTCATTAAGTAACCTTTTTAGCCAAATCCCTTCACATATACCTTGAGACAGTGCTCTAAATTATGCTTCAGCACTACTTGCAACCATTGTTTCTTACTTCCCCATGTCACCAAATTTTCCCAAACAAAAGTGCAATATCCAAAAGTAGATCCTCTGTTAATAAAACACCCTGCCCAATCAACATCAATGTAAGTTATAACACCTCAGTTGTCATTCTTCTTAAAGAAAATTCCATTCCTAGGTGCTGACTTCAAATACCTTAGAACTCGATAGGTAGCATCTAGATGTTCTTCATTAGGATAGTTCATAAATTGATTTATCACACTTGCAGGAAAATTGATATCAGGTCTCCTGTGAGAAAGATAGATTAGCTTACCTACCAACTGTTGGTAGCTTCTTGAGTCGACCAAGGGACTTGTGAGAATGTAGACTTGTTTAGTCTTCGTTAGTGTTTCGGCTGTTTTACAGTCAAGCATACTAGTCTCTTGGAGTGAATCCAAGGTATATTTATGCTGTGAAACAACTATTCCTTTCTTCGACCTTGCTACCTCCATCCCTAAGAAGTATTTTAGTTCACCAAGATCCTTTGCCTCAAACTTCTTAGCTAAGGCAGTCTTGAGTAGAGCTATTTTTGTGAAAATGTCTTATGTAATGATTATATCATCTACATCCACAATTAGAATTGCATTTTTTTTTTCCAGTAAGGGACAACTTGTAAAGCAACATGTGGTCTGCATGGCCTTCGGTATACCCATATCCCTTTATAGGATTAGTAAATTGCTCAAACCATGTTCTAGGAAATTGTTTAAGACCACAAAGAGGCTTAAGGAGCTTACATACCTTCCTATTACTATTGTCAAGGCAGGTGGAATGTTCATATACGCTTCCTCCTGAGATCTCCATTTAGAAAAGCATTTTTTATGTCAAGTTGGTGTAGTGGCCAGTCCAAATTAGCAGTTAAGGAGAGAACTTTGATGAAATTGAACTTAGCCACTGGTGCAAAGGATTCCTAATAGTCAACATCAACTCCATGAGTTTGAGCTTATCCCTTAGCTATCAACCTAGCTTTATACCTATTCATGCTTCCATCAAAATTATACTTGATAGTGAATATCTATCGGCAACCCACTGGTTGTTTACCTTCATGCAAAGTAGATAACTCCCATGTATTATTCTTAATTAGAGCATCCATCTCCTCTTTCACTGTTGTCCTCCACTTCTCATGTTTAAGTGCCTCTTCAATGGTATTAGGCATCTTTTCATTGATCACATTGGTGAGAAATGCCCTATAATTAGTTGACAATTTATCATAGCAAACAAAATTAGCAATTGGATGCTTAGTACAAGTTATTACTCCCTTCCTTATTGCTATAGGCATATTCAAATCTTCATCAGATCCCTCGGAATTTGCAAGACTTGGCATGGGGATCTCGGTTTGCATCATTGGAGTTGTATGGTTCTTAGTTTAGGTCTCATGTCTTCTGGTATAGACTTTACCAATTTTTTTATCATAGGTGTTTTGGATCTGTTGTTGGGGTACTGGTGTTTGGATTGGGAATTCTGTTTGGGTTTCAATTCTGTCAAGAAAACTCCATTCCTCTATACTCATCCCCTGAATGGAGGTTTTGGGGTAACAAGGCTCATGTTCAAAGAAGGTAGCATCCATGGTAACAAAGAATTTTTTAAAGAATAGCACTTGCACCCTTTTGTGTGAAAGAATAACCAAGAAAAAGGTTGTCTGGTAAGGAGTTCAGGATTTATGGAGTAGGGTAGGATGAGAGAAGGTGGTTATAGGGTGTTTTGAAAGCAAGAATTTTAGAGGGCATTTGGTTAATGAGATAAATGGAAGAATTAGGTGTGCTTCATGTAAATAATAGGGATCTTGCCACTTCAAGAATGTGATGATTGTTTCTTTCGGCCATACCATTTTGTTCAGGTGTATAGGTACAAGAGGTTCGATGTAGGATACCCTCCTGGGCCAGGTAAGAATATAAGGTAGAGTTAGAATATTGTTTTCCATTATTAGACCTTAGTATTAATCCACCTATTGGTTAGCTCTAAGCGTATCATTTAAATTTTAAATTTAAATGATAGTTACTGATTTTAGGGATCAGTTACTGATTTTAGGAATTAATTGTATTAATTATATTTACTGATTTTATGTTTATTCTCCTACAAATTAGGATCAGTTATAGGACCTAATTTACAGCACCTGTATATTTATACCTTGTAAATTCAGCAATACAATGACGGCAGATTCTCATTCTTTCTAGTCTCTTTATGGTATCAGAGCGGTTCCAAGCCACACGGCCTCTTTCTTTCTTTCTCTTCTGAAAACAGCCTGCCTCTTCTTCCTCTTCTCTGAAACAGTACTGCCGTCAAACACCTCAACCCTAATTCTTTCCATGGCTGCCGTTAACACCCCAACCCCTAAGGAACCAGCCACTGGTTCTGTCATTCAATTTAACCCTGCAACCCAATTTCCCATCAAACTCACAGGTCCTCAAACGTTCTCCCTGTGGAAAGCTCAGGTATCCATGCTAATGCATGGACACAATCTCTATGGACATCTTGACGGCACAAAACCTCAACCCGCTGCTGACATTTCAGAATTTACAGCTTGGTTTCAACAAGACCAGCTGATTCAAAATGCTCTTCTAGTCTCTGTAGACACTACAATAGCATCAATGGTTGCCTCTGCCGCCAATTCTCATACAGCATGGAAGGCCCTTCACACTTCGTATGCCAATAAATCTCAAACTCGAATACTTAGCCTTCGTGATTGTCTCGCTGCTTCCACCAAGGAAGGACAATCACTTGTTGACTACCTTCATCACATTAGAAGTATATGTGATGAACTCTCCACTGCTGGTGCCCCATTCACGAATGCTGAACTCATTGTGACAACACTTAGAGGTCTTGGACCTGAATATAGAGAGATTTCTGCTGCTATTAGGTCCAGAGAATCAGAGATCACATTTAAAGAGCTGTATGAAAAGCTCTTGGACCATGAACTCTTCATAAAACATCAAGAAGCAAAGAAGCCATTAACTACCCCCATTACTGCCAACATTGCCCAGAGATCCCAACCCAACCCATCGCCTAATTACAATCGAAACTACAATCCCAAAAAATCCTTTCCTAACCCCAATCCAAACCCCAATTCAAATAATCGTTACCAATACAAGCCTAAACGCAACCTCTCTCAACCAAACACGCCTCTCCTCTACTGCCAATTATGTGACAAACCAGGACATATTGCAAAGGTGTGCAGGTCAGCATCACACAATCACATGCAGGCACGTGCAAATTTTACAGCCAGACTACAACAGCAGCAACAAGCACCTTGGATTGTTGATACTGGTGCAACACACCACATTACATCAGATGCTCAATCCTTAAACAATGCAGCTGAATATACAGGCACTGATGGAATTGTAATGGGTAATGGTACAAACATTTCGATTTCCCAGACTGGTAATGTAACCCTTCACACTCCCAAAACAAATTTCTATCTCTCTCAAACTCTTTGCTCACCTCACATAAACAATAAGCTTATCTCTGTCTCCCGTTTTTGCCATGACAATCAAACCTCTATTGAATTCTTCCCTTTTTCTTTTGTTGTGAAGGATCTGACTACGGGGGCGACGCTTCTACATGGACGGAGTAAAGATGGATTATATGAGTGGCCACCACAAAAGACAACTCTTACACCTCAATGCAACCTCACAACTTCTACACAACTATGGCATCGTAGATTAGGACACCCTAGTACAACTATACTAAACTATGTTCTTAAACAACTTTCAATTCCTAGCACTAAAACTTCTTTTCATTGTGATTCTTGTTGTTCAAATAAAAGCCATAGAGTACCTTTTGTTCAGAATTCTTTACATAGCAATAAACCGTTAATTTGCTTTATTCTGATTTATGGGGACCTTCCCCTATAAATTCTATTGATCACAAACGATATTATGCTTTATTTGTTGATGAATACAGCAGGTACATGTGGCTCTATCCCATTCAATCCAAAACTGAAGTTCCCAATATTTTTAAATCTCTACATCCTTTGCTCGAACGCCAACTAGAAACCAAGATACTTTCTCTCTATACTGATGGTGGGACTGAATTTCAACCACTACGACAATACCTTCAAAATCATGGCATTCAACATCTTATATCACCTCCATATACACCACAAAGAGTTGCCATAGTCGAAAGACGACATCGCCATATTATTGAAACCACCAAAACACTTCTCCACCAAGCCTCTCTTCCCTCACAATTCTGGTCCTATGCATGCCAATATGCAACATATCTCATTAACAGAATGCCTAGTCCTAACTTGAACAACAAATCCCCATTCGAAATCTTGTTTCAAAAAAAAACTAACTATGAAAAACTTAAAGTATTTGGCTGCCTATGTTTTCCTTGGCTCAAACCCTATAGTAAACACAAACTTGATCCTAAATCCACCCCTTGTGTCTATCTTGGATTCTCCAATCAACATTACAGCCACCTATGCTATGATCCCAAATCAGCAAAAATTTATATATCACGAGATGTACTGTTTTTTGAAGAATCCTACCCTTTCCACAACATCTTCTCAAATCTAAAACCAAAAACAAATCCCAAATGGGAATACATTGACCCATCATCATCTCCAACACCTACACCTCCATCTACTGACCTACAACTACCAACACCATTAACAATTGTGCAGGTGAGTCACTCAAGCAAAAATACAAATCCATGTACAAGCACTGCCCCCCCTTCACTGTCAGGTAATACTAATTCTGTTTCATCTATTGCTGCCTCCACTAATCCTATACAGGTACCACTTACTTCCCAACCACTTGTGACATATCAAAGACGTCCTAAGCCACCCATCCCTCCAAACCCAACACCTATCCCTACCCAAACAGAAACCCAAAACCAAAGCAAAAAGCACCAAACAGCAGCCAAAAACACAAGCCAAAAGCCCCCTAGCACACCTCATCCTATGACCACAAGAAGCAAAGCCAAACAGATCCGACCTCAACAAAATCACACCACCACAAGCCCTTTAACCCTAACCCCAACCACCTTCAAACAAGCCAAATTGATTCCCCACTGGAATCAAGCCATGCAATCAGAATACAATGCCCTCATTACCAACAACACTTGGGAATTAGTGCCATTTACCAAATCTAACAATGTGGTAGACTGCAGATGGCTTTTTCGGATAAAGTACAAGGCAAATGGTTCGATTGAGAGATACAAAGCACGACTAGTGGCTAAAGGGTTCACACAAAGGCCAGGTATTGACTACCACAACACTTTCAGTCCTGTAGTCAAACCAGCAACAATTAGGCTCATTCTAACAATTGCAACACAACAAAGTTGGGCAATAAATCAGCTGGACATAAACAATGCTTTCCTGCAAGGAAGCCTATCAGAAACTGTGTACATGAGGCAACCACCTGGGTTTGAAAACCCACAGTACCCTAATCATGTCTGCAAACTACGTAAGGCGATTTATGGACTCAAACAGGCACCAAGAGCATGGTACACTGAGCTGAGTAATTTTCTCATTTCCCTAAATTTTTTGAAATCAAAATCTGATACATCACTGTTCATTCTACATCAAGGTTCCCTACTATTATATATCATTGTGTATGTGGATGACATAATCATCACAGGAAACAGTGAAGCTGCAATTCGGAAATATATTCAAATTCTTTCTAAGAGATTCTCTCTTAAAGATTTAGGACCTCTCAACTATTTCTTAGGGGTAGAAGTGATACAGCTAAATAATGAGACACTCCTAACGCAACAAAAGTATGTTCAAGATCTACTACAAGAGGTGAAGATGACCGATTGCAATCCAATGCCCACACCTATTACAAGTAATCAATTTGAACCATCTCAGCATGACGGAACAGTGGACACTAAGCTATATAGAAAGGTAATTGGAAAGCTTCACTACCTAGCTTTCACAAGGCCAGACATCTCATATGCTGTGAACAAGTTGTCACAAGCAATGCACCAACCACTTTCATCTCACTGGACAGCTTTGAAGCGTGTCTTACGCTATCTCAAAGGAACCTCAAATTATGGCATTTCAATAGCCAAGCAGTAAGACAGTAGACTACTAGCATATTCTGATTCAGATTGGGCTGGGGACCCAATTGATAGGACGTCTACAACAGGGTACATGATCTACCTAGGCCAAACTCCTATTTCATGGTCATCCAAAAAACAAAGGTCAGTGTCTAGATCATCTACAGAAGCTGAATATAGGGCAGTGGCTGCCACAGCCTCTGAACTAACATGGATTCAAAATCTACTCAAGGAACTCAAGCAACCATTGGAAACAGTGCCAACAATTTACTGTGACAATGTCAGCACTACGTACATTTGTGTCAACCACGTTCTACACAGCCGTATGAAACATGTAGCCATCGACTTTCACTTCGTCAGGGACAAAGTACAAGCCAAACAGCTACAAGTTCAGCATCTACATTCAGCAGACCAAGTGGCTGATCTTCTTACAAAGCCCTTACCAAGATCTTCATTTCAAAAACAGTTTGTCAAGCTAGGCGTGATCAACATCACCCCTACCTTGCGGGGGCAAATTAATCCACCTATTGGTTAGCTCTAAGCGTATCATTTAAATTTTAAATTTAAATGATAGTTACTGATTTTAGGGATCAGTTACTGATTTTAGGAATTAATTGTATTAATTATATTTACTGATTTTATGTTTATTCTCCTACAAATTAGGATCAGTTATAGGACCTAATTTACAGCACCTATATATTTATACCTTGTAAATTCAGTAATACAATGACGGCAGATTCTCATTCTTTCTAGTCTCTTTACTTAGGACTCGAATTTTGGTTTGGAATTGAGTTTGGATAAATTTATGATTTTAAAGATGTGGGAAACTTCAGATTTTTCTTTCATTAAGAAGACCCAAGTTAATTGAGTATGATCATCAACAAATGTTACAAACCACTTTGAGCTTCTGATGTTGGGTGGGTTAGTAGGTCCTCAATGTCACTGTGAATAAGAAAAAAAGGGTGAGAGGGTGAGTATACGTGTGGAGAATATATGGATCTGGTGTGTTTAAACAATTGACAAAATTCACATTCGAGGAAAATAGAATTTTTATTATCAAATAATTCGTGATACAATTTTTGCATGTAATTGGATGAGTGGTCACACTAGAATGGATAGTATTAGGAATGATTGCATTAAAGAGAAAGTTGGGGTAGCACCTATTGTAGAAAAATTAGTAGAAACACGTCTTAGGCGGTTTGGTCATGTACAAAGAAGGCAGTTAAAGGCTCTTGTACGTAGAGTTGACCAAATAGAAGATAGCCCCAATAACTAGAGGTAGCGGAAGACCAAGGAAAACAATAAGAGAAACTATTAGGAGGGATTTAGCTATAAATAACTTAACCATAGAAATGTGTAAAGACAGAACATGTTGGTGTCACTTGATCCATATAGCCGACCCCACCTAGTGGGAAAAGGCTTTGATTGTCGTTGTTGTTGTAATGAAAATTAGGATGTCCTAATTTATAGTGCCATAAGCTGGAGGGTAATTGCCACTAAGAACGGCTTCATTGAAGGCTGGAAAAGTTGAGAATCCAAAAAGATAGAGACCATTATACTCAACACTGCCAATCGTCTCCCTCGATGCCAAGTCTTGAAAAATACAACCATAAGATTGAAATTTCGCACTGCAGTGGTTGTCTTGGGTGAGTTTACTAATAGACAAACCAATTGCAAGCTAATGTAGGAACATGAAGAACATTAAGAAGAGTTAGCGTGTTGGAGATTTTCACTGAGCCAATGCTCGACACCTTTGCCACAGTACCATCTACAATCTTCACTTGCAAAGAGGTTTTACATGGGGCAAGATTAGAGAAGAGAGAAGCATTGGCACACATGATCCAATGCTCTAGAATCAACAATCCATAAGTGGTCATAGCAAAAGAATAAGCACTTGATTGAGCAATATATCCTGTGCTAGAAGCAATAACTGCTATTGTGGATGATTGACCAAAGAGTAGTTGAAATAACTCAAGTTGATCCTTGCAGAAAAGACTTGATTCAACAGATGTTTCTACATTATTAGCAGAGGATGTCCTTCATTTAGGCGCAATTGGTAGGATTCCCATGAATTTCCCAATTGTCCTTCTGTGATCCTTGTTAAAAAATGATCACAGGTCATGGTGGGCGGTACTCCTTGCTAATGAGGTTGTTGTCACGTCCTCTAGTTGCTAGAGCTAAGTGTTCTAGAGGGTTTTAAGGGACAGCATTATGCCTATTTTGACTCTCCTCACAACGGATCTTCGAAAATGCCTCTTGGAGAGACAATAGAGGACTTCTCCCAAAAATTCTTCCTCGAAGGTGTCATTGAGACCCAATAAAAACTTGTACAACCTTTTTTCATCAAGCAATTTCTTAAAATAAACAACATCAGTACAACATGATCAGTCATAATTCTCTAATAGATCAAGTTTTTGCCAACATCTGTTTAAAGAATTATAGTAATGATTAGCAAGCATGTCATCTTGTTTTAGGTCATGTAGGAGTAATTCTACTTCAAATGTTTTTTTTTTCTTATGAGTTGGGTAGGTTACCCTTGCTGCCTCCCAGATGTCATGTGATTTTTCGGCCTTCCACTTCCTATAGGTTGCATCATTAACGCCTGGGTCTTCTGCTACACCAGTAAGATAATCGTCTCTACCTTTCCATAGATGAACATATAGATGGACTATCTCCATGGAAGAAAATTATGCTTGTTGGGCTTGCGACCAACAATTAAAATTGGTAAAGTATTCTCACTCCTTTTCGTCCCTCTTCCACTCCAGATAGGAGGACTTGGAACTTAGATGCGTCAGGCACATATACGTGTTCTTCTCTTTTCAAATATTTGATCCGCAGGCCAAATCATAGCGCTACCTTTTTATCTAAAACTTTTTGGAAGATTAAGGCTCCTTGTAAAGTAAAAGCTTTTGTTTGGACAGCAGGGCTTAATAGAATTAATACGAATGATCTGCTCCAGATTCGACGACCCAATATGGCGTTGTCACCTAATGTGTGTGTGATGTGCTTTGGTAGCTCAGAAACGAATAGCCACCTCTTCCTGCATTGTGACATGGCAAGACTGATTTGGAATAAATTATTTAGCTACTTTGAAGAGAGTTGGGTTTGCCCTTCAAATTTGTTCTTGCTATTAAGTTCGTTGGCTTCGGGAGGAACAAAGAGCATAAAGGCCTTTGGCATTGTGCAATTCTTGCAGCTCTTTGGTGTATTTGGTTGGAACGAAATGCCAGGATCTTCAATAACAGATTCCTCCCACCTCATCTTTTGTGGGATAGATTAACCTTTTTGGCTTCTTTGTGGGTTTCGGCCTATGGAATGTTTAGAGGGGTCTCCATTATGGATCTCCAACGGGATTGGAGGGCTCTTATGAACCAATGTTTTTGTTTCTTCCTGGGTGTTTTCTTTTGGTAGTTTAGTTTTTCCTCTTTGAGGACTTCTTGTCCTCCTATTTTGTATTCTTATTTTCTTCCTCAATAATATTTCTTTTTCTATCAAAAAAAAAAAAATTGGTAAAGAATCTGTCCAGCTATTGAACACAGGCGTTGTGCCGTCACCTGCCATGGGGGTGATGTTTTCAGTGGTGGAATCAGTGGTGTCCTCTGCAAATGACATTGTTCCAAACTCAACCGTGGATGCGTGGTCGTTTCTCAGCATCGGCAGCCTCTTAAGATAATCAGAGACTGTTCTGATACCATGAAGAAATCTGACTACTGAATCTTAGTTTCAATTAATTTACTGAATCAGAATGCAGTGGTCTGCCAACACAATAGATAGAGGACTATGGTTACAGGTTAACCACTTGAATCCCACAAAAATAGGAATAGAATCCATTTTAATATTTAAAATAGATTCAGATTACCAAAACAACTAATCAATTAGTTTAAATTAAAAAATAAGATATGATAAGTGTTCTATTTTAAATAAAGATAATGACTAAGCTTAAGATAATAATAAAATATTAATTGACTTAATAAATAACGTTTTTCATATCTATATAATATTTATAATAGAGTTTAGTTTGTTATGCAACAGACGTGGGACTTTTATAATGTAACCAATTAAGTTTATCAACACTTTTGAAGGTGTAAGCTAAACGGTCTCCAACATAGATATGCCAAAACATAACAGTGATGATATGGTCAAATTTTGCTTACTTTATATGCTGATTTTGCTGCAAGAGAAGGAAAATTTGCCCGCTCTGCAAGGACAGAACGAACTACTTCTGCACTTACTCCTTTGTCAACCTGTCACAAAAATTAGTAACAGTAAATTTCTTTTGGCCATTGTGTTGTGTCAGATAATGTATTTTATCAGAAATTTCACGGAAAGGCCCTATGTCACAAAGAAAGCAAGTCAATAATTAATTTGTGTGAAAATGCACATGTTCTCTCGAAGAGTTTAGATTATATATGATGATCAGTGTTTAAGAAACACGTTATCTATCTGTTGTGAATATTTTAGATTTGTGTATATGTATTAAAATCATTGTGATAGCTAACCCAATTATTTAGCATATCAATTAGGAATTAATTGTATTTATTCATATTTCCTAGAATAGGTTTCTCCTCTTGTATAAATACCCTAGGTTATTTTCATAATATATACACAGAGAATTCTCTCATTCTATATGGTACTAGAGCCTACTACAATCCTCCAGTAGTGTTCATTCTTGCGGCTATGTTTCCTTATAGCCCAAAATCATATGTTTCTCTGTATTTCTTCTTGGGTCTTTCATTACCCGACCCTTTCTTGGTAGTATTTTGGAACATGCAACAAAGGTTTCGATCGGCCAGTCCCCGAAGCATCGTTGTCATCACCGCCGCCACGCGCCATCACTGGAGTTCTGGTTCTGTTACACGTGCCTGTGCGTGACTCTATTTCCGTTGTCGTCTTCCGCCGTTCTTGCCGTCGGCGACTTCCCTTCATTTTCGGAGTCAGTGCATCATTATTTCAAAATTTTGTGCCGCTCTCTTTTCGTCTCATAGTAAGTAGAGCTTTTTTCATTCACAATACCATGACAACTACTACCAAGTCATCTGTGGCTGCCACAGTTGCCGAAATTGGTAATGTTACTACTGGCTTTGCTAGTTCCCCCTGATATTGTACACATCTCTGGCTATAAAAATCTTTTTGCCCATCTTTCTAGTTCCTCTTCCTTCAGTATTTCTGGCCAATGGCTCTAAAATTGTTGCCACTGGAATTGGACAAGCACAAATTCTTCCGTCCATATATGTTGATTTTGTTCTTTGTGTTCCTAAATCTCCTTTCAACCTTGTAGAATGGGAGAATTCTTTGTGTGTTTTATTATGAAAATAATGTAGGTATTTAAACAAGAGGGAAAAACATAATCTAGGAAATAAGAATAAATACAATTGATCCCTAATTGATAGACTAAATCACTAAGTCTAATTGATATATACATAAATCTAGATATTTACATCATAAATCTAGAATATTTACAACAGTCTCCCTCAAGCTGGAGCACATAAATCATAGGCACCAAGCTTGTCACATAGGCATTTTATTTGAGATCCTCTAAGAGACTTAGTGAAGATATGTTCCAGCTGATCATTCTTGTTGACAAACTCAGTAGCAAGACATCCTGATTGAATTGTCTCTCTAGTAACACTAGATTCGAGGCAATGTGCATAACTGCTTGGTTATCACATACCAATTCCATTTTATCTATGTCTCCAAATCTCATTTCCTCAAGAAGTTATTTCAACCGTAGCAGTTCACAAGTTGCTAATGCCATAGCACAATACTCAGCTACTACACTAGACCTTGAAACTACATTTTGTTTATCGCTTTTCCAAGTGACTTGGTTACTGTAGAGTTTTAGGTAAAAGAATTTCTGTATATTGCATAATAGGAGATACATGTATATATACAAGAGGAAACACAAATCCTAATAGGAAACTAAGTCTTAGTTATCCTTATCTAATTATCTCTATACAAATATATTTAAACAAATAATATATATATAATATATATATATATATATATATATATATATATATATATATTCCTAACACTCCCCCTCAAGTTGGAGCATAGATGTTAATCATGCCCAACTTGTTACAAATGTAATTAACTTTCACTCCATTCAAAGCTTTGGTGAAGATATCTCCTAACTGTTCTCCGGTCTTCACATACGCCGTGGAAATCACTTTCTCCTCGATCTTCTCACGTATGAAGTGACAGTCAATCTCAATGTGTTTAGTTCGTTCATGAAATACTAGATTAGACGCAATATGGAGTGCAGCTTTATTATCACACCATAACTTTGCAGGGAACGAAGTCTTTAGTCCAACTTCGCCTAAAAGTTACATGATCCACACAACCTCACTGGTTGTCTGAGCCATAGCCCTATACTCAGACTCCGCACTTGAGCGAGAAACTACATTCTGCTTCTTACTCTTCCATGAAATTAAGTTGCCCCCCATAAATTCACAATATCCTATTGTAGATCTTCGATCTGCTTTGGATCCTGCCTAGTCTGCATCAGAGAAACACTCAATATTAGTGTGCCCATTGTTTCCATACAATAAACCGCGTCCCGAAGCACCCTTCAAGTAACATAGATTTTGTTCAACAGCTTTCCAAAGCTTGATTGTTGGGAATGACATAAATTGACTGACAGTGCTAACGGAGTAAGCAATGTCAGGACGAGTAACTGTGAGGTAATTCAACTTCCCAACCAATCTTCTATATCTTTCAGGGTCATCTAATGGTTCATCATCATCTTTCAAGAGTTGCAAGCGAGGAGTCATTGGTGTGCTGCAGGGCTTGGCTCCCAACTTCCCTGTTTCCGCTGGTAAGTCAAGGACATACTTTCTCTGAGATAAGAAAATACCTTTCTTGCTCCTTGTGATTTCAACTCCCAAAAAATACTTCAACGGCCCCAAGTCCATTGTATGAAATTGGGACTGAAGGAAGGACTTGAGTGAGGAGATGCCTAAATCATCATTTCCTGTGATTATAATATCATCCACATACGCAACTAAAAGGATGATGCCTGCTTCAGTCTTCTTATAGAACACCGAATGGTCGCATTTGCATTTAAGCATCCCATACTTCATAACTACCTCACTAAACCTTCCAAACCAAGCCCTAGGGCTCTGCTTCAATCCATACAGGGCCTTGTGAAGATGACAAACCTTCCCACACTCCCCCTGAGCAACAAATCCTGGAGGTTGCTCCAATCACCATGCAGGAAGGCATTCTTGATATCCAGTTGGTGCAAGGGCCAATCATAAGTGGCAGCCAGAGAAATAAAAATCCGAACAGAAGTAAGCTTGGCCACAGGAGAAAAAGTATTGGAATAATCAACCCCATAGGTTTGGGCATATCCTTTGGCCACCAACCGGGCTTTAAGACGAGCAACGGAGCCATCCGGGTGAACCTTGATTGTGAAGACCCACTTGCAGCCAATTGCTTTCTTTCCCACTGGTAAATCAACTAGCGACCATGTACCGTTATGATCGAGGGCCATCATCTCCTCAACCATTGCCTCACGCCAACCAGGATGAGATAGAGCTTCATGAATAGAGCGAGGGAGCGAAACTGTGTCTAGGGAAACAATGAAAGAACGAGAAGGAGAGGACAAATGGTCATAGGAAACAAAAGAGGAAATAGGATAGGTACATTGACGTTTACCTTTACGAAGAGCAATGGGAAGATCAAGAGTAGGGTCAGGTTCTGACATAACTGGATTTGACGACGAGGAAGAGGGCACAGGACATGGATCGGGAGTCACATCAACAGTTGTATCAATAGTCTGTCGAGGTCGCCTGGAGTAGACCTGTGTAATTGGAGGGCGTGTGTCCTCTTGAAGAGGAGGTGATTGGGGCACCGTATAAGTCAATAAGTCATCATCATCTCCCTGTGCGAAATCCTGCAGAGTATAAGGAAAGAAAGGTACACTTTCATGAAACGTAGCATCTGCAGACACAAGATATCGGTTAAGGTCAGGAGAAAAACACCGATATCCTTTCTGTACTCGAGAATAACCAAGAAAGACACATTTGATAGACTTAGGATCAAGCTTAGTGAGGTGGGGTCGAACATCCCGAACGAAACAAGTGCTACCAAAAATCCTGGGCTCAATAGGAAACAATGATTTAGAAGGAAAAAGAACACTATATGGGATGTCACCATTAAGTACAGAAGAAGGCATTCGATTGATGAAAAACAGGCTGTGGAAACAGCATCAACCCAAAAGGGTTTAGGAACCTTCATTTGAAAAAGTAGGGCCCGGGCAACTTCAAGTAAATGTCTATTTTTTCTTTCAGCCACACCGTCCACCGTTTTGGGACAGTGTATCAACACAAGAAGATTGATGAAGTATGCCATGTTCTATCATATAGGATTTAAATGAGGCAGAAAATTATTCTTTGGCATTGTCACTTTGTAAGGTATGCACAGAAACATTGAATTGAGTTTTAATTTCAGCACAAAAGGCACAAAAGTGAGAAAATAATTCAGAACGATTTTTCATTAAATATAACCATGTAACACGAGAATAATCATCGACAAAGATCACAAAATATCCAAAACCAGACTTAGACAAAATTGGACAAGGACCCCAAACATCAGAGTGAACTAACTCAAAAGGGGCCCCAGCCCGTTTATTGACACGAGACATTAAAGGAAGACGATGGTGTTTAGCGAATTGACATGACTCACAGTCTAAAGTAGTCAAACTGTTAAACTGAGGAAAAATTTTCTTAAGAGAAGACAGGGAAGGATGCCCCAAACGACAATGCACATCAAAGGGAGAGAGAACAGTCGAACACGCCACAGGCCTAGGTACTTGCGACTCCAAAACGTACAGACCCCCAGACTCATGTCCTCTACCAATAATCCGCCTCGTCGTAAGATCCTGAAACAAGCAATGGTCAGGAAAAAAATGAGATAACACAGTTCAGGGAGCGGGTGAGCTTACTGACGGAAAGTAAGTTATAGGCAAAGTTGGGTAAACTCAACACAGAGGATAATGGGAGAGATGGAGTAGGGTTAACAGTTCCAGAACACAGAACACGACAATGGGAACCATCGGCTAAAGTAACATTGGAAGCAGTGGTATAGGGTTTGAAAGAAGAGAAAATTTGTGGGTTACCTGTCATGTGGTCTGTGGCTCCAGAGTCAATGACCCATTTGGAGGATGAGGAAAGTAAGCATGTGGTAGATTTACCTGATTCAGCAATAGCTGTAACATGAGAATCAATGGTTGGAGCAGAATTCAAGGACTCCTGATATCTTGTGAATTGAGCATATTCATCAGCAGAGATTTGAACAGTCTTGTCAGATGAAGGTTGAGTGGAGGCAACATTTGCTGATTGGGACCGCTTTCTCTGAAGTTTCTTACAGTTAGTTTTGATATGTCCCAGTTCTTTGCAATAGTAGCACACAATCCCTCCCGATTCTTGGTTGCGACCTCCATTATTAGATGCTCCCCCTGCCTTGTTATTACTGCGACCGATAAGTGCACTGACATTATTGGGAGGTTGTGAATGAACACTCTCTGTACGTAGTACTCGAGTATAAACCTCCATCAAAGAAGTAACCTCAGTACCAGCAAGGATCTGTTGCTTGGCACCCTCATATTCTGAAGGGAGACCAGAGATCCAACTCATAACTGCCATTTGTTCTCTCTGCTTCATTTGGACTTTAATGTCAGTAGTATATGGCAACAAAGTATTCAGCTCTTCATATGCCTTTTTAAATTCCATAAAATAAGCCACAAGAGACTTATCCAACTTCTCAGGACGATAAAAGGCCTTACACACATCATAGGTATGAGAGAGATTACCCTTACCAGAATAAACAAACGCCAGATAGTCCATTAGTTCTTTAACGAGATCACAATGAGTAACGTAACGGAGTACCTCAGGACTAATAGTGTTTTGAATCAAGAGAAAGAGTCTCTGATCATCCTTTAGCCAAACCTTCTTCGTACCATCCGTGGGAGGATCATCAAGATGATCTTCCTTATCAATGCTTTGTAAATAGATACGAATTGTCTTGGCCCATTCCAAGAAGTTTGAAGAAGTAAGTTTATGCTCCGTGATCCTGGTAATAGCAGGAACCGCATCACTCACAACTTCAGCTTTGTCTTCCGCCATCGACGAATGGCCCACAATAAAAACAGCAGCAAAGTAGTAGCGAAGCAACCAAACAGGAGCCAACACTTTGCCAAAACAAGATCGAAGCTACCCAAACAGCAGTAACGTGCCCAAATAGTAGCAAAAATTGACCAAACCAGTGATAAAACACCACCGAACCACCCAAAATAGTGGCAAAGCACCACCAAACAGCAACAAACTATCCAAACAGTGGCAAATCACCACCAAACAGCAGCAAGCTATCCAAACAGTGGCAAGTGACCAACACCAAATTCACCGGAAAACACCTTCCGCTCCTTCCCGTGCCGGCGGTGTAACAAACGGCCACTGTCAACAGTGGTCCCTCAAACCTCCACCCTTAGCAGCGTAGTAGAGCAGACACGTATTAAGCAAAGACACAAAAGGAATTTAGGTTTAGGCTCTGATACCATGTAGAGTTTTAGGTAAAAGAATTTCTGTATATTGCATAATAGGAGATACATGTATATATACAAGAGGAAACACAAATCCTAATAGGAAACTAAGTCACAAATCCTAATAGGAAACTAAGTCTTAGTTATCCTTATCTAATTATCTCTATTCAAATATACTTAGTTATCCTTATCTAATTATCTCTACACAAATATATTTAAACAAATAATATATATATATATATATATATTCCTAACAGTTACCACCGATGAGAACACCATACCAAATATGGATGGCCTTTCATTTGGTGAACCAACCCAATCAGCATCCATAAAGCTAATAACCTCAGAGACACCCCCTTTTCCTCATACAACAATCCCTGGCCAATAACTAGGGATTGTTGTATGAGGACATGAGGAATTCCCAGGTTTTTGGCTTTACGGATGTTGATAGGGCTAGTTCACCAAATGATAGGCAATCCACATCTGGATACGGTGTTCTCATCGGTGGTGACCTACTCTCTTGGAAAAGCAAGAAACAAGTTGCAAGGTCTAGTGCAGAAGTTGAGTATCGTGCTATGGCATTAGCAACTTGTGAACTCCTACGATTGAAACAACTTCTTTAGGCTATGAAATTTGGAGACATAGATAAAATGGAGCTGTTATGTGATAACCAAGCAGCTATGCACATTGCCTCAAATCTAGTGTTCAAAGAGGAACAAACATATTGAAATTGATTGTCACTTTATTAGAGAGAAAATTCAATCGGGATGTATTGCTAAATGATTTGTCAATTCAATTGATCAGCTGGCAGATATCTTCACCAAATCTCTTAGAGGTCCTCGAATAAAATACCTATCTAACAAGATTGGTGCTTATGATTTATATGTTCCAGCTTGATGGGAGTGTTGTAAATATTTTAGATTTGTTTATAACTACTCTTGTATAAATGCCCTAGATGATTTTCATACTATACACACAGAGAATTCTCTCATTCTACACTGTCTATAAAAATAACGATTAGCATCAATATGGAACCTCTCAAGTATACTGGTTTTAGATATGTAGAGAAACAAAGAATAATACTATAGCGGTCTAGTGATTTCTAGCTTAGCTCAGCACCATGTGTCTATTCATAAAAGTCAATTAGGTCAAATGTAATGATTAGTACATGTAGTGTGTTTGTGATCAAGATAATAGCTACATTAATTAACATAACTTACCAGATATTGCTCTAATCTCCGAGTAACAAATTGATATACCTAAAGGTAAAATAATAATGATCAGGTTTTGATTCTATAAAATACATTAATGGATAAACAGACAAAGGTCTGAAATTGTATCTTGCAAATATATATATATATCGGAATTGGGAACGCTGACATGCTTAGTCCTTACTAGTTCTGTAGAGATTGGCAATCTTCACAACTCTCTATTTCCTTCCCATTGAGGCACTGACCAATGTTCCCCAGACTAACACACTTTCACTTGTTTGATGTCATACAAATTATTCTTTTATAGAAAAAGAAATATTATTAAGGAAGAAAAAGAGTACAAAGAAAGAGGACAAGAAGTCGTCATAAACTCATAATGTTTTCAATCCTATTTGCCACCTTAACTGAAATCTTAAACAAAGAAAGATAATATTGAGGAATGCTAGATAAGCAAGCTTGACTCAAAGTGATCCTGCCACCAAGAGAGAAATAGGCTCCTTTCCAACACTCAAAAGTCTTCTAGAAATCCTATGTATCATTGGGTCCCAAAAAGATTCAGCTCGAGGGTTACCCCCAAAGGAACACCCAAATAAGTCAAGGGCCATCATGACATCTCACAACCCGCCATTTCAGTTAAACTCCCCAAAAAACTATCCTCAACATTAATCCCAGCCAATCCACACTTAGAGAGATTAATACGAAGCCGTGGTACAATTTCAAAATTTTGAAGCAAGGATAGTACATGCTAAAAATTCTCCTTAACTTTTGGAAGGAAGAGAATAGTATCGTTTGCAAACTATAAATGGGATATCTCCAGCTCCTCACTACCTACATTCAAACCTCTTACCACCCCATCTCAACGCCCCTAGATAACATACGAATTAACACATCAACAACCAAAGTGAAAATAAAAAGAGAAAGAGGATCCCCTATCCTAACACCTCCAAACCTCCTAAACCACTCCTTACGCTCACCATTTACCATAATCGCAATTGAAAAAACAAGGGACATTAAGTTGGTCACATTTTTTAACAATAAAATGTATAATATTAAGCAAATGTTGTCTGAATTATACAATAAACAATAGAGGACTTTCAACTTACATCATCAATTACTTGAGGATCAACTTTGGTGGGCTGGACATTTGCAGCAAGTTCCAGAGCCTGTTTAAAGTCTAGGTTTTTATTCTTTTCTAACAACAATTGTACCTGCATTAAATAATATAATGTAGCACAATTAGTGAAAGTATTTGACTTTAAAAAATTTATTAAGAGTAAATAAAATAATAATATTATACTTACAAGACCATATGAGATTCTCCGCAGGCCAAATGGGTCATTTGTGGAACTAGGTTGACAACCAGCAGCAAATAAACCAACCAGGCTATCTAATCTGCAGCACAACTACCATATCAAGTAAGGATGTAGAACTTTGTAACTGAAGGAAGTGTGTATATTCCAGATGAATAAGGCATATGATAGCATCATTCCAGAGTCCAGACAAATATAAAAAGTTCTACTTCTACGCAAGACGCAAAAATGCTGAAGATTTTGAATAAGTAGCTGATGCAAAACACCATTAGTTTTGCTATTGCCAGGAAGAAAAAAGTACTAATATCACTTCAAAAGTAAAATTCATCTTTTGATGCTACGATGTTCAGCTTGCATACCCATAAATTCATCCACCTTTCATTTCCTAATGTCCATCTTCCCATTTCATGAACATAATAGTTCTTCTCCAATCAGAAACCTAAAATCCACAATGGTGGAGGCCCAAAGATCCAATAAGCTAGAATAGGAGAGTTCTCTAAATTTTTTTTATGTCAGCCATCTTTCTTTATTCTGTCTTACATAATCATATATCCAAACTCAAGGTATTTTGATGAAACCAAAGTGACTTGGAGAATTTTCCCTCAAAAGCTACTTAAGTACTTACATTCTATTGAGCGAGAAGAACCAAGCCACCTAAGTACGTCATTTTTTTTAATAGAAAATGAAGTATTATTAAGAGAGAAAGAGAGTACAAATGAGGAGCACAAGAAGTCCTCTAATCAACATGACAAGAAAACAAAGAGAAAAACAGCAAAATGAAACCAAAACTTAGTTCAACAGAGTATTCCAATCCCTTTGTAAATTCGTAATAGAAACCCTTCTAAATTCCATTCGCTGAGACCCATAGTGAAGACAAGGTGATTCTATCCCACAAAAGATGAGGTGAGATTAACTTATTATTAAAGACGCTAGCATTTCGCTCTAACCAAAGGCACCACAAAGTTGCGAGAATTGCACCATGCCAAAGAGCTTTATGTTCTTTGTTCCTCCCAAAGCCAACAAACTTGATAGAAAGAAAAGTTCCTACGTCCTATGGGCACACCCAACTCTCCTCAAAATAGCCAAACAGTTTATTCCAAACAAATTTTGCCACCTCACAGTGATGAAAGAGGGACTATTCGTCTTAGAATTACCAAACCACATCACACAAACATTAGGAGATAAAGCCTTATTGGGACGCCAAGTTTGGAGCAAATCATTAGTATTAACGAGCGCTGTTGTCCATACAAAGGCCTTAACTTTAGACGGCACTTTGATCTTTCAAAAAGATCGAGATAAGACAATAGAATTCCTATTAGTGCTTCTAGTTAAATATTTGAAGAGAGAAGAACATGTGTAGTGTAGGAGCGTGAAGGATCTAAATTCCAAATCCTTCTGTCAGGGGTTGAAGTAGTACGAAAAGGAGCAAGAATATCCAGCAACAGAGCAATATCATCGGCAAGTCGATTATTAAGATTCCCAGAAAAATGGAAGTTCCAAGAAACTTAATCATTATGAACCACAAGAAAATCAGAGATTGGGGCATTATGTGAGGACGATGAACCATAGAGACGAGGAAAGAGCTCACAAAAAGATGTTTCTCCAATCCAGTGATCCTCCCAAAAGTGAAAGCGAGTATCATTGCCAACATGAGAGCAGAGAAAAGTCGAGAAGGATGGGTAGACCTGGGAGATAAATTTCCAGGGACTAGCATGTGTTGCACCATTTCCAGAATTAGCATCCCATCCGTTTCGTTGAACTCCATATTTGCTTCTAATCACCCTATGCCACAAAGAATTAGGTTCCAAAGGGAAACGCCAAAGCCATTTAGCAACTAAAGAGACGTTTTTAGACACCAAATTGCCTAGACCCAATCCACCATCCTCCTTTGGCCTACAACACACTTCCCAACTCACCAAGTGATCCCTCTTAACCTCACCCTTTCTAGACCACAGAAATTCCCTCATAATATTCACAATCCTCTTTGCCACCTTGGCTGGAATCTTAAACGAGAGATAATACAAAGGAATACTAGATAAGCATGCTTGAATAAGAGTGATCCTTCCACCAAGAGAAAAATAAGCTCCTTTCCAAGTCTCAAGTCTTTTAGAGATCCTATGAATCACCGAATCCCAAAATGACTCAGTGCGGGGATTACCCCCTAACGGAACACCCAGAGCATCCTGTACTATTCGATGTGGCACTTGGTAGCCATACTAGCCTAAGGACATCCCATATTATCCCCCATCCCCATCATATTCATAAATAAAAGATTATAATATCTTTTCTATTTGAAATTCAACTATGAAGAAACCTTCTCCTTTCCAAGTCTCAAGTCTTTTAGAGATCCTATGAATCACCGAATTCCAAAAAGACTCAGCCCGGGGATTACCCCCTAACGGAACACCCAGAGCATCTTGTACTATTCGATGTGCCACTTGGTAGCCATACTAGCCTAAGGACATCCCATATTATCCCCATCCCCATCATATTCATAAATAAAAGATTATAATATCTTTTCTATTTGAAATTCAACTATGAAGCAACCTTGAGTAAATGATAACCCAGTCCTTATAGCAGTAATGAGTTTCATTTATCTTATAATATATAATTATCTCTAACACAAGCAAGAGATTGATGCGCAACAACAATTTTACCTATCGGCAACTGCCAAAACAAAGCCGGCATCACTTTGGGGAAGTATGTCACCAGAAAATCTAGGAAGTGTGATCTCAAACAGAGCGTCTGCAATCTGCAAGGGATGGATAACAAAGGAAGCAAGCAAGGTTATGCATAAATATAAATATAATTCACACACAGGTACATTAGCAACCATATACAATGCAATGGAATGGTTAAAAGGGAAGTAATGCTAATTTCTTGATTATCAAATAAAACAGTAATAAATATAATAGCTATCAGTAAGAAAAACAACCTGTTGAGAGTATCCATCTCTAAGGGCATAGTGACGCCCCATTATTCCAGAAAGTGATGTAAATTCGGTGACAACTGCAGTGGCTAGATCAGACATAGCAAGTGATGCAGCGTCGCGGATAATTTGATGTATATCTTCACTGATTTCCAACAATGAACTTAACATAGTAATCATATTTTCGACACGAGTAATCTTATCCAGCATGGTTCCAAGCTTCTCCTGTTTATTTAATTGCACGTCAAAAAGTGGGCTATTACAAACTAAGCACTGTATGTTGAACAACTACCGAATATTAGTGACAGTCAATAATCTTTCAACTCAAGCTAAAGCTGTTGAAAGAAGATCCATTATTAGTGTTTATTATAATATTTAACATATCACTGGGTTAGGGGCTCAGTACTGTGTCACATTTGACAATGACAAGGGCCACCACAGCACAAGAGGCAGTAAAAGGAAAGAACTGGAATTGAAAGATAAAATTGTTTCAACATCAATTTGGTGAGTACACTGGGGATGTTTGAGAATCAAGCCCGTTTCAATTGGTTTTTAAAACTATTTTTGAAAATCACTTTTAGTGAGTACAGAAGAGTTAAGTGTGACAAATGCCATGCCAAAAACCATTTCAACCCAAAGGGCTTGAGTTGTTAAATGAAAGTCCATAAGTGGTTTTAGTGTATAGTCCACAAGAGTTAAGGAGAGTCTCCTGCCTGATGGCTACTACAACATTGTTCTTCTATTGTGAAAACCTACATGAACCTACCTTGTAATCAAAATATATAACCTACAACTATATTTGACCATTATACCCTGAAAAATATAATTGATTTTTGGCTAAAAATGCAATGAAAAAAGGTTTCTTAAAAATTTATAGTTATTTATTTTTTGTTAAAACTAAATTTAATTTATTCCAATTCTTTTATAATTATAATAGTCTTTAAGTTCATTAGAGGGTGAGCCTTAGAGCAACAGTAAGGTTTCTAAACTCTAAGGATATGTTTGGCAATTAGGAGAGAGGGGGGGAGAGATTGAAGGGGAGGGGAAGGAATGGGGAGGTTAATCTCCTCTTTCTCTCCCCCTTGTTTGGATACCCCAAAATACCCTAAATTGAGGTATTTTAAAATTGTAAAGCATTGAGTTAATACAACAACAATAATCAAAGTCTTTTCCCACTAGGTGGGGTTAGCTATATAGATCAAGCGACACCAACATGTTCTGTCTTGACAAAGGATTCAGTTAATGAGGGATTAATTTTTAATCCTCCGTTATCTCCCCCCTTAGATTTTTAACTTCCCAAACAAAGGGGAGATATGCTACTTCCCTCCCTTTCCCCTCCTTAAAATTATCCTCTTTTACAAAAAGAATAAAAAAATAAAAATAAAAATACGCAATCCTTTGGTGAAACCAAAAGGTAGGTGACAACTAACCCGCACATTGACAAAAATTTTCTATAATTAAAATAAACTTACAATCTCACCCATTTTGACTAATATAACCTTAATGACATTATTAAATTTTTCAACAAATTAAAATTTATTAGAAATATATATTCTAAAAATTAGTATTTCACGATTATGTATTTTGAAAATGATATAATTATTTTTATTTTAAATTTTTAAAAACTATTTTTAATATTGTTTCTATACATATAATCATATAAATAAAAAATGTAAGGGTATTTTGGTCAAAATGAGTAAAATTGTAGGTTTTTCTAATCTCTCAAGGGAGGGGAGTATAGATTTTAAAAATAAACGAGAGGGGAGCATCTCTCATGGAAGGGGATTAGGGGGGTGTAATTTACTCTACAATTAAGCCATCTCTCAACAAAACATAGAGTAACTTACACTAGTATATATTATAGTCTTTAACAGCTAAATTTCTAAAGCTTGACTCCCCTTATTTTTGCTTTAGTATATTGTATACACCATGACCTTGTAAGAAAATTGTTTGTCTCCTTGAGAAGAAACTAAAATTACATGATAATGCTTTCTTGAACCTCCAAATCTAAAGAAGATATACTATATGTATGCCAAATTGAAGTTTTCAACAACTTACATGAAAGAGAATATTTTTCAGTTGATTTCGAAATTCTGAAAATCTTTTATGCGTGTCCATCTCATAAAAGAATTTAGCATCTTCATAGCGAGCTCTGCAAATGTAAACAATATGCTAGGTATTAAGTGGAGAGCCTTGAAGCTCCATAAAAGAATGTGATGACATGATGAAAATTATCAATATTTATTCTCAAGAACGAGCACTTAGTGCAAAATATACAGTTCCTATAGATTGCATTGATTGCAGTGGGCATGAAGGTACTTTTTGGGAGATGAATACCTGAGCACAGCCTCGTTTCCATTTCTGACTACAGTCTCATTGATTGCTCCATTTGCAACCTAAACAACGTCCCATATCACATAACAGATGAAAAATTAAATTCAATCAATAAATTACCTTTTGGGAGACTAGGTATTTGGCAAGCACTCACAGCGATAAAGTATGGCAACAATCCTCCACTGTCATCACAAATGGCAAAATACTTCTGGTGCTTTTGCATAACCTGAAGGAAATAAGTATATCGTTATTTTCTATTTTCACTGATGAACAAAACTTGCAGTCTTTTATAGATGTTTCAATCGATATGATTTCTTTTTTCTTATTTGTTTCGAAGTTAAACAAATAACAAAAAGAAATCATATCGATTGAAACATCTATAAAAGAAGGCCGTTAGGTGGTTTGGTCACGTACAAAGAAGGCCGTTAGAGGCTCCTGTACATAAAGTTGACTATATGGAAGATAGCCCAATAACTAGAGGTAGGAGAAGACCAAAGAAAACAATAGGAGAAACTATTAGGAGGGACTTAGTTGTAAATAACCTAACCATAGCAATTTGTAAAGACAGAACGTGCTGGCATCGCTTCATCCATATAGACGACCTCACTTAGTGGGAAAAGGCTTTGATTGTTGTATTTGTTTCGAAGTTAGGTCCATATCCCAGGAATTTATTTATGTTTCGAACTAAAAAGCAAGTCCTGTAGGAATTATTCACCTAGATAGCCTAGTGCAATTACTATGTACTGGCCGTCGTGAAAGAAGAAATTATAAAGGGGGAGGAAAAAACCACGTAGAAAAATGAAAAGTAAGGAGAGCTTGTAAAACAATAATAACCAAAAAGAAAAAGGAGAAGGGTGTGGGAGAAGTACGTTACTAGTGTGAATTGTATTTCCTCTTGTAGATACGAAAAACAACAATCAAAGCCATTTCCCACTAGGTCAATACCAACGTGTTCTATCTTTACACATTTCTATGGTTAGGTTATTTAAATTCATCTTAATAGTTTCTACAATTGTTTTCGTTGGTCTTCCCCTACCTCTAGTAATTGGGCTATCTTCCCTCTGGCCAACTCTAAGCATAGGAGCCTTTAATGGCGTTCTTTGTCATGATCAAACCACCAAAGACGTATTTCAACTAATTTTTCAACAATAGGTGCTACCCCAACTTCCTCTCTAATGCAATCATACCTAATTCTATCCACTCAAGTGTAAACACTTAACCAAAGCAACATTCTCATTTCCAGTACATTGAATTTATGCTTATCCTGGCATTTTACCGCCCAACATTCAGTACAATACAATAAAGCAAGTCTTATAACCATGCGACAAAAAAGCTTAAGTGGTACTTTTTCTATCAGAAATAACACCTGAAAGCTTCTTCCATTTCATCCATCCTTGTTGGATCCTATTGTTTACGTCCTCCTGTATTTCTCCATTATTTTGTATTATCGTTCTCAAATATTTAAAACTCGTAATTTCTTGTACCAAATGATCTCCAAGTTTTACCTCATCCTTAGAATAAGCTTCCCTTCCACTAAATTTGTATTCCATATACTCCGTTTTGCTTCAACTTATATGAAATCCATATATCCAAAGCTTGTCTCCACGTCTCTAATTTTTTGTTTACTTCTTTGGAATCTTCAACAAGAACTATGTCATCAGCAAAAAGCATGCACCTTGGTGCTGCCTCTTGTATATGTTTAGTGAGCACATTCAATACCAAATTTAAAAGGTAAGGGCTCTGTTGTGAATATTTTAGATTTATGTTGTAAATATCTAGATTTATGTATATCAATTAGAATTATTAGGGTATATGATTTAGGCTGCGTTTGGTAGCTTAGAATTAGGCTTTAGAATTGGAATTGCACATCTCCCAAAAAAGTCTCATGTTTGATATGGGCAAAATTAACTTGAAATAGCAATTCTTGGAATTGCTAATTCCAAGCAATATTTGAATCTAAATTCCAATCTTGTACCATGAAATTGGATCTTAGAATTGGAATTGAGAGTGAAAAGACTTGATTGCCCCTCACATTTCCCAAAATGTTTAATTAAAATATTTTATGAAGGGCAATTTGATCTTTTTACTTCCCTTTCCTTTAAAAATTTCCCATTCTATTTTTTACATACCAAACATATTTTTTATCTTAAAAATATAATTCAATTTCATTCCCACCAATTCCAATTCCATTTTTCTTTTCAATTCCAAAACCCAAAAGCCTTAGTCTATCAATTAGGAATCAATTGTATTAGTGTATTTATTCTTATACCTACATTATTTTCATAATAAAACACTTCCGCTTCTGCTTCTCTCTGTGCGACTATGTTTTTTTTTTCCAGCCCTCAAACACTTTTCCGTCGGTTGCCACCTAGGTTTTTTTTTCAAACTCGACCACTTCCCAGACTCTGTTCAGCACACGCACCGGACCACCGTGAATAGAGGCCGCCGACCGTCACAACGCCGGTGAGAGTGTCACCATTCCACCGTACGCGCCTCCACACACCACCGTCAGACTCGCCAGAGAATCCACGCGGCGGCGCGTGAGTCCATTTCTGGCATTGTCTTTAGACATGCTTGCCACCGCCATTATCGTTGGCATGTTCTCTTCACGATTCTGGGGTTGGTTTGCCGTTTTCTAATACTTCGTTTTTGCTCTTCTCTAGGTAGAGCTGCTCTCATTCCTCAATGGCCATGACTTCTATTGCCAAGTCATCTGTGGCCATCACCGTTGTACAAACTGGTAATGTCACTACTTGCTTTTACAGTTTCCTTGACATTGGACCATGGGTTCTTAACTCGGGTGCTTCCGATCATATATCTAGTAATAAAACTCTTTTTACCCATCTTTTGTTTTCGTCTGCCCTTCTTTTAGTAACTCTAGCCAATGGCTCCAAAATTGCTGCTACTGGAATTGGTAAAGCACATATTCTTCCTTCCATATTTGTTTATTCTGTTCTTTATGTTCCTGAATCTCCTTTCAACTTTATTTCTATAAGTAAATTGACTGAATCTCACAATTATTCCATCAACTTTACTAATCAATGTGTTTCTATCCTGGATCGAAGTACGTGACGGATGATTGGCATAGGACATGAGTCACAACGCTTGTACCACCTTTCAGTCCTCCATCCCAAGTTGCCATCCAGTTGTTCTCCATCTATCATTCATAATCGTTTGGGGCATCCAAGCCTTTTAAAACTTCGCAAAATGGATGCCTCTCTTTCTACTTTGTCTGCCCTTTCCAGTGAGTCGTGCCAATTGGGTAAACACATATGTAGCTCTTTTTCTACTAGTCTAAATACTCGATCTTCATCTCCTCTAGAAAAGTGAAACTTCCAAGAAATTTGTTCCTCGTGATTTATTAAGAAATCAGAAATTTAAACATTTTGTAAAGACCACAAACCATATAAGCGAGGAAAAAGCTCGAGAAAAGAAGATTCACCAATCCAATGGTCCTCCCAAAATAAAAAATGAGTACCATCACCAACACGAAAAGAATGCAATGCCGAAAAAGGAATGATATACCTTGGAGATCAATTTTCTTACTTCTAGATAATTTATTATGTTTGGTCCATTCATCTTTATTTTCAAGTTTTGTTCTCCATATTTTCTCAACAATATATATCACTAAGTATAATGTTAATAGAGCACCCAGAATTGTCAAAGAATCTGGAAAAATGATTCTTGGACAGAAACCAGAATCTAGACAGAACAAAAAGGTAGAAAAGAGATGAGAGGAAGAGAGAAACCAGAGAGGAGAACTTTGGTGGGAATGAATTCCTCTTTCATTCCACAAATTAGGAAATATATTGAAGTGTCATGCCAAGGAGGCAGAAGCCCAGGTATTTATAAATATACCTGGGTTGTTACAAATGAATCCTAACTAAAATGGTTACAACAAACTCATAACCATAACAACAGAAAACTGTTGTAACAGAAAGCCTTTTATAACTGAAGGCTATTTACATAAAACACCTAAAAATAACGACTAACAGCAGGGAATTAGTACCATAACTAACAATCTCCACCTTGGGACTAATCCCCTCTAAAACACTCTAAGGATTACATTTTGAGACACCAACTAAATCTACACATTTTTCAAACTTAGTTGTAGGCAAGGGCTTTGTCAACATGTCAGCTGGATTCTCTGAAGTGTGAATCTTCAGAACAACAACTTCTCCCCCTGCCACAATGTCTCTGATGTAGTGATAACGAACATTGACGTGTTTGGTCTTAGAGTGAAAGGTGTCATTTCTTGTTAGGTATATTGCACTCTGGCTTTCTGAGTATACAGTGACTGAATCTTGAACTACTCCAAGTTCAGTTGCTAAACCCTTCAGCCAGATAGCTTCTTTAACTCCTTCTGTAGCTGAAACATATTCTGCCTCAGTGGTGGAAAGTGCAACAATGGACTGCAAGCTGGATTTCCAGCTTATTGCACTTGAGGCAAATGTGAATATGTAACCAGAGATGGATTTCCTCTTGTCTCTGTCCCCAGCAAAGTCAAAATCTACATAGCCATTTACACAAGTGCCAGCTTTGCACTTGGTAAAAACTAACCCCAAATTAGGAGTTCCCTTTAAGTACCTTAGTATCCATTTAACTGCATTCCAATGAGCTTTCCCTGGGTTGTGCATGAATCTGCTTACTACACTCACAGCATAAGCCAAATCTGGCCTTGAGCAAACCATAGCATACATGAGACTCCCCACAGCACTTTGATAAGGTACCATAGACATTTCATCAATTTCTGCCTCTGTCTTAGGACTCTGATCTGAAGAGAGCTGAAAATGAGCTGCAAGGGGAGTTGCTACTGGTTTAGAATGATCCATACTGAACTTTTCTAGAACCCTCTTAACATAGGACTGCTGGGACAAGTGCAACTTTCCAGAAATTCTATCCCTGTGAATTTCCATGCCAAGGATCTTCTTTGCTGCTCCTAGATCCTTCATCTCAAATTCAGTACTTAATTGCTTTTTCAAGTCATTAATTAGGGACTTGTTGGAGGAAGCAATGAGCATATCATCTACATATAGGAGGAGGTAGATGAAAGAGCCTTTTAGACATTCCTTGTAGTACACACAGCTGTCAAATTTGCTTCTGCAAAAATTCTGTTCCAACATAAAAGTGTCAAATCTCTTGTACCATTGTCTAGGGGCTTGCTTAAGCCCATAAAGAGATTTCTTCAGTTTGCATACTCTGTCTTCCATTCCTTGAATCTCAAACCCTTCTGGTTGTTGCATGTAGATGTCTTCTTCAAGCTCTCCATTCAAAAATGCTGTCTTGACATCCATTTGCTCTAATTCTAGGTTTTCTTGAGTCACCAATCCTAGAATAAACCTTATAGAAGTGTGTCTGACCACAGGTGAGAAAATCTCATTGAAATCCACTCCTTCCTTTTGATGGAAGCCTTTCACCACTAGTCTTGCCTTCCATCTTGGTTGCTCTACACCAGGAATGCCTTCTTTCCTCTTGAATATCCATTTGCAGCCCAAGATCTTTCTGTTTTCAGGCTTAATACACAGCTCCCAAGTCTTGTTTTTATGGAGACTTTCAATTTCTTCTTCCATGGCCACCAACCATTTTTCAGAATCAGTACCATTGGTGGCTTGCTTGTAGGTGGCTGGTTCATCTTCATTATTCACCTCTTGAGCAGCATGCAAAGCATAGGCAGTTATGCCTTGTTCATCCATTAACCTTTGAGGCCTCTTGATTTCTCTTCTAACTCTGTCCCTTGCCACTGAGTATCTTTGGACAGCATCTTGTTCTTCTCTAACAGGGGCTGTTTCAGTGGGTCTTGGGTGCTGCTCTATAGCTTGGGGTTGAGGAGTAGTAGGATTATTTGAATCTGTAGGTTTTGGACTAATCTCCACCTCTACTGTTTGGGCTGGAGCCTTTATAGAGTCTGCACAAGAGGTAGTAGGAGCAGTATCTTGTGCAGAATATATAAATTCAGATTCATTAAAAATAACATTCCTACTCAAAATGACTTTTCTAGTGTCTATGCACCAGAGTTTGTATCCCTTAGACTCAGTAGAATAGCCTAGGAATATGCACTTAGAGGATCTAGGTGCTAATTTTCCCTCATTTGTATGGGCATAGGCAGTGGAGCCAAAAACTTTAAGATTTGAGTAGTTAACTGGTTTACCTGACCAGATTTCTTCAGGAATTTGATTGTTGAGGGATGAATGTGGTGATCTATTGATCAAATAGCAGGCTGTAGAGGCAGCTTCGGCCCAAAATTCCTTCTTGCTCCAAAGTCCAGCATTAGAAAGCATACACCTGGTTCTTTCTAGGATTGTCCTATTCAATCTTTCAGCCACTCCATTCTGTTGGGGTGTTCCAGGTAGAGTTCTATGTCTTGCAATCCCATGCTCTTGGCAGAATTGGTCAAATTCTGTGTTGCAAAATTCCAGCCCATTGTCTGTTCTCAGCATCTTTATCTTCTGCCCTGTTTGGTTCTCCACAAGTTGCTTGAACACTTTAAATTTGGAGAGGGCTTCATTCTTGTGCTTGAGGAAGTAAACCCAGACCTTCCTTGAAAAATCATCAATAATTGTCATCATATACCTTTTCCCTCCAAGTGATGGCACTCTAGATGGCCCCCATAAATCTGAATGTAGGTAGCCTAAAATGCCATGGGTTGTGTGCTGTCCTTTGGAGAAACTGACCTTCCTTTGCTTCCCTAGAACGCAATGTTCACAGAATTGGAGCTTACTTAAATTCTGTTCACCAAAGGACCCCTTCTTGCTAAGGATTTGCATTCCTTTCTCACTCATGTGGCCTAATCTCATATGCCACAGCTTTGTTTGTTCCTCACTGCATGCTGAAATTGCTTAGGCAGCAGTGCCTTGGTTGATAACAGTGGAAGCCATGAGAAAGTAGAGGTTTCCTCTTCTTTTTCCTTTCATAAGAGTGAGTGAGCCCTTTGAAATCTTCAATTCTCCACCTTCAGCTGTATATCTGCAGCCTAAAGCCTCCAAAGCTCCAAGGGAAATTAGATTTCTTCTTAAATATGGTACATGCCTTACATTTGTAAGGGTTTTTACCACTCCATTATGAGTCTTGATCAGAATAGTGCCTTTTCCTCTTACCTTGCAAGCTGTGTCATTTCCCATCATAATAACTCCTGAATTTACAGCTTCATAGGTAGAAAACCAATCTTTGTTGGGGCACATGTGGTAGGTACAACCAGAATCTAAGATCCATTCATCTTTATCCTCAGCTACTGCTGCAGCAGCCACCAAAACATCACCTTCAGAGTCTGAGTCAGCAACAGCAGCTTCAGGGGGCTTGGAACTCTTATTCTTTTCTTCCTTTTCCCTCTTATTTTTGAGCTTGTAGCAGTCATTGATCTCATGCCCAAGCTTCTTGCAATATTTGCAAGATTTTCCAGAGTTCTTGCTTCTTGACTTGGATCTTGATTGCTTCTTGCTGGAATCTTGTCTTTCTTGAGGTCTTCCTCTTGCTGTAAGGGCATCTCCTTTCTTGTCAGTAGGTAGTTCATGGTCAAACTTTTCCTTTGAGAGGAGATTAGACTTTACATCCTCATATGACAGTGTGTCATTGGAGCTGTAAAGCATAATTTCCTTGAAGTGCTTGTAAGAAGGAGGGAGAGATACAACAAGTAACACAGCCTTGTCTTCATCTTCAATCTTGACCTCAAGATTTTCTAAGTCTATCAAGACTGTGTTGAACTCATTTAGGTGTGCCCTCAAAGAACTCCCTTCATTCATCTTCAAGGTATATAACCTCTCTTTTAGCCTCAGCTTATTGGCCAAGTTCTTGGTCATGTAAAGGGCTTCCAATCTGGTCCATAACCTAGCAGCAGATGTTTCTAAAATAACCTCCCTGAGTACATCATCAGAAAGGCAGAGTTGGATGGCTGTGAGGGCTTTTTCATCAAGTTCATCCCAGCTCTCATCTGACATGGTTGCTGGTTTCTTTGTCTTGCCATCCAGTGCCTTCTTTAGCCCGTTCTGTGTGAGGACAGCCCTCATTTGCACCTTCCATATGCTGAAATTGATCTGGCCATCGAATCTCTTTATGTCAAACCTTGCAATGGATGACATATTCTCTGTTCTTGGTGGTTCTTGAAGAATCTTGAACCTGGCTCTGATACCACTTGTTAATAGAGCACCCAGAATTGTCAAAGAATCTGGAAAAATGATTCTTGGACAGAAACCAGAATCTAGACAGAACAAAAAGGTAGAAAAGAGATGAGAGGAAGAGAGAAACCAGAGAGGAGAACTTTGGTGGGAATGAATTCCTCTTTCATTCAACAAATTAGGAAATATATTGAAGTGTCATGCCAAGGAGGCAGAAGCCCAGGTATTTATAAATATACCTGGGTTGTTACAAATGAATCCTAACTAAAATGGTTACAACAAACTCATAACCATAACAACAGAAAACTGTTGTAACAGAAAGCCTTTTATAACTGAAGGCTATTTACATAAAACACCTAAAAATAACAACTAACAGCAGGGAATTAGTACCATAACTAACATATAATTTTAGATTAAGAATACACACAGGAAATGCATAAAACCTAATTTATCAAATATCAATAGATAGCCAGCATCCAGCATTTAAGCTGAAATTACCATAACAAATGGTATAGTGAGTATGAGGCAAACGGATACCCAACAATATGACTAAGAATAATGAAGAGCTCACCATAGTCAAAAGCTCTTTAGGAAGCTCTAGAAAGGACTCTTTAAACTTTCCAAGCACTGGAACAGGCGCCTCAACAAGATTTACAACCTAAAATTTGATGCAGATGGATATTATTAGAAATTCACATTTTCAACAATAAACAACAACAATCAATGCCTTTTCGCACTAGGTGCGGTCGGCTATGTGGATCAAGCGACAGCAACATGTTCTGTCTTTGCAACATTTTCAACAATATTAAGAAAAAAGAAATTACATCAATTACCTCATCAAGCAACCCTTTTGGAATAAAAATTTGACCATGAACACTTTCTGCTAATGCATTAGATTTCTCCAATATTATTTTTCTCCTCTCCTGCAAAATCCAGAGATAAAGTTGGCTACTTCACACAGACACACTAAAACATTATCTAAGACTAATAGTACCTCAATTGCAACATTAATTCTAGCATTTTTAATTGCAACTGCATAAGACTCGGCACTTTCCACCTGCAAAAGTATTAATCATGCAACTGTCAAAAGCAGAATCTAACAAGAAGCATTCCTTACATCATCAATCAAACACAAATTTCCTCATCTAGTGACTAAGATATTTTTTTCTCTCTTGATCTCTAACACATACACACTATTGAATTAACTCAACTAATTAATAAAATTTTAGAAAGCAATTTTCTCATGAAACCCTTTTAAAACTGTGTTAGTTTAGAAAACCTTGTAACGGAGAATAGATAGATAACACAAAAGAAAAAGTTGATAAATAAAACATTATCCCATTGGCAAAATAAACATTTTTGGTTAAGGCTTGCACCTGGAGAACAGCTGAAGAAGTATTACGGAGACCACAAGATAAGTTTCCACTACATCATACAAACACGATAGGTGTTATAATTTCGCAGTATAAAATGTATAAAACTAGAAAGAAGTTAATGAAATATATTCAGAAATCCTTTAGAGGCCTTGGCTCTAGTAACAATGTTCATTGTGCTGTTTTATTCTTTTGTTTACTTTTGGAATATGTTATGACTTATGAGTTATCTTGGACCAATACACCTTCTTACATCAGAAACATAGCAGGTAAGGGTAAGTATCCAAGTTTAACCTCTATCAAAAGTAATGGAAACGAATGAATATAACAAAACCAATTTACCAATTCATCCACTAAGAATAGGCTACAGATGGCAATTTTATAATTTCCATGACACAGTTTCAAGATATGGCTAATTTCCGATAGATGACTTCCCCATAGTTATTTAGCATTGCATACATGATTTTTTAAAAAGAATATGGCTGTCCAAGAAAAAAAAAGAAGTAAAAGCCAATCCAAGTTTTGTACACAGTTTCATATATATTTTTTTGATAGAGAAAGAAATTGTATTAATGAAGAGAAAGAGTACGAAAGTGGAGGACAAGAAATCCTCAAAGAAAGAAAGAACTAGGACAAAGAAAAGAACAACTCTCTAGCTCAAAAGTGCACTCCAATCTCTTTGGATATCCATAATGGATATGCCTCTATGCAGACCATTCGACAAAACCCACAACGAAGATATAAAGGTAATTCGATCTCACAAAAGATAAGGTGGGAGGAATTTATTAGTAAAGAACCAAGCATTCGGTTCTAGCCAGAGACACCACAAAGTTGTGAGAAATGTACATTGCCAAAGAGCTTTATGGTCTTTATTCCTTCCAAAGCCCACAAACATGATACTAGGAAAGGTACCCAGATCCACCAGACAAACTCAATTCTTTTTGTGAATCAGAAAATGAGGGAATTTCTGTGTGTATTGCATTATACAAGATACATGTATATATACAAGCATAGAAACCTAAAATAGGAAACTACAATAAAAACTAATCAAATCTGAATCCCTAAGATTACTCTATAATATCATCTTAGTCAACTCTATTTACAGCTAATTTATACATATCATAACACTCCCCCTCAAGTTGGAGCATAGATATTAATCATGCCCAACTTGTTACAAATATAATTAACCCTTACTCCATTCAAAGCTTTAGTGAAGATGTCTCCTAATTGTTCTCCGGTCTTCACATATGCTGTGGAAATCAACTTCTCCTCAATCTTCTCATGGACGAAATGACAATCAATCTCAATGTGTTTGGTTCGTTCATGAAAGACTGGATTAGAGGCAATATGAAGTGCAGCCTTATTATCACACCATAGCTTAGCAGGCAATGAAACCTTCAAGACAATTTCTCCCAAAATTGTAGTATCCACGCAATCTCACTAGTTGTTTGAGCCATAGCCCTATATTCAGATTCTGCACTTGAACGGGAAACAACATTTTGCTTCTTACTCTTCCACGAGATTAAGTTTCCCCCTACAAATATACAATATCCTGTTGTCGATCTTCGATCTGCCTTGGATCCTGCCCAATCTGCATCAGAAAAGCACTCAATACCAGTGTGCCCGTTATTTCCATACAATAGTCCTCGTCCCGGGGCACCCTTCAAATAACACAGGATTTGTTCAAGGGCTTCCCAATGCTTGATTGTTGGGAATGCCATAAACTGGCTAACGATACTCACAGAGTAGGCAATATCAGGACGGGTCACTGTGAGATAATTCAATTTCCCAACCAATCTCCTATATCTCTCAGGATCTTCAAAAGGTTCACTGTCATCTTTCAGGAGTTGCAGGCCTGGAGTCATTGGTGCATTACAAGGCTTAGCACCCAATTTCCCTGTTTCTGCTAGTAAGTCAAGAACATACTTTCTTTGAGACAAGAAAATACCTTTCTTACTTCTCGTAATTTCAACTCCCAAAAAATACTTTAACTGCCCTAAGTCCTTCGTCTGAAACTGGGATTGAAGGAAGGACTTGAGTGAAGAAATGACAGACTCATCATTTCCTGTGATTATAATATCATCCACGTATAAACAAGAAGGATGATGCCCGAATCAGTCTTCTTATAAAACACAGAATGATCACATTTGCACTTAAGCAATCCGTACTGCATTACTGTTTCACTGAACCTTCCAAACCAAGCCCGAGGGCTTTGCTTCAATCCATACAAGGACTTACGAAGATGACACACCTTCCCACACTCCCCCTGAGCAACAAACCCAGGTGGTTGCTCCATATAAACTTCCTCCTGAAGGTCACCATGGAGGAAAGCATTCTTGATATCTAGTTGATGCAAGGGCCAGTTATAGGAAGCACCCATAGAAATAAAGAGTCTGATAGAAGTAAGCTTGGCCACAGGAGAAAAAGTATCAGAATAGTCAATACCATAGTTTTATGCATACCCTTTGGCAACCAACCGAGCTTTTAGACGAGCAACGGAGCCATCAGGGTTAACCTTCATTGCAAAGATCCATTTGCATCCAATTGCTTTGTTTCCCATTGGTAGATCTACTAATGACCATGTACCATTCTGATCAAGGGCCATCATCTCCTCAACCATTGCTGAACGCCAACCAGGATGAGATAACGCCTCTTTCACTGTCTTGGGAATAGAGATAGTGTCTAAAGAGGCAATGAAGGCACTAGACGAAGGAGACAAGTGCTCATATGAAACAAAATTAGCGATGGGATAAGTACATTTAGGAAGGGTGCACTGACGTGTACCTTTACGGAGACTGATAGGCAAATCAAAGTCATTCGATGGAGGATCCGATGACGGAGCAGGTGGGTCATTCGATGGAGGATCCGATGACGGAGCATGCGGTATAGAACATGTATCATTAGCCCCTTGCCGTCTAGAATATACTTGAACAACTGGTGGTCTTGTCTGAACTGATGAAAGATCAGACTGATCTTCAGGTGGAATACCATTATTTGATTGCTTAGTAGTAGAGCTCGAAGTAGTCTGATAAATAAGCCATTCATCTTCCTCTTCCGAATCTATAGAGCTAGGTGGAGAAGGAAAGAATGGTGTTTTCTCCGAGAAGACCACATCAGTCGATACCAAATATCTATTGAGATCCGGAGAGTAGCACCTGTATCCCTTTTGATGCCGAGAGTATCCCAAAAAGACACATTTCAAGGCCTTGGGGTCCAACTTAGTGATATAGGGCCGTATATCACGAACATAACAAGTGCTGCCAAATATCCGTGGTTCCACCGGGAACAAAGGTTTGCTTGGAAAGAGAACACTGTAAGGTATATCCCCATTCAATATTGTAGATGGCATTCCATTAATCAGAAAGCAAGCAGTAGAAACGGCATCAGCCCAAAACTGCTTAGGTACTTTAGCTTGGAACAATAATGCTCGTGCAGTCTCGAGAAGGTGTCTATTCTTTCTCTCAACTACCCCATTTTGAGGTGTATCAACACATGAGGTTTGATGGAGAATACCATGTTGAGTCATGTATTTCTGAAATGACTCTGACAAGTACTCCTTAGCATTATCACTTCTCAATATGCGCACAGAGACATTGAACTGGGTTTTAATCTCGGCACAAAATGCTGAAAAATGGGTAAACACTTCTGATCGATTCTTCATAAAATATGTCCAAGTCATTCGAGAGAAGTCATCTACAAAAGTTACAAAATACCTGAATCCAGGTTTAGACATGACAGGACACGGTCCCCAGACATCCGAGTGAACTAATTCAAAGGCAGATTCGGCTCGTTTATTAATTCTGGGAACTGACGAGCTGCGGTGGTGTTTCGCAAATCGACATGATTCACATTCCAGTGAAGACACGCTATGAAACTGGGGGCATAGCTTCTTCAACGAGGATAGAGAAGGATGTCCCAACTGACAATGTGCTTCAAAAGGAGAAGTAACACTAGAACAAGCAACTGGTGGAGGAATCCATGCATCAAAAATATAGAGACCATTAGATACATGTCCTTTACCAATAATTTCCTTCGTCATAAGATCTTGAAGAGTACAGTGATCAGGATAAAATGTGATAGAGCAATTGAGGTCTTTCGTAAGTCTACCCACAGACAACAAATTAAAGGAAAACTTGGGTAGACTAAGAACAGATGACAAGGTAATAGAAGGAGTTAGTTTGACTGTCCCAGATCCCACATTGTTATAGGTTGAACCATCGGCTATGGTTACAGGCAAGGATACTTTGTGTGATTGGAAGCTAGAGAAGATATTGGGATTACCTGTCATGTGATCTGTAGCACCAGAATCAATAACCCACTTACTTGAAGAGGATATAAGACATGTTGTACCTGATCCAGCAAGAGTAGTGACTTTGTTTTCTCCCATCTTAGTAAGTCAGTGAACACAAGCCTCAAATTGTAAATCAGAGATGCTTCCAAAATTGTAAACCAGAAATGCTTCCAAAAGAGTGGAAACGTGAAATAACAAATCTCACAAGGTCGTGGTCACAATGCCGAAATCATAAAAATAAGGGTAAAAAGACTAGATCTCCAATGACCCAATATCGAAACTCCGTGAACCACTACCTCAAACCTCAACAAATCACCAAGAAAAATAAAGCTAGCTTCTGAATCCAAGGAATCAACACCTTAGTACCAATAAGGAAAGCAAAACATGTTCTGTACCTTAATAAAGCATAAAACCGTACCAACCAGAAGCTAGTTAACCACTGAAACTGCCTCAAATCCACCGGGAAATACTTCAAACAGCCTAGACGGTCGCCGGCGAACACAGACCAGCAACGACGAACGGAATCCAGTGGTTGGAAGACGGCGCGTGGTCTTCATGCGCCACGCAACACAGAAGCTTGGGGAGGCGCGTGAGCCTCACGCGCTGCTCTGTTGATGACCGGGAAACTGGAAAACTGCTTGCTGGCGGCTTCTGCTCCTTCCCTCAACGGAGGTGATGTACACCTCCAACTTTTCCGGTGACCTCTACAAGTGCACAGCTACTACACTTAAAACAGACGCAAAACAGAGGCACCAGACTGAAACGAGGAACACAGAGGCAGAAGCAAAACAGACACAGAGACTTAGAGTAGCTCTGATACCAAGTGAATCTGAAAATGAGGGAATTTCTGTGTGTATTGCATTATACAAGATACATGTATATATACAAGCATAGAAACCTAAAATAGGAAACTACAATAAAAACTAATCAAATCTGAATCCCTAAGATTACTCTATAATATCATCTTAGTCAACTCTATTTACACCTAATTTATACATATCATAACACTTTTCAAAGCAACTATACAATTTATTCCAAATAAACCTTGCCACATCACAATGTAGAAAAGGGTGGCTATTGGTCTCAAAACTTCTCCAACACATGACACAAACATTAGGTGACAATGTCTTGTTGGGACGCCGATTCTGAAGTAAATCATTAGTGTTAATTCTATTGTGTACTGCAGTCCACACAAAGGCCTTAACCTTAAAAGGAGCCTTTATTTTCCAAATTTAGAAAAAAGATTAGAGCTAGGATTTGGCCTTTTGGTCAAATGTTTAAAAAACGAAGAGCAAGTATAAATGCCCGAAGAATCTAAATTCCAAAGCCTGCTTTCAGGAACGGACGAAGCATGAAAAGGATCAAGAATATCTAAGAACAGAATAATATCATCAACAATTCTATCGTTAAGATTTCTAGAAAAATGAAAGTTCCAGGAAGTTTGCTCTTCGTGATTTACTAAAAACTCAACAATTAGAGCATTATCTAAAGATGAAAGACCATATAAACGAGGAAACGGCTCAAGAAAAGAAGACTCACCAATCCAATGGTCCTCCCAAAAACAAAAACGAGTCACGTCATCCACACGAAGAGAAAGAAAAGCCAAAAAGGAATGATATACTGGGAGATAAATTTATAAGGACTTGCATGTGTAGCACCAATCCAAATGTCCTATCCCAACCAATCTGTTGAACTCCATACTTGATTTTTATCACCCTATGCCACAGCAAGGTTCGTTCCAAAGGAAAAAGCTAAAGCCACTTGGCCACTAGAGAGATGTTTATAGACACCAAATTACCTAGACCAAATCCACCATCGTCCTTTGCCCTACAACACACTTCCCAGCTGACCAGGTGATATTGAAGAAATCTGAGTTTTAATTCTCAGAAAAATTAATTCGTATTTTGCAGAATGCCAGATGTGGCTTAAATAGGGACCATGGTTACAAGTTAACCACTAGAATCCCTTAAAGATGGAATCAAATCTGTTTTAAATATTTAAAACAGATTTGTATAACTAATAGATAATTAATAATCTAATAAGATAACTAACCAGCTAGTTACTAGAAAATAATATAAAAGATTCTAACCTAGTTAATAAATAATACTGGCTAATAATAAAATAAAATAAAATAAATTGATAAATAATAGCGACAGATATTTCTTAAACTCACCTTTCCCAGACCACAAAAAGTCCCTCATAATGTTTCAATCCTCTATATGCTACCTTAACCGAAATCTTAAATCAAGAAAGGTAATACAAAGGGATACTAGACAACAAGGCGTGAATCAAAGTGATCTTGGCACCCAGCCAGAAATAGGCTCCTTTCCAACTCTCAAGCCTTTTGGAAATCCTTTGTATCACAGGGTCCCTAAATAGATTACCCTAGGATAACCCTATAAGGAATCCCCAAAAAAGTCAAAGGCCACTGTGATACCTCACAACCCAAATGACAGCTAAATTCTCCACAAAACTATCATGTACATTAATCCCAGCTATCCCACACTTAGACAGATTAATACTAAGCCTTGATACAACTTCAAATATTTGAAGCAAGGGAAGCACATTTTGAAAATTGTCCTTATCTTCAAGAAGGAAGAGAATAGTATCTTTTGTGAACTGTAAAAGAGAATTCTCGACCTCCTCATTACCTACTAACCATTGATACCTTCCGGTGTCCACCAAGGGACTCTCTTGTGAGAATCTAGTCTTGCAGTTAGTCTCCATAGAGGTTTCTGTTCGTTTACAGCGAAGTATACTGGTCAATTGGAGCAAATCTAAGGTATATATATTATGTTGTGAAATAGCCATTCCTCTCTTAGACCTTGCTACTTCCATCTCTAACAAGTATCTAGGTTCACCAAGGTCCTTTGATGAGCAGTGTTATTTCCTCAAAGAAGTTCCCTGTGATAATTGTATCATCTACATACAAATTTATAATTATAACCTTCTTGTATGCATCCCTGACCGTTAAAAAAGTTGCAATATTAGATTTATAGCCTTCCCCTTTGCCACATTCAGAGGTTTTGTCACAACAAGCCATTGTTTTTTGTGCTAAGGTATAGCACTCCAGTATTTTTGGACCTCCCAAGTCATTTCCCTGCATCCCGATCATTTTCCTAACCTTGTCTGTCCCTTTCACAACTGATGTCAGAGCCAAAGCTTTGCTACCCGCACACTGATGCATTTTCCCACCCCACCCCCCTCCATGTGCTTTAGGCCTCAAGCACTATTGTCCACTTCCTCTATCCGTGGGTCACTAACCAACTTGGCTCCATTCTGTTCAGTTGAATTTTGCAAAAGCCAATTGACTAGCTGCTTTTGTTGCACAGCATCAAGAGGCTGAGAGCCGTGGCTTTCTAAAGGGCCTCTACTGTTGGGTTGTATCTTGCAAAGGCCAATTGAACCACCATGGCCGGAGATGCGACACCGTTGAAGTCAAGTAGACGCACCGTCGTTAAGCAGTGTACTTGAACAAACAAGGAGGAAATCGCGTGGAAAGGAGAAGAAATGTGAAGCACCTCTCTCGCCAACGAACATCCCAATGGCGATGTCCGGCGACGTCGGCGTCAGTGCAACGGCGAAAGCACAGGCTCGACGGCGGCGGCATAGGCTGGAAGGAAGATTAGCTCACAAACATTAGCTGACCAGGTTTGTGACTCCCCATGTTCGCATGCGTTTCAATAGGCCTACTAAGCATCACTTTTAAATCATGCAAAGAAAATCAGTTCAATGTAACCGTAACATGACATATGAAGCAAAAAGTTATTCAGATGGTACCCTAGGAAGCTCAAAAAAACCAAAGCTAATTTTTTGTCCCTAAATAATATAAGAACTGTACATGACTTTGTGGGAACATGCCTTAGATAGAGGATTGGATGGGAGGTAGTAAGATTATCCAAAGAGTGTTAATTACCTTATTACCCCAGCAAACATAAACGGAACTACTACATCCCCGTGCATGGCCAAAATCCAACGAATAGGCCTACTAAACATGACCTACATATAAAAGAAAAGGCAAATATTACATATCCAACAATTTTCAAAAAGAGGTCAGGAAAGAGTGGGCTTGGTGTTTTGGATTCACTGCCCCTCAGAAAAACTGACCGATGAAACACAGTAATAAAAAAAATTCTCCCAGAATCTGATACCATGACAAATTTAGGTCTGAATAATACTATGTTATTCATATTAGAAAGAATGCGAAGTATTTATACACAAGGAAGAGCCTATTCTAGGAAATAGGAAAGAAAAAGAAAAGGAAAGTAATCACAATCACAATCAATCCTAATCATAATCTAATCCATAGATGATATACACAATATCCTACTTAATTACAAGATATTCTAACATATTCTAACAAAAACCATTAAGAAATCGAATTCCCAACTATTTATAACTTAGAGCATCCAACAATGGTTGCTGTTTCCATCAATTTCACTAGTGTTTGAGATAATAGTTATTTTAATTAGTTGCTAAAAATCCAACGAGATTAGATACAACATTCCCTGTCTGCCTGATGACACTCCCAATAAGAAATGGAACATAAGATGTAAACAAGAGAGTGAAGGCCACTTTTAATTAGAGTAGTCTCTCCTAATATTGTTCAAAGGTTTTGGCTGTATAAAGGATGGAAAAAGTTTGTGGCAAGGTGTGGATTACAACGTTAATTCGAATATATGGATAGAGTGAAATTCTCTTACAGTTATGGGCATTGTCTAAAGAAAGTTTATGGACAAGGATTCTGTTTGCAGCTTCTTAGTGGTGTTTGGCTCAAGTTTATTTTAGGGGACCATCTCCTTTGGATATACGGACGAACTGGGAAGCACTAATGCATTTTTAACTTTGTTTTTCCATTGGTTTTTTGCTCATTAGTTATATAATTTTGTTGAATCTCACTTGATAAGTTTGGCTCAAGGTTATTTTTTGCTTCTTGCTCTGTAATTTTGGAGATAATTCAATACACACCAGTATCCAAACCAATGGGCCCATAATCATTTACCCTACCCATGGTTTTCCATTTCAGAAAAAGGGAGATTAAAGTAGAGTTTATGCTCATGCAAGTTTATAGTTACAGAGAACATCAGAGCATCTTTAAAAGTTACCCTAGGCTATGTTTGTAAGTTTTAAAATTAACAAAATGGAATGGAACAGGAATGTAAGAACAAATAGAATAAATTCATTTTCTTCTTGTTAAAAAAATTGGTAACACCACGACCATTGTGTTGCCCCATTGTTAAGTGTAAAATGGTTAAGGGTATTGATACAACACCCACTCCCACGTCACCACCTAAGCCTTGGCTCACCTACTCTAGAAGGAAGAAGGCTAAGTCTGATCCTAATCTCACTCAAACCCATGCACACAACTGTCAATTGGACTCATTTACCATGTTGCTCACATGTTTTAATTAGCTGTTAGTGGTTCCTAATTTCTCTGTCCTATTTTTCTGTTATGCTTCCATTTATTCTGCTTTCCCTAGTTTTTAAGCACAACCCTAGTTAGTGGGGTATACTGTTATAAATACCCAAGGTCTTTATTTGTTTGAGTATGTTTTGAAGTTAAGCATTTTTATTGAGAAGAAGCCACCTACTATTGAGAGTTAATGAATAGCATTGTTCAGATTGTGCTCTGCTATCCTTGTTTTACTGTTATTTTACTGCTACAATTTAGTTTGTATCAGGTGTATGGATATTAAGCCATAAGAAAAGGCAAATTATAAAATCAAGAATTCTTCAACAAAGTTTTAAATTTGTCATCTTTTGGTATTAGAAGAAAAAAGGCGACTAACTTTCATAGTTTTTCAAAATATATATGCAGATAAAAAGTCTACTTACAGAAATTTAGACTTCAAAAATTGCATACCTGAGAATTCCAACGCATTGTCTTGGGAAAAGATATCCTAGCAATAGTAGAAGGCAAATCTTCGGACAAAACCTGTTAACAGTAGAATGAATCAGAGTGGCATTAACATTCTTCTTACAATAGATGCGTTAAGCAAGGAGAAATGAAGCATAAAAAGAGAATATATGTAGGATTCTCATCTCAATTTGACAATTCTTAACACGTGTGTTTGTCCCTTTCTCCAAAACCAATGGTAAAATCGAGAAGAAAATTTATTAACCTTACACTTCATTTGATTAGTCTAATGTTGACTGCAAAGAACTTTTGACTCACTTAACTAAGTGCTCAGTTACACTTCAGCATAATTCACTTTCAGAAATATCTGTAATTTGAAGCACTTCTTCCATGGTATAATTGCAGTGCTTTCAGCAAAAAGAGTAAGCAGCAAGAGGTTTGCATAATATACACGAATCATTTCTGTACTCTCTTCTTTTACAAAGCTCTAAATCAGATAGTGCTAATAGAAACTTCCAACTTGTAACTTCAAAGAACATAACTCACATTTTAAACTTTATACTTTTATCCAAGATACATGCATACAATCACATATGCGAAATGAGAATCAAAACATAGAAGGAACTAGATTCCAATAAACTAAAGATTTGAAAACCTCCAAAGCATGTCTTGAAGACTCCTTTACGCAAGCATAAACATATTCTGTTTTCCCTGCAATATTGAGAAACTGTTAAAGTACCTATCTAGGAGGTACCCTTATAATAAAAGGAAATATTGGCTGGTACATAAATTAGACTAAAATGCTTGAGAATCAAATTGAAACATGTTTTAGAGAAGACATCCAAATGCATAAATCAACCTTGTTCTGCAGGATTAACCAGTGGCTAAGCAGTTCAGCAGTTAAAATAGCTAATTTATTAAGTTGAGGCTTTGTACGAAAAGTTGACTAGATGGAAGATAGCCCAATAACTAGAGGTAGGGGAAGATAAAGAAAACAATAGAAGAAACTATTAGGATAAAATTTTGTTCTACGAACAAAAATATATAAGGTGTAACTACGGAATATTCCACCTAGGGACACGTGGCATTAGGTTTCCAGAAACTCCACGGTAGCTTACGCCAGTGACATGTGGCACCACTCATCTACCCCTACGAGACCAGTATCCACGTCTCTCCTCCTGAGCTCCCGTCCACGGGACGTGGAAAGCCTCCAGGCATCATGGGACGACCCCCGTCCAGTAAGAACGTGGGTCGACCACGTTCTTCCCCACACCGGGTATAAAAGACCCTCACCCGGGGGACTCAAGGACATACGAACATCGGGAGAGTACCACACATCAAGAGCATCAGACACAAGGAACACTGACTCTGATTACGCTGAAACTAGACTTAGTTTCCCTTGCACAACATATCTTCCGGTTAACTCCAAAACTTAGCCCTCGGCACCACCAAGCTCCAGCTCTAAGAGACCCACGCTCTCTCATAATCTAAGGCAACCTCCTACGAGTGGCTCGCCCGCCCAAAGTACCTTACACACGTCTTAGCCGCACACGGCCCCATACAAGTAACTGCCTTGCCTAACGGCTCCTATGGACGTCACCATGATGAACTACGTGGACTTTGATCCCTTCATAAGGGTACGTAAGCACCTAGGTTTTCACCTAAGGACAAGTCCCCCAAGGTTACGACCCTTGTGGTCCATATTTACAAATTACAATTGTCTGAACCAAGAACGACAGTTACATAAGGATTGATTTAACAATACATAATATAACTATAGAACTGAGCAAAGATAGAACATCTTAGTTTGTTCAATCCATATAACCGACCCCATCTAGTGGAAAAAAACTTTGTTGTTATTATTGTACTAATGCACACCCTTGAATAATGCTCAAATAAAGTACACTTTGATATCCGTATTTAGAAAGAGACATATAATATAGGAAATACTAGAAGAAGAAAAAAAAAAGGTTTGCACAAGTGTTAATGTGTGTAAGACTAGCTCCCAAAAGAGGCAGCCACAACAACAAAAAAAATACTAAAACGCACAAAAGAGCTTAGCCTCATATAGACTCACCATCGACCTTTCTGTATACTGAGTCCAGTGGTACAGAGTATCTACGGGAAAAACCTTCAATGGCCTGACACAAAATATTTAAATTAAGGCAGAGTTTCTGAACCAAAACTTTAGGATAAAAAACTAGAAAGATTGACAAACACAGGGAAAACCTTTGTTGGATTTCCTTGTTGATCGAATGCTTTCGATACAGGAGGGCCTCGAACCTCGACCTCCTTTTCTGCTTGTTTAGTGCAAAGATTTTCAACAGTAACCTGTGGATTAGACAATAGGTACAGATAATTATCATTATTGGATTCAAAATTATAGAATTGTTGAAAACTTTATTAAGTGCACATAACAACAATAACTAAAAGAAAAAAAACAACTTTCTCACTTATGCAATTTTCAATTAAATCCTGAACAAGTATTGCTGGTGATTTTTACATTGCATAAAAAGGGTTTTTTTTTAACGTGACTATGTAGAGTTATAGACTAGGTTAAGAAAATGAGTATCAAGATTTTATGGACACACATAAAGATAATATTTAATCTATGCATAAAACAATGAGACTAAAGAGTACCCAAGTTCACTTATTGACTTCTGAAATCAGATATAAGCAGTAACACAAAGTACACAGAAAACAAAGATCTAAGAATTACGGCAAAACTAATAGGTCTCTTAACTGACTATCTACACACATTGAGATAAATAGACCAGCAAAGAGAAGAGTAAAGCAGTAGCGTGTAAATTGGAAAGCAGAGAGCTGTACTGTTTTCATTAATGTGTACGTATATATAAAATACATGAGATATATCCCTTAAGGTCAGGGATCAGTTTAAATTTAAATTAAACTATATCTAAACTATCTCCTAGATAGTGGCGTAATCCTAAGAAATTAAATAATAGAAAATAATCCCTAGAATCATGGGTTAACAGAAAAGTAAAATAACTCCTAAGAATTAATTTACAATAACTATATCTAAACTGACACTAAGAGATTTAATATAAGAGAATAATCCCTAGAATTATGGGATAACAGAACATTAAATAAGTCCTAAGAATTAATTTAAAATTATTGTATCTAAACTGACGCTGATGTGTCATTACGCCCCCGCAAGCTAGGTGGCATTTCCATGACACCAAGCTTGTCAAAGTGATGTCTGAAAGCTGAGGGCTGCAATGGTTTGGTGAGGATATCTGCCACCTGTTCTGCTGAATGGAGATGTTGAACTTGTAGCTTGTTTTGTTCCACTTGGTCTCTCACAAAGTGGAAATCAATTGCAACATGCTTCATCTTGCTGTGAAGAACTGGATTAGAACATACATAGGTAGTACTAATATTGTCACAGAACACAGTAGGTGGTGAGTGTAATTTTACCCGCAGCTCACCCAATAAATTACTTATCCAGTTTATCTCACTTACGGTTGCTGCCACAGCTCGGTACTCTGCCTCTGTTGATGATCGAGACACACTCTTTTGCTTTTTAGAGGACCACGAAATGGGAGTTTTTCCAAGGTAGATAATGTAGCCAGTCGTTGATGTTCTATCAATAGGATCCCCTGCCCAGTCAGCGTCTGAATACCCTCTGATTTGATAGTCCTTGCTGCTCGATATGAATAACCCATAGCTAGATGTTTGTTTAAGATACCGTAGGACTCGCTTAAGTGCTGTCCAATGGGTTGTCATTGGACTATGCATGAATTGTGATAGCTTGCTCACTGCAAAGCCAATGTCTGGGCGGGTTAGAGAAAGATAGTGCAATTTTCCAATTACCTTCCTGTATAATTTTTCATCTGCATGCTGTCCTTCCTCTGTTTTCAAGGTGTTAGATGTCAAGGGAGTGGGTACACCTTTGCAATTTCCCATATTCAAGTCATGTAAAAGGTCTTGGATGTACTTGGTTTGTGAGAGATGCAAACCAGTGGCTGTTTTGAGCACTTGTACACCAAGAAAATATTGTAGTGGTCCCAAATTTTTCAAGGAGAAATTACTTGCTAATTTTTCTATGTAGTACTTTATAGCTCTAGTGTTGTTGCCGGTGACTATAATGTCATCTACATAGACAATGATGTAGAGGAGAGTGTCATTGTAATTTAAAATAAAGAGTGAGGAGTCAGACCTTGACTTTGTGAACCCTTGAGAGAGAAGAAATTCTTTTAGAGCTGTGTACCATGCTCTAGGGGCTTGTTTGAGCCCATAAATGGCCTTCTTAAGCTGCAAACATGATTAGGATAATGTGAGTCCTCAAAGCCCGGAGGTTGTCTCATGTAAACTTCCTCTTCCAACTGTCCTTGGAGAAAAGCATTGTTGACATCAAGTTGGCACATAGGCCATCCTTCTTGAGTGGCTATTGACAGCACTATTCTGATGGTTGCTGGCTTGACTACCGGGCTGAAGGTTTGATGATAGTCAAGGCCAGGCCTTTGAGTGAAGCCCCGGGCCACTAGTCTTACCTTAAACCTGTCAATAGAGCCATCAGATTTAAATTTAATGCGAAACAGCCATTTACAATCTACCACATTCTCAGAGTTAAATGATGGAACCAATTCCCAGGTGTTGTTTCTTTTTAATGCATCAAATTCAGCCTGCATTGCGGAATTCCAATGTGGAATCTTTTGTGCTTGTTTGTATGTATGTGGTGTAGAGTACAATTGGGTTATTGTGGTGTTGTTTTGTTGTGGCGGGGTAGTGGACTTTTTTGATCTTGTTGTCGTTGGGTGAGGTGGTGTTGTTTTGTTGCCGCCTGCTAGTCCTCCTATTGCCATTCATAAAGGTACTCAATCCACCCGTAATCCTCACCCTGTTTATAATTTCTTGAGCTATCATCGTTTATCTACACCATATTATGCATTTGTGTCTTCTTTGGATTCTGTTTCTATCCCTAAGACTACAGATGAAGCTCTTGCACATCCGGGTTGGAGGCAAGCTATGCTTGATGAGATGACTGCCCTACATTCTAATGGTACATGGGACTTGGTTTCACTTCCGCCTGGAAAATCCCCAGTTGGTAGCCGGTGGGTTTATGCAGTTAAAGTTGGTCCTGATGGCAAAATTGAACGACTAAAAGCTCGTTTAGTGGCTAAAGGGTATACTCAAATCTTTGGATTGGACTATGGTGATACCTTTTCTCCTGTTGCCAAGATTGCTTCCGTTCGTATTTTCCTATCCATTGCAGCTATTAATCATTGGCCACTTCATCAACTGGATATTAAGAATGCCTTCCTCAATGGAGACTTGGAAGAAGAAGTTTATATGGAGCAACCGCCTGGTTTTGTTGCTCAGGGGGAGTGTGGGAAAGTATGTCGACTTCGTCGTTCTCTTTATGGACTCAAGCAGTCACCGAGAGCTTGGTTTGGCAGATTTAGTTCTGTGGTTCAAGATTTTGGAATGACTCGAAGTGAAGCTGATCACTCAGTTTTCTTTCGCCATACTTCAAATGGCAAGTGCTTATACTTAGTTGTTTATGTGGATGACATTGTTATTACAGGCAATGATGATTTAGGCATTGCTCAACTAAAACAACATCTGTGCAACCACTTCCAAACTAAAGATTTGGGAAAGCTTAAATATTTTCGGGGAATTGAGGTTGCCCAATCTAGTTTTGGTGTGGCCATTTCACAACGAAAGTATGCGCTTGACTTATTAGAAGAGACAGGCATGTTAAACTGCAAACCAGTTGAGACTCCAATGGATCCAAATGTCAAACTCTATCCAGGACAGGGGGAGTTGATAAACAACCCCGAGAGATATCGAAGACTTGTGGGAAAACTCAACTATCTCACTATCACTCGTCCAGATATATCGTTTGCTGTAAGTGTAGTCAGCCAGTTCCTACAATCACCATGTGATAGTCATTGGGATGCAGTTGTTCGAATTCTTCGATACATTAAGGGAGCGCCAGGCCAGGGACTGTTATATGAGGACAGAGGGAATTCTCAAATCATTGGCTTTACAGATGCAGATTGGGCTAGTTCACCAGATGATAGGCGATCCACATCTGGATATTGTGTTCTCATCGGTGGAAACCTAGTTTCTTGGAAAAGCAAGAAACAAAATGTAGTTGCAAGGTCTAGTGCAGAGGCTGAGTATCGTGCCATGGCATTAGCAACTTGTGAACTCCTATGGTTGAAACAACTTCTTCAGGAGATGAAATTTGGAGACATTGGTAAAATGGAACTGGTATGTGATAACCAAGCGGCTATGCACATTGCCTCAAACCCAGTATTCCATGAGAGGACTAAACATATTGAGATCGATTGTCACTTTATTAGAGAAAAAATTCAATCAGGGTGTCTTGTTACTCGATTTGTTAATTCGAATGATCAGCTGGCAGATATCTTCACCAAATCTCTTAGAGGTCCTCGGATAAAATACCTATGTGACAAGCTTGGTGCCTATGATTTATATGCTCCAGCTTGAGGGGGAGTGTTGAGAATTTTCTAGATTTGATTGTGAATATCTAGGATTATGTGTATCAATTAGTGATATATTATGAGTATCAATTAGGATATATTGTATTTATTGTAATTATCCTTATTTCCTAGAATAGGTTTTCTCCTCTTGTATAAATTCCTATTCTCTTTTCATAATAATACACAGAAATTATCTCATTGCACAGCACAAAAAGCAAGCTATCCTTATATTTTGACAACAAGGCTGCCATCATTATAGCCCATAATCAGGTCGAACATGAACGGACTAAAGCATATAGAAATTGACCGACATTTCATCAAAGAAAAGGTCACAAGTGAAATCTTGAGCTTGTTCCATGTGATGTCAAAAAACCAGCTCACTAATGTTATTACAAAACCAGTGTAGGAACCAGTATATCTTTAGTAATTTTGAATTTATTATATTATCTTTAGGAAGTTTTATTTTATTTGGATAGGTATTTATTTAATTTATTAGGATTAGCCTTTTTATTCCCCACCTAGTGGGAAAAGGCTTTGTTTGTTGTTTTTGTTGTAGCCTTTTTATTGATTTTGTTTTCCTAATTAGATTAGGAACCATGTCTATAAATTCAGGGGTCCATAGGTGTAATCGAATTAATTTTGGAATAGAAGAATTTTTCCTACTAAAAAATCTTTAGTAACTTACATTGGACTTTACTGCAACTTACAAGCACACGTTTCCTAACATATTAACAATTACGCTTGTTTTTCAACCATGTTTTTGAGTCTACATGCAATGCTAAAAGCCTAACTGACATGTGAGGAGTATCATGATGAAAAATAACAAACCAATCTCTGTTCTTCCTCAATTTTATTATTATTTTTTGTGTGGTAAGGTAGTCCATCAGGACAGTTCATACAAATAAATATATAATACCAAGAAAAAAAAGAGAATGTAACAGCTTCATCAGCAAATGTGCAAAGGATCTAGAAAGAAATAAGGATAAAATGGAAGCATATTAGTGTACCACTAATCTCCGTGGGGTACCAAAAGCTTGCACTTCACCATGGTCCAACCTTTGTTTTTCAAGTAATTGCAACATCAAATCTTTGAGCTACAATTACCAACAGAGCAGAATCAACTAAGAACAGTGATGGGAATAAAATTTAAGCAAGAAATGTATTAATACACCAAGATTAAAATAAAATATAAATTCCAGAAAAGAAAATTGGAAACAAGGGAAAATATATTAGCAGTATGGAAATTCCACAGACTAAAATTCATCAGATTATTCAGATGAATATTAAGTTATACTTGTTTGCTCGCATCCATAACATCTTGAGGTGGCATCTCTTCAGTTCCAATTTCAATGACAAATGCTCGTGAATGATCATGCACCTACAAACAAAGAAAGATGAATTATAGAACCCATACTAAGGAAACTCATTTAAATGAAACATTAATGTTAGCACCAAAAGAAGTGCCATAAAAGAATTTAACAGAAAAATGTCATATAAGGCCTTAATCTGGATGAGTCACGTAAAGCCTTATTCAAAACTACTCATTTATGTCTATTGCAATCAACAAGTGCCAAACGCACAAGCCACAGCATTCCACACAAAACCTTGGTCTGGATAAGTCATGTCATTCTATATACCATTACTTTATAGGAGTGAAGGAAGAAGAGCTCATAATTCCTCTTCGTTAAATTTGCATTAAGTTATAATAATTTAGCAAACTAGCCAACAATTGCAATGAGTAGATAAGATGGAAGTGAAGAAGACAATGATATACCTAATGTTCTCAATTGGACAAAATCTATCATATGAAAGGAAGGCTATTGAGAAGATTCTGCATATTTTCAAACTAATGAAAGAAGGGCACCATGTAATTTGAGCATTTCTCAATAGAAAAATGAGTAACTTACACAAAAAAATTTGAAAGAACTTCTAATAAATGAAGACAAGAACATCAAACATAATACTCTTATAGAGGACGTTTGGTACACGGATAAAAAAATATGGCCAGGATTATGAGGTCAGGAATGTTATACTCCCACATTTGGTACAACAACAATCAAAGTCATTTTCCACTAGGTGGGAACTCCCACATTTGGTACAGGGATTAAAAACATAATCCTAGGAATACTCCATTCCCCATAGTTCTTCAAATTTTTATTCCCGCCTAACGGGGTGGGAATCTTGTATTCCCATAGGATGGGATTATTTTAGGCTAAGTAAACCAACTAGAATGCCCTAACAAAACCTAACTCTCTTTCTTTATTTAATGCCTTTCCCTCTCTCCACAAAAAATATAATTATTGTGACAACTCTTAATTATATTAAAAATATGTTAATATTACGTAAATACTAAAATTATTTTATGTATACAATATTTCAAATATCAATATAAATTGAGGAGTTAATTTTTTATATCTTGTTCGCTACTAACGTATTTTGTATGTAAACCAGGTAAACTAGAAAGTGAGGATAATGTGTTATTCACATACCAAACATATGTATATATACAAGAAAGAATTCATTGAAATAGGAAACAAATCCCTTGAGATCAGCTATTCTGATTCCTAAGATTCTGCTTATCTAATCCCTAAGATTACGCTAAAGTCAACTATCTATTTACTACACAAATATATATATATATATATATATATATATATATATATATATATATATATATATATATATATATATGGCACATAACACTCCCCCTCAAGTTGGAGCATAATATAAATCAGCCCAACTTGTTACAAATATAATCAATTCTCACTACATTCAAGCCTTTACTGAAGATATCTCCTAACTGTTCTTCAGTCTTCACATATGTCATGGAAATCAACTTTTCCTCAATCTTCTCACGAACAAAATGACATTCAATCTCCATGTGTTCAATTCGTTCATGAAAGACCGGGTTGGACGCAATATGAATTGCAACCTTATTATCACACCATAGCTTTGCAGGCAACGAAGTCTTCAATCCAATTTCTCCCAATAGTTTAAGTATCCACCCAGCCTCACTGGTTGTTTGAGCCATAGCCCTGTGTTAATATTCTGTACTAGAACGAGAAACGACATTCTGCATCTTACTCTTCCATGAGATTAAGTTTTCTCCCACAAATATACAGTATCCTGTTGTTGATCGTCGATCTGCCTTGGATCCTGTCCAATCTGCATCAGAGAACCACTCAATATCCATGTGCCCATTATTTCAATACAGTAGTCCTCGTCTCGAGGCACCCTTCAAATAACACAGGATTTGTTCCAGGGCTTACCAATGTTTAACTGTTGGGGATGACAAAATTTGGCTAACGATACTAACAGAGTAAGCAATGTCAGAAAGAGTAACTGTGAGATTATTCAATTTCCCAACCAATCTTCTATATCTCTCAGGATCATTAAATGGTTCACTGTCATCTTTCAAGATTTGCAAGCCCGGAATCATCGATGTGCTACAGGGCTTAGCACCCAACTTTTCTGTATCCTCTAGTAAGTCAAGAACGTACTTTCTTTGAGGCAAGAAAATACTTTTCCTACAATTAACAGGATGATGATTGTATCGGTCATTTTATAAAACACTAAATGGTCTCATTTGCATTTTCGCAGCCCATACTTCATTACTACCTCACTGAACCTTTTCCAAACTATGCCCAAGGGCTTTGCTTCAATCTGTTGAAGTCCCACATTGCTTAGTTAAATGGCTAATAAGCTGTATATATAGACTAAGGTAATCCTCTCCCCTTGAGAGCTCTTTTGGGGTGAGTTAGACCTCTTAAGATGGTATCAGAGCGAGGTTGTGTATGTGTGGATGGATGAGCCTTACTATGGGCTGCCCTGGGGATAACCCGATGGCTTCACGCTCCTATGTCGGGCGTGAGGGGGGCGTGTTGAAGTCCCACATTGCTTAGTTAAATGGCTAATAAGCTGTATATATAGACTAAGGTAATCCTCTCCCCTTGAGAGCTCTTTTGGGGTGAGTTAGGCCTCTTAAGAGAATCCATACAAAGATTTATGAAGATAACACACCTTCCCACACTCCACCTAAGAAACAAACAAGGTGGTTGCCCCATATAAAATTCCTCCTAAACGTCACCATGGAGGAAAGTATTCTTGATATCCAGTTGATGCAAGCACCAGTCATAGGTAGCAGCCATAAAGATAAAGAGCCTAACAGATGTAAGCTTGGCCACAGGAGAAAAAGTATCAAAATAATCAACACCACAGTTTTATGCATACCCTTTGGCAACTAACTGGGTTTTAAGACGAGAAACAGAGCCATCAAGGTCAACCTTGACTGCAAAGACCCACTTACATCCAATTGCTTTCTTCCCCACTAGTAAATCCACTAATGATCTTGTACCATTATGATCAAGGGCCATCATCTCCTCGACCATTGCTGCACGCCAACCAGGATGAGATAGAGCCTCGTAAACAATACAAGGAAGCAAAACTGTGTCTAAGTAAGCAATTAAAGAACGAAACGGAAAAAAAATGGTCATAAAAACAAAAGAGGAAATAGGATAGGTACATTGACGTTTGCCTTTAAGAAGAGCACAGGGAAGATCAAGTGTGGGGTCTGGTTCTAGCACGATTGGATTAGACGACGAAGGGGAAGGCGGATGCCATGGGTATGGAGTTGTATCTTGTTGAGAATATTCTATATTTATGTTGTAAATCAATTAGAATCATTAGGATATGATTTAGTCTATCAATTAAGAATCAATTGTATTTATTGTATTTATTCTTACTTCCTAGAATAGGTTTTCTTCTCTTGTATAAATACCTATGGTATTCTCATAATAATACATACATATATTCTTTCACTTCACATGGTACCAGAGCCTATTCGATCCCGAATAGCATTCACGGCTGTGTTTTCTTTCCAGCCTTGAACCCTAAACACCTCCTCCTCCACTGTGCATCTCGGCCACCCTCCGATTTACCTATTTCCCGGCGACTTCTTGGAGCACGCGCCTGACCACCGTGCTCAGAAGCCTCCGACCGGCCAAACCCCAATTTCCCGTCGCCGTCCGCCGCCGCACGCGCCGTCCAACCGTTCGCCGGAGCTGCCACGCACCGGCGCGTGAGGCCTTTTTCCGGCAGCTTTTTCCGCCGTTCTCTGCACCGTTGTGCTTCTCGGCGTGTTCTGGTCCCTATTCCGGTGTGAGTTCGTAGTTATCACCTACTTCGTTTTTCACACTCTTCTCTTCATCGTTGACGCCGTCTTCAGCTGCTCTCAACGCCGTTGTAATCACCGGCTCTCTTCTCTTCACGTTCCAAGGGTTGGTTTGTCGTTTCATCACACTTCCGCTATTATCTCAGACTTTGGTGTGTCACTCTCTTGAACATCCCAAGTCAGTATACTGTCATGGCCATAGCTCCTACTACTGAGTTCTCTGTGGTTGCCACGGTTGCCCAAATTGGTAATGTTACTACTTGCTTTGCTCGTTCCCCAGATATTGGACCTTGGGTTCTTGACTCAGGTGCTTCTGAACACATCTCTGGTAATAAAAATCTTTTTACCCATCTTTCTAGTTCATCTTTACTTCCATCTGTAACTCTGGCCAATGGCTCTAAAACTGCTGCTATTGGAATTGGTAAAGCACAAATTCTTCCGTCCCTATTTGTTGATTGTGTTCTTTATGTCCCTGAATCTCCTTTTAACCTTATTTCGGTTAGTAAATTGACTAAATCTCACAATTACTCCATCACCTTTGCTAATCAATGTGTTTCTATTCAGGATCGGAGTACGGGGCAGACAATTGGCATAGGACGAGAGTCACACGGCTTATACCACCTTTCACCTCCTATATCCCCAGTTGCGTGCACATCCAGTTGTTCTCCATCTATTATCCATAATCGTTTGGGGCATCCAACCCTTTCAAAACTTCGCAAAATGGATACCTCTCTTTCTACTTTGTCTGCCCTCCCTTGTGAGTCGTGCCAATTAGGTAAACACACGCGTAGCTCTTTTCCTACTAGCCTCAACAGTCAATCTTCATCTCCTTTTCAACTTGTTCACTCTGATGTTTGGGGTCCTAGTCGTGTATCTTCTACGTTTGGCTTTCAATATTTTGTAACTTTTATTGATGACTATTCTCGTTGGACTTGGGTGTATTTGATGAAAAATCGTTCTGAGGTATTTAACATTTTCCAAAATTTTTGTGCTGAAATAAAAACTCAGTTTAATACCTCTGTCTCTATTTTGCGTTCTGACAATGCTAAAGAATATTTGTCTACACCCTTTCAAACATTTATGGCCACTCAAGGTATTTTACATCAAACAAGTTGTCCTCATACCCCACAACAAAATGGGATAGCTGAACGTAAGAATCGCCATCTTATTGAAACTGCTCGCACTTTGCTTATTCATCATAATGTTCCTCTTAGATTTTGGAGTGATGCTGTTCTCACTGCATGTTATCTGATTAATCGCATGCCTTCTACTGTGTTGAATGATCAAATCCCCCATACTTTGTTGTTTCCCAACGACCCTCTTTATCATCTTCCTCCTCGTGTTTTTGGTTGTGTTTGCTTTGTGCATGATTTGACCCCAGGAAAAGATAAGCTTGCAACAAAATCCGTCAAGTGTGTTTTTCTCGGATACGCCCGACTCCAAAAGGGCTACCGATGTTATTGTCCATCCACTCGACGTTGTTTCACCTCTCCTGATGTGAGCTTCTTTGAGTCCTCCCCATTCTTTGTCTCTTCTACACCTACAAGTCCCTCTGTAATTCAAGTTCTTCCTCTTCCTTCTCTTCCCCTTCCAGAGGCCTCACCCCAGGACACACCTAGTCCTCCTCTCGTGACATATCATCATCGTCCTCGTCCTGAGCCCACAGCTACTCTTCCTGACTCACTACCTTCGTCTGAATCACCCGCTGCTCCGGTCCAACCGCCACCTGTCAGTCCTCCGATTGCCATTCATAAAGGTACTTGTTCCACTCGTAATCCTCACCCTGTTTATAATTTCTTGAGCTATCATCGTTTATCTACTCCATATTATGCATTTGTGTCTTCTTTGGATTCTGTTTCTATCCCCAAGACTACAGACGAAGCTCTTGAACATCCGGGTTGGAGGCAAGCCATGCTTGATGAGATGACTGCCTTACATTCTAATGGTACATGGGACTTGGTTTCACTTCCTCCGGGAAAATCCCCAGTTGGTTGCCGGTGGGTTTCTGCAGTTAAAGTTGGTCCTGATGGCAAAATCGAACGGCTGAAAGCTCGTTTAGTGGCTAAAGGGTATACTCAGATCTTTGGATTGGAATATGGTGACACCGTTTCTCCTGTTGCCAAAATTGCTTCCGTTCGTGTTTTTCTATCCATTGCAGCTATTAATCATTGGCCACTTTATCAACTGGATATTAAAAATGCTTTCCTCAATGGAGACTTGGAAGAAGAAGTTTATATGGAGCAACCGACTGATTTTGTTGCTCAGGGGGAGTATGGGAAAGTATGTCGACTTCGTCGTTCTCTTTATGGACTCAAGCAGTCACCGAGAGCTTGGTTTGGCCGATTTAGTTATGTGGTTCAAGAGTTTGGCATGACTCGTAGTGAAGCTGATCACTCAGTTTTCTTTCGCCATACTTCAAATGGCAAGTGCTTATACTTAGTTGTCTATGTGGATGACATTGTTATTACAGGCAATGATGATTTAGGCATTGCTCAACTCAAACAACATCTGTGCAACCACTTCCAAACTAAAGATTTGGGGAAGCTTAAATATTTTCTGGGAATTGAGGTTGCCCAATCTAGTTCTGGTGTGGCTATTTCACAACGGAAGTATGCACTTGACTTATTAGAAGAGACAGGCATGCTAAACTGCAAACCAGTTGAGACTCCAATGGATCCAAATGTCAAACTCTATCCAGGACAGGGGGAGCTGATAAACAATCCCGAGAGATATCGAAGACTTGTGGGAAAACCCAATTATCTCACTATCACTCGTCTAAATATATCGTTTGCTGTGAGTGTAGTTAGCCAGTTCCTACAATCACCATGTGATAGTCATTGGGATGCAGTTGTTCGAATTCTTCGATACATTAAGGGAGCACCAGGCCAGGGACTGTTATATGAGGACAAGGGGAACTCCCAAATCATTGGCTTTACAGATGCGGATTGGGCTGGATCACCAGATGATAGGCGATCCACATCTGGATACTGTGTTCTCATCGGTGGAAACCTAGTCTCTTGGAAAAGTAAGAAACAAAATGTAGTTGCAAGGTCTAGTGCAGAGGCTGAGTATCGTGCTATGGCATTAGCAACTTGTGAACTCCTATGGTTGAAACAACTTCTTCAAGAGTTGAAAGTTGGAGACAAAGACAAAATGGAGTTGGTATGTGATAACCAAGCAGCTATGCACATTGCCTCGAATCCAGTGTTCCATGAGAGGACCAAACATATTGAGATTGATTGTCACTTTATTAGAGAGAAAATTCAATCAGGATGTCTTGCCACTCGATTTGTCAATTCGAATGATCAGCTGGCAGATATCTTCACTAAGTCTCTTAGAGGTCCTCGGATAAAATACCTATGTGACAAGCTTGGTGCCTATGATTTATATGCTCCAGCTTGAGGGGGAGTGTTGAAAATATTCTATATTTATGTTGTAAATCAATTAGAATCATTAGGATATGATTTAGTGTATCAATTAGGAATCAATTGTATTTATTGTATTTATTCTTACTTCCTAGAATAGGTTTTCTTCTCTTGTATAAATACCTATGGTATTCTCATAATAATACATTCATATATTCTTTCACTTCACATCTGTATGTGTATCAATGGTCTGTTGAGGCCGCCCGGAGTATACCTGTGTAATTAGGGAGCGTGTGACCACTTAAGGTTGAGGTGATGGAGTGACATATAAACAAATAAATTATCATACTCTCCCTATCCAATATCCCCCAAAGAATAAGGAAGGAAATGTACATTCTCGTGAAATGTAACATATGTAGACACAAGGTATTTGTTTGGAATAGGAGAAAAATACCGATACCCTTTCTGAACTCAAGAATAGACAAAAAAAACACACTTGACAGACTTGGGATCAAGCTTAGTATGGTGGGGTCGAACATCACGAACAAAACAAGTGCTGCCAAATATCCTAGGCTCAATAGGAAATAATGATTTAGAAGGAAAAAACACACTACAAGGGATCCCACCATTAAGAACCGATGAAGACGATTAATCACAAAACATGCTGTGGAAACCGCATCAGCCCAAAAAGGTTTATGAACCTTCATTTGAAAAAGTAGGGCCTGAGCAACTTCAAGTAAATGTCTATTTTTCCGTTCAAAAACATCCATTTTGAGAAGGTGTATCAACACAAGTGGATTGATGAAGTATGCCATGTTGTACCATATACGGCTGAAATGAAGCAGAAAAATATTCTTTGGCATTGTCACTACGTAATGTATTCACAGAAACATTGAATTGAGTTTTAACTTCAGCACAAAAGGCATAAAAGTGATAAAATAACTCAGAACAATTTTTCATTAAATATAACCAAGTAACACAAGAAAAATCATCAATAAATATTACAAAGTATCTAAAACCAAATTTTGAGAAAATAGGACAAGGACCTCAAACATCAAAATGAACAAATTCAAAAAGGGACACAGCCCGTTTATTGACTCGAGACACTAAAGGAAGACGATGGTGTATTGGTGTTTAGCAAACCGACATGACTCAAAATCCAAAATAGACAAATGATTAAACTGAGGATAGTTTCTTGATAGAAGATAGCGACGGGTGACCCAAACGACAATGTACTTCAAACGGAGAGAGAACACTTGAACACCCCACAAGTCTTGGCACTTGCAACTCCAGAACATACAAACCTCCATACTCATGCCCTCTACCAATAATCCGCTTCATCGTAAGATCTTGAAACAAGCAATTGTCAGGGAAAAATGAGAGAACATAATTCAGAGAGCGAGTGAGCTTACTGACAAAAAGCAAGTTAAAGGAGAAATTTGATAGACTCAACACAAAGGATAATGAAACAGATGGAATAGGATTTACAGTCCCATAACCAAGAATACAGGACTGAGAACCATCAGCTAAAGTACCACTAGAGACAGTGGTATAAGGTTTGGAAGAAGAGAAAACTTGTGGATTACCTGCCATGTGGTATGTGGCTCCATAATCAATGACCCATTTGAAAGATGAGGAAAGTAAGCATGTAGTGGATTTACCTGACTTAACAATGGCTGTAACATGAGATTCAGTTGATGGAGCAGGGGATTTTAGGGATTCTTGATATCGAGTAAATTGAGCATGGTCATCAGCTGAGACAACAACAGTGTTGTCAGATGATGATTGAGTGGAGGCAACATTTGCTGACAGGGATAGTAGTTGCTTTTTCTGAAGCTTCTTACAATTACGTTTGGTATGTCCTAGTTTGTTACAATAGTACACACAATCCTCCGGATTCCTAGTTGCGACCTCCATTATTAGATGCTCCCAATGACCTATCGCCACTGCGACGATTCAAATCACCATGTTCTATAAGTGCACTAACATCATCAGTGGGTTGTGAATGAGAACTCTCTGAATTTCGCATTCGTGTATAAACCTCCAGAAAATTAACCTTAGTGCCAGCAAGGACTTGTGTCTTGACACCCTCATATTCTGAAGGGAGACCATAGATCCAACTCATAATTGCCATTTGTTCTCTTTGTTTCATTTGAACTTTGATATCAGCCCCAAATGGCAATAAGGCATTAAGCTCTTCATATGCCCTTTTAAATTCCCTACAGTAAGTCATGAGAGACTTATCCTTCGTCTTAGGACGATAGAAGGTCGTGCATATAGTAAGTATGGGAAAGATTCCCTTTACCAGAAAAGAAAAACACCAGATAATCCATTAATTCTTTAACCAAATCACAATGACTAACAAAAGGAAGTACCTCAGGAGTAATGGTGTTCCAAATCAGTAAGAAGAGTTTGTAATAATCCCTCAGCCAAGCCTTCTTTGTAGCATCCTCAGGAGGAGCTTTAAGATTATCCTCTTTCTCGATGCTTTAGAGGTAAATTCGAATTGTCTTGGCCCATTCAAAGTAATTCAAAAAAGTATGTTTGTGTTGTGTGATCCTGCTACTCACAGGAATCCCATCACTACTAAGTACTAACAACGACAGCCTTACTTTCCACAATTAATGGATACCCAAGATGAAAACAACAAAAAATCACACAAAAACTAGTTCCAAAACTACCCGAACAGGAGATGGAAACCTAGATCACCACTAACCCAATCCCAAAATTGCCAACCAACACTTCAAACAGCCTAAACGAGTGCCGAAAATAGTGCAGAAACCGAGACCGCAAAGTTCTGGCACCGGTAAGGAAGTGCGTGGCTTACACGCACCTCACTGACAGAAAACGGTGATGGCGCATGAGACTCACGCACCGCACTAGTGGCCGCTTAAAGACCGATTAACAACCGGTCGAAGTCTTTTGGTGTTGTACTCGCTGGAGGTGTCACAAACGGTCACTGATGGTGAACCTTCAAACGCGCACTAATGTGCACACGGAACAGAGCAACAGAAAGCACAAAATAGAGTAACGAGAAATTTCCTAAGGTGGTTCTAGTACCATGTAAGCCAGGTAAACCAGAAAGTGAGGATAATTTTTGTGTTACTCACATACTAAGCACATGTATGTATACAAGAAAGAATTCAATGAAATAGGAAACAAATCCCTTGAGATCAGCTATTCTGATTCCTAGGATTCTGCTTATCTAATCCCTAAGATTAGACTAAAGTCAACTATCTAATTACTATCTAAATATATACAATATATATGGCATAATGGCACATAACATTGTACAAATCATAATTATATTAGGTGTTTCTTTTGGTTTGCCAAGAATGCTTATCATTAATTATATCTTTTTGAGGCACTATACATAAACTTTTTCTGCTATTTGTGTTTGGTTGTTCAAACTTGTGCTATATAATAATAAAATTTAGTATGATAGCTTCAAACGAGAAAAAAAGGGAACACATTTTAAGTATAAATTGTAAAATATTTTAATCAGATTTTTTAAAATAATAATTAAGAGAATGTTATAAGGATATATTTTTTATATTCTTGCGCATTACACTCCATAAGTTGCTTAGATTGTATATGTTATAAGGATTTAGAAGTTAAGAAAATAAGGGAAAATGACTATGCAAATTATTTTGTTGAACGATAAGTTATCATTTAAGAAATAGTCAAGGACATATTTCGAATATTATTAAAGATTCCCAAGAATATGAGTTGAACCAAATTCATGATTGTAACATACATGGGAATATTGCAAAATATTCCTGGGAATTTTTTACATAATCAAAACAAGTTTTCTAATATCCCGAGAATCTTATTCCTGGGAATTACATTGCCAGGAGTAGGATTCCCATTAATAAAAAAATCGGTCAAATGTTCATTTTGATCCTCTATGTTTCACTCAAGTTTCAAATTACTCCTTTATGTTTCAAAAGTTTTAAATTAGTCCTTTATGTTTCGCAGAAGTTCTAAATTGGTCATTTCGTCCAAATCCGTCAATTTCTTAAGTTAACTGCTGACGTGGCGTGCCGAGATAGACACATAATCTCTCCTACGTATATCAGATAGCTGACGGGCCTTAGACACACCAAAAACACCGAAACGACATCGTTTAAGCCAAAAATAAAACCATGCTAAGAGGACCAATATGAAACTCTAATGAAACATAAAGGACTAATATAAAACTTCAATGAAACATAAAGGACCAATATAGAACTTGAATGAAACATAAAGGACCAATATAAAACTTGAATGAAACATAAAGGACCAAGATAGAACTTTAATGAAACCTAAAGGACAAATATAAAACTTTTGGAAAACATAAAGGACCAATATATAACTTTTGAAAGATAAAGGACCAATTTAAAACTTGAGTGAAACATAGAGGACCAAAATGGGCATTTGACCATAAAAAATCTATTAGTGTACCAAAGTCCTCGTAGAGTAAAGAAACAGCAGCATTTCTAAAACAGAATGTAAGGCGAAAATACTAGAACATCAGTATTTTGGGCCAGGAAAGTTGACTGAACTTTCCCATAATTGCAAACTAACCTTATCAACCGCAGCCTCTAGAACTTCTTTTGGCAACAATAAATGGTCCGGCTCTGAGATGAAACCAAGCGGATAGCCAAGTGACTCCCTAGTCTTCAGCCAAAGTTGAGCACACTGGCGAGCCAAACTGGAGCAAAATTAATGCATGGAAAGAATAAGGAAATACTGAAAATCAACCAAAGAAAAGAGTTTAAAAGATAAAAATAAGGAGAACTAAAAAGCTGGCACAACAAATATTTTCATGTTGAAAAATCTAAAAGCTCCTAAAGAACTATAAGAATAAAAAGAATTTTAAACACTTATGTTTTTTAAAAAAGATGGTATCTTTCTTCATCAATGAATAGATTAAAAAGAATTATTAGTAAAAAAGAAAGTACATCTTTGAGGAGGATATCATGTTGAAATTTAGGTTCAAAGAAAAGGTGTGTGCTACAACATTGTAACAGCTAGGTTAGTAATTTGTGTGACTGATAGAACCACCCTCTTAGGTGTCCTAACATCCAACAATAAGAATAGAGCAATAGCAAAAGAGATTGAAATTAAATGATCAAGAAATACTGATATTCAATAAGAAATAGCATAACAGCAAAATGCTCATAGTAATTGTTGTGAATATTCTAGGATTAGATGTATCAATTAGTGATATATTCTATTTATTGTAATTATTTTTACTTCCTAGAATAGGTTTTCTTCTCTTGTATAAATACCTATGGTATTTTCGTTATAATACACACGGAAATTCTTTCACTTAACATGGTACCAGAGCCTATTTGATCCTAAATAGCATTCACGGCTGTGCTCTCTTTCCAGCCTTGAACCCTAAACACCTCTCTTCCTCCACTGTTCATCTCGGCCACCATCAGATCCGACGGCTTCCCGGCGTCTACTTGGAGCACGCGCCGGACCACCGAGCTCAGAAGCCTCCGATCAGCCAAACCCCAGTTTCCCGTCGCCGTACGCCGCCGCACGCGCCGTCCGACCGTCCGACGAAGTTGCCACGCGCCGGTGCGTGACCCCTTTTTCCGGCGGCTTTTTCCGCCGTGATTTACACCGATGTGATCTCCGGCCTCTTCTACTCACGTTTCTGAGGTTGGTTTGCCGTTTCCTTACACTTTATTTTCGCTCTTCTCTAATTGGAGCTTTTCTCATCCCTTAACAGTCATGGCTACTACTGCCAAGTCATATGTGGTTGCCACTATTGTGCAACCCGTTTCCCTGACATTGGACCATGGGTTCTTGACTCAGGTGCTTCTGAACACATCTCTGGTAATAAAGATCTTTTTACCCATCTTTCTAGTTCATCTTTACTTCCATCTATAACTCTGGCCAATGGCTCTAAAACTGCTGCTATTGGAATTGGTAAAGCACAAATTCTTCCGTCCCTATTTGTTGATTCTGTTCTTTATGTCCCTGAATCTCCTTTCAACCTTATTTCGGTTAGTAAATTGACTAAATCTCACAATTACTCCATCACCTTTGCTAATCAATGTGTTTCTATTCAGGATCGGAGTACGGGGCAGACGATTGGCATAGGACGAGAGTCACAAGGCTTATACCACCTTTCACCTCCTATATTCCCAGTTGCATGCACATCCAGTTGTTCTCCATCTATTATCCATAATCGTTTGGGGCATCCAAGCCTTTCAAAACTTCGCAAAATGGATGCCTCTCTTTCTACTTTGTCTGCCCTCCCTTGTGAGTCGTGCCAATTAGGTAAACACACGCGTAGCTCATTTCCTACTAGTCTTAATAGTCAATCTTCATCTCCTTTTCAACTTGTTCACTCTAATGTTTGGGGTCCTAGTCGCGTGTCTTCTACGTTTGGCTTTCAATATTTTGTCACCTTTATTGATGACTATTCTCGTTGTACTTGGGTGTATCTGATGAAAAATCGTTCTGAGGTATTTAACATTTTCCAAAACTTTTGTGCTGAAATAAAAACTCAGTTTAATACCTCTGTCTCTATTTTGCGTTCTAACAATGCTAAAGAATATTTGTCTACTCCTTTTCAAACATTTATGGCCACTCAAGGGATTTTACATCAAACCAGTTGTCCTCATACCCCACAACAAAATGGGATAGCTGAACGTAAGAATGTCATCTTATTGAAACAGCTCGTACTTTGCTTATTCATCATAATGTCCGTACTAATTTTTGGAGTGACGCTGTTCTCACTGCATGTTACTTGATTAATCGCATGCCTTCTTCTGTCTTGCATGATCAAATCCCTCATTCTTTGTTGTTTCCTAACGACCCTCTTTATCATCTTCCTCCCCATGTTTTTGGTTGTGTTTGCTTTGTGCATGATTTAACCCCAGGGAAAGATAAACTTGCAACGAAATCCGTCAAGTGTGTTTTTCTCGGTTATGCTTGACTCCAAAAGGGCTACCGATGTTATTGTCCAACCACTCGACGTTGTTTCACCTCTCCTGATGTGACCTTTTTTGAGTCTTCCCCATTCTTTGTATCTTCTCCGCTGTAAGTCCCTCTGTGATCGAAGTCCTTCATGTTCCTTCTCTTACTATTCCAGAGGCCTTACCCCAAGACATACCTAGTCCTCCTCTTCTGACATATCATCGCCGTCCCCGTCCTGAGCCTACAGCTACTCTTCCTAACTCACTGTCTTCGTCTGAATCACCCCCTACTCCGGTGCAACCGCCACCTGCTAGTCCTCCTATTGCCATTCATAAAGGTACTTGTTCCACCCGTAATCCTCACCCTGTTTATAATTTCTTGAGCTATCATCGTTTATCTACTCCATATTATGCATTTGTGTCTTCTTTGGATTCTATTTCTATCCCTAAGACTACAGATGAAGCTCTTGCACATCCGGGTTGGAGGCAAGCTATGCTTGATGAGATGACTGTCCTACATTCTAATGGTACATGGGACTTGGTTTCACTTCCTCCTAGAAAATCCCCAGTTGGTTGTCGGTGGGTTTCTGCAGTTAAAGTTGGTCCTTATGGCAAAATTGAATGACTAAAAGCTCGTTTAGTGGCTAAAGGGTATACTCAGATCTTTGGATTGGACTATGGTGATACCTTTTCTCCTGTTGCCAAGATTGCTTCCGTTTGTGTTTTCCTATCCATTGCAGCTATTAATCATTGGCCACTTTATCAGCTGGATATTAAGAATGCCTTCCTCAATGGAGACTTAGAAGAAGAAGTTTATATGGAGCAACCGCCCGGTTTTGTTGCTCAGGGGGAGTGTGGGAAAGTATGTCGACTTCGTCGTTCTCTTTATGGACTCAAGCAGTGACCGAGAGCTTGGTTTGGCCGATTTAGTTCTGTGGTTCATGATTTTGGAAAGACTCGAAGTGAAGCTGATCACTCAGTTTTCTTTCGCCATACTTCAAATGGCAAGTGCTTATACTTAGTTGTCTATGTGGATGACATTGTTATTACAGGCAATGATGATTTAGGCATTGCTCAACTCAAACAACATCTGTGCAACCACTTCCAAACTAAAGATTTGGGAAAGCTTAAATATTTTCTGGGAATTGAGGTTGCCCAATCTAGTTTTGGTGTGGCCATTTCACAACGAAAGTATGCGCTTGACTTATTAGAAGAGACAGGCATGTTAAACTGCAAACCAGTTGAGACTCCAATGGATCCAAATGTCAAACTCTATCCAGGACAGGGGGAGTTGATAAACAACCCCGAGAGATATCGAAGACTTGTGGGAAAACTCAATTATCTCACTATCACTCGTCCAGATATATCGTTTGCTGTAAGTGTAGTTAGCCAGTTCCTACAATCACCATGTGATAGTCATTGGGACGCAGTTGTTCGAATTCTTCGATACATTAAGGGAGCGCCAGGCCAGGGACTGTTATATGAGGACAGAGGGAATTCTCAAATCATTGGCTTTACAGATGCGGATTGGGCTGGTTCACCAGATGATAGGCGATCCACATCTGGATACTGTGTTCTCATCGGTGGAAACCTAGTCTCTTGGAAAAGCAAGAAGCAAAATGTAGTTGCAAGGTCTAGTGCAGAGGCTGAGTATCGTGCTATGGCATTAGCAACTTGTGAACTCCTATGGTTGAAACAACTTCTTCAGGAGATGAAATTTGGAGACATTGGTAAAATGGAACTGGTATGTGATAACCAAGCGGCTATGCACATTGCCTCAAACCCAATATTCCATGAGAGGACTAAACATATTGAGATCGATTGTCACTTTATTAGAGAAAAAATTCAATCAGGGTGTCTTGCTACTCGATTTGTCAATTCAAATGATCAGCTGGCAGATATCTTCACCAAATCTCTTAGAGGTCCTCGAATAAAATACCTATGTGGCAAGCTTGGTGCCTATGATTTATATGCTCCAACTTGAGGGGGAGTGTTGTAAATATTCTAGGATTAGATGTATCAATTAGTGATATATTCTATTTATTGTAATTATTTTTACTTCCTAGAATAGGTTTTCTTCTCTTGTATAAATACCTATGGTATTTTCATTATAATACACACAGACACTACCAAAATACAGAAGCAGTAGCTATGACAGAAAATAAGTAAGAGTAAAATAATCGTGACTTTCAAGAGGTCAAGTCTCTACCAGAGTTTCTCCAAATTCTGGCCTACCTCACCTCAGAGCTCCCGTCATCCCTAAAGGGCACTACCTCTGACAGAGTTAGTTGCGCCTGTCAATTATCATTCCTGCCCTCAGCAATGGGCTCTTTCCCTTTCGATGATGGGTAACCTACATCCTTTCCCTTTCTAGAGTAGGTGTTATGGACCTTGGGCCCATCATTACCCTCCCCAACAAGTTTTGCCTTGTCCTCAAGGTCACATTGTGGGTACTGCTCTTTGATGGTGTCGTAGTTCTCCCAAGTACAGTCACAGTCCGACAATCCTTCCCGCTAAAACAGAATTTCTACCTCCCTACTAGTATGTTCTCTGGCTCTTTTGACTTCTTCTGGTTGGACTTGCAACTCCATATCCACGGTGAAAAAAGAAGCAATGTCTTGAGTTGCTGTGGAAGATGGCACCACCCGTTTCAATTGAGAAACATGAAAAACAGGGTGGATCCGTGCAGCTGCCGGCAACTATAAACGATAAGCCACCTCATCATACTTAGCTTTTATTTTATAGGGACCATAATACCTTGGGATGAGTTTCTCACTGGCTTTCTTGGCCCACCTGCATCCTTTCCCTTTCTAGAGTAGGTTTTCGAACCTTAGGCCCATCAATGACAAGAGGGGAAGAACAAGAGAAAAGTAGATAAAGAGAGGAAGAACAAGAGAAAAGTAGATAAAGAGAGGAAGAACAAGAAGGGAGAAAGAGGAAGAAAGGGGGAGAAACAAATATTGATATTTTATTCCATGACCATATCACTCCAAATATAAAGAGGGATTTTTTATCAAAAAAGTAAATAAAGAAGGAACCCATATCATTGACCATATCACTCCAAAAAATCGTTTCCCATTCTTCATCATGAAGTTTATTTGAGATAACCAAGCAGCACTTCTCACTACTCCAAATCCAGTGTTCCATGAACAAAGTATATAAAGATTGATTGACACTGTTAGAGAAAAGCTTTCGCAGAACATGATCAAGAGAGTCTATACAAGCCTAAGAATATTTGTCAAACATACAGTTAGCTCATTTACTTACCATAAATCAATCTTTTTTTAACAAATTTGGAGCATATTAATGCAGCATAAGCTCCAATATATTTAGTTGCAAAGTTAATTATTTTATTTGGTTCATCTTTAGGAGATAGTTTCATTGTCAAACACTATAATTATCTATAACATAAATAGAAGGTAGAACAGAAGATCAAAAGTACGATTCTCCCTTCAGCTCCCATATTTTGTATCAAGTGATTATTTTAAAATAACCATGTTCACGTCTTTTAATTTGACAATTAGAGCATTACAATATCGTCAAATTTGAAAGGAGCAAGTCAGTCATTATTAATAGTATACAAAATGATCCAATAACATGTTCCTTCACAAATTCATCTAAATTATAAGTCAGAAACAAGCATTACCTACGCATACGAGCAAAATATCGAGCGCGCTCTGTTACCCCAACAAAACCTCTAGAGTCCAAGATGTTAAACGCATGAGATGTTTTCAGAAGCTGATCATACCTAGCATTTCATGGAATGAACATTAGAAATAAAGACAAGGTAGAAAAACAAACAAGCACATTTGACAAAGGCAACTTAAAGTAATTATGATATTATAAAAAAATAAACCATCATCGAACATACGCAGGGATTGGAAGGCCTTTAGCCAATAATGAGCGGGCTTCCTCCTCAAAGAAGTCAAAATGTTTCTGAACATGATCAACACTAGCATGCTCCAAATAATATGCACTCATTTCCTTCCTAAACAACGAAAACAAAATATATTATATATCTAGGTTCAAAGAAAATTCAAGATTTACAGAACATGACAGACGACAGAGGAACAAATTTTTGAGAAGGAAACTAACAAGAATATAAAACCCCATGATACTAGGAGCTTATTTGCTCCTAGTTCTGTTAGCTTTTCTCCTATTTTATGGCTGTATTTTATACTGAAATGTATTCTAAATTATTAATTCTGTTTTTATTTTAAATTATGGATATACCTTTTTTTATGGGTGGATATACCTTATCTTCGAAGTTAGTTTAGAAAATGATTATTCTATCCAATATCTTAGGGAATTACCTGTTCCATTCCATGTATATTATGAATTGTATAAATTATTTTTACATCAATAGAATACCTAATCAATTCTGCCGCATACAGTAGTTACTCTTTATGGTATCAGAGCCTTTGACAGCTTGACAGCTTCTTTCTTCTTCCTCCCAAACAGTGAACCCACCATGGCCTCCACTGCAAACCAAAACCCTAACCCTATTGTCGTTAACTCTAACAGTAACACAGGAATGCAGCCTTCAGTCATGCAATTCAACCCAATAACTCAACTTCCCATCAAGCTCACTGGCTCTCATAATTTGGCCCTCTGGAAGGCACAAGTCTCTATGCTAATGCATGGACACAACCTCTTCAGCCATCTTGATGGTACAACAAAAGCACCTGCATCCACCACACGTGAATATCTCCAATAGCACCTACAACAAATGCACTCCTTACCTCTGTTGACACCACAATTGCGTGTATTGTTGCCTCTGTCGGCAGTGCACAAGCTACCCGGACTAATCTACACACATCTTATGCCAACAAATCACAAACACGCATTTTTAGCTTGCGTGATAAGCTAAAGGATGCTCAGTCAATTTCATATTATCTTCATCACATCAAATCCCTTTGTGCAAAGTTATCTACTACCGAAGCACCAATTTCAAATGCTGAATTAGTTGTCACTATACTTAGAGGACTTGGTTCTGATTACCAAGAAATTTCAGCTGCTATCCATGCTAGAACTCCACTAAAACATTTGGGGAAATATGTGAGAAATTACTTGACCATGAACTCTTCCTCAAACATGAAGAGTCCAAGAAACCTCTCACCACACCATAACAGCCAACCTTGCTCAAAGGCAACCAAATTGAGTCCCAAAACCTAGCTTATCAACCCAACAACTCAAACAGACAACCAACCTACAACACTACCTACAATACACATCAACAACAATAGCACAACAATAGAAACTACCCCAACACCACAATCTACTGCCAATTGTGCAATAAACCTGGACACTCTGCTCGTGTATGTCGTTCTACCTCTCACAATGACCTTCAAGCCCGAGCCAATTTTGCAGCTACAAACCAACAAAACAACAACCCGTGGATTGTAGACTTTGGCGCCACTCATCATGTGACATCCAACTCCCAAGATCTCACATATCCTCAAGACTATAATGGTCCTAAAGGAATAATGATGGGTAATTGCCTACATTTTTGCCTATATAATCAAGATAATTAATGTTTAGGTCAACTATAGTTATTATACAATCAAATCTATCATATCTGTAAGTCTGTAAAACTGTCCCTTAAGCTGGAGCATAGATGTTAATCATGCCTAGCTTATTACAAAGATATTCAACTCGTCCCATTTAGTGCTTTCGTGAATATATCTCCTAATTGCTCTCTTAACTTTACATATCCAGTGGAGATTAAACCCTCTTGAATCTTCTCTCAAACAAGTGACAATCAACATCAATATGTTTGGTTCGTTCATGATATACTGGATTTGAGGTAACATAGAGAGCAGCCTGATTATCACACCAAAGTTTCGCTGGTTACAAAGTCTTCAACCCAACCTCAACTAACAAGTGATGTATCCACAAGATATATTAATAATGGTTAGGAGTTATATATATATATTATCTATTTTAATGTATTATTTGTTTAAGATATATTAATAATTGTATAGGGATAATTAGATAAGGCTTACTAGGATTCAAATCTCTAATTTAGGGTTTCTTCTTGTATATATATATATATGTACTCCGTATTATGCAATACATACAGAAATTCTTTTATTCTCTCTTTACATGATACTAGAGCCTTGTAAAACCGTAAAGCCTACTCTTCTGTGTCCTTGAGCCTCAGTTTGCCGTTGCTTTGAGAGGGTAGCGTTTCTGCACATTTGGCAAAGGAGTCTTGCATTTTTTTTCTGATCTTTGTGTAAATCATTGTTTCCAGTGGAACCTCAGGTATTTGGTATTACATGTTATATTCGTGATGTACGACCCCATCTTACTAAGTTGGACACGAAGGCCTTGAAATGTGCCTTTTTGGGATATTCTTGCCACAAAAGGGATACCGGTGCTACTCTCCAGATCTCAATAGATATTTGGTATCGACCGATGTGGTCTTCTAGGAGAAAACACCATTCTTTTCCTCTCCACCCATCTCTACAAGTCTGGAAAAGGAAGATGAATGGCTTATTTATAAAACCATTTCTTCGAATTCTGCTACTAAGCAATCAGATAATGGCATTCCACCTGATGAGCAGTTGGATCTTTCTTCACTTCAGACAAGACCTCCTACTGTTGAAGTATATTCTAGAAGAGGAACCGATGATACATGTTCTATAACACATGCTTCACCATCGAATCCTCCACAAAATGACTAGCCTGCTTTGGATCCTCCGCTGCTTGACCTTGATTTGACTATCAGTCTCCATAAAGGTACACATCAATGCACCCTGATGGCTCTGTTGCTCGTCTTAAAGCCCGGTTGGCAGGTATGCACAAACCTACGATGTTGACTATTCTGATACTTTTTCTCCTGTAGCCAAGCTTACTTCAGTCAGGCTCTGTATCTCTATGGCTGCTACCTAGGATTGTCCCTTGCATCAATTGCATATCAAGAATGCTTTCTTCCATGGTGACCTTCAGGAGGAAGTCTATATGGAGCAACCGCTTGGGTTTGTTCCTTAGGGGGAGTGTGGGAAGGTGTCTCGTCTTCATAAGTCCTTGTATGGATTGAAGCAAAGCCCTCGAGCCTGGTTTGAAAAGTTCAGTGAGGTAGTTATGGAGTATGGGCTGCGTAAATGCAAACGTGACCATTCTATGTTTTATAAGAAGACTGATAAAGGCATCATCCTTTTAGTTGTATATGTGGATGATATTATAATTACAAGATGTGATGATTCGAGCATCACTTACTCAAGTCTTTTTTCCAATCCCAATTTCAGACGAAAGACTTGGGACCATTGAAATATTTTTTGGGAGTTGAAATCACAAGAAGCAAGAAAGGTATTTTCTTGTCTCAAAGAAAGTATGTTCTTGACTTACTAGCAGAAACAGAGAAGTTTGGTGCTAAGCCATGTAGTGCACCAATGAGTCCAAGCTTGCAACTCTTGAAAGATGATGGTGAAACATTTGATGATCCTGAGACATATAGAAGATTGGTTAGGTGACTAAATTATCTCACAGTTACTCCTCCTGACATTGCTTATTATGTTAGCATTGTCAGTCAGTTTATGTCATTCCCAACAGTCAAGCATTGGGAAGCCTTGGAACAAATCCAGTGTTACTCAAAAGATGCCCCCGAGACGTGGTCTATTGTATGGAAACAATGGGCACACAAATATTGAGTGCTTCTCTTATGCAAATTGGGCAGAATCCAAGGTAGATCGAAGATCTACGACGAAACAAGATATTGTGTATTTATGGGGGGAAACTTAATTTCAAGGAAGAGTAAGAGGCAGAATGTAGTCTCCTGTTCTAGTGCAAAGTCTGAGTATAGGGCTATGGCTCAGACAACCAGTGAGGTTGTGTGGATAATGCAACTTTTGGGAGAAGTCGGATTGAAGACTTCGTTCCCTACAAAGTTATGGTGTGATAATAAAATGTCACTTCATATTGCATCCAATCCAACCTTTCATGAACAAACTAAACACATTAAGATTGACTGTCACTTTGTACGTGAGAAGATTGAGAAGGTGATTTCCACAACGTATCTAAAGACTAAACAGACACCCACTAGAACAACAGAGACAGATCGAGGAAGGAGAATAGGCCTCAAAGAGCCTCAGATACCATGAAATCTCTAAGACCAAAAATGAGAGAATACTTTCTATTATTCATAACGAGAGCAATATATATGTACATGTTACAATGAGCTAACTATGGGAAGAAATCTATTTGTTAGCCTAAACTATTGCATACACTTTTGCCTCTATAATCAAGCTAATTAATGTTTAGGTCAACTATAGTTATTACACAATCAAATCTACCATAACTGTAGCAGTCTCCAAATTACAAAGCTTGTCTCCACATCACTAATTTTTCGTTTAGTTCTTCTTTGGAATCTCCAACCAAGACTATATCATCAGCAGAAAACGTGGTGCTGCCTCTTGTATATGTTCAATGAGCACATCCAATACCAAATTAAAAAGGTAAAGACTCAAAGTTGAAACTTGATGTAATTCTTTCCACCTTAAACCTTCGCCGAAAATCCCTTGGGCCCCACCACTCCTGCTCTGCCATATAAGTTAGAATCCTCTTCTCTATTCTTTTCCACCTCTCCTTTCTTTCTTCTAGAATGTACCTTAAGTGGGACTGTTGTAGGATCATTGGGCCCAACGTCAACCTTTTTCCCAAGAGTTCCTTTGGTACTGCTTATTTGTCTTGGGCCCATCATTTTATTATCATTCTTTCTCCTCTTTCTGTATATTTAATGCACTCCTATTAATTAGAATAAGCTCAAGACATGATAACAACCATTAAACCAGAAGTATCTTTCTCTCTCTAAAAAGCATTTCAAAGCATCAAACAATAAGATGAAAACACAAGCAAACGAAAAAAGAAAAAGGTTGCAAACTCTTGCTCACATCCACATTTCACCATAAATCATAAAAAACATAAAGAAAATCAGTAGCAAGATAGGCCAAGTACTCATTCTCCAAGAACAACTCTCCATATGTAATTTCATCAGAATATTTGATTCTTTTGAAGTGATCAACTCCCTGTCAAAAAATTGAGGAAACCTTCCTAAGGTCGTTTAAAATGAGATAAGGCTAAGTGTAAAAATGCAAATACGCAAACAAACCTGAAGTAACATGAGGATACGCTCAAGACCATAAGTTATTTCAACAGAGACAGGTGATAGGTGGAGACTTCCAGCCTGGACGAGAGAGATGAGAACAGTAATATAGATATGCATAAAAAAATTGTACTAATGAAAATTGGTGATGCCGAATTAAAGAATATATAGTCACAGAACAAAGCTTAAGTATAAAATATATGTACTTAAAATGCTAAGTATAGTATCACTCCATGGAATACAACATACCTGTTGAAAATAGGTGAACTGAGTAATCTCCATCCCATCCATCCAAATTTCCCAGCCCAAACCCCAAGCACCAAGAACCTAAATGCATTTTGAATTAAGCATAAAATGTCTAGCATAAATCAAGACAAAGATGCTAGCAACTGTTAGAAACAAGTTAAATAGCATCATAGTAAGTTGCATTAAAATCATAATTATATTACCGGACTCTCCCAGTTGTCCTCCACAAAGCGTATATCATGCGAAGTGACATCAATGCCTGCCACAGATATATGCCAAAGTTCAAAAATTGTGAAACAGAGGCTAAAAACAATTTACAGCAAGAATAGCTCAAACTTCTTGTTTTTACAATGTTTCAATAACAAATATACAGCTATACGCATGCCATACAGCAATGGTATGCCATACCAACTAATAGAAAGCCTATTGTTAAGGTGTATGAGGAGAAGGGTAAGACCAGTATGCAGGAAAAAAGGGAAGCTCTGTGACTAATGGACAAACCACCTAAAGGTGTGTTTCTACCAACTTTTCTATAATAGGTGCGGCCCCAACTTTCCCTGTAATGCATTCATTCGTAATCCTCTCCTTTCTAGTGTGTGTACGTATCCAACACAATATTCTCATTTTTGCAACATTGAAATTTTGCTCACGTTACCTTTTTATCGTCTTTTATCGTCCAACATTTGATACCATACAATTTTGTAAGTCTTATAGCTATGCAATCGGATTTTCCCTTAAGTTTGAGTAATACTTTTTAATCACAAATGGCCCGTTTTGTTGGAAGTTTGGTTTTGAGGGAATGGGAATGGGAATGTTTAAGACCATGTTTGGTATAACATAAAAAAGATGGGAATGAGGTTGGGAATAAGAATGTAAAAAATGTATATCGACCATTTTACCCCTATAATTAAATATGATTGTGTTTGGTATGATATAAAATTGAGGGTGGGAAAAGAATGAAAGTTGGGTAGAAAGACAATTATATCTTTTATTAAAAAATTAATAAAAATAAAATATCAACACTTAAAATTATATGTATTCATTTTAAAATAATAAATTTATTATTTTATTATTATATTAAAAAAGTCTTTTTTTTTTGGCCAGAAAAAAGTCATTAAAGATACACAAATTCTATTTAAAAAATATACAAAAGAATATTTTTATAAGATTATTTTTTATTAAACTAATATTTCTAATTGAAGTCTGAAAAGAGAAAGTAAGCATGGTGGCAACGTCAGGTTAGCAAGAAATTTGTACAAAAAGACAATATGAGATGAGGGTAAAATTGTACAAAAGTATTCAAGCCTTCAGCACTGTACCAAACCCTCGTAGATGAGAGGGTTTACACATAACCCTCATATGAGGGAATGGCTAAAGCATGAACCAAGCATGGGACTGTTTCAAACCCATTCTCATTCCCTCATCTAAGCCATAAAACAAACAAGCCATAAGTCTTTCTCCATTTTATCCATCTAACTTGAACCCTATGATCTTCGCCGAACCCCCTTCTATTTCTCCATTATTTTGTATAATAGTCCCCAAATAGCAAATACTTAGAAATTGTAACTTCCTATATGACACAGTACAAATGTGTCAAAAAATTTCAGCTCAAAAATGCACTAAACACAATTGCAACACGCATTGAACATGGCTCATAATCAAGCCAAGCATAAGATTACCAAAAACAAAAGGAAAATACAAAAAACTCGACGAATGAAAGACTAGTTAACTCATTTTGATGAGTTAATTAAAGTTATTTCTCAACTATTTTATTGTACAAGTGTAATTTAAATATAGGAAGTAACAACTTTAAATTCAATAGATATGAATATGATTTAGAAAATAACATCGAAAGTTGCTTAAAATATAGAATAATAACTGTTACTTTTTATAAAAAAAGAAATATTATTAAGGAAGAAAGAGAGTACAATGGAAGAGGACAAAAATCCTATATTCAACATGAAAAAAAAATGAAAAAAAGCAAAAGCAAAACTTAGCTCAATAGAGCCTTCCAATCCCATTGTAGATCCGTAATAGAAAACCCCTCTAAACATTTCATTCACTGAAATCCATGTAGAAGACAAGAAGGTAATTCTATCCCACAAAAAATAAGCTGAGAGAAAATTATTATTGAAGACCTTAGCATTTAGCTCCAACCAAAGGCACCACAAGGCTGCTAGAATTGCACAATGCCAAAGAGCTTTATGTTCTTTGTTCCTCCCAAAGACCAAAAACTTCATAGCAAGAAAAGTACCCAGATTCGGCGGGCACATCCAGCTCTCCTCAAAATAGGCAAGCAACTAGTTCCAAATAAACCTTGCTACATCGCAATGTAGAAAGGGATGGGTAGACCTAGGAGATAAATTTCCAGGGACTAACATGTGTTGCACCATTTCCAGAATTAGCCTCCCATCCATTCCGTTGAACACCATATTTTGAAAGTGTGTCTACGTTGATTTTGGACTTTTGGCTTTTCAATTTTTACAGTGGGTAAACCCTGACCATCACTTGTTTCTTATGCCATAAAATATTAATGGTCTTGATAGTGGGTGGCCACATTTTGTCGTGAGTTGTGCCATTAAATAATGGGTCATGGTTTTGTGTTTTGTTATTGATGTGGTGTTGTTTTTCCCTAAGTAAGGGCTGTTAATTTTGGGTGCTGTGACTTTGAGTAGTGAGCTATAATATAATGGTTTTAGTTTTGGGTGTTGTGTTCTGAGATAATATAATAATGGCTTTGGTTTTAGTGACTTATGAAGTAATTTATGAAACTAATATAATATTTTGATATACAAAAAAAAAAATATTACTAGATATATATACATTAATTATTTTTTAAAAATTGATAGGATGTTACGATCCTCGATTCAATCTATCTTATGCCTATTCTGATCCCACTTAAAATCTTGATCTTGATTACCTTGCTCAACCAAAGCAAGAGGTTAACTCAAGAACCCTAGCAGAGCAATTTTGCCTCTAGCCACATTAGTAAACTATACAAAGCTTTATTTTCTGTAAATGATAACTGTTATTTTATTCTCTATAACTATTTCACTAATAAAAAATTGAAAATATATTTTTTAAATAGAATAATATATATATATATATATATGTTTGTGTGTGTGTGCGCGCACGCGCCTTGTTGTGTCATCTTTTATATTTGTTAAGTTTTATGTCTGAATGTGTCTATATGTCTATGTCGTGTATTCATTACCATGTCCGTGCCAATATCTATGCTACATAGGTTACAAACAATCAACGGTCAACAACCATCAGCAAACCTAACACGATGACCACGTCCTCCCCCTTGAAATATCAAAGATACATAAATTCTGTAAAATCTAAAGGAATTGAAATCCTCCTATCAACCCAAAAATTAAAAGAAATGAACAACCCATGTGTTTATTCCATTCAAAGCTTATTCAATTTTCTTAACAGATTATTTCACAACTTTCTTGTAAGATTTTCAATTAATTATCATGACAACTTCAAATTATTTGTGCAAAGAAATCCTTGTTGAGCTAAGCAAAAATGACTATAAAAAGAAAAAATAATTAAGAGAAGATTAAGCAATTACTACCTAAAGCTGATAGGCTGTGAATAAAAAGGTCCTGTGCATTTCCAGGATCAGGCTTCAATATTACCTGTAACCAAAATGCAACAAAAATTAATGGTAGAACTTAGAAGGAAACACAAAAATTTTAGTAGAAAGAGAATCAAATAACTTGAATTCTAAAGTTGATTAAAGTATCAAGCTTGACCTGAAATTGAGTGTGCCTTTGGAGCCTATTTGGGTTTTCCCCATATCGACTATCATCAGGGCGGATACTAGGCTCTGCATACCTTCCATCATGAAAATCAAAATTAGCAGCAACATCAATTCTAAAATGCTCATGCCACTCATTTATTTAAAAAGTAAAGATGATGAAAAAAATTGAAAATAGAAAACTAAAACATTAGGAAAAACACCACCAATACTGGCTTAGGAAGCAGACCAAAGATAAAAAAAGAGAGAGAAAATGAGCAGCCTTTTAATAGGAAAATATAAATAAAAAGTGATGAAAAACGGAGCTTAGCTCTAGGTTTTTTCGATTAATCAAAATGGGAGCTTGAGCTTGTGACCAGTAATTAGGACTGGTGCAACATAAATCCAGCCATTTCCGTGGTCACAACAGTGGTGGTCTTTTCGGCTGAGGATTCAGTAGTGTCTTCGGCAGAAGACATTGCTCCGAACACTACTTTGGGTGGTAGGATAGTTCTCGACATTTTTAGGGCTTATAGGATCTAGATTCCTTGATACCATGATGAAAAATGGAGCTTAGCTCTAGGGACCATGGTAACAAACTATCACTAGAATCCCTCAAAAATTGGATAAGGATATAGTATAAATTTAAATTTAAACTATAAGCAAGATATCCTATATATTAGCAACAACAACAATCAAAGTCTTTTCCTACTAGGTGGAGTCGGCTATATGGATCAAGCGACGCCAACATGTTTTGTCTTTGCACATTTCTATGGTTAGGTTATTTACGGCTAGATCCCTCTTAATCGTTTCTCCTATTGTTTTCTTTGGTCTTCCCCTACCTCTAGTTATTAGGCTATCTTCCATTTGGTCAACCCTACGTATAGGAGCTTCTATCGGCCGTCTTTCTACATGACCAAACCACCTAAATAAAATAAAATAAACTTAAGATTATTAAATTCGAATAACAACTAAATCCCTAATATTTAAATTCAAATAATAAAGATCAAATAAACCAGCAAGTATCTCACCAAAAAAAAATCAATAACCAATAGGTGCTAAAACTTTCTGATCCTATATGTTATGCTTGACCATTGGTACATGCATCATGATCCAATCCATTAAATTTTTCTTATACGTTTCTTATAACACAACTTGATATAACCAATTATTAGTGGAGGAGAAATTTTTTTACACCACTAAAGGAACCATGTTTTGTTCTGAATCAAGAGTTAAGTTTATGACAAAAAGAATCAAGAATAAAGTAAAGTTAACCTAATGTTAATGTTGGGTTCTTTGGGACTAAATATCCGCCCATGGGGAGTCCGATCGGGTCGTGTGATGACTCGTTGGAAAGTTCATTGAGAGACGAACAAAATGACACCAAGATGACACTCATCGAATGTCACACGAGCCTGCACTCGTGGCCCAAAGTTGGCTAGGTGATCATGATGTGATCATGATATTTTGTTCACTTTTCCTAAGTCTCACATCGCTTAAATCAATGATGGGAGCTCTCTCATCCTCCTATAAATAGAAGGCATTCCCCACTTCACATTTGTTCATTCCATGTCTTGGAAAGGGGTCCCATTTGGAAAACCCCACATAATATAATATTTTCTCTCGAGTTATTCTTCCGCGCATCAGTCGTGGACACGTGGGTCTATTTCTTGTAGGTAAAGTCCTCCGTTTGATTTGGGTTGACCGACGACGCTGACGTTGACCGGCCGGTGGGGGCCCACCGCTGAGGTCCGGTGGCCGGCGCTACAGCGTACCGTTGTCGGCGGTGGCCAGCCGTCGTTACTATAGCGACCGGCGCCGCTGTGGTCCGCCGAAGACGGCGACCGACCGTCGAGGTCCAACGGCCAGCGCAGCCGCGTATTGCTGTTGATGGTGGCCAGTCGGTGGTACTTCGACAACCGGCACCGCCGTGCCCCGTCGGCGACCGGCCGGCAGCTGCCCGGCGATGGTGGTCTGGGTAGGGTACTATAATCCCCAGACTCGGACCCGGACTTGAACGGGTATCAAAATCAATCCCTATCCCCGGACCCTACGGGTAGTTAAATCCCCATACCCTGACCCGGACCCATAAAAATTTGAAATAAATTATTATTTTATTAATATAAAATTTATTTTTATCAATTTTTTTCATCTATAATCACAAAAATAAAAAAAATTAAATCATAAATATAAATGTACAATTAAATTAATTTAATATCTATAAGATATTTAACATTTTTTCTTAGAATTATATATTTTATCAACACAAAAAAATTTAAAAATAATACTTTATATATATAAAAATAAATAATTACTATTGCGGGTAGGGTGCGGGTAGGATACGGGTAGGGTACCTCCTTACCCGGACTCGGACCCATTGACTTTGTACCTGGACCCATACCCAGATGCACAGGGTAAATTTTCAAGATAACCAATGGGTATGGGTATTTTAATCATCCCTAATTTTAACTCCGATTTCGACGATTTTTTAGTCATTTTTCTTGTTTTCGCGAGATGAATCCTACTGAGAGAAGGTATTGGAAACCTTGAGTTGTCATACAATTGCCTGGTGGTGACGGTCTAACTTGAATGATGTTGTGTGTGTCAATTCAAATACCATATCACCTCAAAGTCAATGTGGATCACATTAGAGAGACAGGTTTGGTGACAATGCGGCCACCAAACTGAGGCAGCTTACAATCAAGTTTGATACCTCCAAGATGCTCTCTGACAAGAGCATGAAGACTTTAAGGGAGAAATCAAACATGATTTTTGGCAGTGTGAGTAAGCCTGAAAACTCCCCACTGGTAAACAGTGAGTTCAAACTGTTACCAGATCTCTTCTCTTCTCTTGGGAGTGCATGTAGGTCATTCCGACCTCTACTAATAGCATCAAGTTTCTTGATGATATTAAACACCACTTAATGCTCAAGTATTAGTGGCACAAGGCTACAAAATCCATCGAGCACGTAGCCTAAGTGGCTACAAAATCTCATGTGTCAGGGAAGATCAATATAATATTTCAAATGAGAGAGGAGGTCAATGTAATATTCGAATCTGTCAAGGCAGGTCAATGAAATTTACTCTATTTTCAATAGAGGTCACCCCCTCTGCCTTAATTCATCTAGGGAATCAATATCATTTGATAATTTTTCTCTCATAACATCAAAATCCTAGAACCCTCAATATTCTCTTCATCTCTGGGTGAATTAATTTATGTTTATCAATTCCTTGGAAGCTCATTAAGAGTAAACACATTGGAAAACTAGTTTAGTTGTATTAATAAACAATACCTTGACCATCTGCTTTTAGTTGTATTAATAAACTACTAATACTTCACTTTCCTTTTAATTAAGTGTAAGACTTGATTAGAAACTTTAGGTTACGTAGAAACTCTAGAACATTTTAACCTTGAATCCTTTGTCTAGGATTATGATTAAGTCAAATGAAGTCACATCACTGTAATTTGGTGCTTGTTATAAGGTTAGTGTAATCTTTAATACTTCAAAACAAAAAGGACATTAATCCTTTGCATGTGCACCAATACTCAAATACATAGACAGAACAAGAAAACCAAATTAAAAATTGAATAAAATCAACTGATAAAAATGGAACAGTGTATAGACCCACAATAATTGCTATTTAGGATGGTTCTAAGTCAAGAATAATTTCATTAGCAATCTTTTTGATATAAAAAGAAATATTATAAAGGAAGAAAGAGAGTACAAAAGAGGAGGACAAGAATTCCTCAAATCAACATGCCAAGAAAACAAAGAAAAACACAAAAGGAAAACAAAACTTAGCTCAGTAGAGCCTTCCAATCCTTTTGTATATCCGTAATAGAAACCCCTATGAACATTCCATTCATTGAGACCCATAGGAAAGACAAGGTTATTCTATCTCACAAAAGATAGGTGAGATGAATAGTATCATCTGCAAATTGTAAAAGAGAGATCTCCACCTCCTCACTACCAACCTTCAAACCTCTGACCTCTCTTACCTCCATCCCTCTAGAGAGCATACGGCTTAAAACATCCACAACTATTGTGAACAGAAAAGGAGAGAGAGGAACCCCTTGTCTAACACCGCGAAACCCTTTAAACCAGTCTTTAGGCTATCCATTTACTATCACAACGAAAGCCACTAAAGAAAGACACCCCCTTATCCACCTCCTCCATCTGTCCCCAAAACCTTTACGGTTTAAGACCTTATCCAAGAATCCCCAATTAACCCTATCATAGGCTTTCTCAAAGTCCAGCTTAAAAACCATGTCCTTCTTCTTCCAGCGACAGCAAGTCAAACTGGTAGGTAGAGTCTAAGTAAAACCCTTAGCAGAGGGATTTTACCTCTGACCACGTTTTAAATACCATGACATGTAATCAGAAGCCAAGAAAGAAAAGAAAAAAATAAAACCAATACATATATAATGAATGTGAAGTAACACTGCCAAATTAATTGCTATAAAATCCTCTTGATCAAATTAAACTAGAAAAGGCATATCCTTTTAACTCCTTTGACTGCTTCGAGAAATTAAAAAAATAGAAAATAATTAATTTTCAAAACTTTTCTAGAAATTTTTTCTACTTAACCAAATGCATCTTTAGGAAAATTGATGAATAAACTTATAAATAAACATCTGAACATCTGAATCATACTTACGCAACATTCCATGGCTCTGGACCAAGAACCCTTAAGTATGTAAGAGGATTCATAGTCCCAGCTCCAACCTGGTTAACATGGCCACAAAAATGGATGAATCAAAGACCAATATCACATGAGTAATTTGTACCAGCGAAGATAGACAATGAAAAGATCACTATTCAAAATCAGAAAGAAGAGACACCCATATGCAAGCTCAAGCTAAAACGGGCGTTGATCAAATATCGATACTATGCAAAGCAAGATTATAGGGAATGGATATTTTGAACTTACAGACCAAGTGCTTTATTTATTATTTTGATAGAAAAAGAAATAAAATTGAAGAAAGAGATTACATGGGAAGAAAGTACAGAACAAGAGGTCCTCTACAGAAAAAAAAAAACACAAAAAAGTAAAAAACAAGATTCTAGCTCAACAAAGCGTTTCAATCTCTTTGGAGATCCATAATGGATACAACTCTAAACAAACCATTCGACGAAATCCTCAAGGAACACAAAAAGGTAATTCTATCCCAAAGAAGATAATGTATTCTAAAAGAGAAGTTGCTTGACTTAAGTAACTTTCCACTACTTTTTAAATCAAAAAAAAAAAAGTAAAGAAGAGTCAGAAATGCCCTTAAGTAACTTTCCACTAATATTTTTTACAATTGTTGAAACATAGTAACAAGGAAAAAATTGGCATGCATTTGGTACATGCCAAACCCACTAGAATGTGTGTGTGTGTTTATTTAAGTGGCTGAAGTGTGTTCTGACTAGTGGCAATAAATCAGCTAATGAAAAAATCAAGAAGAAGTTTATTTCGTTCCAAGAAAAGATGCTAAATAGTCAAGAGAAAATGCGACGGGTCAATAAAATACAGATTACTAAAAGTTCTTCAGTTTGATTAATACTGCATTACTGCCAAACCTGGACTTCATTTCCACCCCTAATAGCTATTTTTCATTTGATGTTAAAACTAAATAACCAGAATTTCATCCAAAAAGAGAAAAGAAACTAAATAATCACAAATGAAAAGAAATGATCGACGTAATGAAGCAAGATTAAATTCTAAGATTAAAACAAAGTAAACAAAAATTGAACATTACCTCTGTGTTGCTGCATTGCATTATGGCACATCCAACGGAAGCCCAATATTCCTGTAACACCAACAATGACAAGATGACCTTTTTCCAATTTTACTATAAAATGGAAGCAAACACAATATTGCGAAGGGAGAATTGTAAGACCTGAAGGCGTTGAATGGCTTGCTGGAAAGTGAGAACTGAGGCTTTCTGGGCCTGGCTCTTTGGCTCAGTCGAAGAATGCTGTGAAATCGATGGTGTACTGATGGCAGAGGTAGTGGCAGTAGTGAATTGACGGCGCCGCAGCGGCGAGTAGAACCCATTGGCGCTGGCTTTGCCGCCGCGGAGCAGCGAGAGGTGAGAACGATGGGGCTTGAGAATGGAGATGACTAAGGGGATGGCCAAGATAGCCATGACCCGCTGGCTCCCAACAGTGACGCCAGAAACAGCTGAATTGCTTGTTCAAGGGACGCGAACTGACGGGGATAAGAAGATAGGGTTTAACGGTTTTGGTTGTGTTGCTTTAATTTTTTTAAGCAAAATATTATTTAGTCCCTGAATTGTTGGTCAAATTACTATTTAGTCTCCAAATTTATCAAAAATACTATTTAGTCTTCAAAATGTTTAACTATGTCAACTATTTAGTCCCTGAATTTGACAAAATACTATTTAGTCCCCGAATTTGTACCTATGTCAACTATTTAGTCTCCAAACTTGACAAAAATACTATTTAATCACTGAATTTGCAACTCTGACAACTATAACGGGTAACCGAGTTGCAAATTCGATGATTAAATAGTATTTTTGCCAATTTTGGGGACTAAATAGTTGACATAGTTACAAATTCAGGGACTAAATAGTATTTTGTCAAATTCGGGGACTAAATAGTTGACATAGTTAAACATTTTGAGGACTAAATAGTATTTTTGATAAATTCAAGGACTAAATAGTAATTTGACCAACAATTCAAGGACTAAATAATATTTTGTCTCTTTTTTTTCTTATATCTCTTTTTTCCTTTATTCACCAACTTCAAAGAAATTGGGTTAAAAATTAATTTTGATAAAGACATTATTAATTAAAAATAATATCTAATTTATTAATAGAGTACTTGATTTTTTTTTTTTAATTTTTTCTTTTCTGTATCAAAAATAAAAATGATAATAAAAGAAATAATTTTTATTGAGTAAATATTTTAGGAGTTAATTAGATATTTAACTCATTTGGCTAGTCAATCAGTTTATTAGTGTGTATAATTGTAATAACCCAAAACTTTTATATATATATATATATATATATATATATATATATATATATATATAAATTGAAAAAATATTAATTACTAAGATAATTTGGAAATTTTAGTCATATGTGATATGACGTGTTATATAAATTGTAGGGAATGGTCCGAATCCACATGACCCGACCTCGACTCAGGGACCTAAAAGAAAAACCGAAAATAAATCCAGGCAAAAATAAACATTGCGGAAGCTACTAACTAGACGTCATCGCTAAGACCTCGGATCTTGCTAGTGGCTCTGCTCCACCAAGGCTGACCTCCAATCGATGAGCTCCGAAAAGGGCCGCACCAAACGGAGGACTCTACCTACGAGAGGTAGAGCCACATGTCCATGACTAATGTGCGGAAGAGGACTCAAGAGAAAGAGAAAATTATACTGAGTGGGGTGTCCCAAACGAGACCCCCCCTTTCCAACATATGGAATGAGCGACTAGAAAGGTGTGGAGTCACTCCTATTTATAGGAGGATGAGAGAGCTCCCATCATTGACGCAAGCAATGTGGGACTTGGAATATGAACAAAATATCATGCTTCCATCATGATCACCTAGCCCACTTTGGGCCATGAGTGCGAGCTCGTGTGACCTCCGATGAGTGTCATCTTGGTGTTGTTTTGTTCGTCTCTCAGCGAGCTTTCCAACGGATCCTCACTCGACCCGATCGGACTCCCATATGAGCGGATATTTAGTCCCGAAGACTCCCATATATCCAACATACTCCCACTCGCACATGTTGGGAGGCCCATAACTATCCTTATCACAAAGGACTTCTCTATTTCTCTTTCTCTTGTTGTCTTCTTTCATACTCCGTGTCAGTCGTGACCGCTTGGCACGATATGTGGGAGTCTTATACTAGAAGCCTGTTAGGGCCTAGCTATAAGTGATGTTACAACCCAAGTGTCTGATGATGTGACCACATGTCTTACCGAAAAATAGTGTCATGGGTTCCCTAAACGTGTTATATGCATGGCTAGTCCAATCCCTCTAAGTCTACAATAAGACTAGGACTTCAGTCACACTCAGTTGCGATAGGTATCCACATCCATGAGAACCTCAAAGTGTCTCACCGAAGCCTGTTAGGGCCCAGCTATAAGTGATGCTACAACCCAAGTGTCTGATGATGTGACCACATGTCTCACCGAAAAATAGTGCCATGGGTTCCCTAGACGTGTTCATATACATGGCTAGTCCAATCCCTCTAAGTCTACAATAAGACTAGGACTTCAGCCACACTCAGTTGCGATAGGTATCCACATCCATGAGAACCTCAAAGGGATCACAAAATGGGTCGACCTCAGGATACTATCACACATGCATATGTCAACACAATCTTCCTTTCGACCTCTTATTAGTTCAATCAAAGATAGCTGCTTTCCTGACAGTCTTCGATCGAGCCGTATTTTTCCATAGCCTCTTGGAAAGATATCAAAGTAGCATGCACTACCTTATCTCTTCATGACAGAGTCAAAGTGCATAAGTGTACCCTTTGAAAGGATTGATGCATCCTTTCAGGGACTCACACAGCATTGAAGCAGGGATTCATTCAGATGCTTGCCTTGCGGTTCTTAAAGCACATGCGGTATGAAACGCACGTTGTGGTGTTCTCAAGTGTATGTCGATTTTGATCTTCAATCACTTACACCACACAGACCTTAGTCCAGACTCATTTAGAATCTGACCTGAGTTTGCTACCACACTTCGCTCGCTTCACATAGCACCAAGTGGAGCACTCACGTCTGGCTACAGGCATTATGAATAGCGGAGATTCATAATTCGATCATAAGACCTCATATCTTAGTAGATCTCATCCTAGTACACTTACTAGGACGACTTATTAATTCTCAGTGGCATTTCCCTGTCCAACACTCGGCGCTTTTCAACTGCCTCTGGATATTCACTCTATATCCCATTTTGGTGTTCAAGGAAAAAAGCACCCAAGTCTCATCTTGGCCCACACCACTTGCGTGTCCAAGGCGGTTGCTCGTGAGAGAGAGCCAACCTCCCAAGCCTGTGCGACATACTTTATATATTGTGTAAAAAGTACTTCTATTTCTTGATCCACACAAAATAAAGGTATGCCTAAGCATCATACTTTACTTATGATCAAGAAATAGAGCTCTCACAAAGTTCGTCCTCATGACATAAACTATGTTAAATCACCCTGGTTCTAAGCAATCCTGTGTATCTAAAAACACTAGTTTTACGGCTTGTATCTCTATACAGCCAACCCACTAATGCAAGTCCGTGAGGGTATAGAGCCAATGCTCTATCACAGGTCATACTGTGAAGACCCTCTCTCCGATCACTTTATGCTTAGACTGACACAATAGGGTAGTTAACTACTGTGTAACGATGTCTCATACAAAGTTATGTTGCGTTCTCTTGTGGTACTTAGGCTTTCTTTGGTGTAAACCATAGCTGTTTGACTTGATGAGATCAATGTCACTAGGTCAACAACTCTTTCTGTGATCTATAAGTGACTTTAGATCTTCCAATCCAAACTGCCTTGTACTGCTGATGATCATGCAATGAACTCCATGTCCCTAGTGAACAGAGAAATGCATAATCCTTACTTGCTTCTCTGCAAGATGGTTCCAGTGCTTAGCAAAGCATACCAAGACGTGGATGTCCTCTCATCCAAGTCTCTTACCCAATCGACATCAATGTTTGTTCTGCCGTTTGCGGGTCACTAATATGATGAAAACAACAGATTGTCAGCAGCGCCCTACAAGTTCCTCAGAACACTCTAAACAGTGTGTCTGACCAAGATTTGACTGATGTTGCTCACAAAGCCAACTACAAAAAGCACGTTGGCGCGAGTACAATCCTAATTGTACTTCAAGCTACCAACCACATGTATCAAAATACTATCCAATGACTCCATCTCTGACTTAGTCTAAAGACGTGTAGCAAGACTTAAACTCTTGCCTCTTGCTACTAGCACATCACTCAGGTTCAGGTCCCCTCAATTGGAATCCACCAAGAATCTCTTCTTCATAAGATTCTTGTGACATAGTGAGTCAATTCTTGGAGCATTCTCCATGAATCTTGACTCCCACTGCCTAACCCAATTCCTTTATCTTAAAGATGAAAGGATAGCCATCTTTAATTGGCTAAAGCAGCCTCTGTGTCATTTCTAGCTAGCCATATGTATTCTAAATATAGTGTGAGGGTAATGAAATACTCTCAGCTTTCTTGAAATGGACTAAGTGGTTGTAGACACCCCATTTTGTCCGGACTTTTTAAAATTAATAAATAAGGATAAACATCGCCTCTAGATGGCTTATGTGGACACCGCCTTTTGTCCACCCCAAAATCCACCCAAAATAAAATAGAACAAAAATAAGCTGAGGGGTCGCGACGGGTGAGCCCTAGGGGTTGCGACCCCCTCCTCCTTTAAGGGAGCCGTCGCGACGTATAGGCCCATACGTCGCGACCCCCTTAGCATTTTTGGCAGATCTAATAAGATTTGAGATCGGGTACCCGTCGCGACGGGGAAGCCTACTCGTCACGACCCCCAACCCGTTAATACCCATTGATGCCCATTAATACCCATTGATGCCCATTAATGCCCATTGATTCCCATTAATATACATTGATGCCCATTAATGCCCATTAAGACCCATTGATGCCCATTAATGCCCAGATTCAATCTTCCTTTTATATGACCCATGGAACTCACTATAAATAGTGAGTCCCATACGTCGTGACCCCCTTAGCATTTATGGCAGATCTAATAAGATTTGAGATCGGGTACCCGTCGCGACGGGGAAGCCTACTCGTGACGACGCCCATTAATGCCCATTAATACCCATTGATGCCCATTGATTCCCTTTAATACACATTGATGCCCATTAATGCCCATTAAGGCCCATTGATGCCTATTAATGCCCAGATTCAATCTTCCTTTTATATGACCCATGGAACTCACGATAAATAGTGAGTCCCATCACTTGTCATGAAAAAAAAAAGATGGAGGAGAGGAAGAGAGGACCAAAGGGCTGCTAAGAAAAAGTAAGAGGTAAAAAATATTTCAATTATATTCCATTATTTTTCTCACACTAATCCACCCATATTCTCTTGATTGCTTGATTCTTTTTGCTTAAGTAGTTTCTTTCTTTGTCGCGACCCCCTGTCTTTTGGGGGACAAAAATATTCGATTTATTACTTTATTATATAACCTAGTTCCACCAAGAGACTTTTGTCCTTATAGGAGCACTAGCCTTCACGCCATCTAGGTGTTACGCCTGATGAGCATGCATAGATGCATTTTTTTATATCCTTCATTGATTGTATTTTAGATAAGTCCCAAAAGGCATTGGTCTCTTTAGGTACGTTGCACTAGGAGGCCATCTGAGTATTCACTTGATAAGCCTCCCTTCACTAACAGACTTGTATATCACAAGAACTACGTGGGCTTTGATCCCTCTTTGAGAGTACGTAGACCCTAGGCTTTTATCCTAGGTCAAGCCCTCCCTTTTTCTTTTCTCATTTTCCCCATGATTGTATATATTTTTCAGGCCAAATAATTTTAATATTAGTTTTTAGGGTAACTGTCTTTGGACGGGGGAAGAAGGGTGCCTAACACCTTCCCTTCATCTCAATCAGACTCCCGAACCCAACATTTTGTGAAAATTTATTTTACCCCACTTTTGAACTTATTTTTCTTTTTTCCAAATTTTGATTGAAAATTTGGTGGCGACTCCCGTCGAAGGCTCGGTCTTCACAGTTGGCGACTTCGCTGGTGCTTATCATAGGATTTATATGTCCCAAATTCTCTCTTAATTCTTTGATAAATTCTATCCTAATGAGAGTAAGGTTATACTTCACATTTACATGTAAATCCTTAAAAATAGAAGTATGATGGCAGACAATGCTTGGTTTTGAGGATTGTAATCAAGTCACCTTGTAATATCCGAGATATTTAATTGTATTATTATCATTATTATTAATTTATTTTTCTTTCAGAAAGAAAAATAAATTAAATTAAAGAATTAAAGAGTTAAAATAAAATAAAGGGAAAAAAATAGGGACTATATGAATATTTTTTTTAGGACCTAAAAGAAAAGAGGAAAAAAAAGCATGAGAGAAAAATAGGATATAACAACTAAATAATTTTTTCAAAAAAAATAATAATAATAAATAAATAAAAAAAATAAGTAAAAAATAAAATATACATATAATATAAATATATATATATCTATATATATATATATATAAAATATAATATATGATTATATATGGGGGGCCACGTGACCCCCCTTTCCACTAACTCATATAATAATATATATATATATATATACACAATGTTAAAAACTCACACACCCATCCAGCAAAAACACTCACACACACAAAATAAATAAGTAAATGTTATTTATTTTAGTAATGGGGGGAGGGGGGCTAATAGCGTGAACAACCACTCACGCACACAAACAACAACAAAAAAAAGAAAGAAAGAGAAAGCAGAGGAAGATGCACGCACGAGAAGGAGAGGGAGAAGGGGCACGGTGGTTTGGGGAACGGATTTTCGCCGGAGAAGACATTTCGGTGTCGGAGAAGGTGACCGGACCTCATTTTTCTTCACCACCAAGCTTTCTATCCGATTGAAATCAAGTAAGAAAGCCCCAAATCTCTCAAACCCCAATTTTTTCAATTTTGGGTATTTTAGGAATGCTTCAATTTCTTCCAATCGGGGCATTCCGGAGTTAAATTTGAGCTTAGTGGGTGTTATTGAAAGCTTAGTGAGGTTTAGAATCGGAGTTAAACCGTAGGAATTTGACCGGGTATGGAAATCAGGAAAATGGGGTTAGGAAATTGCTCTAAAATTCGAAATTGATAATTTGATGCATGTTTAGGCTTGGATTGAAGTTGAATAAGTGTTGTAATTGCTGAAAATATACAAGGGAATAAAGCCCGAGTATTTACCGTCTCAACCGAAACCCAATCCAGTGAAAAAGAGGCGAAACACTAAGCCACCGTATAGTAAGGAGCTGTGCGGTGGGTTGGACACTTTGGTCTAGTCCGTAGTGGACACCTAAGACCCACTAAATTAGTTCCAAGGCTCTAATTATACCCCAATTATATTTTTATATATAATTAAAAAGGTAATAATTAAGCTTTTACTCGCCGAATAAGGGAGACGGTGGAATGAGTAAGCTAGAGCCACTTTTGAACCGTGAGTTTAATTCTTTTATTAGTTAAATACCCATATGAACACATGAAGGGAAATTTAGACAAGTGAGAATCTCTAACCTAAGCAGTTAGAGGTTCTAAATGGCTCGAAAGTGTGAAAGTCGAATATGAGACATTCTGAACTTTCAGAAAGAGTAAATAAGACGACGTAACGAACTAAATAATTAGTTTTTGGAAAATAGCTACAGGGTGCATAAGTATTATCATGACACGTGCATGGTAGATGCTTAGTTACGCGTTCTAAATTTCTTAAATATAATATGTATAGGCCACCACAGGGTAATTGGAGCTTCAAGCACTCCGAGGACTGATCAGGAGGGCCAACGAGGTGAGGGGCTCTCCATCCCTGCCCCACAGGGTTGGATGACTATGTGGAAAATGTGGTTTGCTCTATTTTGTGCTTGTTGATATATGGAATATATTTATATGAATAAGTTTGTGTTACGCGTGTATGATTTGCAAGTAAGTAGTCAACGTGCAATAATATATGTGCTTATATGATTAATCACAAGGTGTGTGTGTGCTATTGTGGCTCACCGAGCCTTATATGATACCGTGGGTAGGATTGAGTCGGAATTTCATATGTGAGAGTTTATTAATATTAGGAACCCACTTAAATTGATCATCGTGCAAAAGTTTTGACCGTATGGCACATTGAGGAAAATGAACCTAGGTTGTTAAGTGTGAGTGAGAGTGATGCATAATTAAAAAGGGGGAAATTAGGCCTAACTAGTAATCACGTATATTATTCAACTAGTTCTCATAGGGCGTCTTTCAAGGTTAAATATGTTAGTTGAGTTTGTTTAGGTGGTCCGGGTAGATCGAGTTGGTCATCCTGATCGGATAGATAGGATTATAACGTCAGCAAGTATGCCACATAGTGGCCATTACCTTGGTTAAAACTGAGGTCAGACAAGTTGCCGGCTATTACTCTAAGCACGACTTGGAGTCAGAAAGTTCCTGGTGTGATCAACCAGGTTCGTACATGATATTGCCTTCGGGCCAGTATTTCTCTTAGCGTAATGCGGGAGACAGAAAGTGAGTGCCTACGTGCACAAGTATATGTTAATTGTGAAACCAAATGAGATATGTTGAGATTGATTTACATGTGGATTAATAAATATGTTAGGAGCATGAATTAGGATTTTAATTGTGAATATGATTTATTGATTGTCTGATCATGTTAAATATCACAATATAAATCCATTTCATGCGCATGTGGTTGTGGTTGCTCCCTTCCCCCAACTGTAGTGGTACCCGCTGCTACGCCAGGGATGGGAGAGCTTCTCACTGAGTCTGTTCGACTCACCCCCTGTTTACATGTTTCAGATACAGGTGGTTCAGGAGTCGGGAACGCGTCCACTTCTTCTCAAGGAGGCAGACAACTCTGAAGACCGCACGCTTTGTTCGCGTCGGTAGTTATTTTGATTATGTATATGTGTTGTGATGTATATATATATATATATATATGAATCCTTTTTGGGTGTAGCGTTTGTACAGATACAGCTGCAGTATATATATACGTCCTATTCTAGCATTGTCGGCTTCATAGAGATTAAATTTAGGTCTTGGTAATGGGAATATAGGCTATGATATAGTATATATCATGTGTATATATATATGACTTCCGCATGTGAATAGGATAGATCACACGCATTGAGGCGTGTGATCAATACGTAAATTATATGCATGTGTGATTGAATACCTGTTTGTGTGAAAATATGGCTTTCGCATGTGGATAGGATAGATTACACGCATTGAGGCGTGTGATCAATATGTAAACTATATGCAAGCGTGTGATTGAATATATGTATGACTGTACACAAGATTTCTGCATGTGAATAGGATAGATTACCCGCCTTGAAGCGCGTGATCAATATGTATAATATATGTACGTGTGAGTGATTATGTGTATATGTATAGACTGAAGCGACGTTGAGCGAGCCGTGGATTGCACGCTACTTAGGTCACCAGATATGGATGGCCATAAATACTATATATTGTTTGTATTAGAAATGGGTAGTTATAAATATGTGAAATTGTCAATCAGGGATTAGAGGCTTACGGGATAGGAGAGATCCTACTTCCCGTGCCGGTCACAGACGTCCGATAGGGGGTCGTGACAAAATTGGTATCAGAGCCTGGTTTTCTTTAAACTGTATGAAGCCATAGGTATGACCGGGTGTCGGTTTACGCCTCGTTGCGTACCCGGGTACAACGTGGGAGTAAAAAGGCACTTGTGGAAGTACCCAGAAAATTGTGTCAGCCTTTCTTTCTACTCTCTTTGATATGAAATATCATTGATATACGTGTACTTATTAGGTGTGGTCCTTGTGCAGTATAGGGATGCCACTGATTAGGAGACAGACTAGGGATGGAGGGAGAACTCCTGCTGAAATTGACAGAGAATCAGTTCGGGAGGAGGTAATGCCCACCCGAGGCCGAGGTAGAGGTCGTACCCGAGGCCGAGGTAGAGGTCGTGCTCGTGGTCGAGGTAGAGCACAAGTGAGAGAAGAAGAGAGGAGACAGTCACCAAAACCTCAACCTCAAGTAGAGACAAGTGCACCTTCTGTGGCAGAAATGCTCACGGCAGGATTTCAGGAACTAAGAGAAGAGATGACGAGACAAATATAGAGGGAAGTACGCTGGTTAGTAGTCGGCGAGGAAGAACAAGAGAGAGTTCCTAGCAATCAAGAGATGGAGGTTGTTGAGGAAGAGGATAGGGAATGGCAACAACCACAGGAAATCCCTCGTGAGCCACGGGTAGCACCCAGAGAGCTGCCAATTTCGAAATTTCTGAAGCTTCATCCACCCACTTTTTGCGGAACTAGTGAGAAAGAGGACCCGCAGTACTTTGTGAGAGACATAGTCAGAATTGGGCACATGCTGAGGTGCTCAGGACATGAGTTAGTGGAATTAGCTTCATACCAGCTGAGGGGAGCTGCTAGAGTATGGATAGAGTCCGTACAGACGAGGTATTCAAGAAAGGTGACACCGATGACCTGGAAAGATTTTCAGAGGGAATTCTTGGGTCGGTTTCTATCTGAAGGCACCAAAGATGCGAAGCGTCAGCAATTCGAGGAGTTGTGGATGACGCATAACATGACCGTGACGGAGTATGAGTTACTTTTTACAGAACTATCTCAATTCTCACCTGAATTGGTTCCTGATGAAGAGGCAAGGATCAAGAGGTTCATACACCGTCTCACGGAGCCGTTATTTACTGCTTTATTACCTCAGAGGAGGCAATTTGAGACTTTAGCTCAAGCAGCAGGTTATGCCAAAATGATTGAAACCAGGAAGAGGTACGGGACTTCTATTGATCCCAAAATCAAGTTAATTACAGGCAGTGATAACCAAGGTGGTGGAAGTAAGAAGAGGAAGACCACGGGTGGAGGTGCAGGATATTCAGGGTCCGCAGGAGGACAATCCTCAACTACCACCCATGAAACAGGTACAAGAGGTAATTTTCAAGGGGGACAGAGAGTGCAAGGGGGTGGAAATACCAGTAAAACAAGACCCCAGTGTGCGACTTGCGGCAGGTATCATTTTGGAGTGTGTCGGAGACTGACAGGTGGATGCTACCACTGCGGCCAGGTGGGCCATATGGCTAGAGAGTGTCCAAAGAGAAAAGAGGGTACAAGTGTGAGAAGCAATCCGACGCCGAGGGGTACACCTATTCCAGCCCCACCAGTGAGAACCGTACCACCATAGACAGCAAGTACAGGTGCAGCTAGAGGCCGTGGTGCAGGATCTAGTGGTAGAGGGCCAGGGGCAGTAGGTGGAGGACAAGCGCGGGTATTTGCACTCTCTCAGCAAGACGCTCATGCATCAAATGCAGTTGTGGCAGGTACCCTTATTGTTTGCTCTCTTGAAGCACGAGTCTTATTTGATTCTGGCTCCACTCATTCCTATGTGTCGCATGCATTTGCTTCTAAATTCAACAAGAGTCCGTCTAGAATGGAAGAAATAGTACTGGTCTCTACTCCAATGGGAGAATCGGTACAAGTAGAGTACGTGCACAAGTCTTGCATTGTGGAGATCGATGGTCATGAGACTGTGGTAGACCTTCGGTTGTTGTGTATGGTTGATCTTGATGTGATCCTCGGAATGGATTGGTTGTCGTCTTGCCATGCGGTTGTGGACTGCAGGGCTAAATGCTTGAAATTTAATATGCCAAACGAGGAGCCTTTTGTGATACGGGGTGACGGAGCTGCACCGTATCCAAACTTGATCTCGGCTTTGAAGGCATCCAAGTTACTTGCAAAGGGATGCAAAGGGTATTTGGCCTTGGTCAAAGATACTACGAAAGTAGTACTTTCACCGACTCAAGTACCTCTAGTGCGAGAGTTCTTGGATGTGTTTCCACAAGAATTGCCGGGGTTGCCGCCCGATCGTGAGATTGAATTTGAAATTGAGCTGCAACCTGGCACCCAGCCTATCTCCACACCACCTTACCGGATGGCCCCGAAAGAGTTGAAGGAGTTACATACACAATTTCAAGAATTGCTTGACAAGGGTTTTATAAGACCCAGTTTCTCTCCTTGGGGTGCATCGGTCCTTTTTGTGAAGAAGAAGGACGGATCTTTGCGGTTGTGTATCGATTACCGGAAGTTAAACAAGGTGACGATCCGCAATCAATACCCACTGCCGAGGATAGATGACCTATTTGATTAGTTGCAGGGCGCAAAGCGGTTTTCCAAGATTGATTTGCGTTCTGGGTATCATCAACTAAAGATTCGAGAATCAGACATACCTAAGACCGCATTCCGGACCCGATATGGACATTACGAGTTCTTGGTGATGTCTTTCGGATTAACTAATGCTCCTAAAGCGTTCATGGACATGATGAACAGGGTCTTCAAACCATTTCTAGACCGATTTGTCATTGTCTTCATTGATGACATCTTGGTTTATTCTAAGAATTCTGAAGAACATGCAGCACACTTAAGATTAGCCTTGCAGAAGTTGAGAGAAGAGAAACTATATGCCAAGTTCTCCAAGTGTGAATTCTGGCTTAACAGAGTCGCCTTTTTGGGTCACGTGGTATCATCAGAGGGAATCCACTTTGATCAAAGTAAGGTGAAAGCGGTGAAGAACTGGTCCCAGCCTACCTCAGTTACTAAAATTCGCAGTTTCTTGCCCTTGGCCGGATACTATAGAAGATTTGTACAGGACTTCTCTAAGGTTGCTGCTCCTATGACCAAGTTAACACATAAGGGGGTTAAGTTCATAGGGGATGACAAGTGTGAGCAGATTTTTCAGAAGCTGAAAGACAGCCTCACTACCGCTCCGGTGCTGGCATTACCTAAAGGCATAAGAGGGTATGTGGTATACTGTGATGCGTCGAGGATCGGGTTAGGGTGTGTCTTGATGCAGCACAACAAGGTGATTGCGTATGCATCACGACAACTGAGGAAACATGAGAAGAATTACCCGACTCACGACCTCGAGATAGCTGCTGTGGTATTTGCTTTGAAAATATGGAGACATTACTTGTACGGTGAGACGTGTGAAATTTATATAGACCACAAAAGCCTCAAATACATTTTTGAGCAGAAAGACTTGAACTTGAGACAACGTCGATGGTTAGAGTTGTTGAAAGACTACGACTGCACGATCTTGTATCATCCAGGAAAGGCTAATGTGGTAGCTGATGCTCTGAGCCGTAAATCCATGGGCAGTCTTGCTCATATAAGTGAAGAAAGAGGACCGTTGATTAGAGAGTTGCACGAGCTAGAACAAATGGGGAATCAGTTCGAGATTGGGAGTTCTAACTCACTTTTAGCTCATTTGCAAGCTAAGTCATCTCTGGTTGAAGAGGTGAAGGCTAGACAAGATGAAGATACCGACCACAAGCAAATCAAGGATACTGTAACTAAAGAGAAGGGGGACGACGTCCGATTCTCTATTGATGATCTCGGGATACTTCGGTTGGAGGGACGGTTGTGTGTCCCTATGGTTGATAACTTGAAGGAAAGAATCCTTGAAGAAGCACACCAGACAGCTTATACAATCCATCCGGGAGCAAATAAAATGTATCAGGACCTGAAATAGCTATATTGGTGGAAAGGCATGAAAAGGGACATTGCAAACTATGTAGCCAGGTGTTTAGTGTGTCGGCAAGTCAAGGCTGAACACCAGAAGCCCGCCGGAACTTTACAACAGATAGAAATACCTGAGTGGAAATGGGAGAGGAAAACGATGGATTTTGTAACAGGGTTGCCAAGATCACAACGGGGATTTGATTCAATTTGGGTGATAGTGGATCGCATGACTAAGTCCACGCACTTTCTGCCAGTTAAGACCACTTACGGAGTGAGTCAATATGCACAGATTTATCTATCAGAAATCGTTAGATTGCACAGTGTGCCAGTGTCCATAATATCTGATAGAGGGCCACAGTTCACTTCCAGGTTTTGGAAGTCATTGCAAGAAGTGTTGGGAACTAGAGTTGATTTGAGTACTGCGTTCCACCCACAGACCGACGGGCAATCAGAAAGAACCATTCAGATTCTTGAGGACATGCTTCGGGCGTGTATTATGGATTTCGGTGGAAGTTGGGAAAGGTATTTACCTTTGGCCGAGTTTGCTTACAATAACAGTTATCAAGCGAGTATCCAAATGGCACCTTTCGAGGCTCTGTACGGTCGTAGGTGCAGATCTCCGATTGGGTGGTTCGAGGTCGGAGAGGCTAGTCTAATCGGCCCAGAATTGTTACGAGATGCCTTGCAAAAGGTGAAGTGCATTAGGGAAAGATTGCTAACGGCTCAGAGTAGGCAGAAGTCGTATGCAGACAATCGAAGAAGAGAACTTGAGTTTGCCATCGGTGAACAGGTGTTCTTGAGAATATCACCGATGAGAGGCGTGATGCGGTTTGGTAAAAACGGGAAGTTAAGTCCTCGGTATATCGGACCGTTTGAAATCCTAGAACGAGTTGGGAATGTGGCGTATCGGTTGGAATTGCCTACGGAATTTGAGGGAGTACATCCTATCTTTCATGTATCAATGCTTCGGAAATATCTTCCCGATCCCTCGCACGTGATTCAATCGCAAGACGTGCAACTAACCGAAAATCTGACGTATGAAGAGGAGCCAGTGGAAATCTTAGATCGGCAGTTGAAGAAACTCAGAACAAGAGATTCCATTGGTTAAAGTTCTGTGGAGAAACCACTCGACCGAAGAAACTACATAGGAGGTCGAGGGTGAAATGCGCAGGACGTATCCTCATCTGTTTCAAGACTAAGGTTAGTCTTTTGTTTGAAATTCAGGGACCGAATTTCTTAAGGGGGAAGATTGTAATATCCAAGATATTTAATTGTATTATTATCATTATTATTAATTTATTTTTCTTTCAGAAAGAAAAATAAATTAAATTAAAGAATTAAAGAGTTAAAATAAAATAAAGGGAAAAAAATAGGGACTATATGAATATTTTTTTTAAGACCTAAAAGAAAAGAAGAAAAATAAACATGAGGGAAAAATAGGATATAACAACTAAATAAGTTTTTCGAATAATAATAATAATAATAAATAAATAAGTAAAAAATAAAATATACATATAATATAAATATATATATATATATATATAATTATATATATATACTATGATTATATATGGGGGCCACGTGACCCCCCTTTCCACTAACTCATATAATATATATATATACACAATGTTAAAAACTCACACACCCATCCAGCAAAAACACTCACACACACAAAATAAATAAGTAAATGTTATTTATTTTAGTAATGGGGGAGGGGGGCTTATAGCGTGAACAGCCACTCACGCACACAAACAACAACAAAAAAAAGAAAGAAAGAAAGAGAAAGCAGAGGAAGACGCACGCACGAGAAGGAGAGGGAGAAGGGGCACGGTGGTTTGGGGACCGGATTTTCGCCGGAGAAGACATTTCTGTGCCGGAGAAGGTGACCGGACCTCATTTTTCATCACCACCAAGCTTTCTATCCGATTGAAATCAAGTAAGAAAGCCCCAAATCTCTCAAACCCCAATTTTTCCAATTTTGGGTATTTTAGGAATGCTTCAATTTCTTCGAATCGGGGCATTCCAGGGTTAAATTTGAGCTTAGTGGGTGTTATTGAAAGCTTAGTGAGGTTCAGAATTGGAGTTAAACCGTAGGAATTTGACCGGGTATGGAAATCAGGAAAATGGGGTTAGGAAATTGCTCTAAAATTCGAAATTGATAATTCGATGCATGTTTAGGCTTGGATTGAAGTAGAATAAGTGTTGTAAAGGGAATAAAGCCCGAGTATTTACCGTCTCAACCGAAACCCAATCCGGTGAAAAAGAGGCGAAACACTAAGCCACTGTATAGTAAGGAGCTGTGCGGTGGGTTGGACACTTTGGTCTAGTCCGTAGTGGACACCTAAGACCCACTAAATTAGTTCCATGGCTCTAATTATACCCCAATTATATTTTTATATATAATTAAAAAGGTAATAATTAGGCTTTTACTCGGCAAATAAGGGAGACGGTGGAATGAGTAAGCTAGAGCCACTTTTGAACCGTGAGTTTAATTCTTTTATAAGTTAAATACCCATATGAACACATGAAGGGAAATTTAGACAAGTGGGAATCTCTAAACTAAGCAGTTAGAGGTTCTAAATGGCTCGAAAGTGTGAAAGTTGAATATGAGACATTCTGGACTTTCAGAAAGAGTAAATAAGACGACGTAACGAACTAAATAATTAGTTCTTGGAAAATAGCTAGAGGGTGCATAAGCATTAGCATGACACGTGCATGATAGATGCTTAGTTACGCGTTCTAAATTTCTTAAATATAATATGTATAAGCCACCACAGGGTAATTGGAGCTTCAGGCACTCCGAGAACTGATCAGGAGGGCCAACGATGTCACGACCCCCTATCGGACGTCCGTGACCGGCACGGGAGGTAGGATTTCTCCTATCCCGTAAGCCTCTAATTCCTGATTGACATCCTTATATACGCATAACTACCCATTTCTATTACAAAGAATATATAGTATATATGGTCATCCCTATCCGGTGACCTAAGTAGCACGCAATCCACGGCTCGCTCAACGCCGCTTCAGTCTATTCAGTCTATACATATACACATAATCAATCACACGTACATATAATATACATATTGATCACGCGCTTAAGGGCGGGTGGTCTATCCTATTCACATGCAGAATCCCTGTGTTCAGTCAAGTATATATATTCAATCACACACCTGCATATAATTTACATATTGATCACACGCCTCAATGCGTGTGATCTATCCTATTCGCATGCGGAAGCCTTATTTTCACACAACCAAGTATGCAGTCACACATATATATAAATTTACATATTGACCACACGCTCAGTGCGTGTGATCTATCCTATTCACATGCAGAAGTCACATTCATATATATATATATATATATATATATATATATATATATATATACACACACACATGATATTCATTATATCACAACCTATGATCCCAACAACCAGACCGATCTTTAACCTGTATGAAGCCGACAATTCTAGAGTATGACATATACATATATGCATATAGCAATTGTACAAAACAATGCTATACCAAAATGAATCATATACATATATATCCTGTCAAAATACATATAACAGTACTACCCACGCGAACAATGCGTGCGGTCTCTAAGTCTGTCCGCCTCCCTGAGATGAAGTGGAAGTGCTCCCGATGCCTATACCACCTGTGTCTGTAACATGTAACATTGGGGTGAGTCAAACAGACTCAGTGAGAGGCTTTCCCATCCCTGATGTAGTAGCGGGTACCACTACAAATGGGGAAGAGGAGCCAATCACAAACACATACGCATATAATGGATTAAATTTCCATATATTAGGTGGTCAGGCAATTAACATATATCATATTCACAATATAGAATTTAAAGCATGGTTTCACATACGTTCAAATTCATAGATACATCATATCACGATTTAACATATAATTCCAAGTGGTCACTCGCATTCAATTAACCGTAATCATAAACTGGCCCGAAGGCGATATCTCCGTTAGGAGAGAATCTGGCCCGAAGGCAATATCTCACGTGAGTAATATGGGAACCTAGTTGATCATTCTAGGAACCCCTGGTCCCAAGACTATACTTGGAACAATAATATGACCCCAAGACTTCACTTGGAGCATAGCCGGCGACTCATCTGACCTCGGTTTACCCAAGGCAATAGCCACAATGTGGTGAACTCATAAACTCTGTATTTCTGTGGGTTGACTCAAGACAAGAGACTCAATCTACCCGGACCACCCGTGATAGACTCGGTTCCCGCGTTGTACCATAAATGACCCCTATGGACCACTACTTGTTCATTTTACTTCTTCTTAGGCAAATATAGATTTCCAAGTGGTTTCTAATTCGGACTCTTGGTTCAGAACAAGGTCACCTAGGTTTATTCTCTTTAAGGACTTACATACAAAACCACACCCTTCAGATAATATTTACTCGATCCTACCCCCGATATCGTACAGGTGATGGACGCGGCCTTGTCGCGAGGCCGGCACCAATCAAATTAATACTAGAAAGTGCAGCTAGTGGCACAACCTAGGTCGATTCTCTCTCGCGGAGCCTATGGATTCTATGGACAAATATGCACAATTAACACAAAAAGGGATGTCTTTGAGGCAATTTAACAAACACTTGGTGTGCAATGAAACTAAATGGAATTAAATGCAACTAAATGAAACTAGAACTAACACTTTTTGGGATTTTCAATATTTTAAAAGCTAAAGTAAATTGAGGTGAATGAAATGAGATGAATATGCTTTGTTGGAGAATGCTTTGGGCTATCCTTGCTATCAAAAAGTATGGAGTTAATCAATGAAAGGCCATTTCCTAAAGTAGTTTAGTGACCACTAAACCTAGGTAAATTAATTAGAGGATGCAATTAACCAACCGGACAATTAACAAGCCTAATCAAATACCATCAATGAAGCAAATGAGGAATTTAACATAGACTAGAATTCAACTCAACAATTACCATTGTCATTAGAGTGACTTCCACAATGGGAGAATCAAAATTCAAATCACAAGTCTATATAAATTCCTAATGTCCAACTACAACCTAGTTAAGTTCCACAACCATGGAACCACAATCAATACAAACTCATCAATATCAAAAAGATAAAAATGAATCCATAAAGAGAAGTAGAAGGAAAACAAGAAAAACTCCCTATTTGATGCCATAGCTCAAGCCCTAATCATCCTCCTCCAAAGCACAAGAGGTTTAGCCACTCATGCATGGGAGAAATGCTTCACCAAGCTCCTCCAACCCTTGCTTAGCCATGGATGATGATGGAGGTTGCTGGAATTTGGTCTGAATGGGTATGGAGAGTGGAGAAGATGAAGAGAGTGTGGCTGGAAATGTGTGAGGAACTTGAGAGGATGAGAGCTTGTGTGATGAATGTGTGTAAATTCGTGGGTTGCTCTCCAAATTAGGTTAAGGGCCTCTAAAACATCAGAATATTCCCTCTAATCCGACCTAGTATGCTCCCCTTGTGGTAAAACACTGAGAAAGTGGGCCCACAATCCGTTTCAGCTCTTAAAATCGCGAGAAAATTGTGCAGAAATGGTGTACCCGCTGGCAGCGGGTCATCTACCCGCTGGCAGCGGGTGGATTACTTAAAACACGCGTTTTGCCTCTGAAACTGAAGCCCACCCGCTGGCAGCTTGCAAGGCTACCCGCTGGCAGCGGGTGGAACAGTAGAACAGGCCCAAAAATGCCTCTAAGCTTCAAATCTTGTGCCGGCTTCGCTTTCCAGCTTCTTTCTCGACCTCTAGCACTTGAATCCTTGCTATTCCTCAAGCTAGTTGACCTACAAATCAACCAAAACAATTGTGAGGTTCTCAAGTTAATAAAACTAGAGAATTATCACAATTTATTCAATAAAAACATGGAATTAGCAAGATTGTGATTTAAGTCCTTAAGTGCCCTTGAATAACATTAAATCATGCATAATGACTCTTTAAACTCAACAAAAGCTTATCAAATGCCAAAAGATACAAGGGTAAATATTGGTATTATCAATAGGTCCCGAGGACCTTCTTTTCATATAAGGCTCCTTGAGCCACCATCGCCTTTACAATTCACAAACACACATATAGCACGTTTTCACATATACTGTAATTTAGGAACAACAATAGCATGTTATCTAACATGTAATTCCTACAAATAGGCAAGAAGGCAAACCATATATCCATATCCGCAGTCAACCCTATAGGACAGGGATAGGAAAGCCCCTCACCTGGTTGGCCACTCTGATCGGCTCTCGGTGCGCCCGAAAGTCCACTCACAGTATGGTGCCCTATACACATATATTTGAGAGATTCAGAAACTTGCAATTTCAACCACTATCGTGTACATGTAACGCTAGCGCTCATGCTCTCTCTAATTAATTCCATAGACTAGTTGTTGGCTTGGAAATGCCCTCAACTAGTTTTAGGACACCTAGCACTCTCCTAATCGTGTCCAACCCTTGCTAAATCACACTATTCGGAAGCCTTGAGTTGGGAATGCAAGGTTACCCAATTTCATCTCTAAGTGTCCATATGAAATTCCCATTACCCAAGTCTTGAATTTATGACTCCAGAGAGTCATAAATCCTATTTGTCTAAAATTTCCATTTACCGAATTAACTTTCAATACTTTACCTACATACGAATACACATTACCCAAGTGTCTCTTTTTCCCCGAATTGGGTTCCGGGTGAGACGGGAATTACTCGGGTTTTAATCCCTCGTACATTCCAATAATTTTTAACAATTATATACTTATCATTCAACCTTTCAATGCACCCCAAATCATTCCAAAACACCCTTAAACCTTAACAACCACATTTTCCTACACTTTTTCCAACCTGGATAAATTCCATCAATTTGGTTCCGGTTCCTAAGCTTCCAACTCACTTCCTAACATGCATATACTTCAATTTAGGACCTAGAACACTCAGATTGAATCAATTGGGGTCTTTACAAAAATCCCTAAAATTGATAAAATTGGGGTTTGAGAGTTTCGGGACTTCTCACCTCGATTCAACCGGTTAGAAGGACGATATGGAGTAGAGGAGACTCTCGGCTACCTTCCCTGGTGAAGAAACGGCATTTTCCGGCGAGAAAGCTTTCTCCCTCTTGTTTCTCTCTCTAGCCCGAACTCTCTCTCTCTCTCTAGCACAACGAAGGCGACTACGGCTCCGGTGGACGTGACTCCGGCCACCACCGTGCTCAGCCTGTGCGTCCGGCCACCCTCGCTTGCTCCTCCTCCTTGCTTCCCGTGCACAACGCCTCAAGCTCTATCTCCCTCTCGTGCCTCTCGTCTCGTGTGTCTCCTCACGCCTCTCTCTGCTCTCTTTTTCTTTCCTTCACCTTCACCTTTTCCTTATTCTTTTATCTTTATAATACATATATATATATATATATATATATATATATATATATATATTTAAATAAATATATATACATAACACAAAAAAACAAGTCTGACATAAAATAAATTAGAAAAAAGAAATGTATAAAAATTTAGGATTTACACAAACTTGTATTTAAAAAAAATATGCAGTAGGATAGTGTGTAATTTTTTTTATCTCATTTTCCACTTTTAAATTAATTCATTTAATTTAATTAATGGTGCTAGTTAAAATATTCTCGGGTATTACAAACGATGTGAGGGGCTCTCCCATCCCTGCCCCACAGGGTTGGATGACTACGTGGAAAATGTGGTTTGCTCTATTTTGTGCTTGTTGATATATGAAATATATTTATATGAATAAGTTTGTGTTACGCGTGTATGATTTGCAAGTAAGTAATCAACGTGCAATAATATATGTGCTTATATGATTAATCACAAGGTGTGTGTGTGCTATTGTGGCTCACCGAGCCTTATATGATACCGTGGGTAGGATTGAGTCGGAATTTCATATGTGAGAGTTTATTAATATTAGGAACCCACTTAAATTGATCATCGTGCAAAAGTTTTGACCGTATGGCACATTGAGGAAAATGAACCTAGGTTGTTAAGTGTGAGTGAGAGTGACGCATAATTAAAAAGGGGGAAATTAGGCCTAACTAGTAATCACGTATATTATTCAACTAGTTCTCATAGGGCGTCTTTCAAGGTTAAATATGTTAGTTGAGTTTGTTTAGGTGGTCCGGGTAGATCGAGTTGGTCATCCTGATCAGACAGACAGGATTATAACGTCAGCAAGTATGCCACATAGTGGCCATTACCTTGGTTAAAACTGAGGTCAGGCAAGTTTCCGGCTATTACTCTAAGCACGACTTGGAGTCAGAAAGTTCCTGGTGTGATCAACCAGGTTCGTACATGATATTGCCTTCGGGCCAGTATTTATCTTAGCGTAATGCGGGAGACAGAAAGTGAGTGCCTACGTGCACAAGTATATGTTAATTGTGAAACCAAATGAGATATGTTGAGATTGATTTACATGTGGATTAATAAATATGTTAGGAGCATGAATTAGGATTTTAATTGTGAATATGATTTATTGATTGTCTGATCATGTTAAATATCACAATATAAATCCATTTTCATGCGCATGTGGTTGTGGTTGCTCCCTTCCCCCAGCTGTATTGGTACCCGCTGCTACGCCAGGGATGGGGGAGCTTCTCACTGAGTCTGTTCGACTCACCCCCTGTTTACATGTTTCAGATACAGGTGGTTCAGGAGTCGGGAACGCGTCCACTTCTTCTCAAGGAGGCAGACAACTCTGAAGACCGCACGCTTTGTTCACGTCGGTAGTTATTTTGATTATGTATATGTGTTGTGATGTATATATATATATATATATATATATATATATATATATATATATATATATGAATCCTTTTTGGGTGTAGCGTTTGTACAGATACAGCTGCAGTATATATATACGTCCTATTCTAGCATTGTCGGCTTCATACAGATTAAAGTTAGGTCTTGGTGATGGGAATATAGGCTATGATATAGTATATATCATGTGTATATATTTATGACTTCCGCATGTGAATAGGATAGATCACACGCATTGAGGCGTGTGATCAATACGTAAATTATATGTATGTGTGATTGAATACCTGTTTGTGTGAAAATATGGCTTCCTCATGTGAATAGGATAGATTACACGCATTGAGGCGTGTGATCAATATGTAAACTATATGCAAGCGTGTGATTGAATATATGTATGACTGTACACAAGATTTCTGCATGTGAATAGGATAGATTACCCGCCCTGAAGCGCGTGATCAATATGTATAATATATGTACGTGTGAGTGATTATGTGTATATGTATAGACTGAAGCGGCGTTGAGCGAGCCGTGGATTGCACGCTACTTAGGTCACCGGATATGGATGGCCATAAATACTATATATTGTTTGTATTAGAAATGGGTAGTTATAAATATGTGAAATTGTCAATCAGGGATTAGAGGCTTACGGGATAGGAGAGATCCTACTTCCCGTGCCGATCACAGACGTCCGATAGGGGGTCGTGACACACCTCCACCATGCTATTTTTCTACTTGGTTGTCGATGATTGAAACCAATGTATTGATTTATTTCTTTACTTGGTCTTCAAAGAAGAGGTGCTTGATTAGTGCTCAATACTCGAAATCGAGATGAATTTGAAAATAAGGTCAAAGATTTCCTTAATTGGCTTTCGACAGCTTAGTCAAAGCTGAAGCATTTTTTTACCCTTCTTACTTGATTTTCAAAGATTAAGATGTAATTAAATAATGTTTGCCTTCACCTGTCTTCGTTTTTCCCGTTGATAGGAGAGTAATTTTACCTCCTCATTATATAAACCCCCATCCAGCCACCATTCACGCATAACACATCCATTTTTCACATTTTAGAGAGAGGAAGTGAGGGTTAGGGTTTTGGAGAGAAGGAAGAGCAATTGGGAGGAAGCTTGAAGGTTGAAGGTGAAGGGTGGCCGGAATCCGGTGGCCGGTGACCGGAGCAACACTCAAGTGACCTTTTGAAGCTTCATCTTCATCTATTTTCATCCATCAAAGGTAGGTTTAGTAATCTCCTCCATCTATGATTTTTCTCATCCTCACCATTTCTTGAATTTATGAACAATGGAGGCTAAAACTTTGCATTCTTGATGTTATGAACATTTCTATTGGATGTTTTAATTGTTGGTTGTGCTGAGATTTTGCTGGGTTAGAGATTTGAGTTTAGGGTTTGAGTTTGTTCATTATGTTCTTCTAAAAACAACAATCTTTGATGGTATAAGACACAAGAAATTCGTGGAACATGTTTTTTGTCAAAAACTGAGTTTTTGAATCTGACCTTGCTCTGTTTAAACGTGTTTTCTGAATTCTTTTCTTGATGGATTTGCATGATTCTAAATTCATATGAAATATAACATCCTAAGCTTTCTAAATTGTATTTTTACAAAATATTTCAACGGTTAGATCTTCTGGAAATTGCCTCGAAAGTCAGCGGTTCTGTTTTCTAAACTGATGCGGAATTTTTGTATGATTGGCTACTGTTTTTAAATTACTGCTCTTAAATGGCTCAAATACTTTTTGTAATGAATTTATAATTAGAATATTTTATCTCTAAGCTTGATTTAGAAGGAAGAATCAAATAATTTCGTTATGTATGGAAGGAGATATGACCATTTCAATGAAGCTTGCCAAATGTTGCATGCTGTTTTGAATCTGATCTTGCTCTATTTAAATGTGTTTTCTGAATTCGTTACTAAATGGATTGGAGTGATTCCAAATCCATATGAAAGCTAACATCCTAAGCTTTCTAAGTTGTATTTTTACTAAAACGTCCAACGGTTAGATTTTCGGGGACGTTTCTCGAAAGTTAGCGATTCTGTTTTACACACTACCAAGTTTCTAGTTTTTGAAAAGTTGTTATTTCTTCCTTAATTTGAATGGTTCCTTTTCCTTCAACTAAAATGAGTTTAACCAACTTTTAAGTGTCATTTCAAAGATCAAACAACATCCTAGATAAAAAAAATGGTCAAAGGTTCATTTTGGTCCTCTATGTTCCACTCAAGTTTCAAATTAGTCCTTTATGTTTCAAAAGTTTTAAATTAGTCCTTTATGTTTCCCAGAAGTTCTAAATTTGTCCTTTCGTCCAAAACTGTCAATTTCTTAAGTTAACTGCTGACGTGGCGTGCCGAGGTAGACACATAATCTCTTCTACGTGTATTAGATAGCTGACGTGGCCTTAGACACACCAAAAACACTCAAACGGCGTTGTTTAAGCCAAAATTAAAATCATGCTGAGAAGACCAATATGAAACTCTAATGAAACATAAAGGACTAATATAAAACTTCAATGAAACATAAAGGAACAATATAGAACTTCAATAAAACATGAAGGACTAATATAGAACTTCAATGAAACATAAAAGACCAATATAGAACTTTCATGAAACCTGAAGGACAAATATAAAACTTTTGGAATACATAAAGGACCAATATAAAATTTTTGAAACATAAAGGGCCAATTTAAAACTTGGGTGAAACATAGAGGACCAAAATAGGTATTTGACCTAAAAAAATTGTTGGTTTGTTTGGGTTCCAAATGAATTGCTTACACTTTTTAAATGAAATGAGAGATTGCCCAATGGTTGGATTTTTTTTATGTGTGGACCCATGGTGAAAATGAGAAGTTTCCATATTTGGCAAAATCCTTCATTGAAGGAGCTTGGAGAGTGAGCAAGTGGCAAGACTTGTTTACTTAAGCATAAATTGTTTTTAACTTAAAAAGAACTCTAAATGATGACCTTAGCTTAATAAGGGGTTTTGGGTTAGCCTTGAATGTAGTTTTAAGTTGCTATGTAATTATGAATTTATAATATGGTGGAAATGATTGTATGTGATAGGATTCAAGTACTTCCTTGGAGACAAGAGTGCTCAAAGGGAATGTTAAGTAAAGTGACCAAGGTGAGGATTCTTCTATCTCTGCTCCTAGGGTTGTATGCTTATGTGGATTACATGAGTATGTATATTCTTTGCTTGTCTGGTATGTGTTAGCTAGAGATATAGAATGCTAAAAGAATGAAAGAACTAGAAAATAAGTTGTGGAAGATAGCTTGGATAGGAAGACATATGAGTAGAGTATAATTGTTTGCTATGATTGGTGTGTTACAAATCCAACTCATACACTCCGGAGGCATGATGAGTATTTTATTAAATCTTTTCCACGACGGTGGCAAGAGTCCTTGTACGGAAGGGCTAAACTTTATTTTGAAAAAATCGTCATGACAGTGACTTAAATTAAAATCATGCAAAGGGAGTTATTGGTGGGTTTCGGATTTGGTTATGCTAGCGATGTGAGACATCGACCAGAACAACGTTAGATGGCACTTGAGACCTCAGTTTTTATAATCACCATGACGATGGTCATTGCTTTATCCTGGCAATAGGGTCAGAAAGGTTTTATATTGCTATGACGATAGCTTGAGGCTCAGAGAGTGCATCTGGACAGGTATATGAGTTATATCCTGTTGAGGATACTTGTACATATTAATAAGGAGAAGAATTGTTGATCCTTCGGGAAAGATACAAAGAATCCTATTAATATGTGAAACTAAGGTAAGGAGACACGGGAGGAACCTGCGGGTGAACCGTGAGCCTAACCTAGTAAAAGAGAAACCATCCTGTGGAGTTGGTCTAGGGTGTGTCAGTGGCCATGCTTCGAGACGTCGTGCCTTGCCCGCCATGTGGCCTGGTTGGGTAATGGACGAGTGGGCTAAAGCTATTGCCCCGCATTAAGGGGTCAGGACGTGCCACGTGGTGGCTACGTATCAGTTGTTTGATAAATAGAAGTTGATTGTGTTTGATTAATAGAATTGTCACGAGGTGACTAGTACCCAAGTGAATGGGTTAATTATTGTTTGATTAACAGAATTGTCACGAGGTGACCAGTACCCGAGTGAATGGGTTAACTATATTTGCCACGTGGTGGCCAGCAACCCGAGTGCACGGGTTCAAAGTGGGAAAGCCACGTAGTGGCTAGTAGAAACCCCAGAGTTGGGGAGATTAAGTAGATGTATGTTATAGTATCTGTGTGTATATACAAATTGTATATGTTTGCATATGATTTCTGATTGTGCAGCGTAGTAGTGACGTACAGGATTACGTCACCACAACGTCTTGGTTGATTCAAACATGTTGAACGTGAGAAGACCGGTAAGTAAAAGCCGGCATTATATGTTATATGTTTACTTGTTGAGTGATGATATGAATTAAACTGCTGTATGCTTATATATGCTAAATGCATGTGAGTGTTTGGGTGAAATTTCTGTTATTGTGTGATCACCAAGAATGCATGCTAACTCACAGTAACTAGTTGTTTGTGCATGTGGCTGTGTATGACTCCCAGTCCCAGCGGTAAGGTACCCGCCTTGCGCCAAGGATGGGAGAGTCCTCACTGAGTCGCGTGGTTAAGAATCACACCTCATTTTTACTACACAGAGACAGGTTAAGTACAGGTGGAAGAAGTCTCGGTGGAACGAGGGTTGAGCAACACTTTCCAAGACCCACAACTTGTTCATGTGGGTGAATAAAGTGTAATTGTAATTTAATTTACTTTATTATTGTATCATAAAGTAAAGGGTAGACGTACCCAATTAGACTGTATTACTAAATCTAGAACTGTCAGCTTCACACACCTTAAAGATCAGGATTAATTATACTGCGATACAGGACAAATTTGTTTTCAAAGTATATATATATACATATATCTGTTGCATGTGAATAGGATAGGCAGCATCGGATGTGTAGCCAGTACACAGGTTATATATATTATGTGTGTTTTCCTATATCTATATCCTGAAGCGGCACTAGCCGTGGATTTGCTAGCCTAGGATAGGCCACCATTTTCGGTGTAGCCATGGTATTATAATGCATGTGAATGCATTTTTCAATAATAGCTATTCTGTCAATTAGGTGATAAGGCTTACAGGCATAAGGATATTCCCTGTGTCTGTGCCGGTCACGGTCCTCTAAACGGGGGTCGTGACACGCTTATTGGACCGCTGATGTCCAAGTGGACTAATTTGATGAAAGAGGATTTTCTGATTTCATGACTGAATGGTTCTTAGGTTGCTTTGTCTGTAAGGCAACGCTTACAAACTAGCATTGGGAATTTGTCCTCACAAATTCTCCTTTGCTAATATGTAATTGCGTCCCACACGCACTTGTCAAAAAGGTGTACCAACCAAAGAGGAAGACACAGTAAAGCAACTAGTTGAATTATGAGAATGTAATTCAAAGTGTATCACAACACAACCATAGTCATAAAATCAAAAACTAACACTAAGGAGTCATGATAAATATGTAGATCACATTATATCCTAAGTTCTTTGACGGAAAAACAGCTCAAAATAAGTTTCGTTTAGTATCTAGAACACAAAACATATATAAAGATAAAGAGTGGCCACTACGCAACTTCGTTTTGTAGCTGTCCAACCTCTTAACTTTAATAATGCTTTGTTCCCACGAGGATACTTCTGCTCCCATTGGGCAGAGGACAGAACTCCATGAACCAATGTTCATGGGTGAGAGGAAAATGATTGCTGCAAATAATTTTTGCGCATAGTGCCTTACGGATTGGCACAAGCAACATTTGACCTTGGCCAAAATCTCTTTTCCTCCCTTGTTTTTCCTTTGAACTGAGGATACTTACCTTACACTCAGCCTTTCTCTTCCTAGCACCACGTCTCTTGGACCCTTTGTCCTTGTTCTCGGAGCCTAGAGCTCTAAGTAACTTTAACCACTTAGGCTACATGCTCGGTGGATATCACAGCCTTATGCCAACAATCCTTGAGCACTAGGTGGTGTTTAATATCATCAGGAAACTTGATGATATTAGCGGAGGTCGGAATGACCTATATGCACTCCTAATAGGAGGGAAGAGATCTGGTCAACAGTTGAACTCACTGTTTACCAGTGGGGAGTTTTCAGGCTTTCTCATACTCCCAAATCATGTTTTGATTTCTCCCTTAAATGCGTCTTCACTATCAAAGCGCATCTTGGAGTCATCAAACTTGATTGTAAGTTACCTCGGTTTGGTGGTCATAGTATCATCAAACCGGTCTCAATAATGTGATCCACATTTACAAGTTTTGCAGTTACACTATCAGTCAATCCTAAACGCTAACACTAATTACACAGCTCCTTATTACACAACACACAACTTTTGAAAATTGTAATCAACGCAAGACGAGTGTAGATAAGTCAGTCTCTGCATTCGAGAAGTAGGGTCAACCACCCTCATCACACAGAGAGCCTACATATGTACACTTTTCTCTGCTTGACTCAACAATTTTCATAGAATAGTCACATACTATTCAAAATCCCTTTTGGATTCCCACTACGTAAGCGATTAAGAAGGACATTGAGTTGCCACAGTCTCGACCACGAACTTCCTCTTGATTACAAAGACTTACGATCATTTAAATAGTCACTTGCTATTTAAATTCCTACGTGGATAAGAATTTACATCGAGTTATGGGTTTGCAACATGCTGCCCATAGCTCCCACTCGAGTAGAACGCTTAAGGTAATTTAAACGATCACAAACTGCTTAAATGTTCTCTCTCGTTGTGTATGTGAATGAGTCAAGAGATGGTTCTATCCGCTCTTTAGACTCCAATTCACCCTAATTTCTCCCCATATTTGGATTCGTCTCGCTAAAACGAGAAAAACGACTCAAAAATCGTCGAAATCGGAGCTAAAACGGAGAAATTATGCGTAATAGAAAACACTGCGACGCTGGTCAACAGTCAGCGTTGACCTTAGGTGGTCACCGGCAGTCAACGGCCGTGCCGGCGCGGACCACCGTCGTCGGACCTCCTACGGCGGCGACGACGATCATCGGAGAACCTCCGGCCAGCCGCGGGACATCTGTCGGCACCGCCATCAGCGGCGGTGCCGGTCGCCGGTCATGTGCCGTCACCAGAAACCAGCGGCGGCGGAGGTCGCCGGACCTCTGCCGGCACCGGCGACCCCCGCGGGTGGCGGCGGTCACCGAACATCCATCGGCGATCGCGCCGATCGTCGGTGAACCACCGCCGACGGCGGTCCATGGCAGTGCCAACCGCTGGACATCGGCCGGCCGCCACCACAGGTGGTCCGTCAGCCGCCGCCAGTCAAACCTCCCCCTTTGCTTCCGAAAATAACAGCATACATCCACAGGTATATATCTAATTCGTAGGGTACACATACCTTAAATAATATATACATGCATGCAGATTAGGGTCTTTAATATTGAAGGGGAACCTAAACATTTTTCTAGGTTTTAGGGTATGAGCTACCAATCAATATTGAATTAAAAATTACCTCATATAATTTAAATTCAAAAGCTATATGACCCTACCCTACAATGTATGATATAACACGTTTTAAATCAAAGTTAGAACATTTAAATAAAACTGGGAACCTAAGCATGTTCCTAAGTTTTAAATAAAAAACATACAAGCCTTAAACATGTTCTAATCCTTTTTGGTTCATCAATCCCTGGAGAACAGAGCTCTAGCATAACTTGGCTCTGATACCAATGTAGGGAATGGTCCGGATCCACATGACCCGACTCGACCCAGGGACCTAAAAGAAAAACCAAAAATAAATCCAGGCAAAAATAAATATTGCGGAAGCTACTAACCTAGACGCCATCGCTAAGACCTCGAATCTTGCCAGTGGCTCTAATCGATGAGCTCCGAAAAGGGCCGCACCAAACGGAGGACTCTACCTATGAGAGGTAGAGCCACATGTCCACGACTGATGCGCGGAAGAGGACTCAAGAGAAAGAGAAAATTATACTGAGTGGGGTTTCCTAAACAGGACCCCCCTTTCCAACACATGGAATGAGCGACTAGAAAGGTTTGGAGTTACTCCTATTTATAGGAGGATGAGAGAGCTCTCATCATTGATGCAAGCAATGTGGGACTTGGAATATGAACAAAATATCATGCTTTCATCATGATCACCTAGCCCACTTTGGGCCATGAGGCGGGCTCGTGTGACCTTCGATGATTGTCAACTTGGTGTGTTTTGTTCGTCTCTCAGCGAGCTTTCCAAAGGATCCTCACTCGACCCGATTGGACTCCCAAATGGGCGGATATTTAGTCCCAAAGACCCCCATATATCCAACATAAATTATAACCGAATAAATTAGAATTTATTTTAGAGTAAAATAATATATTTGGATCAATATTAGGATTTTGTTAATTTTAATTCTTGAAAAGTTTATGGAGTGTTTGGTATTACTGTCAGTTTTTAGATTTCTAGTTTTTGAAAACTAAGGGTGCATTTGGTTTATGAAAATATTTTCTATTTTCAATCTCTATTTTCATTTCTTGAAAACAATTTTCATTTTTTAATTTCTAAAATTTAAGAAACGTGTTTGGTTTGTAAAGTCAAAATATATTTCAGAAAATAAAAAAATATGAAAATACGTTTGGTTTGAAATTTTTGAATACTCTTTTTTGTTTGAGCATAAAAGTATAAAAAATAGAATCCGGAAGAAGCGCTCCAAGATTTTTCAAGATTCTCCTTCGAACAGATCGGAGTACCATGCCTTCCTCAGGCCAAACCCCATCTACGGAAGCTAATCCACCTCCAACTCAGGAGGAGGAAGACAATATGGACCGAAGTAAAAAAAAGGTGAGAACAGGGGACGAAAAATTTTCAGGGGCAACGAACAGAACAGAGAGGGATGAAGATTGGATGCATGATGAAACACCGAAGATTAAAGGGGTACAGAGCAAACGATCGTATAAAGACGCAGTGAGAAATCCAATAAGGAAATTACAATATGAGGAGAAAGATAACGAAGGGGAAGCGGAGAAGAACGAGTCGGACATTGAATCGGAAGACACTAAGGAAACGTCGGACACGTCAAGCGAGGATGATAATAGTGATCCTGGAAAGCCAGATGAAGAAAGAATATCTGTGGAGAAGGACGCGTTTGACAGAATAAACTTCAAACTCAGTAAACGGGAATGGAAGAGACTCAGTAAACCTTTCAGGAAAGCATTGATTATAAAGCTTCTTGGTAAGACTATTGGTTTTAATTTTTTTACTGAGGAAAGTTAATCAAATCTGGGGTAGAACAGGGGAGGTTGAGTTGGTGGACTTGGGGAATGACTATTATCTTGCAAAATTTGATACCTATGCTGATCAAGATTTCGCACTCACGGGGGGTCCATGGATTATACTAGACCATTACCTTATAGTTCGTCCTTGGACAAGTCTGTTTTATTCCAAGGAAAGAATCCAGAAGCTTGCTGCCTGGGTACATTTACCAGATCTGCCATTAGAACTATATGATGAAAATTTCCTGTATTCAATAGGTAATTATATAGGAAGTGTAATTAAAATAGATACCAACACAACACTTCAGGCAAGGGGTAAATTTGCAAGAATATGTGTTGAATTAGATCTGAGTAAACCTCTTTTGTCACAATATTGCATTCATGGACGTCAAATGAAAATTGAATATGAGGGCCTCCATTTGATATGCTTTGAGTGTGGTGTTTATGGGCATGACCTCGAAAACTGCAAAATATGGAAGGAGAAAAAGGAAAAGGAGAAAAAAGAGAAGGAGAAGGCAACGGAAGAGGGCAAAGACCAATCAAAAGTGGAAGGAAATGAGCCTGGAGATAACCAACCAAAATATGGCAATTGGATGACTGTGACAAAACCTATAAGGCCAAGAAGATCGAGACAAAGTGGACAACAAAAGGAACCCTTAAAACTGATCACCGTTTCAAGAAGCTCGAGGTATGCTGTATTAGAAAATGAAGATCCAGTACAAGAAGAGGCAAACCAGCAAGAGCAAACAAATAATCAGGATGAGAGAAAAGAAGAAAACTGGAAAAAGAAAGAAAACAACCCAATTTATGTACAAGAGAAGGACAGTGAGATGGAAGAAGTTACAAATATTGAGGATCCGATGATAATGGAGACACCAGTGAAAGAAGGGACGCACAGACAAAGAAGGACTGTACCACCAAGTGATACAGAACAAGGGGAAGCAATGGATCTTGGTTCGCCTGTGAAATTGCAACCTGAAGAAGAAAAAGAGCAAAACAGTAAGGATAAGGAAGGGGCCAATGATAAAAAAGGCTCACAAATCAAAGAAAAACCACCAGATTCAGCAAAGAAAAAGGGCATACAATTGAAAAGCTCAACTTCAGTTTCAGCAAAAAATGCAAAGAAGGGAAGTAAGGGGGATTCATCTCCCCACTACATTTAAATTTTCTAGAAGTATTGTGTTGTATATTTATCTTTCCCATATATGTTTAACATGAAAATAATTTTTTGGAACTGCAGAGGGGCTGCAGGAAAAAAATTCTCCCATGCATTTAAGGAAATGAAAAGAAGCCAGCATCCTGATTTAGTTTTTCTTTTTGAAACAAGATGTAGTGGATTAAAAGCTGAGAATTCAATAAGAAATATGGGGTACTTAGAAAAAGAAGTGATAGAGGCAAGAGGATTCTCTGGGGGCATATGGGCTGTATGGAATCAAAATGTTAAAATAAAGTGTATACAAAAAGATGATCAATTTATACAAATGGAGTTAGAAAAGGAAAATGGGGATAAATGGGGCATCATTGCTGTATATGCTAGCCCAAATACCCAAACTAGAAATGCTATTTGGCCTATACTAGAGGATATATGCAATACTTACCCGCATCCTTTGATATTGGCAGGAGACCTTAATGAAATCGCAGCTGAATCCGAACAAAGGGGAGGTAGCCCTCCAAATTCTCAAAGATGCTACAACTTCAACAATTGGATAAATAGTTGCAATTTAATAGACATGCACACGGATGGACCGTTCTTCACGTGGGAAGGACCAAAGAGACCAGGACAAGAAAAATTATATAAAAGACTAGACCGTGTACTTTGTTCAACTGAGTGGAGTACAGCTTTTCCGGATGCCGCGGCAAAATGTCTGATGAAGCTGCATTCTGATCACCATCCAATTCTACTCACAACGGAGGAACAAATTACAAATCCTGGAGATAGACCTTTTCGTTTTGAAGCTTGCTGGCTTCAACATAAGGAGTTCAAGAAGTTTGTTGAAGAAAAGTGGGGAAAGAATGCTGAGTTCAAAAATATGTTAGAATCATTCTCATGGGACCTGAAGGATTGGAACAGAAAAGTGTTTGGTGACATCAGAAACAAGAAGAAAGTTCTTAAGAGGAGGCTAAATGGGATCCAGATTTCACTTGATAAAAAATTTAATCCATACCTGGATGAGCTGGGTAAGACTTTGGCAAAGGAACTGGAGGAGGTGCTCAACCAGGAGGAAATTCTCTGGCATAAAAAAGCAAGATGTAAATGGATAAGAGATGGAGACAGGAATACCAAGTACTATCACACCAAGGCCATAAACAGAAGGAAAAGGAATAAAATCTTTATGATTAAAAATCAGATTGGGGAATGGACAGAGGAGTTACCAGAAATTAAAAAAATTATAACTAATTTCTTTAAGAATTTGTTTCAGGAAGAGGAGACGGGCAGCATGGCAGATTTAAACATTTTCAAATGGCCGGATGTTGGAGAAAACATGTGGGAAAGATTGAACATACCTTTTGAACCTGATGAAGTTAAATGTGCAATTTTCAAGATGGGGGGTCTCAAAGCCCCTGGCAATGATGGATTTCCAGCTATCTTTTATCAACAGAACTGGGACACTGTAGGAGAAAGCACCACCAATTTCATTCAAGCTATTTGGTCAGATCCAAAGCGCATAAAAGAGATCAACAACACCCTAATTGTGCTGATTCCAAAACTGGAGCACCCTGAAACCATACAACAATACAGACCAATATCCTTATGCAATGTTTCTTACAAGATAGTTTCAAAAATTATTGTTGATAGATTAAAAGTTATATTACCTACTCTTATTTCTCCTTTTCAGGCAAGTTTTGTCCCGAGAAGGAACATCCATGATAATATAATCATAACACAAGAGCTCATACATTATATCGACAAATCAAAGAAGAGAAAGGGTTTCATGGTGGTCAAGATTGACCTCGAAAAAGCCTATGACTGACTAAGTTGGAGTTGCATCAATAATACATTAGAAAGCATTGGATGCCCGGCAGAGCTGAGAAATTTGATAATGTTGTGCATATCGACCACTTCATTAAATGTGCTCTGGAATGGAGAGAAAACTAAGGAATTCAAACCATCTAGAGGCCTGCGTCAGGGAGATCCTCTTTCCCCCTACACTTTTGTTATATGCATGGAATTACTAACACATATCATAAATCATAGCCTAAATTCCAAAAGATGGAGAGGAATAAAAATGGGGAAAACAAACATTAATCTATCCCACCTCATGTTCGCAGATGACCTCCTCCTGTTTGGAGAAGCCTCTTCTGAACAGGCGGAATGCATAAAGGAATGCCTTGATCTATTCTGCTCCATAACTGGACACAAAATAAATAAGTCAAAATCAAGCATATATTTTTCAAAGAACACTAACAGCTCTGATATTAAGAATATTTTGGACATTACAGGTTTTAAGAGATCCCAGGAAGTGGGTAGATACTTGGGTGCAAATATAAAGCAAGGCAGACAAACAAGGAAAAATTTCAAGCACATAATTGAGAGTATTCAGACCAGACTTGCGGGATGGAAGGCCAAATGCTTATCTCTAGCAGGGAGGGCAACACTTATACAATCGGTGACTTCTACAATGCCTTACTACCACATGCAACACAGCAAGATTCTGAAGGGGGTCATAAACCAGATTGAAAAAATGGAAAGAAGCTTTCTGTGGGGAAGTACAGCTGAGAAAAGGGGTCTTCATCAAATAAGGTGGGACAAGATTTGCCTACCAAGGAATTGTGGGGGGTTGAATTTTAGAAAAATGGAGAGCATGAATAAGGCCTTTCTATTTAAAATTGCATGGAACTTGGTGAGCAAGAGAAATAACTTGTGTGCTGAAATCATTAAGGGAAAGTATGGTACAAGTGACCATCCTCTAGCTGTGCTAAGAAGCAAACCGACAGATTCAAGACTGTGGAGAGAAATTGTGAAGATATGGCCCGAGTTCTACAAAAATCTGGTATGGAACATTGGGAATGGAAATACTATTAAATTCTGGGAGGATAGTTGGATCCAAGGGTTTCCCAACCTTAAAGACCAAGCCGAAATTAATAATAGGCAATGGCTAGAAGGCGCTACGTTGGCAGATTATGTGGATGACAATGGTCAATGGAAGCTTCAGGATTTAAAGGAGATACTTCCATAAGAAATTATAGCAAGAATCAGAGAGATTAAAGAACCGGATTGCCTCTTGGGACCGGACGCCCCTGCGTGGTTGCCAGACCAAAATGGAGTCTTCAGCGTAAAGAGTGCCTATAAGGCGATAGAAGAAATCAAAAAAGGCAATACAACGGTTTGGGACCGAATATGGAAATCCAAGACTCAAGAAAGGAACAAATACCTGATATGGAGATTGGGGCATAACAAGCTCCCTACTAGAAGCGTATAGCTTCCTGGAGTAATACTCCTGCTACTTGCCCAAGATGCCATACAGCTAGAGAAACAAACCTGCATATGATGAGGGATTGTTCAAAATCAGTTGTGATATGGAATGCCTTCATCAATCCAAGTGAGAGAACTCTATTTTATCTACTCCCATTGGAACAGTGGATTAGCTGGAACCTTGAAAGAAAAGTGTGTTTTGCAAATGTACCTTGGAGTGTCGTATTCTCGACGGCCTGCCATAACATCTGGAAATGGAGAAATCAAACCAACAAGGCGAGGGAGAATGTAGAGCCGAGAGAACCCCATAGAGTCATTCTGAACCAAGCAAAGTAGATGCATCTCGGCTGGAGTATGCATGAGGAAAGAAAATGAAGAGCTGAGAACCAGTTAGAATCCAAATGGAGGAAGCCGAGTATACCATGGGTAAAAGCCAACTCTGATGGGGCCGTTTGCAAGAGGACTGGCTTAGCGGGTTGTGGTGGCATCCTCAGAGATCATGAAGGAGTGTGGATATCTGGTTTCATGGCAAATATTGGGAACTCCTCGGTTTTAAATGCAGAATTGTGGGGAATTCTCTACAGCCTAAAAGTTGCTTGGGATAAAGGATATCAAAAAGTGGAAGTTGAGTGTGATGCATCAATGGCAATTAAAGCTATCTTGGAGCCAGAATGCAGTACAAGCGTGAACCACCCCACAGTGTGCAGTATAAAGGCGATGTTGGAAAGGGATTGGGAAGTTAGGATCAAACCTATAAAAAGAGCTATAAACACATGTGCAGATAGATTAGCTAAAGAAAGTCTATCACACACCTTAGGTTTTGCTTTATTAGACACGGCTCCACAATGGCTCTACAAGGAAATTGCAAAGGATATGGGCTTGTCTTGCGAGAGTTGTGACCCAGGGGGTTAGTTTTGTCTTTGTTGGGTTTTCTTTGGGCCTTTGGGCCCCTACTTGTACCAAAAAAAAAAAGTATAAAAAAGACAAAAAGAAAGTAAATAACAATAAAATGATAAATAAATAAAAATATATAATAAAATAAATATATAAATAGTAATAATAATAATAATAATAATAATAATAATAATAATAATAATAATAATAATAATAATAATAATAATAATAAAAGAGAGAAAAGGGAGGATGAAAGAAAAATAATGAAAAATGATGAGGATGAAAATAAAATAGAAAAATAAAACTATTTTTAGTGCCTCAATTATTTGTAGATCTATTTATTGATATATTGATTGGTTCAAAAGTAATAACAATATACCTGTAAAAATAAACACAAAATATATACTAAGAAATTTAATAGGTAATTGGAAGTAAAAATATGTCATATTTAGGTTATGTCTAGTGAAAGGGGCTAGTCCCTCACAATGTGATGAATTCATGTTAAATCCCTGTTGGGAGAGGTGCCCACAATTAGTGCCTGGTAGTGCCTCCTACAGGATCGCTTCCAATAAAAAGATACCTTTGAAAAACAAAAAAAAAAATCTAAAATAAGGTAAATAATAATATTATTTATATTGATAATATGTTATTATATTATAATATAATAAATAAGATAATAATACAATTGTTATTATTATATTATAATAATAAAATTTCATCAAAAAACTATTAATAAAATAATTTTTATTAATATAATAGTATAATCTATCATAATCAATCATATCTACAACATAAATAATAATAAGAATAGCCTATTTCCCTACATCATAGTTTCAAAAGAGGAAGAAAAAAAAGAGCAGAAGAATACCTCACAGTACCATAAGACTTCTCGAACCGTGGACATTATGTTTCTATTTAATTACAAAATTGCCATTGTGTTTTCACTTTCTATTTTCAATTTTTAAAGTTTTGTATAGGAAACAATGGAAACAACTTTTTGGTGTTTTAAAAAATTAGTCAATTTTAAGAAATGTTTTTTGAAAATTATTTTCAGAAATTCTAACCAAACAAAAATTTTCAATTAATTTATGTTTTTAGTGAAAATGAAAACAGGAAATGGCCCAACCAAACACACCCTAAAATCTGTGGTCTGTTTTTTTGTATTCTGTTTTCTATTTTTTGTTTTTTGTTTTATATCTTATGTTTTCTATATTAATAAAATTACAGAAAATAAATATTTACGTAAGTTCAAAATATACTTACGTGAATGTTTTGGAAGCAAGAAGATTCATGCACATTCGTGGTGGGTGGTGGGTGTTGGTGGCAGTACGTGGTGGTCGTTGGTCGACGGTTAGTGGTGGTGGGTGTAGGGGCGGGTGGTGAGTGGTGGTGGTAGTGGTGGGTGATGGTGTGTGGTGAATGGTGAGTGGTGGTATAATGGTGATTGGTTGTACGTGGTGGTGATTGATGGTGGGTGTGTGTGGTGGTGATACGTGGTGGTGGATGTGATGGTGGTGGCATGTAGTAGTGAATGGTAGTAGTGAGTGGTGGTAGTGGGTGATAGTGCGTGGTGGTGGAAGGTAATGGTAGTGGTGGGCGTGGTTGGTGGTGGACGTGGTTGGTAGTGGTGGTAGGTAGTGCGTGGGGTTGGTGGTGGGTAGAGCTGTCAAACGGGCCAACCCGGCCCGTACGGGTTTGCCCGTCACGGGTCACGGGCCAAACGGGCCAACCCACACGGGTCAACATTTTCACGGGTTGAGAAAACACCAACCCGACTCGTATATGCACGGGTTGCGGGCCAAACGGACCAAATTTATTTATTTTAGATATCAATTTTTTTTAGTTTTTTTTTTTAAATTTTTTAATTTCCAAAAGGGTAAATAGGGGAAATATGCTTATGGGTATAATTTTTTTTGGGTAAAAAGAGTGCAAATTATAGTACTAAAGATACATAAAAGCATTGCCAAAATAGTCCCAATATAAGAGTCTAAGACTAACAAGAAAAAACTAAAGCATCAAAATAGTAAATTAGTAATACATCAAAAATTCAAAATACTGAAGCAAGACTATCAAAAGAAAAAACTAAAGCATAATAGTAAGCATCATCATTCATCAACTAAGTATCCTCCCTAATTTCTCTTTCCCTTCCAAGATGTTGGAGATCCAATAAAATAGATAAGCGAAGAAAAAGAAGGCCCTACAATGACCAATGAGATCTCATGTTAGAGTGAATTAATTAATTAAATGTAATATATGAAATTAATAAAGCATCATCAACAAACCATATTTCCACACAAACTATTTATCTATAATGCATTTTCAATCTTCATCTTCTTCATCAATAGTAATACAATCATTTGAATCTTGTTTAGAATTTTTCAACTCAATTGAAGTTGAATTGTCATTGTCATCTCCATCATCTATAACAAACAATAACAAAAAAAAAATGATTCAATATAGTTAATATAGTCATGTAAATAAAAGTAGGCATCAAAAGGATTAGCTGAAAATTAGTGACTGAAAAAAATTTATTTTACTCTTTCCAGTCTTCACTCTTCCCTAAAAAAAATTAAAAAAAAAACGGGTTACCCGCGGGTAACCCATCAAAACCCATATATAAAATGGGTCAAACGGGCCGGGTCACTTTTTTCACGGGTTCATTTTTTATCACTTCAACCCACCCATATTTGCGGGTAAACGGGTTCGACCCGCGGGTCGAACCCGTTTTGACAGCTCTAGTGGTGGGTGGTCGTGGTGGTGGGTGATGGTTCCTGGTAGTGGTGAGTAGTGGTGGCAAGTGGTCTTATTGGTCGGTGGTGGTAGGTGGTGTGTTGTGTTGGTAGTGGTGAGTGGTGGTGGCAAGTGGTCTTATATGGTGTTTTATGTTTTGATATTAAGTCCAAAATTGATAATAAAACTCATTTAGCCAAACAAGTTTTCAGTTTTGTTTTTTCCAAAATAAAACAAAAAACTGAAAACAGCAACAATACCAAACACCCCCATAAGAATTTTGTTGGGACAATATTTGTTCATATATGATTTTGTTTGGTTTTGATAATGTTTTACTAGAATATTTTTATCAAAGTATATTTGTCTTTAATATTGGAATATCCATGATTGATCAAATGGCTATTAAGAGATTTTATAATACAGCATTTATTACTTTGAGGAATCCTTCCGTAAAAGACTCCTGAGATCATTGGTCGATTATTAACCAAAAAGTTTGATTTGAAAACATATCAAAGATTTTATAATCAAGCATTTAATTCTTGGTCAAATCTATTAATTTTTTTATAGCATATAAAATCATTGTGTCTTCATGAATATATTCTTACATGTTTTATATACAAATAAATCAAAGGGAGAATTGAAAAAGGAAAGATTTAATCATAAGGCTTATTCTTCATTTAATGCTGATTGAATAATGAATCATTGACTAAATACTTTAGGAAAGAAATCAAGATGGCTTCACAATTAATCAATGATCTATTTCGGATCCTAAGCATATAAGTTGAACTAAGGAATGCTTTATTTGAATATAGTCCTTAAATGTGTTTATTGCTGACAAATCCGAGAAAGGAAATTAGCTTGATTTCAGAAAAGTTGATATTGCGCAGATTGATTCAACATTAACTAACTTTCCATACTGGGCCATCAAGCTGTCAAGCATTGACCTAAACCAAAAAGGAAGATATCTTTGTCAATGAAGATAGCATTGAATGAATGATTAAAGACCAACATAAACTCAAGACTTGGACATTTGCACTTCAAGAGATTGATCCATTGAGCCTAAGTGTTCCAAGAGAGCGAGATTCAGCCTTAAAAGCACGCATTTGTTTTCATTTGTCTCTTAGTGAGTCTTGGAGACTGTAATCTACTTTCATTTCATTTCTTAATCTCTTCCCTTTCTGTCTAGAGTCCGGGTAGGAACCTAGGATAGGGAGGTTAATTGATCAGTAGGTTATTGGTCAAGTTTTAGTTTTGGGAGTGTTGTAATTCCACGGAGTAATTGTAAAAGCACTTGTGCTGATCCTTCAGTTAGGTTGCCTGGGTTAGGTGGTAAAAGCCCTAGTCGCTGGTCCTGTCTTTAAGGGTTACCTGGGTTAGGCCCTAGTCGCTTGAAGATTTCATGGGATTTGAGGACAGTATGGCAGGATCAGATCTCAAGAGTCCACTCAATGGTCATTCTTCATCTTCTTTGAAGTCTGCATCACCAAATGATTATCCTTTTTCGGCGATGTCTATCACCAACATTAGTGAGCTTCTCATTGCTGCTGATGAGTTTATACATTGCATAGTCGATACTTTTCTGAAGGTTAATACGGATAAAGGTTGGTTCTATGAATCATGCCAAAAGTGTTTTAGAAAATTCGAGGTTGATGGTGCAATTTTCTATTGCACTAAGTGCGAGACTTTTGTTTCAACACCTGTTGCAAGATTTAGACTTGAATTGGTGGTCATTGACTTGAATTGTATTCTATATATAAAAATAAAAGAAAATTTTCGTTTTTCTTATAATTTAATTTGCAAAATTGTCTTTTGAATTGCCAATAAAAGAAAAAGAAATAACTTTTCCCTTTACTTTGTATATATAAAAAAATTCTTTGCTTTGTATATATTAAAAAAAAACTTTTCTTTGCATTATATATAAAAAAAATTTAACGCATTGCATATATAAAGAAAAAAACTTTTCTTTGCGTTATATAAAAAAATTCTTTTTTCTCATAAATTCTTTTGCATTGCATATATATAAAAAACTTTTCTTTGCGTTATATAAAATAAAAGAATTTCTTTATCTCATAACTTCCTTGGCGTTGTATATATATAAAAAAAATTTCTTTTTTTACCACACATTTGTTTCTAATATAATTCACCATTGTTTTTCTTTTCCTCCTATGAATAATATTTGTACATGTGACAAGGATGTTTTCTTTCCCACATTAGTTCTTGGGCCATATGAGTGTATTAACATTTGTTCATTTATCTGCATAGTTAGTAAACAATGGCTATATTTACAATTATTGAGGCACATGGTGTCAATCTTTTGGCCTTTTACTAGCAAGCCTCATGTGAGCTAGAGCCAAGGTTACGACTGGTAATTGAGACGTTTAACGTGAAGAAAATATTCTTTTTCCTACTAATCATGAATTTTTATACTTTGAGGAATCACTGTTTCTGTTAATAATCTCATTTGTCGATCGTAACATTTGACTAAAAGCAAAAGAAACCCCATTTGCTGATCGTAACATTTGTCTCAAGATGTCACTGGATGCTGCATTGAAGGTTCAAGTTATGCTATGTGCTTATACTATAGAAGGAAGACGTCATTGCATTGAAGATTCTCCGCGGTCCACATACTTGGCCATTTTCATTATTAAGACTTCATAATTTCTTTCCAACAATTAGACCACTTTGAAAATTATGTTCTATTTTTTTTACAGCAATATACTGTTGACTAAATTAGTGGTTGCAAACAGGTTTGTCTTTATTTTCTTCCTTTAGTTTTGCTTATATGTATATATTTCAAACGAAATATTTTCCTATATGTTGGATATATTGGGGTCTTCGGGACTAAATATCCGCCCATGTGGGAGTCTGATCAGGTCGAGTGAGGATCCGTTGGAAAGCTCGCAGAGAGATGAAGAGAACGAAACGAAAATGACTCTCATCGGAGGTCACACGAGCTCGTACTTGTGGCCCAAAGTGGGCTAGGTGATCATGATGGAAACATTATATTTTGTTCATGTTCCAAGTCCCACATTGCTTGCGTCAATGATGAGAGCTCTCTCATCCTCCTATAAATAGGAGTGACTCCACACCTTTCTAGTTGCTCATTCCATGTGTTGGAAAGGGGGGTCCCGTTTGGGAAACCCCACTTAGTATAATATTTCTCTTTCTCTCTTGAGTCCTCTTCCGTGCATCAGTCATGGACATGTGGCTCTACCTCTCGTAGGTAGAGTCCTCCGTTTGGTGCGGCCCTTTTCAGTGTTCGTCGTTTGGAGGTCAGCCCTGGTGGAGCAGAGGCACTGACAAGATCCGAGGTTTTAGCGATGGCGTCCAGGTTAGTAGCTTCCGCAATTTATATTTTTGCGTGGATTTATTTTCGGTTTTTCTTTTAGGTCCCTGGGTCGGGCCGGGTCTTGTGGATTCGGGCCTTTCCCTACATTGGTATCAGAGCCTGGTTATGCTAGAGCTCTGTTCTCCAGGGATTGATGAACCGAAAAGGGTTAGGAACATGTTTAGGGCTTGTTTGTTTAAAACTTAGGAACATGCTTAGGTTCCCAGTTTTAATTATATGTTTTAATTTTATTTAAAACATGTGATAGTCAAATATTGTAGAGTATGGTACCATAATTTTTGAATTTAAATTATATGTGTTAATTTTTTAATTCAATATTGATTGGTAACCCATACCCTAAAACTTAGAAACATGTTTAGGTTCCCCTTTCAAATATTAAAGACCCTAATGTGCATGCATGTATATATTATTTAAGGTTTGTGTACCCTACGAATTAGATATATACCTGTGGATGTATGCTACTGTTTTGGGATGGGGAATGATGACTGAAGTGGATCACCGACGAACGGCGCCGTCGCCCGCGGTGGTTCACCGGCAAACGGCGCCGCCGCTGGCGGAGGTTCGCCGACCGCCGCCGCACATGCGTCGCCAATGACCACCGCCGCCGTGGGTCGCCGGTGCCGGCAACCGCCGCCGCCGCCGATGGTCGGTGGCAGATGGCCGGCGCGGCCGTTGACCGTTGACTGGTCAACGCTGACCATTGACCAGCGTCGCACAGTCTTCTGTGGCGCATAATTTCTTCGTTTTAGCTCCGATTTCGACAATTTTTTAGTCGTTTTTCTTGTTTTTGCGAGACGAATCCAAATATGGGGAGAAACTATGGTGAATTGGAGTCTAAAGAGCGGATATAACCATCTCTTGACTCATTCACATACACAACGAGAGAAAAGATTTAAGCGGTTTGTGATCGTTTAAATTATCTTAAACATTTTACTTGAGTGGGAGCTAGGGATAGCATGTGGCAAACCCATAACTCAATGTAAATGCTTATCCATGTGGGAATTTAAATACTAAGTGACTATTTAAATGATCGTAAGTCGTTGTAATCAAGAGGAAGTTCGAGGTCGCGCCTGTGGCGACTCGATGTCCTTCTTGATCGCTTACATAGTGGGAATCCAAAAGGGATTTTGAATAGTATGTGACTATTCTATGAAAATTGTTGAGTCAAGCAGAGAAAGGTGTACATATATAGGCTCTCTGTGTGATGAGGGTGGTTGACCCTACTTCTCGAATGCAGAGACTGACTATATCTACACTCGTCTTGCGTTGATTACAATTTTCCAGAGTTGTGTGTGGTGTAATAAGGAGCTGTGTAATTAGTGTTAGTGTCTAGGATTGACTGATAGTATAACTACAAAACTTGTAAATGTAGATCACATTAGAGAGATCGCTTTGGTGACACTGTGGCCACCAAACTGAGGCAGCTTACAGTCAAGTTTGATGCTTCCAAGATGCGCTCTGAAAAGAGAATGAAGACGCATTTAAGGGAGAAATCAAACATAATTTGGGAGTGTAAGTAAGCCTGAACACTCCCCACTGGTAAACAGTGAGTTCAAACTGTTGCCAGATCTCTTCCCTCCTATTGGGAGTGCATATAGGTTATTCCGACCTCCACCAATATCATCAAGTTCCTTGATGATATTAAACACCACCTAGTGCTCTAGGATTGTTGGCATAAGGCTGTGAAATCTATCGAGCACGTAGCCTAAGTGGCTAAAGTTTCTCAGAGCTCTAGGCTCCAAGAACAAGGGCAATGGGTCCAAGAGATGTGGTGCTAGGAAGAGAAAGGGTAAGTGTAAGGTAAGTAGCCTTAGTTCAAAGGAAAAGCAAGAGAGGAAAAGAGATTTTGGCCAAGGTCAAATGTTGCTTGTGCCAAACCATAAGGCACTATGCGCAAAAATTGTTTGCAGCAATCATTTTTCTCTCACCCATGAACATTGGTTCATAGAGTTCCGTCCTCTGCCCAATGGGAGCAGAAGCATCCTCGTGGGAACAAAGCATTATTAAAGTTAAGAGGTTGGGCAGCTACAAAAACGAAGTTGCGTAGTGGCCACTCTTTATCTTTATATATGTTTTGTGTTCTAGATACTGAACGGAACTCATTATTAGTTGTTTTTCCGTGAAAGAACTTAATATATAATGTGATCTACATGTTCATCATGAATCCTTAGTGTTAGTTCTGATTTTACGACAATGGTTGTGTTGTTATACATTTTGAATTACATTCCCGTAATTCAACTAGTTGCTTTGCTGTGTCTTCCACTGTGGTTGATACACCTATTTGGAAAATGCGTGTGGGACGCAATTACGTATTTGCAAAGGAGAATTTGTGAGGACAAATTCCCAATGCTAGTTTGTAAACATTGCCTTATAGACAAAGCAACATGTTGTTGTGTCTTCCTCTGGGTTGGTACACCTATTTGGCAAATGCGTGTGGGACGCAATTACGTATTAGCAAAGGAGAATTTGTGAGGACAAATTCCTAATGCTAGTTTGTAAACGTTGCCTTACAGACAAAGCAACTTGAGAACCATTCAGTCATGAAATCAGAAAACCGGCTTTCATCAAATTAGTCCACTCGGACATCAGCGGTCCAATAAGCGTGAGGGCAAGGTAAGTGGCCTAGTATTTTCTCACAGTTATGTGATGAAATTGGGGTAGTTAAACAACTAACTATTCCACACACTCCACAGCAAAATGAGTTGCTCTTGGAGTTGGTCAAGTTGATAATGACTTAGGTGAACATTCCTATTGGGGTGATGCTTTGCCAACAGTCACTTTCGTACTTAACCATATGCCCTTCCAAATTATGTGAGTGACTCCTTAAGAGTTCAAGTTAGGTAAAAGACCTGATTAGAGTATGCTGAGACCATGAGGGTATACGACATACTTGATCCTTCCTATGAGTATGGGAAGCTTGACCCTAGAGGCAAGTAGTGTGTCTTGGTAAGATAGCTTGGTCACTCAAAAGATACGTCTTCATTAGCGAGAATGAAGACACTCTGGTCACATAATTTGAGTCTAAGGATGTAATGATCCTTAAGACAAACTTTTTTAGAGGAAGGGAGACGGATTTTGGGATGTGTATATTTATTGAAAGGCGGTGGACCTACAAAACGTTGAGAGAGCGTATGGACGCATCTCCAGTTGCTGAGTCCAGTGGGAGTAATGCTTACGAGGAGCATATCTTCCACGAAGCACAATCCAAGAGGAGTACTAGAGGAGTACTAAATGATCAAGTAGAGCCTTTGATAGTTCAAAAGGCTCTCTCCGACCCTACTAAGAAAAAGTGAACTAAAACGATGGAAGAAGAAAAGACAAAGTCTATAAGGACATACCAAGTATAAGACTTGGTGGATCTGCCCCGCGTCACAAGGCATTTTTGAGAACAAGTGTGCTCTCAAAATTTAAGGGAGGCAGATGGGTCAATTGACCACTACAAGGCACATTAAGCAGTGAAGAGGTACACACAACAAGAAGGTATCTACTGTGACGTAACCTTCCCGTTCATTGTGTGGTCAGATTCTGATTCTAGCTTTGGTCACCAGTTTAAGTCTGGGAGTACATCGATTAAGATGTCATGACCACTTTATTGAATGGCAAACTAGGTGAAGGGATCTATGGCCACGAGTACGTAGGTCTCATGGCAAAAGGCCAGGAGCGCAGAGTATGCCGACTCCAAGGATCTGTCAAGATCTCACATCTTCATCTAGACTTGTGGTAATTGACCACTTAGTCCATTTCAAGAAAACTGAGAGTATTTCGTTACCCTCACGCTATATGTAGAAGACATATGGCTAGCTAGAAATGACACAGAGGCTGCTTTAGCCAATTAAAGATGGCTATCCTTTCATCTTTAAGAAAAAGGAATTGGGTTAGGCAGTGGGAGTCAAGATTCATGGAGAATGCTCCAACAATTAACTCAGTATGTCATAAGAATCCTTTGAAGAAGAGATTCTTGGCGGATCCCATTTGAGGGGACCTGAACCTGAGTGATGTGCTAGTAGCAAGAGGTAAGAGTTTGAGTTTTGCCACATGTCTTAAGACTAAGTCAAAGATGGAGTCATTGGATAGAATTTTAATACATGTAGTTGGTAGCTTGAAGTACAATTAGGATTGTACTCGCTCAACGTTCTTTTTGTAGTCGGCTTTGTGAGCCGTTATCAGTCAAACCTAGGTCAGACACACTGTTTAGAGTGTCTGAGGTACTTGTAGGGCGCTGCTGACAATTGATTATTTTCATCATATTAGTGACTCGAAAACGGCGGGCCACACAAGAGAATGCAACATAACTTTGTATGAGACATCGTTACACAGTAGTTAACTACCCTGTTTTGTCAGTCTAAGCATCAAGTGACCGGAGAGAGGGTCCTCAGAATATGACCTGTGATAGAGCAATGGCTCTATACCCTCATGGACCCGCAGTGGTGGGTTGGCTGTATAGAGATATAAGCCGTAAAACTAGTGTTTTAGATACACAGGATTGCTTAGAACCAGGGTGATTTAACATAGTTTATGTCATGAGGACAAGCTTTGTGAAAGCTTTATTTCTTGATAGAAGTACTTATTACACAACATATAAAGTATGTCGTACAGGCTTTGGAGGTTGGCTCTCTCACACGAGCAACCGCCTTGGACATGCAGGTGGTGTGGGCCAAGATGAGACTTGGGTGCCTTTTCCTTGAACACCAAAATGGGATATAGTGTGAATATCCAGAGGCAGCTGAAAAGCGCCGGGTGTTGGATAGGAAAACACCACTGAGAATTGATAAGTCGCCCTAGTAAGTGTATTGGGATGAGATCCGCTAAGATGATGAGGTCTTATGATCGAATTATGAATTCCTGCTATTCATAATGCCTGTAGCCAGACGTGAGTGCTCCACTTGGCGCTATGTGAAGCGAGCGAAGTGTGGTAGCAAACTCAGGTCAGATTCTAAGTGAGTCTGGACTAAGGTCTGTGTGGTGTAAGTGATTGAGGATCAAAATCGACATACGCTCGGGAACACCACAACGTGCGTTTCATACCGCATGTGCTTTAAGAACCGCAAGGGAAGCATCGGAATGAATCCCTGCTTCAATGCTGTGTGAGTCCCTGAAAGGATGCATCAATCCTTTCAAAGGGTACCCTTATGCACTTTGACTCTGTCATGAAGAGATGAGGTAGTGCCTGCTACTTTGATACCTTTCCAAAAGGCTATGGAAAAATACGGCTCGATGGAAGACTGTCAGGAAAGCAGCTATCTTTGATTGAACTGATAAGAGGTCGAGAGGAAGATTGTGTTGACATATGCATGTGTGATAGTATCCTGAGGTCGACCCATTATGTGATCCCTTTGAGGTTCTCATGGATGTGGATACCTATCGCAACTGAGTGTGGCTGAAGTCCTAGTCTTATTGTAGACTTAGAGGGATTGGACTAGCCATGTATATGAACACGTCTAGGGAACCCATGGCACTATTTTTAGGTTAGACATGTGGTCACATCATCAGACACTTGGGTTGTAGCATCACTTATAGCTGGGCCCAAACAGGCTTCTAGTATAAGGCTCCCACATATCGTGCCAAGCGATCACGACTGACACAGTATGAAAGAAGACGACGAGAGAAAGAGAAATAGAGAAATCCTTTGTGATAAGGATAGTCATGGGCCTCCCACCATGTGCGAGTGGGAGTATGTTGGATATATTGGGGTCTTCGGGACTAAATATCTGCCCATGTGGGAGTCCGATCAGGTCGAGTGAGGATCCGTTGGAAAGCTCGCAGAGAGACGAAGAGAACGAAAATGACTTTCATCGGAGGTCACACAAGCCCGTACTCGTGGCCCAAAGTGGGCTAGGTGATCATGTTGGAAGCATGATATTTTGTTCATGTTCCAAGTCCCACATTGCTTGCGTCAATGATGGGAGCTCTCTCATCCTCCTATAAATAGGAATGACTTCACACCTTTCTAGTTGCTCATTCCATGTGTTGGAAAGGGGGGGTCTCGTTTGGGAAACCCCACTTAGTATAATATTTCTCTTTCTCTCTTGAGTCCTCTTCCGCGCATCAGTCGTGGACATGTGGTTCTACCTCTCGTAGGTAGAGTCCTCCGTTTGGTGCGGTCCTTTTCGGTGTTCGTCGTTTGGAGGTCAGCCCGGTGGAGCAGAGGCACTGGCAAGATCCGAGGTTTTAGCAATGGCGTCCACGTTAGTAGCTTTCGCAATTTATATTTTTTCCTGGATTTATTTTCGGTTTTTCTTTTAGGTCCCTGGGTCGGGCCGGGTCTTATGGATCCGGGCCTTTCCCTACACTATATATTCCTTTTTTTTTATTCGTTATATATATTATACCTTTTTCCACATTATGGAATTAGAATTCCATATAATTGACATTAATCTCAAATTCATAATCTTCATCATAACTTTCTATAATTTACTATGATGACTGTTTTTATATATTTTATTCCTTTTTTGTTTTACAATTGGGCCAATTAATATTACCATTAAGTAGCAATCTTCATAATTTTTTCAAAGATACATATCTCTCCATTTGATAAATTATATTTGAAAATTGAATCGTATCCATATAACCGTTTAAGCACGTGGCCCATAATTAAAACATATCTTTCGCTTATCAGCCCACTATGTTAGACTGAAATAGTTTATAAAATAACCTTCCAAACCGTAGTCTGTTTTCACGCACAATCTTAGCTTTGTCATCTTCTCTAATCTAGGGTTTTACTTCACATTCATACCAATAACAATATTTGCGCAAAGCGCTGAATCTTGGAGGTAATTCGTTTCTTACATTTTGTACCAGTTACACAAATTTAGTTGTAAGACTGTTAAAAGTGCTTAAATCATACATATAAACTTCCCACAATTCATGAGAGCATCCTATTTTATCTTTCTGATCTTCATATTAATTCTTTTTCTAATGGCATATATATAGTTGTACGACTGTTAAAACTGCTTGTAACTGTCATTTTTGGCTTAGACAATTCATAGTGTCAAATAAGGACTGCAAGGGGTCATTGCCTTGGGGGACTTATGCTTAGGTGAAGACCTAGGTGCCTACGTACCCTTGTGTAGGGATCAAAGTCCATGTAGTTTGAAGGGGGAATGTCCATGGTGGCCGTTAGGCAGGAATGTTACCTGTAGTGCCGTGTGCGGCTAGGACGTGAATGTGTTTTTCAGGCGGGAAAGCCACCTGTTGGAAGTTTGCTTAGAGGAATGAGAGAGCACGAGTCTCTATGAGCTGCTTAGAGCTTGAGGATAGATGTATCCCGCGAGGGCAGATGAGCACTGATAGCTTAACCTTGTAAGGTGATTGATCAGGCTTATAGTGTTCTGAGATGTTCGGTGTGTATTTTGTCCTGCTTCTTGAATGTCCCCCTTCAGTCCCCCGGGTGAGGGGTATTTATACTTGGAATAGGAGAGAACGTGGTCGACCCATGTTCTTGAGCCTTGAGCTCGACCCACGATCTAGAGAGTTAACCCATGTCTCTAATGCAGGAGAGTATGTGGGTGATTGTGGGGGGGGGGGGGGGAGGCCACGCCTGGGTCCATCGAGCAGTGCCATGTGTCACTAATTTGAGATCCGATAAACCTTCTAGAAGCCCAGTGCCATGTGTGCATAGGAGGGCATATTATGGAGCGGTGCCATGTGCCACTATTCTTTTTGTCATACTAATATTTTCTTGACAACTTTGTTCAGGTCCTTTTTTTAATACCGACACTCTGTTTCATATATGGCCGTGTGTAATCATTCATTAGTGGTGTGCTCATTTACTGATCTACAACCTGGTAGATTTCTAATATTTTGCAAAGATGAAGAATTTGATTCGAAAGAGACATTAAGTCCTTTCCCTCCACTACCACTGAGCGTTGTCAATCATTTTTATATGTTGGTTGGTGTAGTTAATGGAATTCGGTTCATAGATTTTGGAGAACACAGTGCTCCAAAGATATATTCATCGGTAACGTAATTTGTGTTTTGGATACTCTGATTTAATTTGAACTACTATCTTGATTTGTCTTGCTTAAATTAATGCTCTCTATTGTTATACGTACGACGCTAAAATTAATTTCTCTGTACAGGTAAAGTTCTCTCAAGTTTTGGTTACAATTGTGATATGGGTTATGAGTACATAGTTAAAATGTGGAAGGATGATATGGGTGGTATCCCTTCCTCCATGTCTGTTTGCGACACTTTATCACGCATGTGGTTGCCCATCCAACAACCTATATGTGACGTCTCGCATATCTATGCTTCCTGTGTTCATATTAATGGATCCCTATACTGGATTACTCATAGAGAAAATACTGACATTGTTTCCAATAAGAAGTCAATTGTTGAGTACAGTATTGCTTTGAGGACTTGGCAAAGTTATAACGTCTCCTTTAAAATCACAGGTGATAAGTTCTACTTGATTGATATTGAGGGTCACCTTTGCATCATTACCTGGCAATTTGTGGATGAGTGCTTGAGCAATTACGTTTTACGTGTTAAGCGCACCTCCGCTAATGGCGCAATCGTATTTTTCTAGATTGAAACGTCTTAATTCTGCTCTAGAGTCACTTAATTTCATGACTTATAGTAATGGCAAGTTTGTCCTCCATCCTGATGATAATTTTTGTATTGATGTCAACAAGCTGATTTGTCAAAAGGATATGTTCATTTTCGAGAATGATAGCCTATGTCAGGTGGTGAAGATTTTTGTTCCTTGGCCGCATAGGTTTGTTTTGAAGAGCTCTTATCCATGGTTCCCTTCTTCCAGGTGTTTTTAGTAGCATAGTTTGATTTGTTAATCAGTTTTTTTTTATTTAGCTTATTTTCATCTAGGTACATATCACCATGTACTTCATAGATAATGGAATTTTAATTTTTAACAATATGTTAGTGTAACTACGGAATATTCCCCTTTGGGACACGTGGCACTAGCCTTCTAGAAGGGCAATAGGAACACGCACCAGTGACACGTGGCACCACCCATTCACCTTGTACGTGGCCAGTACCCACGTCTCCCCTCTTAAGCTCTCGCATCAAAGACATGGGAAGCCCTCAACCGTCGTGGGTCAACCCACGACGAGCAGGAACGTGGGTCGACCACGTCCTCCTTCACACTTATTATAAAAGGCCCTCACCCGGGGGACTCAAGGGAATAGACTCTGAACACACAAAGTAAGACTCCGAACACAAAAAGTAAGACTCAACACTCCAAATATTGTACATCATCTCCTTAACCTTTGAGCTTGGTCCGCCACCTCACACGCTCAACCTTCAACATGCATATCTCTGTCCTGGGGATCTCCATCAGCAAAGCTCCCAGTAGCTCAGAGAGACCCTCGCTCTCTCCCTACCAAAGGAAACCTCCAACGAGTGGCTTGCCCACCCGGAGTACCTTACTCACGTCCTAGCCACACACGGCCACCTACAGGTAACTATCATGCCTAATGGCTCCTATGGACATTAACACAGCGAACTACATGGACTTTGATCCCTTCTCAAGGGTACGTAGGCACCTAGGTCATCACCTAAGGGCACGCCCCCCAAGGTTATGACCCCTTGCGGTCCTTATTTCCCGACTTAGAATTGTCTAAACCAAAAATAACAATTACATTGGCGCCCACCTCATTCTTTCTCATACCATAATGCCTTGAGCACTCTGCCACTAAATGACATTTCTTTTTCACGAAGTAGGAGTATCTACTTAACACTCAGAAACCCATATTTTAATTTTTTTTCACAGGAAAAATCTAAAAATGACCGACTCAAATTCTCCTACGGCCACGACCGATGCAAGTACTCCAAGATGTAACACAAGGAATAGGCAGGGAGCGACTGGCGTCGCCACAGCAGAAATAGGAGTCTCAAATGCGACCCAACCGCAAAACACCTCGACAACCCAAGTAACTATCACAGAGAACGCTGTCCAAGTGCCAACAACCAAGGAGAAAGCATGCCCTCAGCATCCTTATGGCATGCCACACAACCCAGGCCCTCCAGCTAGCATTCAAGAGCTAGCGGAACTAGCAAGGACCTCACGTGAAATGGAGTTAGCTCAACTCGAGGAAGAGATAGCAGCCATACATCAACAACAGTAAGAAGAGGATAGAAGCCGCCCTCAAGAAAATACGGGCATCCAAATGCCGGTAGCACCACACAACGCATCCGCGGGTCCATCCAGAGGCCCTACCGATCTACCCGCAATACAATTCAGAACCCTTCCGATGGAGTTTGTCTGGATATCGCTAACAGCACCAGCTCCCCCGCTATCAATCCCACTTGGGCCAACGATGGTCGCCGAAGAAGCAGTACGCCCGCCCACGGACTACCCGCAACCACCTATCCTGAACTACCCGCCAGGATCTTATTTGTGTATGCCTTGGGCAGGAGCCTACAACCCGTACGCTCCCTACGACATGTCCACTTACTCAGGAAAATACCATTGGCCCGGCTTCAACTTCGAAGGAAAAGGGAGATACCCCTTCACCCAACAAGTCATGAATGAGCATGTGCCGATGGGTTTCAAAATGCCCTTCCATATAGAACCTTATGGGGGAGAGACTGATCCACGAGACCACATCAAAACCTTCAACTCAGCCATGTCAATACTCGGCATGACAGACGACCAGCAATGCCGAGTTTTCTCCTCGACCCTGAAGGAAGCAGCTTTAAGATGATTTTCACTACTTCCCACGAACTCGATTCACAGCTTTGAACAGTTGGCACAAAAGTTCCATACCCAGTTTGCCAGCAGAAAACAATACCAAAAGAACGGAGATTCCTTCATCGACTTCCACCAGGAAGAAGGAGAAATGTTGCAAGCTTTCTTAGCTCGATTCACTAAGCTCTCGCTCTAAGTCAGGAGCCTCTTAGACGTCGTTGCAATCTTTGTCATCAAGCAAGGCCTCCGATGCTCACAATTCTACAGGGAGCTCAATAGATGCCCTGTTTCTACCCTGCATGAGCTAATGGACAGAGCATAATGGTTCATCCAGAAGAAGAACACCCAGATTTCCAAGGATAAGATGAGGAAATTCCAAAGAGAAAAACAACAGAAAGCGCTCACTGCCACGACCTCGAATGCCTCCCAGAGGACGGTTTACCAACTACACTCCCCTAAACAAATTGAACATCGGAGTCCTGGAGGAAATTTATCATTTAGACATGCTCAATTTCCCCCACAGATGAAGAGGTGGAAGACTGGGAAACCAATGGATAAATCCAAATATTGCCAATTCCACAAGGACTACGGGCACGAGACTAATGACTGTATTCACTTGAAAGATCATATCTAGAATCTGATTCGCAAGGGACAGTTGGGCAGGTACATTAAGGAGGAAGGCAGAGCCAATACAGAACGCCCAAGGGACACCTGTGACTAAGCACCTACCCACGGGGTTATCAGCGTCATCGCAGGCGAATTGCAGAAGGGAACCACCTCGCAACTGCAAAACAAGAAAAGGGTATAACGCTCCATACTCGCCCTCGACTATGTCCCGAAACATAGGAAAAAAGGGGAAGAATCTAAAGGAGACCCCATCACGTTCGACCTTAAACATCTCGAAGGGCCAGTTCATTGCGACTTAATGGTGGTGAACGTAATCATTGCCAACTACGAAGTTAAGTGAGTCCTAATAGACCAAGGGTCCTCAACGGATGTCCTCTATTTCGACACTTTCAAGAAGCTTGGGTTAAACGAGGCTAACATGAAGCCCTTCCCAACACGCTCATAGGGTTCTCCGGAGCTCAAGTTCCTACAGAATGAATCATATCAGCCAGCACAACTATGGGCACTTTACCAAAGGGAGCGAGTCATGACGTGGATTTCATCATCATCTCAGCACCTTCGGCATACAACGCCATCCTCGGGCGACCATCCCTGAACAAGCTCAAAGCTATATTGTCCACGGCACAACTCACTATGAAATTCCCGACACCACATGGGGTCAGAGAAATCATGGCGGACTAGAAACTAGTGCGAGCTTGCTATGCGTCAAGCCTAACAAAGACCATCAAGGTCGCTTGCCCTGGTCCCAAAGAATCACGCGAGGAACCCTCCAAGGGCAAAGAGTCAGGAGCAAGTCCCCAAGAGTCTGCCTGCTCGGACCAGGCCTTCGCCTAAACTCTAAATGAACTTTGCACACTCGAAATACCTCTTGGCCAAATTTAACATGTCTTCGTTTATTTCAAGTTAGGAACTACTATTTTCAGCCTAACCAAGGCTATTCGAATGTAACCGTTTTGTTTATCATTAATCAAATCTTTCCTTTTGCTTGAAAAGGAGATGGCTTATACTCGCAAAGTCAACTCACAAAAAGTCCCACCAAGACCAAGCTAAGACTCCCCCGACCACGGCTAACACTTAAAAAGCCTCTCGGGTGCGAATGCTCCAAGTTCACATAAAACACGCTAGCAAAAACATGTGACCGCCTTGATCACGTGGTACTCATGCAGAAATCTTTTTACCCAGAAGTGAAAAGACAAGCAATTCAAATTACCCAGAAGTGAAAAGACAAGCAATTCAAAAAACTGTAGTTACGCAAAACCTTTTTGCCCTGAAGTAAAAGGAGAGTCAGTTCAAGAAATTACAATTTAACATTAATTCTCATTAATGTAACAAAAGGGGAAGGCGTCCGCCTATTACAAGGAACAAAACCTAAAACCCTACAGAAACCTACTCTGGGGCACTCCCAAGATCTACATTAGCTGCGGCCTCCAAAGGCTCAACATTGCCAGCATTCCCCTACGGCCTCCTCTGGACAACCTCAGCCAACTGCTGAGAAGTTGCTCCAATCTCTGGAGCATGCTCGCTAACAATGGAGAGAACTCGATGGTCTAGCGAGTGATCAGCCAAGTTGCGAAGGCAGTCTAAGTTCAAGGGAGGATCGGTCTCTAGCTGGCCTCTAAGTTCACCATCAAGAAGCTCCAGAGAAGGATGCAGGGAAGCCACCCATTCATCAGGGAATCTCTCCCCATGAAGACGATCAAGCTGCTCGACCGCTAGCAGCATCCCAAACATTTTCTACGCCAGCATCTCTCCTTGATTTTTAGCAACGTCGATGACCCTGCTCTCAGCCTGTAGCCAGTCCACAAGATTCTCACTGGTGCGAGCCTCGACATTCTTCAAATCATCTCAAAGAAAATGCAACTCATGCTGGCGCTTCCCCACGTCCTCCCGATGGATGGCAAGCTCCTTGCGATTCTTCTCCAACTCTGATTGCAAAAGCCTAACCTCAGAAGGCTTAGCATTCTTAGCTTTAAGGTGAGCCACCTCATGAGTCAAAGACCTCAACTCATGACTCTGGTGCTCGCACTCCATCTCCTTTGTAGGCAGCTGTCCGCTTACATCCTCCAAGCTCTTCTGAGCAGCCTCTAGAGCTAAACCTCTAGAACCCAGAAACCCAAGAAGTTGGTCTCGGTGAAGACGGACGTCATTGTACATGAAACAGAAAAATTTCAGCAATAAGAAAACCCTAAAGTCCGTGCGAGTAAGGGAAAAAGGATGTTGACCACTTACTTCTCCCACACAATTCCAGCCTGGTGGAAGTCAGCCAACGCCTTGGCAGCATTGCCAAAGGCACGAATAGCAATGGTATGGGGATTGGTGTTCAACCCCCTAGCGGCCCTCTCAACCATATCAACCGGGAAACGCCTGCCCAGAGCTACCGGGTCGAAAGGAGGCTCCCCCTCCGGCGGCTTGACAGGCTCCAGCGGGTCAACATCTGACCCGAAGAAACATCCTTTGTCGCGGTCGTTTGACTCACCACTACATTCCCTCCAACAGCAAGGTCTTCAGATTTCTCAGCCACGGCCTCATCGGCTCCGGATCCCCCAGTCGGAGTCTCAGCCATTGTCTCATCTGCAGTGCCCCTCTCCCCAATAGGAGAATCACTCACGGGTTGCTCGACCGCCCGTTCAATCCGAGCTCTCTTGCTCGTAGGTCCCTCAACACCTCCAACAGAATCTGGAGTCGCGGAGCGAGACGAAAAAACCACTTTCATAGGTTATTGACGAACAGGTACCAGAGGAGTAAGAGTACCCTCCACCGAAGTAACCGCCCGAGCATCTTCCGTACCTGATTTTCTCTTAGAAACCTGAGACGAAGGCCTCGAATCTGAACCATTTGGCTTCTTAAACCCTCTTCTTTATTCTTGGGGTTCCCAGCATTTACAACCTCCCTATTCTCTCTCCCCTTAGAGTCTCCGCCATCTCTCCTTGACTCCCCTCTCCCATCTTTCCTCCTCATTCCCCCTTTGAGATCATCTTGTCGACACGCCTTGTCAGGAGAAGTCGAAACATACCTTTGGAAAACTTTTCCACCACCACCGGTTGCTCCGACAGAGGCTCCAAAGATATAGACTGTCATCATCACCAGCCATGATGAAATTTTACAAAGGAGAATGAGAAGTTTTACAAAGGAGAATGAGAAGTTTTACAAAGGATGAGGGTATGAGAATCAGAGAGAAAAGCTCTAAGAAATGGAGGAAGCGTTAAAGATGAAGAAGGTAAAACAAAAACTTTCAAGTGCAAGGTATTTATAAGGAGCCAAAAGGCGCGACAATTCGAAAAGTCCCTGCCTCCCTCGAATCCCACAACGGAAAAAATCATTATCTAGTGCACTCACCCTAGGATGCAATGGCTTGTTTCAACCGAACACATGGAAAGAAGGAGCGGTCCTGATCCATTAGTCAAGAACTAGAGGAATAAAAACCAAGAAGCCCCCGGAAACCCAAGAGTCTTTCGAAGAGCCCAAAGGACCTTTATAGAAAACCCATAACCAAGGCTAATTATGGCAATCCTCGGAAATGCATTAGTTTAAATGAAGGAAAAACGACTGCGAATCACCCGAAGCAATAAGAAATAGTCAGACCATGACGCGTGGTGTCAACGGCAGCCCACTTCTTTGAAAGGCAGCTCCTCACGAAGTCCCCTCTAACCACAGCCAGTGGGCGACCTCGTTCAGGGAATGGCAAAGAAGCTTCACCTCCAAAAACTCAAGAGAAACGTTCCGAATAGCCAAAATACCCCTGACCTTTGGGATTCCTCCGCATATCCCTAGAGGGCATCCTCGGAAATTCCTCTCTACGCAATGATGACGCCTCCTCGGAAAGACACATACCTTTCTGCAAAGACGGCTGTAGAAACTTGCTAGGGAAGCCAAGCAGTCAGCCGCCCAGATCAGGATGTGTGGCACTCTTAACATCCTATTCCTTCGAAAGTAATCAAGAAGAGGCACGCAAAAGCCCTTCAGCCGAACGACCGACCAAGATTGCTAGACTAACTCACGGTCGAGCTCGTTTGGCCAAAGACATTTAGCGAGAAATTTTCCTTAAGTAGCTTGCTAAAATAAACTTAAGTCCACGGGCACCCGACACCTGTACACTTGGGGGACTTATGTAACTGTGGAATATTCCTCCCTTGGGACACGTGGCACTAGCCTTTTAGAAGGACAACAAGAACACGCACCAGTGACACGTGGCACCACCCATTCGCCTCGTACATGTGGCCAGTACCCACGTCTCCCCTCTTAAGCTTTCGCACTAGAGACATGGGAAGCCCTCAACCGTCGTGGGTCGACCCACGACGAGCAGGAACGTGGGTCGACCACGTCCTCCTTCACACTTAGTATAAAAGGCCCTCACTCGGGGGACTCAAGGGGATAGACTCCGAACACACAAAGTAAGACTGAACACTCCAAATAATGTACATCATCTCCTTAACCTTTGAGCTTGGTCCGCCACCTCACACGCTCAACCTTCAACACGTATATCTCCATCAGCAAAGCTCCCAGCATCTTCTTATTTTACAATTAATTTTTTAAACAAATCAAGGTCTATATTAAGAAATCTAATTAGAATCGTAATAATTATATATTTTTTAGCAGTCAACTTCTCTTAAGTACTGGTGTGGTATGCATTTCCATATTTCCTAATTAATACACAATTTAAAATTTTTTTTGTCTTTTTTTAAATTTAGCATTATCTAAAAATCAAAGATTTGTAACCATTTTGAGATTGGAGTAGCTTATCTCTTCAATCATTATTTTCAAAATATTCTGATTTACGTTGGATTTCCTTAATTCGATATCATATGTTAGCTAATATCCCTATTTTCTTGCAATAACATAATCATAAATTTTGAGGGCCCGAGTCACATCCATTCTACCATTCGTGTTTCATTTTTTGAACACAAGTAGTTGGAACAATGCAACTAATATTGGGTGTTCCATTTTCATATCTGTAACACGTTTTCGGTCACTGTTCTGGTCTCTCAGTATTTTTCTACGTCTGTCAATTTCTTTCTTCCTACATTTCTTCTTCTCAAACCTTTCATCCACCAGGTATTAATTTTGTTTTGTTTAGTCGATCGATATTGAGATTGAAGTACACCAGTCCATTACACATTTCATCATTTCATTTCAGTAGAGTTGTAATGAGTATTATATTGCCAGAATTATGCAAAATAATCAGTTGAAATGGCTTCAAAGAACCTTCCGTAAAGAACAAAAAATAATTGACGTCAAGCAACGATTTATCATCTAATAAGAGATCTAAATGCAAAGATTCTGTAAATCAAGGTCTTTTCATTATAAATGATATTTCTTTTCCTTATCATATCGTCAAGACAAAGTTCCTTATATAGATTTCTGTAAATATTTATTCTTTAAATCTTGAATTTATTGTTAGCCAACCAAGAATCCATGGCATCTGAAAAACTATTTACCCAGAGGTCTCCTCTGTCCGACATAACAAATAGTAGTTGTATTTTAAAATTTCGTATTTTTTATTCATTTCTTTTTCACTAATGTTGTACTTAATTAATTCAAACATCAAATGTCACAGTAACTTAGGTTCCTTTATGTTTTGTTCCTCAATATTCACATGTTGGTCATAATTTCTTCAGTCTAGGTAAGTACATTCTATTTTTTTTTTATCTTAGTCTCATTCAAAGGAATAAATTTCATTTCATTAGCAATGTGTTCTTACCTTTTCTCATTTTTTTAAACATGAATTTTCTTTACTGTAAATAATAAAAGATACCAATATTCCATGCCACTCCCTTTCATACACCAACCATTTTTTCGGATCCCTGGTACGCTTTTCTTCAAATTTGTCTTTGATATATATATATATATATATATATATATATATATTCATGGTTTATTTGTGTACGTGCTTTTAAATATACCAAAGTCATAATTATTTTTTAAATAATTTTCTGATGTTAAATTTATAATATTATCTTTATGTATATAGGAACCCAATATACCCACAATCTGCAGAATTTCACTCCTCCCCCCAGTGGATCTGTAGTATTAAATGGTATGTATTGTTTTTACTAATCTTAGTCAGTTATTTATTTTATTAGAATCCATCAGTTTAAATTTCTTTGAGAATTTAAGCAAATTCATGAAGTAAAATTTTTCATTGTACTTCATATTACGAACATGAAATAAGTTATACACTAATGTCCACTTTTCCTAAGATATAACCAACATGAGTTCACAAGTGGCTAAAACAAGAACATTTGTTAACAGTTCATCAAAGCATAGTCAATAAGGTTTTTTTTTTTCTTTTTATAATAAAACAGCAACATTTCAATCTCAAATTTTCAAAATTTTGCATTATTTATCGGTTGGTGCTAGAGTGGCTTATATTTTCGGATTTTTTTTATTAATTATCTTCAAATAGGTAGTAAAGTGGGTCAATGTTCATCTATGCATTTGCTTCCATTACACTCGAATATTACGGGGACCAATCTCTGCGGCGAGCTTCTTTTATATTAATGTCCTGTCGTGTGTTTTTATTTTTGCCATATATGCTTCAAATTTTGTCAACTATTCTGTATTCGGCCTTTATCCAATAACGTTTTAGAAGTTTACTTGCTTGACAATTTTTTCAACTCACGTTGATACATACTTAATTACATTAAGAACATATACAAGTGTAACATTAAGAATAAATTTATATTTATTTTTCAGAAAAGTTCAACATTGAAGCAAACTTTCCAAAAACTCTTGCATCTATGGCAAAAGGTAATCATTAAATTTGTATTGACTATAGTAACTATTTGTCTCTGTTTGTTGATCAATCATATCTTAATTCCTTTAATGTTTATCATAGTTAAATATGTTCTTCAATGTCTTGCTGTGACAATGATATTTATACTGTCTTGAATATATTAGAGAACTGCGAAACACACAAGTCTTTAATGTTAAAACGTCGCAATCATCCATGTTCAGATATCAACAATGGTATGTATTGCAAATATTTGTATAAAAGTAACAATTAGCTGGTTTAATTTTCTTAATTCTCTATGATAATTTACTTTAAAGTTAAATTGAGTTTTTTTACAATTATTAGTAGGCTAAGCTGTCTCATGTATTCGTTAAACAGATAAAGAGAACATGAGTATTTCGGAACTTAGAGCTCCATGGGCAAGAGGTAATATATCATTCCACATGTCTTAATTATTTATGGATGTTCTCTGTTCTTTTGAAATTTATAAAGTGATTACTGTAGAGATGCTAGAAAACAAAGAAAGTCCATATTAATGCAATGACATATGCGAAAGGCAAAATTGACAAGTCTTGGTAAGTAGTATTACTAGAACAACACATCAATTTTTTTGATATACATAATACTTACTCAATTACACTTTCTATACATTGAATCAATATGGTTCTAATAATTTTAATTTTATTTGTGACTCACATAGATTTGCCCCCAACATCTGAATCAACAAGACTGGTTTCTTTAGCAGTTCAAAATTCTGATGCTATTTTTTGACGTCCTCATCAAAGAGTCGTCAATGAACCATCTCAGTCTGTTAAATTAAGAAAAAAGTTAAAATTATTATGTAGAGATTAATTGAAGAATTATTACTGAACAATTAAGCTTATTTCATTTAGTACACAACATATCAATATTTGTATACATTCCAACCTATAAAATTTTTTTTCCAAAATATGTTGACATTGGTTTGCCAACACACGAATGTGAACATTGTAGTGCTATGTTCTGGTATGAAGAACGTGTGAACAAGTCAAGAGAATGCAGGAAACTGAAATTTTCATTATGTTGTCTTCAAGGCAAAGTAGAGCTTCCAAGAATGAGGAATCCTCCTGAAACTCTTGAAAACTTGTTGGTAAATAATGATGCTAGGAGTAAACAATTTAAAAAGAGGATTAGAACTTATAATAATATGTTTGCTTTCACATCAATGGGTGGAAAAGTTGACAATTCTGCAAATGATGGGAAAGGACCATAAGTGTTAGACTTCATGGTCAAAACATGCATCTCATGGGTGGATTGCTTCCTGAACCTAATCAAGGTCCATACTTTTCTCAATTGTATATTTACGACACAGACAATGAATTGTCGAATCGTATGCGTAATGCCAAGTGAGTAGAAACTGAATTCATCCTTTTATTGACACAATTCAATTTTTTTTACTTAAATTATTATTTAAGTGGTTTGTTAAACTTTTATCCTTGCAGGTCTTCATTTCATGAAGACCCTTGTGATGTAATGCAATTGTTAGAAATGCTTAATTCTCTTAATTATTTAGTACAATTGTTTAGATCTATGAAGGATCGCCCTCCGACATCCGATAGAGAAAACTTGAGACTTACGTTAATCAAGAAGCGGCAAACGGATGCTAGAGTTTATGATCTCCCAATTGCTTATGAGATAGCAGCTCTAATCGTTGGTGGCTTCGGTCCATCTAACGGTGTCAGAGATATCGTTGTTGAGAAAAGATCAAGCACCCTTCAGCGTATTAATGAATTGCATCCTCTCTATTTACTGTTGCAATATCCTCTGCTATTTCCACGTGGCGAGGATGGTTATCGGCAAGATGCAGTATTTAGATTTGCTACTTTTAATTCAACAAAGAAGGAGAAAAATCTAACACTCAGACAATATTCGCCTACATTCTTCAAGATAGGCGCGATCAATTTAATATTTTTCTAAGGTCAGACAAATTAACTCAGCAGTTTATAGTTGATGGTTATATCATGATCGAATCTCAACGTCTGCTGTACATAAGGTTGCATCAGAAAGAACTTCAAGCTGATAGTTATATAACCTTGACACAAGCATTAGCTAGAGGTAAGACTACATCATCAGGTATTGGGAAGATGATTGTTCTCCCATCTTCGTTTATTGAAGGTGAAAGATATTGTAGAGAAAATTTTCAAGATAGTTTGACTATCTACACAAATTGTGGGTTCCCTGAACTATTCATAACATTCACGCGTAATCCTAAATGACCAGAATTATGTAGATTATTTGAGATTATGAATTGTATAGGTCAAGATAGACTCGATCTTCTTTCGCGTGTTTTCTAGATCAAGCTTAACTCTCTCATGAGGGATATTACAAAAAACTTCCTATTTAGATCATGTCGAGCAGGTTAGATAAATTTGATTATACCATGTAATTTTTTAGATCTTTCAGGCTTTAACTTCTAAACTTACACTTCCATCTTCTACTTGCATATTTATACCATTGAATTCCAAAAGCGTGGACTCCCTCATGCACACATCCTGATATGGCTAAATGCAAAAGATACTTGATCCTAATACAAACCCGAAGCTATATGAGGCAAGTAAAATATTTATGATTCATGGACCTTGTGGTTTGATCAGAAAATCTTCACCATATATGATTAATTCGAGATGTTGGAAACACTTCCCCAAGAGGTTCACTGGGAGGATCTCATTTGATGAAGATGGATATTGTAAGTATAGTCGTAGTGATAGTGGTCATTTTGTTGAGAAAAATGGGATTAAACTTGACAATATATTTGTTGTGCCATATAATCCTACACTTTTGCTAAGATATCATGCATATGTTAATGTAAAATTCTATAATCAGACTTGTTCAATCAAATATTTATTCAAGTATGTAAGCAAAGGTCATGATAAGATTACAGCTGCTCTGTGCAGTTCTGCATCTAATTCTTCAACTGAAGAAAATGTCGATGAGATTAAGATATATTATGATTGTAGATACATCTCACCTTGTGAGGCTATGTGGAGAATTTTTGGGTTTGACATTAATTTCAGAGAACCTTTAGTTGAACGTCTTCCATTTCATCTTCTTGATCAACAAGGGGATGTATTTGGTGATCATGATTCTATCGATTCTGTAGTATTTAATGCTACTGTGAAGCAATCAAAATTTCTTGCATGGTTTGTGTCACGACCCCAAATCGGGAGTACGTGATCGGCACGGGAATAAATTTTTTACCTCTAAACCCGTAAGCCTTACCCTGTAAACATAACTATAACTACCCTGCTATATAATAAATATATATATCATAATAGTGGCCACACCTCACTGGTGGCCTAATTAACCTGCAATCCACGGTTCGCTCAATACTGCTTCAGCTCAGCCCAGTATATAGATATATATTAACACTCATAATAAATACTCATATCATATTGACCGTACGTCTCAATACGTACGATCTATCCTATTCACATGCAATAAGCACACATAAATATATATATATATATATATATATATATATATATATATATATATATATATATATATATATATATATTGACCATACACCTCAATGCGTACGATCTATCCTATTCACATGCAGAAGTTTATATACTCATACATATATCCTAGTTTTTCCACAAACTGGACCTTGTCTTTAAATACATGTGAAGCCGACAATTCTAGAGTAGGTACATATCAAAAGTTGTAAATATATATACACAACCCTTACAACTTATAATATGTACAACCGAAATAGTCAAAATAACAACAAGTGTCCACCCACCCGAACTAGTGCGTAAAGGATGATCTGATGTCTGTATCACTGTCCGAACGTCGATGCCTGCCCGATACCTGTATCTGAAACATTGAAGCAGAGGGAGTGAGTCAAACAGACTCAGTGAGAAGCTTCCCATCCTCGGCGTAGCAGCGGGTAACACTACAGCTGGGGAAAGGGAAACACCCACAATCACATGCGCATGAAAATCCAGTTTATCAAATGTTATATTACGATCAGGCAATATTAATATAACATAAAATCATGGATAAACCTACGGATCATGCTCCTCTATCATACTTCTCATAAACAATCATATTTAACATATCATCTGAAAACTGTAAATCACTCAAGTGACCCTAGTACCAAGCTAGGGCAATGGCCTCAACGGGCAATTTCTTTTAAATCTTTAACTGACCCTAGTGCCAGGCTAAGGCAATGGCCTCAACGGCCAAATCTTTTAGTCTTTTTCTGACCCTAATACCAGGCTAGGGCAATGGTTTTAGTCTTTTATTGACCCTAGTGCCAGGCTAGGGCAATGGCCTCAACGGGCAAATCTTTTAGTCTTTTATTGACCCTAGTGCCAGGCTACGGCAATGGTCTCAACGGGCAAATATTTTAGTCTTTTACTGACCCTAGTACCAGGCTAGGGCAATGGCCTCAACGGGCAAAAGCTTTACTCTTTAACTGACCCTAGTGTCAGGCTAGGGCAATGGCCTCAACGGGCAACTGTTTTAACTTGTTTCTCTTCCCAACCTTTCAGCTGGGATCCTGACTCTATCTACCCATTACTATCCTAAACTGACTTTACCTAGGTAGTGTGAACATCCCTACAACTCACTAATCAATTAAGAGATTGTATTAATCCTCATATTGTTCCCAAACCCTTGGTTTACATAATAATCTAGCTCTAAGGTCTTCCCTAAGTTCAATTACCATAAACCGTCGACGTTTACTAACAACTTCTATACGATTTCTTTAATGAATTTCTAATTAATAGGGTAAAAAAAACCTTGGACTCAATCAACAACTTACCCCCTTGCTTGTACTGTTTGGCGTATCTCATGTCATCACATGGATACCCTCCAGTACCTCTTTACCTGTAGTCAAATACACATATACAAATACTTTCATATATAACAGTTTAGGAACAACAAGAGCATGTTAACCACTAAATTATTCTTACAAATAGGCAAGTAGGCAAACCACATATCCATATCCTCAATCAACCCTGTAAGGCAAGGATGGGAAACCCCTCACCTGGTTGGCTTCCTTGAGCTTGTCCTGGAGTAACTCCTGCTCCGGACGAATCGTGGTTTCCTAACAAACGCATTTACGTGGTTAACAATCTTAACTATATATAACTCATATGCATGTGACATGCTCGTGCCTAAAATGCACCTAGACGTCGCCAAGAACCGAGTTCTTGGTCTTATCCATCTTCCATCTCTTCCATGAGAGTCTCAAGTGCTTCACACTTGGTTTCATAACAACTATCACTTATCTGAAGTGATTATAGAGCCTTGGATTTGAGTTACTAAAACTCAATATACTTTTAAATTATCCTACTTAAGGTTTCCTAATAATTACGAAGAAATAAAGTTGCCACTTTAAAATTTGGACTTTATTGTTCCGCAAGTTTCCATCCTTGAGAAACAAGAAAGTACCTAAAATAATTCTTGATGCTTGATAGCATACTTAGAATAATTCTAGGGTGTTTAAGATTGAAAAGAAGAGGTTTAAAACTCTCAACGTCACCCTTAAAGTGTATTTGGGCAAACCGAGCATGTTAACGTCAAGGTTCACCCTTAGTAACCTCGAGCCAGCTCTTCATGGGTATCTTGTTCAGCTAATATTTCAACAATATAATTTCAATCCAAACCTATTTACTCAAACCCAAGCTTCCTAAGCTAACAATAATTTCTCCAAATTTAGAAAAAATTATAATTTCAACCCCAAATCCTTCCAAATTCGAATTCGGTCAAATCTGAGGGTATAGTCTCGATTCTTACCCCAATTAAGTGTTCAAGAACACTTTCTAGGTCTCAATTTACCCTTGAAATAACTCAATCGAAGGTGAATCGAAGAAATTCCTAAAATGGAGAAATTGAGGGTTTCAAATGAAATTGGGGTTACCAACCTTTGATTCGATTGGTGGGAGGTGCGGGAGACGTAGTAGTCGAGCTCCGGTGGCTTTTTCCAGCGTCGGCTAGCTCCCTCAGGCCACTTTCCGGCGAAATCCTCCCTCTTCCCCTTCTTCTCCTTCACATCTCCACTCTCTCTCTCTCTTCCTTGTTTTCTTTCTCTTCCTCTCTTTCTCGTGTCTCTCTTTCTCTCTTTTCCTCTCTTTCTTTCTTTTATCTCAACCTTTCTCTTTTCTTATTTTCATGTCACCTACCCCCACCCAATTAATTAAATAATTATAATTAAAATAATTAAATAAATATAATTAAAAATAAATAAATAAATAATTAAATTAAAACACAACTAATCTATATTTTATTTTCATTTTCATTTTTTTCTTTTTGAAATAGATAATAAGATAAATAATAATCACTTAAAAATAATACATATTTTTAATTTAATTTCCTTTCCCTATTTAATTCAGCTTTCTAATTTCTTAGGTCCTGAATTAAATCCTAAAAATTATTTTCTACTTCTTTTTCTTCCTCTTCTTACTTTATTTCAAGCTTCGGAAAGTTTCTCGGGTATTACAGTTTGAAGCTAATAAGAGGTGTCCCAAAGCCAGGTCTCTTATTTATGCTCAATTCCCATCACAATTTGTTTACAAATTTGATTGCTGCCAATGGTTTGAAAGGAAGTCAAGTCGTTCCATCGGACGTCTATAATATGTTACACCTGGGCTAGGTGAATTACATTATCTTATATTGTTAACTTTCACTAAAGGACCAAGATGTTATGAGGATATTAGGACAATAAACGATGTTTTGTGTCCAGCATTCAAGGATGCTTGCTATGTTATGGGATTACTTGATGATGACAAAGAATACATAGAAGGCACTATAGAAGGTAGCAAGTGATCCTCTGGTTTCTATCTACGCAGACTTTTTGCCACCTTATTGATTCACAATACAATTTCTAGACCTTTTTATGTATGGGAGAATACATGGATGCACCTATCTGATGATATATTACTGAAAGAACGTCACCGTACTGGAAATCCAGGTAAAAAGTCAAATATAATTTTACTTTTTAAATTATATATTGATTTCAATTGTTTAGATTATATTTTTAATTTTGTTATTTTAAAATATCCCAGATCTTCATTTGGATGATGAGCATGTCAAGGATATTGCCTTGCGGAGATTGAAAATCTCCTTAAATTGAATGGTCGTAGTCTTGCAGACTTCTCCCTCATGCCAATGCCAAACAAAACTCTTATGCAGAATCTTGGGAATTTATTGATTAGTGAAGAGCTGAACTATGACAGGAATATGTTAAAATCTGACCATGCCAGTCTTCTTTCATCACTAACAAGTGAACAAAGAAATATTTATGATACAATTATGACTACTATTAATGATGGCAAACCTAGCATATTCTTTGTTAATGGGTTTGGTAGTTCTGGGAAGACATATATATATATATATATATGGAATACATTTACATCTGCCATCAGATCAAAGGGGGACATTGTTCTTGCAGGTTCAAACAACTTTATTTTCTGTTATTTTTTATCTACTTTAAAAAATATTCAGTATTTATATTTGTGTGATATGTATCTTACATTCATTAAAAATTTTTTTTCAGTTGGTTTAATTCAGGTTTCCAATTTCTTAGGTCCTGAATTAAATCCTAAAAATTATTTTCTACTTCTTTTCCTTCCCTTTTATTTTATTTTAAACTTCGAAAAAATTTTCTCGAGTATCACAATCTTCGAAAAAAATTCCTTTCCGTTTTCTTTTAACTTTCATACTTTTTCTATATTCTTTTTAAAGTTTTAATTCCTAACCCCGAAATAAATCATTCTTTAATCCTCGAAATTTTAAATAAATTATTCTTTAATCCTCGAAAATTTCCGGGGTATTACAGATTGTGTATGCATCGCGACAATTGAGGAAGCACGAGAAGAATTACCCGACTCACGACCTTGAGATGGTTGCTGTAGTGTTCACTTTGGAAATATTGAGACATTACATGTACAGTGAGACGTGTGAAATTTATACCGACCACAAAAGCCTTAAATACATTTTCGAGCAGAAAGACTTGAACTTAAGACAACGTCGAAGGTTAGAGTTGTTGAAAGACTACGACTGCACGTTCTTGTATCATCCATGAAAGGCTAATGTGGTAGCCGATGCTCTAAGCCAGAAATCCATGGGCAGTCTTGCTCATATAAATGAGGAAAGAAGACCGTTGATCAGAGAGTTGCATGAGCTAGAACAAATGGGGAATCAGTTTGGGATTGGGAGTTCTAACTCACTTTTAGCTCATTTGCAAGCTAAATCCTCTCTGGTAGAAGAAGTGAAGGCTAGACAGGATGAAGATACCGACCTTAGGCAAATCAAGGATATCGTAACTAAAGAAAAGGGGGACAACGTCCAATTCTCTATTGATGATTTCGGGATACTTCGGTTGGAGGGACGATTGTGTGTCCCTATGGTTGATAACTTGAAAGAAAGAATTCTTGAAGAAGCACACCGGAAAACTTATACAATCCATCCGGGAGCTAATAAAATGTATCATGACCTGAAATAGCTGTATTGGTGGAATGACATGAAGAAGGACGTCGCAAACTATGTAGCCAGGTGTTTAGTGTGTCAGCAAGTCAAGGCTGAACACCAGAAGCCCGCCGAAACATTACAACAGATAGAAATACCTGAGTGGAAATGGGAGAGGATAACTATGGATTTTGTAACAGGGTTGCCAAGATCACAACGTGGATTTGATTCGGTTTGGGTGATAGTGGATCGCATGAGTAAGTCTGCGCACTTTCTGCCAGTTAAGACCACTTACGGAGCGAGTCAATATGCACAGATTTATCTATCAGAAATCGTTAGATTGCACAGTGTACCAGTGTCCATAATATCTGATAGAGGGCCACAGTTCACTTCCAGGTTTTGGAAGTCATTGCAGGAAGTGTTGGGAACTAGAGTTGATTTGAGTACTGCGTTCCACCCATAGACCGACGGGCAATCAGAAAGAACCATTCAGATCCTTGAAGACATGCTTCGGGCGTGTATTATGGATTTCGACGGAAGTTGAGAAAGGTATTTACCTTTGGCTGAGTTTGCTTACAATAATAGTTATCAAGCGAGTACCCAAATGGCACCTTTCGAGGCTATGTACGGTCGTAGGTGCAGATCCCCGATCGGGTGGTTCAAGGTCGGAGAGGCTAGTCTAATCGGCCCAGAATTGTTACAAGATGCCTTGCAGAAGGTGAAGTGCATAAGGGAAAGATTGTTAATGTCTCAGAGTAGACAGAAGTCGTATGCAGACAATTGAAGAAGAGAACTTGAGTTTGCCATTGGTGAACAGGTGTTCTTGAGAATATCACCGATGAGAGGCGTGATGTGGTTCGGTAAAAAGGGGAAGTTAAGTCCTCGATATATTGGACCATTTGAAATCCTAGAACGAATTGGGAATGTAGCGTATCGGTTGGAATTGCCTACAGAATTTGAGGGAGTACATCTTGTTTTTCATGTATCAATGCTTCGGAAATATCTTCCAGATCCCTCACACGTAATCCAATTGCAAGACGTGCAACTAAACGAAAATTTGACGTATGAAGAGGAGCCAGTGGAAATCTTATATCGGCAGTTGAAGAAACTCAGAACAAAAGAGATTTTATTGGTTAAAGTTCTGTGGAGAAATCACTCGACCGAAGAAGCTACATGGGAGGTCGAGGGTAAAATTCGCAAGACGTATCCTCATCTGTTTCAAGACTAGTATTTGGTTTGAAATTCAGGGACCGAATTTCTTAAGGGGAGAAGATTGTAATATCCAAGGTATTAGTTTTTGTTATTATTATTATTATTAATTTATTTTTCTTTCAAAAGAAAATTAAATTAAATTAAAGAATTAAAAATAAAATGAAGAAGGGAAAGAAATGAGATTTTTAAAATTTATTGTAGGACTTAAAAGAAATGGAGATTAAAAAGGATGGAGGAAAAGATGATAAAATAACTAAATAATATATATATATATATATATATATATATATATATATATATTATTTATTAATTTAAAGGGGGGCCAAACCGTGACCCCCCTTTCACTAAAACACCAAAAGAAATATATATATATATGATAAAATATATGGGGGGCCAATCGTGACCCCCTCCCATTTACACACACACAGACACACAAAAGAATAATAATATATATTAAAATAAGGGGAGGGGGGACAAATCGTGACCCCCCATCCAATTCACTAACACACAAACATAAAACAAAAAAAAAGAGGAAGAGAGCATAACGCAAAAGCAAACCAAGGACCAGCCAAGACGCACGCACGCGAGGAGCTCCGAGGAAGAGAGAGGAGAAGTACGCACGGTGGGAAACAGTCGGAATCACACCGAAGAACGCGTTCCGCCGCCGGTGAGGGCCACCGGAGTTCATCTTTCATCACCACTAAGCTCCCCATCCGATTGAATCAAGGTATGGAAGCTCCAATCTTTCAAAACCCCAATTTCTCCAATTTTGGGTATTTTAGGAATTCTTCAATCTCTTCCAATCGGGGCATTCCGGGGTTAAATTCGAGCTTAGTGGGCGTTATTGACAGCTTAGTGAGGTTCAGAATCGAAGTTAAACCATTGGAATTGACCAGGTGTGGAAATTAGGAAAATTGGGTTAGGAAATTGCTCTAAAATTCGAAATTTATAGTTTGATGCATGATTAGGCTTGGATTGGAGTAGTATAAGTGTTGTAGTTGCTGGAAACATACAAGGGAATAAAGCCTGAGTATTTATCGTCTCAACCGGAGCCCAATCCGGTGAAAAAAAGGCGAAATACTAAGCCATCGTATAGTAAGGAGCTGTGCGGCGGGTTGAACACCTCGGTCTAGTCCGTGGTGGACACCTAAGACCCGCTAAATTGGTTCCAAGGCTCTAATTATACTCAATTATATTTTTATATATATAATTAAAGAGGTAGTGATTAAGCTTTTACTCGACGAATAAGGGAGACGGTGGAATGAGCAAGCTAGATCCTCTTTTGAGCTGTGAAATTATTCTTTTATTAGTTAAATACCCATATGAACACATGAAGTAAAATTTAGACAAGGGAGAATCTCTAACCTAAGTATTTAGAGGTTCTAAATAGCTCGAAAGTATAAAAGTCGAATATGAGACATTCTGGACTTTCAGAAAGAGAAAATAGGACGACGTAACGAACTAAATAGTTAGTTCTTGGAAATATCTAGAGGGTGCATAAGCATTAGCATGACACGTGCATGGTAGATGCTTAGTTACAGGTTCTAAATTTCTTAAATATATATGTGAATAGGGCACCACAGGGTAATTGGAGCTCCAGGCACTCCGAGGAATGATCAGGAGGGCCAACGAGGTGAGGGGCTCTCCCATCCCTGCCCCACAGGGTTGGATGACTACGTGGAAATGTGGTTTGCTCTATTTTGTGTAATTGTTATATGAAATTTATTTATATGAATAAGTTTGTGTTACACGTGTATGATTTGCAAGTAAGCAGTCAACGTGAAATAGTATATGTGCTTATATGATTAGTCTCAAGTGCATATGTGCTATTGTGGCTCACTGAGCCTTATATGTTACCATGGGTAGGATTGAGTCATAATTACATATGTGGGAAGTTCAGTAACATTAGAAACCAATCACATCGATCGTCATTGTTAAAACCTTGTTCGTACGGTTTGTTGAGGAAAACTGAACCTAGGTTGTTGAATGTGAGTGAGAGGGTTGCATAATTTGAACGGGGGAATCTAGGCCTAACAAATGAACACTTATAATATTCAGTTAGTTACTACTAGGGCATCTTTCAAGGTTAAATTTGTTAGTTGAACCTGTTAGGTTAGTTCGGGTAGATCGAGTCGGTTATCCTGGTCGGACGTACAGGATTCAGTTAACAGTAAGCATGCCACATAGTGGCCATTACCTTGGCTTAACCGAGGTCAGACAAGTCGCCGGCTATTACTCTAAGCGTGCCTTGGAGTCAGAAAGTTCCTAGTTTAATCAACTAGGTTCGAATAAGAAATTGCCTTCGGGCCAGGATTTCTCTTAGCGTAACGCGGGAGACAGAAAGTGAATGCCTTCAAGCATAACTATGTGTGACTTATGAAAGCATATGATATATTGTAATATCCGAGATATTAAATTTTATTATTATCAATAATATTAGTTTATTTTTCTTTGGGAAAGAAAAATAAATTAAATTAAGAGGTTGAAATAACAAGAAGAAGGAAAAAATGGGGAAAATATATTAATTTTTCTGGACTTAAATGAAAAGGAGAAATTGAAGTAGGGAAAGAAATGGAATTTTAAAATTTATTTTAGGAGTAAAAAGAAGGTGGGATAAATAAGCATGAGGATAAAAGAGGATATACACTAAATATATATATATATATATATATATATATATATATATATATAGATTTATGTATGTGCGGAGAAATAAATATGTTAGGAGCATGAATTAGAATTTTAATTGTGAATATGATTTACTGATTGCCTGATCATGTTAAAGGTCACAATATAAATCTGTTTCTTGCGTATGTGGTTGTAGTTGCTCCCTTCCCCCAGCTGTAGTGGTACCCGATGCTACGCTAGGGATGGGGGAGCTCCTCACTAAGTTTGTTTGACTCACCCTCCCTGTTTACATGTTTCAGACATAGGTGGTTCAGGCGTCGGGAACGCGTCCACTTCTTCTCAAGGAGGCGGACAACTCTGATGACCGCACGCATAGTCCGCGTGGGTGGTGTATTTTGGTTTTGTGCATATGTTGTGATGTATATATATATGAATCCGTTTTTTGGATGTTGCTTTGTACATATGCAAATTGCTGTATATATATATATATATATATATATATGCGTCCTACTCTAGTTATGTCGGCTTCATACAGATTAAAGTTAGGTCTTGGTGAAGGGAATATAGGCTATGATATAATATATATCATGTAAATACGTATATGACTTCTGCATGCGACTAGGATAGGTCACACGCATTGAGGCGTGTGATCAATACGTAAATTATATGTATGTGTGATTGAATACCTGTTTGTGTGAAAATATGGCTTCCGCATGTGAATAGGATAAATCACACGCATTGAGGCGTGTGATCAATATGTAAACTATATGTAAGCGTGTGATTGAATATATGTATGACTGTACACAGGACTCCTACATGTGAATAGGATAGATCACCCGTCCTGAAGCGCGTGATCAATATGTATACTATATGTACGTGTCAGTGATTATGTGTATATATATAGACTGAAGCAGCGTTGAGCGAGCCGTGGATTGCACGCTACTTAGGTTACCGGATATGGACGACCATAAATACTATATATTGTTTGTATTAGAAATGGGTAGTTATAAACATGTGAAAATGTCAATCAGGGATTAGAGGCTTACGGGATAGGAGAAATCCTACTTCCCGTGCCGGTCACGGACGTCCGATAAGGGGTCGTGACAGTCACCAAAGGTCTTTAGTTGCGGGACTTTTAGTGATAACTTTTATGTCGCCACTGAAAACCTTCAGTGGTGACTTTTGGATTTCAAGTGGCGAATTTTTTCGCCAATAAAACCCTGATTTGTTGTAGTGTATTGGTACCTCACCAATCACTTTTCTAGTATGCTAGGTTTGAAGAGAGCAGACACGTTTGAGCTTACTGGTACTTTTATACTAGGCTTAAATTTCCTTTTGTTCGTGTAGAGCTCTTTAAAGACCTTGGCATACTTAGGTACCTTCCTAATTAGTTCTATCAAAGGCATATTTACTTCTACCTTTTCTAAGAGCTCAAGGATTTCCTTGTCCTTGTTTAAAGTTATTGTTATTCTTTTTATCATGCATTAAAAAGGAAGGGAGAAAGGGAAGTTTTTCAATATTTATCACTCTATCTTTCGGGTCAGGGTGATAATACTGATATTTACCCTTGTATCTTTTGCCATTTGACAAGCTTTTGTTGAGTTTAAAGAGTCATTATGCATTTTTAATGTTATTCAAGGGCACTTAAGGACTTAAATCACAATCTTGCTAATTCCATGTTTTTATTGAATAAATCGCGATAATTCTCTAGTTTTATTAACTTGAGAGCCTCACAATTGTTTTTGGTTTTAATGTTATTCAAGGGCACTTAGAGGGGAAAACGCTCGTTTTAAGTAATCTACCTGCTGCCGGCGGGTAAATGACCCGTACACCATATCTGCATAATATCCTCGCAATTTTATGAGCTGAAAGGGATTGTGGGCCCACTTTTTCAGCATTTTACCACAAGGGGAGCATCTTAGGTCGAAAGGGAAGGAATATTCTGGAGTTTTTGAAGCACTTAACCTAATTGGGAGAATTACCCACTCATTTTAACACACATTCATTCATTCACACCTTGACTTCTCATCCTCTCAAGTCTCTCTACATTCTCAGCCACTATCCACATTTTCTTCATCTTCTCCACTCTCTACACCCATCCACACCAATATCCAGGAACTTCTATCATCATCCATGGCTAAGCAAGGGTTGGAGGAGCTTGGTGAAGCATTTCTCCCACCCATGAGTGGCTAAATCTCTTGTGCTTTGGAGGATGATGATTAGGGCTTGAGCTATGGCATCCAATAGGGATTTTTTCTTGTTTTCCTTCTAATTCTCTTTATAGACTCATTTTTATCTTGTTGATATTGATGGGTTTATATTGATTGTGGTTCCATGGTTGTGGAACTTAACTTGGTTGTAGTTGGATAGTTGGGATTTATATAAACTTGTGATTTGCATTTTGATTCTCCCATTGTGGGTTATGATTACATTGGATTTTGTTGAATCTTATTGTAATTTTTGATTCATTGTGGAAGCCACTCTAATGACAATGGTATTTACTGAGTTGAATTCAAGTCTATGTTAAATTCCCCATTTGCTTCATTGATGGTATTTGATTAGGCTTGTTAATTGTCTGGTTGGTTAATTGCATCCTCTAATTAATTTACATAGGTTTAGTGATTATTAAACTACATTAGAAAATGGTTTTCCATTGATTTACTCCACACTTTTTGATAGCAACGATAGCCCAAAACATTCTTCAACAAAGCATATTCATCTCATTTCATTTACCTTACTTTTACTTTCTATTTAAAATATTGAAAATCTCAAAAAGAGCTTGTTTTAGTTGCCTTTAGTTGCATTTAATTCCTTTTAGTTTCATTGCACACCAAGTGTTTGTTAAATTGCCTCAAAGACATCCCTTTTTGTGTTAATTGTACATATTTGTCCATAGAGTCCATAGGCTCCGCGAGAGAGAATCGACCTAGGTTGTACCACTAGCTACACTTTCTAGCTTTAATTTGATTGGTGCCGGCCTCGCGATAAGGCCGCGTCATCAATTTAGCGTCGTTGCCAGGGAGCCATTTTGGTTCTTTGTGCAATTGTGCTAGATTCTCACAAATTGGGTTGTTTTGGCGTGATTTCTTTGGGAATCACATAGTTAAATTGTGTTTTGTGTTTTAAGTTGTGTATTTTCATTTTAGTATTTGTTTATAGGCTTATTGTGATCTTTAGTAAGTGTTTTTGCTGGTTTTAGTTGAATTTTTCATAGCTGTCCTATTTTCTTTTAGCAAGGAATTTCTTAGTTTAATTGCATTTAATTGTGTTTATTGTTTCTAGGTAGTTTTTAGTTGATTTAGCATTTAATTTTAGGCTTGAGTAGTCATTTTGAAGCATTTTCAGTTGAATTTTTGCCGGTTTTTCAAATCTGCCCTGTTTTTCTACTGCAGCAGTGCAGAGTAGCATCTACTACTAACTTACCCGCTGGCAGCGGGTGAAACAGTGAACTGCACAATTTTTTCATTCTGTGTTGGTTTGTTTCTCGTTTTCTCGTCTGTTTTGTTTGTTTTACTGTTTTTCTGTGTGTTTTGTTTCTTTTGTTTGTTTGTTTAGTGCATGCTAAGAAGTTCTAGAGGAGACCTAATTCCATTGGATTTAGAAATTGAAAGAACTCTTAGGAAAATAAGAAAACTCAAAATGAAAGTGATTAAGGCTAACCAAGAAAGAGAAAGAGAACTAGAAATAGATGAAATGGCCGAAGATGGTAACGGGGACAATAGGGTGGACAATAGGGAAAGGAATGAAGAAGGTAATAATGGGGTAGATCAACCTAAAAAGTCTATTAAACAATTGACCCAATTTGATGATAATGTTGAACTTTTGGTTGGTGTTACTCCTACTTTTACTATTGATTTTGAAATTAAAGGTTCTCTTGTGCACTCACTTCCAAAATTTTATGGTCTTCCAGGTGAGAACTCGTATACACATCTGAGCTCTCTCCACATGCATTGCATGACGATGAAGCCCGTGGGGGCTACACTTGAAGAACTCAAGTGGAAGGTTTTCCATCTCACTCTGGAAGGGAAAACAAAGATTTGGTATATGAGTTTGCCAAGGTACACCCCAGATGCTTACCAAACATGGGATAATTTGAAGAAGCATTTTATTGAAAAACATTGTCCTTCAAACAAAGCTGTAGCAGCAAGGAAAGAAATCTCATCTTCAAGTCAGGAGGAGCGTGAAACATTCTATGGTAACAAAATGTCCAAACCATCATATGCCACCGGAGCACTTGGTCCAATCATTTGTTTATGCGTTAATGATGAAGATACAAAAATGCTCAATGCAGTTGCTAATGGGTCCATAGAAGACATGCTCCCTGATGAAGCCATGTAGTTAATGAAGAAGCTCGCCTTGAGTAGGCATAATACTACCACAAGGGATACCCGAGCAGTAAAAGAGATATCTCCAGCAGATCGAGATCCATTATTGGTGAAGGTGGTACATGAACTGTCTACACTAACCAAGAAGGTGGATGGACTGAGCATCCAATCTCCACAGTCACCAACTCAACAGCTAGCTATGGTATGCGCTAGTTGTACATTCTGTAATTCTCCAATGCACATATCAGCAGATTGCCCTGGTCAATATGAAGATGTGAATGCAATGTATCAAGCATGACCTGGGCAGTACCAACAAAAGGAGCCTTACTCCAATACATACAATCCTGGTTGGAGAGATCACCCTAAATTTAGATATGGGAATAATGGTAATCAGAATACTCAAGGGCTTAGCAGTGGGCAAAGTCAAGGGAACTATCTTTCTAGAGGAGGAAATTCTTATGGTGGTCAATACTCAAATTTTCAAGAGGCTTCATCTAGCCAAGCACCAAAACAGAACACCACCAATGCTATGGTTCCTATTAATCAAAATACATCTTCTGGAAATGATGAGATCAAGTAGTTGTTAGTCAAGGCTTTTTCAGATATTGCTTCAAAGTTTGTCCAAGAGCAGAGTATCACTGATGATAAAATCAAGGTTGTCACCTCGCATGTTGACCAATGCTTCTCCAATATCATGCCTAAGTTTGAACAAATGGAGGTAAAGCATGATAACGTGAACTCATTTGTCACTCAGCTGTCTAACAAGAAGAGTGATGAACAAGCTAGATCAAGTGGGGCTATGCCTTCCAACACAGTGATCAATCCTAAGTCATTGAATGCCATAAGCCTTAGAAGCGACAGAAAGGTCATATTTGAAAACAAGGAAGATGATGAGGAAATTGAAGAAATTGTCTGTCCAAGTCCTCCATTGTCACCACTCAAGCTTTCTGAGAGCTCTAAAGAAACTAAGCTACAGGTAAAAGTTGAAGAAAAGAAGAAGGATCAACAAGAGGAACCAAAAGAAAAAGAGGAACAAAAGGAGAAGGAAGAAGCAACTAACAAAGCCATCTCCACCCAAAAAGGTAAGGAGGTAATTATAAGTGATCTTCCCTTTCCTAATTCATATTTGCTAAGTAAGAAGGTCAAAGCAGTTAAAACTGATGAAGAGGCGCTTAATTTATTTACCAAGCTAGAAGTTAACATTCCTTTATTAGAGCTGGTAAGAAAAGTGCCTAAATATGCAAAAGTTTTGAAAGAGGTTTGTACAAATAAGAGAAGGTTTAGACCAAATGAGAGAGTTCAAGTGAGCTATAATGTTTCTGCTCTTTTCAAACCCCAAATCCCGGTCAAGTGTCAAGATCCAGGGTCTTTCACAATCCCATGTACTATTGGTAAGGTTACTATAGGGGGTGCATTACTTGATCTAGGGGCTGCTATTAATGTCATGCCTAAATCTGTTTATCAGGCCCTAGGTGTTAAAACACTCCAACCCACTACAGTAATCTTACAATTAGCTTATAGGTCCATTAGGCAACCTGATGGGATTATAGAGGACTTTTTGGTCCGAGTGAAAGATTTGCTTATTCCAACTAATTTCTATGTTCTTGATATGGCATGCTAGAATGCCTCAGGATTCCACTCTCATTTTAGGTCGCCCCTTCATGAGGACTGCTAACACTATGATGAGCATGAAAGAAGGTACGATCTCTATGGAAGTGGGCGATCATAAAGTTAATTTTAATTTGTACGAGGCCATGAAGCGTCCATATGAGGACTATTCATTACTTAGGGTTAGTGCAATAGATGTAATCATGGAAGATGAACATGTGGGTTATAAGCTTGATGATGATAATTCTGAATCTACTGTTGATACATTTTCGGATGGTTATTTTTCATTCACTGAACTTTTGCATGTTGATGATGACACTCTTGCTTCATTCTCTTCTTTATATTCTCTTCCATCTACTTGCTCTTGTGGAGGTGATCCCTCATGTCTTAACTGCATGACAGTTAATTGTACACATGGTACCCCACAATCTGATACATTTTCTATGACTAGTTATTCTTTGGATTCTCTTTCTTCTTTGAGCAATTATGATGGCCCTTTGGGGAAGTTATTCATTCAGTTTTCAGGTGAGTCAAGCAACGAAGCCGGAAAGGTGATGCAGAACAAAGTCTAATACATTTTGCCATGTGATGACCCCCTCACTGCTTCCCCACCTTCTCACCTATTCCAAGGGCAACATAGTAAAAGAAAGGAAATTGCGGTTGAAGCTGAGTCAACCGAAGAAGGGAACATATTACCTAGGTTTGAATGCATGGAAGTTGAGGCAAGTGGTAAAAATGAAATTATAAAGGGAAGTATTCTTGCCACTTTAGATGTTCAAAAATTAGTCACTTCTGTAATTCAACCTAACACTCCAGAGCTTATAGAGCTCCCTTCAAATCTAAAGTATGCTTTCTTAGAGTCAGATAACCAATTACCAATTGTAACTACGGAATATTCTACCTAGGGACATGTGGCACTGAGCTTCCAGAAGCCTACTGACAGCATACGCTAACGACACGTGGCATCACTCACATGCCTCTTACGTGGTCGTTGCCCACGTCTCTCCCCGAGGGCTTCCGTCCAAGAGACGTGGGAGACCCCCTGAGCATCGTGGGACGACCCACGTCCCATGAGAACATGGGTCGAGCACGTCCTCCCCACACTTAGTATAAAAGGACCCTCACCCCTGGGACTTAGGGAGATGGATCCCAACATCGAGAGAACATCACTCATAACCATTTAGGCAAACATTCTGAGCACCCTCAGACATCTTCTAGCCCAATCCGCATCACACATCCTGAGCTCTGCCCAACGCACCGTCAGGTCCAGTCAACGGCAGACACATCTCTGTCTCGGAGTATTGCACCAACAGAGCTTCCAACAGCTCTCAGAGACTCAAGCTCTCTCACACTCTAAGGCAACCTCCCACGAGCGGCTCGCCCGCCTGGAGTACCTTACGCACATCTTAGCCGCACACGGCCCGATACAGGTAACCACCTAGCCTAACGGCTCCAATGGACGTCACCATGACAAACTATGTGCACTTTGATCCCTTCCCAAGGGTACGTAGGCACCTAGGTCCCTCACCTAAGGACAAGTCCCCCAAGGTTGCGACCCTTGCGGTCCTTGATTGCAAATAACAATTGTCTGAACCAAAAATGACAGTTACAGTGGCGCCCACCGCGGTCTTCTTAGACCACAATGCCCTGTGCACTCTGCCGCTAAATGGCATTTTCTTTTTGGGGAGTGGGAGTATGCACCTAACACTCAGAAACCTGCGTTTTTACTTTCTCGATACAGGATATACTAAAAGATGACCGACTCAAACGCCCCCACAGCCGTGACCGATGCAAGTGCTCCAAGACGTAGCACAAGGAACAGACAGGGAGCGGCTGAAACGATCACAACCGAGGTAGGTGGTTCGAGTACAACTCAGCCCCAGACCACCTCAACAACGTAGGTAGCTGCTGCAAAAACCGTGGTCCAGAACCCAGCAACCAGGGAGGAAGCATGTCCCTAGCATCCTTACGGCATGCCACATAATCCTTGCCCTACAACCAGCAATCAAGAAGTGACGGAGCCGACAAGGACCCCGCGGGAGATAGAGCTCGTTCGCCTTGAGGCAGAAATAGCGACCAAACGCCAACAACAATGGGAAGAGAACGAGAACCTCTCCCAAGCAAGTACAAGCGTCCAACTACGACCAGCACCGCACGGCACGACACCAGGGCCCTCTAGCGACCCTACCAGCCTACCCGCAATACAGTTCGGGACTCTTCCAATGGAGTTCGCACGACTGTCACTAACAACACCTGCTCCCCCGCCAGTGATCCCTCTTGGACCAACAATGGTTGCTGGGCAAGCAATGCGTCCGCCCACGGACTACCCGCGACCGCCAGTCCCAAACTACCCACCAGGATCCTATCTCCACATGCCCTGGGCAGAAGCTTACAACCCGTACACCCCCTACGGCATGCCCACTCACTCGAGACAATACTAGTGGCCCGATTTTGACTTCCAAGGAAAAGGGAGACACCCTTTCACCCAGCAGGTTATGAACGAGCACATACCCATGGGCTTCAAGATGCCTTTCCACATAGAACCTTATGGCGAAGAGACGGATCCAAGAGATCACATTAACACCTTCAACTCGACTATGTCAATATTGGGAATGACGAACGGCCAGCAATGTCGAGTCTTCTCCTCGACCCTAAAGGAAGCAGCTCTGAGGTGGTTCTCGCTGCTACCCACAAACTCAATCCACAGCTTCGAGCAGTTAGCGCAAAAATTCCTAACTCAGTTCCCCAGCAGCAAGGAATACCAAAAGAACGAAGACTCCTTCATTAGTTTTCACCAAGAAGAAGGAGAAATCCTGCAAGCCTTTTTGGCCCGCTTCACCAAACTCTCGCTCCAGGTCCGAGGTCTCCAGGATGCCGTCGCGATTTTCGTCATTAAGCAGGGCCTCCGATGTTCGCAGTTCTACGGAGAACTCAACATATGCCCCGTTTCCACCTTGCAGGAACTGATGGACCGCGCAGAATGGTTCATCCAAGAAGAAAACGCGCAAATCGCCAAGGACAAGATGAGGAAGCTTCTGATAAGTAGATCTGACATGGAGCGAGCGAAAAAGAAAATGGAGAAAGTGGCAGCGGAGAACCAGAACTCCAAGGAGAAAAGCAGCAGAAAACGTTCGCCACCTCGACCACGAATGCCTCCCAGAGGGCGGTTCATAAGCCACACTCCTCTCAACAAATCCCACGTCGGAGTCCTTGAGGAAATCTATCACTCAGACATGCTCAGTTTCCCTCCACAGATTAAGAGGCGAAAAACTGGAAAACCGATGGACAAGTCCAAATACTGCCAATTCCACAAAGATTATGGGCACGAGACCAACGACTACATCCACTTGAAGGATCAGATCGAAGACCTAATCCGTAAAGGGCAGCTGGGCAGATACATCAAAGAGGAAAGCAGGACCAATGCAGAACACTCATGAGAGGTCAATGACCAAGTGCCTACTCGCAGTGTCATCAACATCATCGCAGAAGGACTGCAGAAAGGAACTACCTCACAACCTCAAAATAAGAAAAGGGTGGAATGCTCCATACTCGCCATTGACTATGCCCCAAAGCATAAAAAGAGAAGCGAAGAGCCCAAACGTGACCCCATCATGTTCGACCTCACTAATCTTGAAGGACCGGTCCACGATGACCCTATGGTAATAACTGCAGTCATTGCTAACAACGAGGTCAAGCGAGTCATCATAGACCAAGTATCCTCGGCGGACGTCCTCTACTTTGACACTTTCAAGAAGCTCGAGTTAGACAAGGCTAGCATAAGGCCCTTCCCCGGCACGCTTATAGGGTTCTTCGGAGCCCAGGTTCCCGCAGAAGGAATCATAACAGCCTGAAAAACCATGGGCACTTTACCAAAGGTCGCAAGCCTTGACGTAGATTTCATCATCGTCTCAGCACCTTCGGTGTACAACGCCATTCTACGGCGAACGTCCCTCAATAAACTTAGAGCTGTAGTGTCCACCGCACAGCTCACTATGAAATTCCCAATGCCGCGCGGAGTTGGAGAAATCATGGCGGATCAAAAACTAGCGCGAGCATGCTACGCAGCAAGCCTAACCAAGACCGTCAAGGTCGCTCGCCTTGGTCCCAGAGAAGCAAGCGAGGAGCCCCTCGAGGGTAAAGAGTTAGGAGAACAGAAGCTAGAGTCCGCCCACCTTGACCAAACCTCCACCTAAGCTCTAAACGCACTTTGCACGACTAAGCACATTTTTAGGTCAAATTACGCACGTCTCAATTTACTTTAGAAGTTAACTTATTGCTCTCAGCCTGGCTAAGGCTTGCCTGACGAAGGTGATCTAGATGTAATCATTTTGTTTACTTTCGGCCTGACTAAGGCTAGCCCGACCGAGGCTACTCGAATGTAACCATTTTTTATCATTAATTGAAGCATTCCTTTCCGAAAAGAGACATGACCTAAATTCGCAAAGTACTCGCACAAGTCCTACAAAAGGACAATGGCCCTACCGCCTCGAAAAATGCTGAAGAACCTCTAAGGCCAAGCTAACATTCCCCCAGAAAAGCGCGGTGAAAAACTCCTTGGGTGCAAAAATGCAAAATGAACGTTCACACAAAACCATGCTAGCAACTGCATACAACTGTCCTGATCACACGGTGCTCGTGCAAAAACTTTTTGCCCAAAAGTAAAAAGAGAGAGAGTGAAACTCAACGTAAATTCTCATTTTCAAAAATGGGAAAGGCGCCTGCCTATTACAAGGACTGAACCCAAAATACTCTACATAAACCTACTCTTGGCCATCCTCAAGATCTAGGACGGCCTTGGCCCCCACGGGCTCAACGTTGCCAACTCCCTCCAACTGCTTCTGCTGAAACGCCTCAACCAGCTCCTGAGAAGTAGATCCAATCCCTAGAGTACGCCCGCCGATATGAGAAAGCACCTGATGATCCATCGGACGGTTGGCCAGCTGACGAAGATAGGCGAGATTCAATGGAGAATCAGTCACCATCCGACCATGAAGCTCGCCATCAAAAAGCTCCAGAGAAGGGTGCAAAGAAGCCACCCATTTAGCTGAAAACCTCTCCCCGCGGAGACGCTCAAGTTGCTCGACAGCCAGAAGCATGCCATACATTCTCTGCGCCAGCAACTCTCCTTGGAGATCAGCAACATTTAGTGCGAGCCTCAGCACCTTTCAAAGCCTCGCAAAGATAGTGCAACTCCTGCTGGTGCTTCTCGGCATCCTCCCGACGGACGGCCAACTCCTTGCGAGTCTTCTCTAACTCTAAACGCAAAAGCTTGACCTCAGAAAGATGCTCGCCTTCAACCCTAAGACGGGCCACCTCATGAGTCAAGGACTTTATTTCACGTCCTTGATCCTCACACTCCAACTCTTTAGCGGACAGCCACCCGCGCACGTCTGTCAACCTCTTTATGGCCTCCAGAGCCTGGCCCCTAGTCGTCACTACCCCAGAAAGCCGATCCTTGTCGAGGCGGGCTTTGTTCTACAGAAAATAAACAAGTTACCACGCAAAGAGCATCAAAAATAGCAAGGCAGTGAGACGAGAAAACTTACCACTCGCTCCTCCCACACAATGTCGGCCTGGTGGAAATCAGCTAACACTTCGGCAACTCTACCAAAGCCCCAAACAGCAAGATCCATGGGGTTGGTGTCTAACCCCCTAGCATTCCTCTCTCCCATCACCACGGGAAAGCGCCTGCCCAAGGCCACCAGCTCGAAAGAAAGCTCTTCCTCCAGCGGCTCGACAGGTTCAAAAGGGCTAACGCCCAACCCTAGAACAACATCCTTCGTGGCAGTCATCTGACTCACCACTACATTCCCTCTGTTAGAGAGGGCCCCGGCCTCCACGGCCACATCATCAGCCTTGGCACCTTCGGCTGGCACCTCAGCCATGGTCTCATCTGCAGGAACCCGAGCCACAGCAGGAGAATCACCAGCAGGCTCTTCGACCGACCTTCTTGCCTTCTTGGCAGCAAGCTCGTCAGCCCCACCAGTAGAACTCGGAGCTGCGGAGCGGGTAGACAGAATCACCTTCATAGGTGATTGATGAACAAGCACAAGAGGAAAAGTACCCTCCACCAAAGTCACAGCCCAGGCATCCGTCGATTCGGATATTTGCCAGACAACCTGGGCCGGCAAACGCGACCCCACACTAGAAGGTTTTTTCTTGAACCCCCCTTCTTTACTTTTGGGCTCCGCCACCGCAGAGGCCTCCTTTATCTCCCTCTCTCGGGGACCACCGCTGTCACCCCTTCCCATCTTTCCTCCTTTTTTCCCTTTGGAGATCCTCTTGCTGGCAGGTTTTATCGGAGGACGGCGGGATAGGAAGATGCACGTCTCTCCCGCCTCCACCTAGCACCACGGCGGAAGTGTCCACAACTACCCTTGGAGACAGGTCCTGCCCAGATTTCTTCCCCCTACTCTGACCACTATCGCGGGTACAGCTAAGGGGAGGAGGAGGAGAAAAAGAAGGAAGGTCTTCCATATCAGTGAAATCAAAAGGGAAAAAGCTATCATCACTGGCCATGGCGCAATGAGAGAAAAAGGGGAATAAGAATCAAAGAAAGAAAGTAAGGCAAGAAGACAGGGAAAACGCAAAAAATAGAAGGCAACGAGAAGGTAAAACCACAAACTTTCAAACGCTGGATATTTATAGGGAACTCAAAGGCGCGACTATTCGAAAATCTTTGTCCCCCTCTTATCCAGCAACGGATAAAAATAATTATCCAGTACACCCGGCTTGAGTTGCAACCACTTGTCCTAGCCAAACATGTGGAGAGAAAGAGCAGCCCAAATCCATAGTCCAGAAATCAGAGGCACAAAGACTAAAAAGCCCCCGGGAACCCAAGAGTCGCTCAAAGACACCGGAGGGTCTTTTCAGAAAATCCTCAACCGAGGCTAATGATGGCAGCTCTCGGAAATGAACCCACATTAAATGAAGGCAAAACGGCGGCAAAACACTCAAGCCCTCTAGAGTTAATTAAACCGTGACACGTGGCGTCTATTACAGCCTGCTCTTTCAACAGCCAACTCTCCACAAAAGCTTCTTGCCAGCCACTGACTGCGGACCAGCCTGACCAGAGGGAATCGTCTCAAATGACCAGAAGGACCCTGACCTTTGAATTTCCTCCGCACACCCCCAAGGGGCACTTCAGGAAATTGTCCTTTGAACAATGATGACCCCTCCTTGGTAAGTCGCGTACTTTCTACAGAGACGGCTCGAAAACTTGCTAAGGAAGTCAAGCAGTCAACCACCCGAATCAGGACGTGTGGCACCTTCAAACGTCTCCACTCCCATGGAGTAAACCAAGAGACACGCGAGAACCCGTAAGTTGGACGACCACCCGAGATGGCTAAGCCCACTTGCGGACGGACTCTTCTCGAAACCAAAAATTGGCAGGCAAAAATTTCCTAAGTAGCTTACTAACAGAGAACTTAAGTCCACGAGTGCCCGACACCCATAAACTTGGGGGATTTATGTAACTACAGAATATTCTACCTAGGGACACGTGGCACTGAGCTTCTAGAAGCCTAGTGACTGCATTCGGTAACGAAACATGGCATCACTCACCTGCCTCTTACGTGGCCATTGCCCACGTCTCTCCCCGAGGGCTCCCGTCCAAGAGACGAGGGAGACCCCATGAGCATCGTTGGACGACCCACGTCTCACGAGAACATGGGTCGAGCACGTCCTCCCCACACTTTGTATAAAAGGACCCTCACCCGGGGGTCTTAGGGAGAGGAATCCCAAAATTGAGAGAACATCACTCATAACCATTTAGGCAAACATTCTGAGCACCCTCAGACATCTTCTAGCCCAATCCGCATCACACATTCCGAGCTCTGCCCAACGCACCGGCAGACACATCTCCGTCCCGGAGTATTCCACCAACAGATCTCCCAACACCTCTCAGAGACTCAAGCTCTCTCACACTCTAAGGCAACCTACCACAAGCGGCTCGCCTGCTCGGAGTCCTTACACACGTCTTAGCCGCACATGGCCCGATACAGGTAACCAACTAGCCTAACGGCTCCTATAGACGTCACCATGACGAACTACGTGGACTTTGATCCCTTCCCAAGGGTACATAGGCACCTGGGTCCCTCACCTAAGGATATGTCCCCCAAGGTTGCGACCCCTTGCGGTCCTCGATTGCAAATAACAATTGTCTGAACCAAAAACGACAGTTACACTAGTGAGCATTGCCAATGGCTTATCTGATGAGAATGAAAGGAAACTCTTAAACCTTTTGAGAAACTATAAAAGAGAAATAGGGTGGACTTTAGCAGATATACAAGGGATTAGCCCTGCAATTTGTACACATAGAATTCTGCTAGAGGAGGGGTCATTGCCCAAGAGGCAACCCCAAAGGAGGTTGAATTTTTTGATTTTAGATGTGGTCAAGAAAGAGGTCACAAAGCTTTTACGTGCAGGTATTATATACCCAATTTCTAACAGTACATGGGTTAGCCCTATGCAGGTTGTACCAAAGAAGAGTGGCATCACAATAGTGAAAAGTGAGAAAGATGAGTTGATTCCCACAAGAGTCCAGAACTCGCGGCGCATGTGTATTTACTATAGAAAATTAAATGAGCACTAGAATGGACCATTTTCCTTTACCTTTTATTGATCATATGCTTGAGAGGGTTGCTGGTAAGTCTCATTATTGTTTCCTTGATGGTTTTTCTGGTTATTTTCAGGTACCAATTGCTCCGGACAATCAAGACAAGACTACTTTCACATGCCCTTTTGGCTCCTTCGCATATAGAAGAATGCCCTTTGGCCTTTGCAATGCCCCATGGACTTTTCAAAGGTGCATGGTGGCAATTTTCAGTGAGTTCATGGAGGAAAGTATGGAAGTCTTCATGGATGACTTCACGGTTTATGGTACCTTTTTTAAGTCTTGCTTGAATAGTCTTGAAAAGGTTTTAGATAGATGCATTGAGAAAAGGTTAATTTTAAATTTTGAGAAATATTATTTTATGGCGAATCAAGGCATTGTGTTAGGTCATTTGATTTCTGAAAACAGAATTGAGGTGGATAAAGCAAAAATAGAAGTAATCTCCTCTTGTAATACCCGAGAATATTTTAACTAGCATCATTAATTAAATTAAATTAATTAATTTAAAAGTGGAAAATGAGATAAAAATACACACCATCCTACTGCATATTTTTTTAAATATAAATTAGTGTAAATCCTAATTTTTTTTATATACTTTTTTTTCTTATTTATTTTTATATACCAGATTTTTTTTTCTTTAAGTGATATGTATATATAATAAACTATTAGGTATATATATATATTATATAAAATAAATAAAGAAAAGGTGAAGGAAAGAAAAAGAGAGGAGTAGATCGTGAGAGAGGAGCTCACGCAAGAAAGAAACGGGAAAGAACGGAGAAGGAGAGGGCTGAAGCACGGACGGAGAAACGCACGGAGGAAGGGAGTACGCGAGCCGGAGGTCGGACGTGCGAGCCAGAGCTGGAGACGCCGTCCGCCGTAGCTCGTCATCGTCGTGGCAGTTGGAGGAGAGAGAGAGTTACGGGTAGAGAGAGAAAGTAAAGGGAGATAGCTCCCACGCCGAAAAACACCGTCTCTTCGTCGGGGAAGGTGGCTGGGAGTCTCCTCTACTCCATATCGTCCTTCTAACCGGTTGAATCGAGGTGAGAAGTCCCGGAACTCTCAAACCCCAATTTTACCAATTTTAGGGATTTTTGGAAAGACCCCAATTGATTCAATCTGAGTATTCTGGGTCCTAAATTGAAGTAATTGCATGTTAGGAAGTAAGTTGGAAGCTTAGGAACCGGAACTAAATTGATGGAATTTATCCGGGTTGGAAAAATGGTAGGAAAATGTGGTTGGTAATGTTTAAGAGTGTTATGGACTGATTTGGGGTGCATTGAGAGGTTGAATGGTAATTATATAATTGTCAAAATTATTGGAATGTACGAGGGATTAAAACCCGAGTAATTCCCGTCTCACCCAGAACCCGGTTCGGGGAAAAAGAGACAATTTTCTAATTTTACACGTATTTGGGTATGTGCATTCATGTGTAGGTGAAGTGTTCAAAGTTATTTTGGTAAATGGAAATCTTGGACAAGTAGGATTTATGATTCTCTTGAGCCATAAATTCAAGACTTGGGTAATGGAAGTTCATATGGACACATAGAGGTGGAATTGGGTAACCTTGCATTCCAAGTCAAAGCTTCCGAATAGTGTGATTAAGAAAGGGTTGGACACGAATAGAAGCATGTTAGGTGTTCCGAAAACTAGTTGGGGGAATTCCAAGCCAACAACTAATCTATGGAATTAATTAGAAAGAACATGAACATTAGCGTTACATGTACACGATAGTGATTGAATTTTCGAGTTTCTAAATCTCTCAAGTATATGTGTATAGGACACCATACAGTGAGTGGACCTTCGGGCATACCGAGAGCCGATCCGAGGGGCCAACCAGGTGAGGGGCTTTCCTATCCTTGTCCTATAGGGTTGACTACGGATATGGATATATGGTTTGCCTTCTTGCCTACTTATAGGAATTTTATAACAGATAACATGCTATTGTTGTTCCTAAATTGTAATATATGTGATAACGTGCTGTATGTGTATATGTGAACTGTAAAAGCAATGGTGGCTCAAGGAGCCTTATAAGGAAAGAAGGTCCTCGAGACTTAGATGATATCGAGGGTAGGATCGAGTCAATTTTATTTGTGAGGGTCTTGTGGTACTAGAAACCAACCTCTTTGATGACCATCTGAAAAGGGTGATTGTGTATGTAAATCCTTAAAGAAAATGAACATAGGTGACCTTGCCTTAAATCGAGAGATTCCGAATTAGAAAACCACTTGGAAATTTAGAGTCGCCTATGAAGAAGAGAAATGAGTAAGTAGTGGTCCATAGGGGTCATTTAAGGTACAACATGGGAACCGAGCCTATCACGAATAGTCCGGGTAGATTGAGTCAAACCCACAGAAATACGGAGTATATGAGTACACCACATTGTGGCTATTGCCTTGGGCAAACTGAGGTCAGATGAGTCGCCGGCTATGCCCCAAGTGAAGTCTTGGGGTCAGGTTAATGTTCCAAGTAAAGTCTTGGGACCAGGGATTCCTAGAATGATCAACTAGGTTCCCATATTGCTCACGGAGATATTGCCTTCGGGCCAGATTCTCTCCTAACGGAGATATGCCTTCGGGCCAGTTTATGATTACGGTTAATTGAATACGGGTGACCACTTGGAATTATATGTTAAATCGTGATATGATGTATCTATGAATTTGAACGTATGTGAAACCATGCTTTAAATTCTATATTGTGAATATGATATATGCTAACTGCCTGACCACTTAATATATGGAAATTTAAACCCGTTATATGCGTATGTGTTTGTGATTGGCTCCTCTTCCCCAGTTGTAGTGGTACCCGCTACTACACCAGGGATGGGAAAGCCTCTCACTGAGTCTGTTTGACTCACCCCAATGTTATATGTTACAGACACAAGTGGTATAGGCATCGGGAGTGCTTCCACTTCATCTCAGGGAGGCGGACAGACTTAGAGACCGCACGCATTGTTCACGTGGGTAGTATTGATATATGTATTTTGTCAAGATGTATATGTATATGATTCTTTTGGTATAGCATTGTTTTGTACAGTTGCTATATACATATATGTATATGTCACACTCTAGAACTGTCGGCTTCATACAAATTAAAGATTTGGTCCGGTTGTTGGGAATATAGGTTATGATATGATGAATATCATGTGTATATATATATATATATGGATGTGACTTCCGCATGTGAATAGGATAGATCACACGCATGGAGCGTGTGATCAATATGTAAATTTATATGTATGCGTGACTGAATACTTGATTGTATGAAAATACGGCTTCCGCATGTGAATAGGATAGATCACATGCATTGAGGCGTGTGATCAATATGTAAATTATATACAGATGTGTGATTGAATATATATATATATACTTGACTGTACACAGGGATTCTGCATGTGAATAGGATAGATCACCCGCCCTTAAGCGCGTGATCAATATGTATATTATATGTACGTGTGATTGATTATATGTATATGTATAAACTGAAGCGGCGTTGAGCGAGCCGTGGATTGCGTGCTACTTAGGTCACCGGATAGGGATGACCATATATACTATATATTATTTGTAATAGAAATGGGTAGTTATGCATATATAAGAATGTCAATCAGGAATTAGAGGCTTACGGGAGAGGAGAAATCCTACCTCCCGTGCCAGTCACGGACATCCGATGGGGGTCGTGACACCTCTCTCCCATGCCCTACATGAGTTAAAGAAATTAGATCATTTTTGGGTTATGCAGGTTTCTATAGGAGGTTCATTAAGGATTTTAGCAAAGTTGCATATCCATTGTCTCAATTACTTCAAAAAGATGCAGAGTTTGATTTTAATGAAGCATGTAGGTCTGCTTTTGATGAACTGAAATCTAGACTTGTTTCTCCCCCAATACTTTATGCTCCTAATTAGCAATTGCATTTTGAGATTTCATGTGATGCTTCTAATTCTGCAGTTGGAGCCATGCTAGGGCAGAAGGAGAACAAAGTTTCTAGGGTGATTGCATATGCCTCCAAGACACTAGACCTGACACAAATTAATTATACCACCACTGAAAAAGAATTGTTTGCCGTTGTCTTTGCCTTGGAGAAATTTAGACCTTACTTGCTTAATTCCAAGGTTGTAGTTTTTTCTGACCATGCTGCAGTGAAGTATCTTTTCTCAAAACCTCATTCCAAGCCCAGACTACTCAGATGGGCCCTTCTCCTTAGAGTTGTCAAAACGGGTCCAACCCGGTGGGTTGGCCCGTTTAACCCACCAATTTGGTGAGTTGGGTTGCAAAATTCCAACCTGTTTATTAAACGGGTTGGAGGAACCCGACCCACCTAACCCACCGTTGGCTCGCGAGTTAGGTGGGTTGGCCCATAACCCACCTAACTTAAAAAAAAATTTAAAAAAAAAACATAATTCCTAATCATTTTTCTATCTTTTTGTAATATTTCATTTTTCACCATATTTGTAGGAGCCAGGAGGAAAAGAAATGAGTAATGTTGTGATATTTTGATCATGTTTCATACTTTCATTGTTTTATTTTTAACTATTTGTGAGTGACATGATAAATGATAAATCTTTTCTTTCATTTTATCATATTAGATTTCTTAGTTCATGAATAAAATATATAAAAAAAAGTATAGATTTATTTTAAAAAAAAGTTAGAATTAGAAAATTCAAAAAAAAATTCAAAAAAAAGGTGGGTTAGGTGGGTTGGCCCGACCCACCACCTTGGTCGGTTGGGTTGGGATTCCCAACCCGTTTAACATGACCAACCCGTGTGGGCCAACCCGTGGTGGGTCAACCCGTATGGGCCGAGTTGGCCCACTTTGACACCTCTATTCCTGCAAGAATTTGACATAGAGATTAAGGATAGAGCGGGAGCTAAAAATCATGTACTTGACCATTTGAGTTGCCTACCTGAAGACCATAGCTCGTCATGAGCTTTGGTATGCTCATATAGTGAATTTTCTCATTAGTGGAGTGACACCCCCTTCTATGTCTACTTTTCAGGTACAAAAACTAAAAGGAGATGCCAAACAATATGCTTGGGATGCGCCTCATCTTTGGAGACTATGTGCTGATCAAATCATTCGAAGGTGCATACCAGAGGAAGAACAAGAGAGCATCTTAACTGTCTGTCATACCTTGGCTTGTGGGGGGCATTTTGGTGGAAAGAAAATCTCTAGGAAAGTCTTAGACTGTGGATTTTATTGGCCAACTTTAGTTAAGGATTCTGTCAATTTTTGTAAAACTTGTGATAAGTGTCAACGTTTTGGGGGTTTGGGATGGAAACAAGAAATGCCTCAACAACCTATGCTATTTTGTGAAATTTTTTATGTTTGGGGCATAGGTTTTATGGGACCCTTTCCCCCATCAAACGGGTTTACTTATATTTTGTTGGCAGTAGACTATGTTTCAAAGTGGATAGAGGCCATGCCCACTAGGAAAGATGATGCTCAAACCGTAGCTAAACTTGTCAAGTCCAATATCTTGTGTAGGTTTGGGATCCCTAGAGATATAATTAGTGATCAGGCACCCACTTTTGCAATAGGCTTTTCAATAGCCTATTAGCTAAGCACAGTGTCTGACATAATCTTTCCATACCTTACCACCCACAAACCAATGGTCAGGCAGAGGAATCTAACAGGGAAGTTAAGAAGATTCTTGAAAGGGTTGTGCAACCCTCCCGAAAAGATAGGAGTTCCCGACTTGAAGAAGCTCTTTGGGCATATCGTACAGCCTACAAAACACCAATAGGCATGTCCCCTTATCGAATAGTCTTCGGTAAAGCTTGTCATTTGCCGGTTGAATTAGAGCATAAGGCATATTGGGCTGTGCGAAAATGCAACTTAGATATGGAAGCTGGGCGAGAAGAAAGAAAGCTCCAATTGCAAGAGCTTGATGAAATGAAGGCTAAAGCATATGAAAATGCCAAGTTGTACAAGGAGAAGACAAAGAAAATTCATGACAAAGGCATTCTCATAAAATGCTTTAGTGTTGGGGACAAAGTTTTAAAAGTCAAAGCAAGATTCAAATTCAAGCAAGGAATGTTGAAAACTCCTTGTGATGGACCATTCACAATGACCAAGGTCTTTCCCTATAGAGCAGTGGAAATAATGGAAGATTCAACCGGCGCATGCAATTGGTGAATGGTCACTTGCTCAAATTGTTCAAGGAAAACTCCAAGCCCCCATGAGGGGCCAGGTCATCTCTTTCCTTTTCTCATCTTGTATTTAATTTGTTGCTCTTATGGATTGCTTGAGATGAGTGTGGGGGAAGGGATTTTTCAGTAGATTGTGGAATTGTTCTTTGTGGCTTAATTGTGCTTTTGTGTATTTTTTTACTTTTAGTTTGTGCTTTGTGTGTTTGTTTAGTTGTGTGGTTAAACACTCCCTTGGTTGTTGAATGCATGAATTTTGATGTATGAGGTTTGTTTTTGATGGATGGAAGCCAGCAAATTAGGTTCTAGAAGTAGGAATAGATGAATTTTTATGTTTCTTAGGAATATTTAGTTGGGTATAAGAATAAATAAAATGAAGAAATGAAGTTTTAGGGTCAAAATGTCCCTTTTTTGAGCATGTCTCTGTAGCACTCGCTGTCAGCGGGTAGCCTTTTGCCCGCTGCCAGCGGGAGCTACAGGTGGCCTCCCCTATTCCTCCCCTATTTTCCTTTTCTTTTGGATCATCTCTGTAGTGCCCGCTGCCAGCGGGTATATCTGGTACAATAAAAAAAAGGGAAATTAAATTATTATATTTTATTATCTTTTAATTTAATTTTCAAATTTCTTCTTCTTCTTCTTCTTCCTCCTCCTCCTCTATGTTTCCTTTCTTTCTTCCCCTCCAACCGAAACCACACCACTCCCTTCTTCTTTCTCTCAGCCCAAAACTGAACCATACCCCCTTTCTCTCTCTCTCTCTCTCTCTCTCTCTCTCTCTCTCTCTCCCTCCCTTTCTTCCTCCCTCTGTATTTTTCCCAATTCCCAACCACCCCAAAACCTTCACTCTCTCTCCCTCTGTTTCCTTTTCTTCTTCCCCAACCCAAACCATACCCCTCCTTCCTCTTCTTCCCTTCACCTAAACCCCCACCATGAGCCACCATTCCCTCTCCTCCATTCTTTCTCCCCCCTCCTCTATGTTCTCTCTCTCCCACTCCAAACCCGAGAACTACACCCCAATTCCCAAACCTTCACTTTCTTCCATTCCCAAAACCTTCCCAGCCCCACTGCCCTACTTTCCTTCTCACACCCCTATTCCCAATTTCAATCTTCAATTTCCCAACACCAATCTTCAGGTAAACTTCCCCTCCCTCAATTTTTTTATTAATTTATTATTATTTATTTTTCTTTATTTTATTTTATTATTATTAATTTTTCCAGTAGATTGATTCTTATTTAGTACTTACTACTTAGATAGTAAATAAAATCTAGTTTAAGTTTTCTTTTAAATTAATTTCTCACTGTTTTATCTAGAATTAGTTGATACATAACCTAGTCTTGTTTAGAAATAGTAAATATGCAATATATTAGGTTCTCAATAGTTTTCAGTCTTAGTCAACGCTATTTTCACTTTTGTTTTGTTGTTTTTAGCCTAGGTTAGTTGTTTCTTAGTCTTTGAAAGTCAGTCTGGACTAATTGTGTACCACAAGATCACTTTTCAACTGAGCACCCACATTTAGTTATAGTTCCACTACAACAAAAAATAGAATTAGCTAGGGAAAAATCCGTAGCTAATCCGATTAGCTACGGATTTTTCCCTAGCTAATATTTAGACACTAATTGCTAGGAATTTTTTTCGTAGCTAATCCCTAGCTAATCTGTAGCCAATCCCTAGCTAATCCCTAGCTAAATTCCCTAGCTCCGTAGCTATTCCCTAGCTAAATTCCCTAGCTAATCTGTAGCTATTCCCTAGCTAATCCGTAGCTATTCCCTAGCTAAATTCCTTAGCTAATCCGTAGCAATTCCCTAGCTAATTCGCCCCATCCGAAAATTGTCACCGGAGACCTCCTCCACCAGCCTCCGATGGCCCTTCCGGTGAGCTCCTCTAGCGGTGGCCCCCTCCGACGACAGCCGGCCTCCTCCTCCGACGGCCACCGATGACCTCCTCCAGCGACCACTTCATATGTTTGAAAAATGGCCCTAGGAGGACTCCAAGACGGAACATCATGGATTGTAACATTTAGACCAACCACTAGGCCATTTATCACTTTTTGATTTATTAATGTAAAACATTTTTTATATATAGATATAATAAATTAGCTAGGGATTTTTTCCCTAGCTAATCCATAGCTAATTAGCTAGGGATTAGCTAGGAATATTTTTCCCTAGCAATAGGGATTTTTTCCCTAGCTAATTAGCTAGGGATTTTTTTCCTAGCTAATTAGCTAGGGAATTTCGTAGCAAATCCCTAGCTAATTAGCTAGGGATTTTTTTCCCTAGCTAATTAGCTAGGGATTAGCTAGGGAAATCCGTAGCAAATCCGTAGCTAATTTTTCCTGCCTTTTCGTGCTAAACTTTTGTACCAAATTAGCTAGGGATTTTATCCCTAGCTAATCCGTAGCTAATTAGCTATGGATTTTTTTCCCTAGCTAAATCAACATTTTCATATTCAACATTTTCTTGTAGTGATCATCTAGTTGTCTTTTCATATTCAATAGTTTATTTCCTTCTTTAGTTCACTTAGTTTTACCTCTTTTCTTTAATTAGTTTTAATTGGTTTTAGTGTGGGCGTCTAGGTTGGTTAGTGTAGTCTTGCTGGCTTCTATGTTGATTGATTCTTTTTAAATTGCTTGTGTTTTTCTTTGTATATGTTGATTAGAAAGCATGTCCGACGAAGAAATGACCTTTGAAGAAATCCAAGATGAGGTTGAAAATAGATCCCTCCATCAAGAGTTCCATTTTCCAGAAACGGAAGGCAATGATTTCTTTGATCACTTAGTAGCCGCCAACCTGACATCTCTCAATAGGGTGCAAGTAGCAGATAATGAGCAGTTTGTGCAGCACTTTTACGTCAATGCCAAGCTGAAGCATAACGTGAATAACCCGACCTACCGTAGTACGAAGGTTACCTTCACATTGGCCGGCATCCGACAATTTTTTGGACTGCCTGTTGTACAGCATTGTGTATACAAGAGTCAGCAAAAAGCTTTTAACAGTGGGTATGCCGTATTCCCGCACCAGGCAATTAGAGAGATGCTTATTCAGGATAGTTCAGATTGGGATGCCAAGTATAGAGGACCTCAAATCTATCTGCAATGCTCTTCTATGTGCCCAGCTGCTAGAGCATGGCTGCTCTTTATATGTCGCAACATTCTTCCTTCCAGTCATGGTACTGATATACCCTCTCACCAAGCCCACCTCATTTACCTATTTATGAAGAATGAGAGAGTTGATGTGGCCGGGTCGATTTTAGACTCGCTCAAGAAGACTTCAGTAAAGGGAGTAAATGGGCAAATTTTGTTATTTCCACATCTCACATCTCAAATGTACAAGAGAGCAGGTATTTCGCAGCTCAATTCTGACTTAGAGTTCGATCCTGCCAACACCAGGGATTACAGCAGGTTGGGATTTGGTAAAACTCCAATGAATAGACTTCCCGCACCAGCCAGAAATGTCAGGAGGCACCGAGATGAAGCCTCTACTAGTCAGACCCCTCTGCAACCTTCAAAGCCAATGTTGCAGACCTCCAACCAGAAGTTAGACTTCTTGATCTCTGAGCATCGTGCCCTTAGGGGTGAAGTCCACACCCTTCGGGATGACATCCATAGTATGCAAGCTAGCTTCTTAACTTTTCAGGTCAAAGTTCGAGACAATTTTAGAGCACTGCGGGAGGGCCATGATTGAGCCCAAATCTGAGCCAACTACTTGCTAATCTTATCTATTTTCTTTCTTTTGTGTTTAGTTTGACTATCCTGTTACTTTTCTTTCTTACTCATGGATTCAATTTTTGCTGGTTATTTCTTTTGCTATTGAGCTACTGATGGCTCATTTAACTATTGGAACCTTATAATTTCATGCATTTTGATCTATTTAGCTGCTTAGCTTACTTTGCTCGCCTTTCTTCTCCTCTTTTTGCAATTGATTGATTTTCTGCTTGTGGATCCCTGTGCTTGCATATCTTTGTCCTACCTTTCTGCATTGAGGACAATGCTTGCTGCAAGTGTGGGGGAGAAGTTTGTGAAGTGAATGATTGCTATTTGAATTGTTGAATGGGCAGGTTACCTTGTGATTATTGCAAGTGTTGACATCAGATTTATATTATTATTTAGTGATTGCGTTTTTGACTCCTTGTGGATTTAGCTTTTCAGCTTCTATACTTGTGGATGTAAATATAAATCTAAATGCAAAGGTTTTGAGTCCTTTGTTTGTGGATATTATCAGCTGAGTAGATACAATCTCGCTTTTGTTTTAAACTTTTGGGATTAATGATGCTAATCAGGAATTCCATAAGCACTTTCTGATATCTACTCAAATGTTTTCAAAAAAAATTCTTTGGGAACCACACTTAACTTTTGCACCTGTTTAAGCTTTTTAGAAAATGTTTTCAAGTTGTGTGTCAGGAACCAGCAGAATGCACAATCATTTCAAGAATAAGAAACAATTTTTCAAGAGATTGGTGCTCTCTAATTCACAACTTAAGTAAGTCACTTATGTGAGTAACTAATTAGGCATGCGTTGATCGATGTGAGAGTAACCTAGCCTTGTTGGAAGATATTGAGCCAAACACTATTGTTTTTCTTGCATATACTTTAGTGTTGTCTGCTTACTTGTTCACTTTCTAGAACTTGGTTGAAGCTTGACACGCGTTACTTAAATAAAAATGATTGAGATGTTTGTTTCACTCACCCATATCCCATACACAAACCACTTCTTTTGCTATCTATAGTCACCCCTTTGAGCTTTAATTTTTGCTTTTCTAGGCATTTTGCACTATGACTTTTAATTAAATGTTTGACTTTAGGTTTCTTAGTTTCTGACCACTCATCTTCCTGGGTTGAAATTGTCTAATTGATCTAATCAAGCAAAAATCTTGAAAAGAAGGAAAAAAATAATGATAATAAATTTTATATATATATAAAAAATAAAAAGAGGAGAATAGAAAAAGAAAGAAAAGCAAATAAAAAAATGATGATGAATAAAGGAGTTGCAACCGAAAGCAATAAGGATCTTAGGCAAATTTCTTGGAGGTTGGAAGATGATTGTTCGGTTAGACTCTTTCGGAACGCGAGTAATCATTTAATTGGGAGTCAATTCAAAATGTTTAGTTTTGCATCATTTCCTTCTTTAGAAACACTTTTCACATGCCCATGCATCCATCGTTACAAGCCATTAAGACCTCATGATTTGTTGAGCTAACACATTCTCAGTGGAGATCTATATCTCTTTCAAGCCTATGGTAAAGTGCTAAGTAAGTAAGATTAGAGGGAAAATGTCCAACATTAGTGAGTAGAGCGAAACACTTGAGTCATCGGTCATTTGCATGTTCTAGTTTATTGCTATGCATGATTGTTTTGCTTTTGTTGCATGAACCAAGAACATGGTTTCTTGTTTAGTTGTTTTGCATCTTGATTTGGTTGGTCATTATGTTGCTTCCTGCATATCCCTTTATTGCATTTTTGACTAATTGCTTTTCTCAGGAGTGCAAAGGTCTAAGTGTGGGGGAGTTGATAATAGCGATATTTACCCTTGTATCTTTTGGCATTTGACAAGCTTTTGTTGAGTTTAAAGAGTCATTATGTATGTTTTAATGTTATTCAAGGGCACTTGAGGACTTAAATCACAATCTTACTAATTCCATATTTTTATTGAATAAATCGCGATAATTCTCTAGTTTTATTAACTTGAGAGCCTCACAATTGTTTCTGGTTGATTTGTAGGTCCACTAGCTTGAGGAATAGCAAGGATTCAAGTAAGGTCGAGAAAGAAGCTGGAAAGTGAAGCAGGTGCAAGAATTGGAGCTTAGAGGCAATTTTGGGCCCATAACATTGTTCTATCCGCTGCCAGCGGATACACTAGATCTGCATAATTTCCTCGCGATTTTATGAGCTGAAACGGATTGTGAGCCCACTTTCAAAGCATTTTACCACAAGGGGAGCATCTTAGATCGAAAGGGAAGGAATATTCTCGAATCCGTCCATGCGCCATTTCTAAATAATATAAGGTGGTTTTGAAGGCGGCCGGCGACGGAGGCCCGGCTACTGGCGGCGGAGGTCCGACTACCTGCGATGGAGGTCCGACTACTTGCGATGGAGGTCCTCGCTGGCCGTTGGAGTTTCGACAACCACTTTCAGTGGCCACTAAAAGTCGCCACAAAAAGTAGTTTTGGTGGCGACTTAAAGTCACCACAGAAGGTGTTCAGTGGTGACACTAAAGGTCCTTTCAGTGGCGACAAAAAGCCCCCCCCCCCAAAAAAAACTCCAACTTTTATTGCTATTTTAGTGGCGAAAATTAACCTTTTTTTGTGGGACTTTTGTCGTCACTGAAATTACCTTCAGTGGCGACCCCTTTTTGTCGTCACAAAGGTCTTCAGTTCCGGGACTTTCAGTGACAACTTTTATGTCGCCACTGAAAACCTTTAGTGGTGACTTTTGGACTTCCAGTGGCGACTTTTGTCACCAATGAAACCCTGATTTGTTGTAGTGTATTGGTACCTTACCAATCACTTTTCTAGTATGCTAGGTTTGAAGAGAGCAGACACGTTTGAGCTTACTGGTACTTTTATACTAGGCTTAAATTTCCTTTTGTTCGTGCAGAGCTCTTTAAGGACCTTGGCATACTTAGGTACCTTCCTAATTATTTCTATCAAAGGCATATTTACTTCTACCTTTTCTAAGAGCTCAAGGATTTCCTCGTCCTTGTTTAAAGTTATTGTTAGTCTTTTTATCATGCTTTAAAAAGGAAGGAGAAAGGGAAGTTTTTCAATATTTATCACTCTATCTTTTGGGTTGGGGTGATAATACCGATATTTACCCATGTATCTTTTGGCATTTGACAAGCTTTTGTTGAGTTTAAAGAGTCATTATGCATGTTTTAATGTTATTCAAGGGCACTTAAGGACTTAAATCACAATCTTGCTAATTCCATGTTTTATTGAATAAATCGCGATAATTCTCTAGTTTTATTAACTGGAGAGCCACACAATTGTTTCTAGTTTATTTGTAGGTCAACTAGCTTGAGGAATAGCATGGATTCAAGTGGTAAAGGTCGAGAAAGAAGCTGGAAAGTGAAGCCAGTGCAAGAATTAGAGCTTAGAGGCAATTTTTGGCCCATAACAATGTTCTACCCGCTGGCAGCGGGTAGACTTCAGTTTAGAGGGGAAAATGCTCGTTTTAAGTCATCTACCCGCTGCTAGCAAGTACACCAGATCTGCATAGTCTCCTCGCGATTTTATGAGCTGAAACGGATTGTGGGCCCACTTTCTTAGCATTTTACCACAAGGGGAGCATCTTAGCTCGAAAGGGAAGGAATATTCCGGTATTTGATTAGGCTTGTTAATTGTCCGGTTGGTTAATTGCATCCTCTAATTAATTTACCTAGGTTTAGTGATTATTAAACTACATTAGAAAATGGTTTTCCATTGATTAACTCCACACTTTTATAGCAAGGATAGCCCAAAGCATTCTCCAACAAAGCATATTCATCTCATTTCATTTACCTCACTTTTACTTTGTATTTAAAATATTGAAAAACTTAAAAAGAGCTAGTTTTAGTTGCATTTAATTCCTTTTAGTTTCATTGCACACCAAGTGTTTGTTAAATTGCCTCAAAGACATCCCTTTTTGTGTTAATTGTGCAAATTTTTCCATAGAGTCCATAGGCTCCGCGAGAGAGAATCGACCTAGGTTGTGCCACTAGCTACACTTTCTAGTATTAATTTGATTGGTGCCGGCCTCGTGACAAGGCCGCGTCATCAGGGGGTTTCAGTTTTACCTGTTTCATCGCCTTTTTGCTCTTCTTGGAGGCGGAGGTTTTTCATTTTCTTTAATAGTTCTTTTTCCTTTTCGCTCTCACTCTCTACTCCTTGGAAGGATGTTGTTTTGAAATTATCGTCCTCCTGCTCATCTTGTTAAGTGATAGGCATTGTTGGTCCCTCATAGCCTTTGTCATTCCGCAAGGTGATGGCGTTAACGGCTTTACGGTTTATTACAGTGTTGGAGAGGATAGTTCCTCCAATTTGTGCCTGATGTTCACTCATGTTGTTGGACAATCCTTTCACGAATTCAGCTAGGTTGTCGCACTTAGTGTTCGATGCATTCACCTTGGACGTTAGTTCGCTAAGTTTGGCGTCCTCTTGGGTGGCGAATGCTTGCATTTGGGAATTGGTTATGTTACGCTCATGTACAATTTGTTCTCGAAATTCTAAGAATCCCTTCTCTACTATCTGTCTGAGCTCTCTAACTTCAGAACCAAGGTTCCCTTGTTCAGCAGTTACAAGGGTGGTGGGGTTGGATTTTACTAGTTGATTAGGGGGGTCCCTTTGGAAGTTTCCTACCCTATTCCCTTGATTTGATTGCCCAAGGTCTCTCCACCTAAAATTTGGATGGTCTTGCCATTGGGGATTGTATGTGTTTGAGAATGGGTTTGGCACAAGATACATCCCAGGTCTTTGCTGAAATTTGGCATTGACCTCTTCCACTTTGTGTGGGCAATTGTTAGATGTGTGCATCATGGATTCGTACACGCTACAGCTTGCAACTACAAGAGCCAAATGCTCTGTTTGCTTATGTGGGCCTTGTAAGGCCTTGACCGCTTGGGTCAATTCAACTATATCCCTAGTGATTTGGGCTAGTGTAGGATTTTGTTCATGACCTAGTTCTTCTACTAGATGTACGTCTCTAGGGGATCTCTTTTTGGTCATTGCACATTTTTTATTAGATCCCAAGCCTTGGCAAGGGTGAGGTCTTCTAGTGCACAGTTAGTTGCGGCCACTAACATGTCAGAGTCATCAAGATTCAGACCATCTATAAAGCTATTTACTAATTGGGCCAGAGGGAGACGATGATTTGGGCATTTGGTCATCAGGTCCTGAAGGTGGACCTAATAATCATAGAAGTTTTCGTCTTTTTCTTGCCTAATAGAAGTGATTACTTTTCTAGTGGCTGAAACTTTATTAGATTAGAAGTACTTTTCGAGGAAAGCACTCCAGAGAGCATACCAAGAGAGTAGGGCTTCAGGGGATTGGGTTGACAAGTGCAAAAACCATTCCATAGCCTTCTCGTCTAATGTCATGCGGAACACCTTGTACATGACATCTTCTACCTTAGTGTCTATAGGCTTAAGTGTAGTGTAGTGCAGTGCATGTGTAGAATCTTTAAGTGCATATAGGGATTATCTCTTGCCAATCCATGAAATTTTGGCAGGAAGTTCAGCAATGATCCCTTCAATTCAAAATCGTTCTAAAAAACTAGAACTATTTTTTGAGATATGTCATAGGAGGAATCAACTTTATTTAGGTCTTTAAGGGTGACCCTTTCGTCAAAGATTCCATCTCCATGATCACCCATGGTTGTGGCGGGAATTTCTTCCCTTCTTTTCTCTCTCCTAAGTTTAGTTAAAGTGTGCTCGATCTCTGGGTCCAAGGGAAATAAGTCTCCTTTAGAAACTAGGGTCATAAACTAGAGAATGACCTATTTATACTACCACACTCGCCACTCGCTGTGGCGAGTGTGGTGGCGAGCAAAGGGGAGCTCGCTTTGGCAAGCTTGGCAGCGAGTAAAAATACTCGTTGCAGCATGCTCGTGGCGAGAAAAGGCAGAAAACAAAAAAATTTCAAAAAATAAGGAGAAAACGGAAAAACAGAAAGAAAAGCGAGAAGAAGATAAAAGATCGAAAAAGAAATTAAAATAAAAACAAATACATGTTCGTCGAAGACGTAACCAACCTTTAAATCAATCGATGATTCCCCAACAACGGCGCCAATTTGATCTGTCATCAACAACTCCAAATTTCTTCGTAGTTGAGGTTCCAACCGGTAGTCACAGTTGTGATCAAATAAAAACCTCATAGTAGCACAAGGTCAACCCAAGGGTCGAATCTCTCGCGGAATCGTCGTATTAACCCTACAATTGGTTAGTATCTAAAACCAGCAGGTATTCCAAGATGAGTAAGGATACGATGGGTATGAAATATATAGAATGAAAAAGATCCCCAAGAAGAATAAAACTTAGCAATGACAGCCAATCAAAAGATATTTAGGTTTCATTAATTCATTCTTAAATTCATCATATTCATGAAAGTCATGCATTACGAAAGGCTGTCTAATGAGAATGTTATCCCCGATTAGGAACATCAATAACACGCATCAAGAGATTTTATAATATTATTAAACAAACAATCGTCCGACTAGGTCAATCAATTTAATCTAATATTATTGCAATAAGCGATGCATACTTTGAACCCAATAAATATATATATATATATATTCGAATTCCAAGAAATAGAAATTCCAAGTACTCTACCACATAATCAATTATTACCGACCCGATATGAAGAATCCAAAAGACTAAGTACACACCCATTCATGAAAGAATCCAATAAACTAATGACATGTAATACAAAGAAAAATGCAATCAATTAATCAGAAAGGATGAATACAAAAACATCATGTAATTAATAAACCTTAATGAAGAGCCATCTGCTCATGCCTACACTAGTTCTTCTCGGAAACCCAAGAAGAATTTAGCTGCTCATATTCTCTCTACAGTCTAGCTATACTAAATATGTGGGAATTACTTAATGCTTTTTCAACCTTGTGAGACGCCTATTTATATTGCTCTGGGACCTCCAGTTATTAGGAATGAGATGGAGATAAGTATCAATTAATATGGAATTTAAATCAATTTGAATGCATCTCCAACTCTTTGTATGAATTGGCCCCTTCTTAAATTTGTCCATCAAGTTGTTGTCCACGTCATTCTGCCACATATGCTACACACTCGTTGCAACGAGTGAACTGACTCGCCACAGCGAGTTGCTGGTTACTCGCTGTCGCGAGTGGTCTTTTGCTTGCTGTGGCAAGTGAAATTGCTTGCCCTGACAAATGCACCGTTCTTCTCTTGAGTTGATCTCTTCCTAGGCCTTGCTACAAATTCTTGCTTTGGTTCTAGTTCCTATACTTGGAGCATATCTTCCCATTGATCCCTGTTAAACCTACAATAATTAACAAACATCAAACTCACATATCCAATATTCGACATATTTTATGGATAATCGAGAATATAAATAAATAGTGTTTTTTATGGACATTTTATTACATTTTTTGTTCTACTCCTTATATCAAAATATTCAACCTTTTTGGTGTAAAATCATATATATTTATCTATAATTTATGCTATCTAACACCATAAAGTTAGGTTGATTTTGTGTGCGATCAACCAACACGACTTTCACAAAGCCCCAAGAGAACTTATCATAGGCTTTCTAAATATCCATCTTTAAAACACGCCACTTAGAATTTTCAGTCCTTGTAGTTCAGACCTTGTTCATTATCTCACTCATGAGAATTATATTAGATATTTCTGCCCTTTAAGAAAGCACTTTGATTAGGGGCTATAAGATCCACCAAGATATTCTTTAATCTATTACACAAGACTTTAGAAATGAGCTTGAAAATGCTATTCGCAAGATTAATCGGTCTAAAATCATTAAAAGATTGAGGATCAGGAGTCTTGGGAATTAAGGTAATATAAGATTTATTGATTTGCTTTTAAAAGGAAGCCCCTATTCATAAAATAATGCATGACTTTTCAATCCACCTAAAACGTTGAAACTTAACATTATAGACCCAGGTCTGAGGAATAAAAACATTCCGTCGCATATCAAGTAAACAAAAAGAATTCCTACCAAGCTTCAGCATCCAGCAAAATGCCACTTAAATATTAACAGGACATGCTTCAGATGGCATCCTTCAATTGCATTCACCTCGATAGAGTAAACAATGCTACTTGCATAATCATTTTTTATCGCTAATGCAATATATTAGACTCGGATAACCAACAATCGAAACATTCACACTAGGGAGTTGAATATATAGATACGCCACCGTGTTCATCTTTCATTCCAGCTCAGTGCTCAGATACAAGTCCAAACGAAAAAAGTCTGGCACTAGAAAGGATGCCATCTGAGACATCCTCATCCTCTTATACATCATGCCACATGTCATAGATAGATCCAATGACAGCATTAGCAACAAGAGCTTGCATTTTCTATATAACATCTGAAGAAAAAACCATGGCAAGTAGCATTTTCTAAAAGAAAATACCTGAAGAAAAAACTTAAGAATATTCCTTATAATTATAAGGTTCCTATTCTTATTTATACTCTCTCTACTATGACTATGACTGATCACGTAAAAAATTATTTTGTATATTCTCTACCATTATCAGTTATGCATAAACTTTTTGTCAAGTGTTATCTTTTTATTGGACTATATAACCAACATACAAGGAACCTTAAATTTAATCCCATATCTTCAAGCAAAACTGAGTATTCAATACATAAAGAAAAGTAAACTCCGCAACATTTATGTCTTATCCGGCGTGACATACTCCCATGGTCAGATACAGTCAAGCAAAGCGTAATTATGAAGAGTGAAGGCTACAAAGGGAATATGCGACGGTATGAAGAACACCCTAAATTTACATTTTTAGCGCATAGATTTAAATAACCCTTCTGATAGAGGAAATCCAATTACCAGTCCTTTTCCTGCATTAGAACATAGAGCACATAATCCAAAATTGAAAGGTTTTTCAAGCAGGGGTCTCTGCAAAATCTCACTTGGCACCCAAGGTTGGGAACTGCCCTGGATCCTCGATCAATGGAGCTGATACATTGTTGGTCACATTGCCACCATAACCTCCTCTTGAGCCACGGCCACGACCGCGACCACGCCCACCTGGGTTGTAGTACCTTTCCCCTTCAGCAGGCTTGAGAAACTCATTAATGCTGACAGACTATGAACACAAAGCACAATAGACTACGTAAGTTTAGTCAGAACAAAACAGAGCAAGAAAAATATTGAAAAAAATATCTAATCAGGTTAACGAGTTAAACACAATGCCATCCATAAAGCTCCAACAGTACAGATCAACACAAGAAATGATATGCAACCGACAAGCAAGGATGGCAATGGAACTGTGGAGCACATGAATTGTCAATCAAAATTTATGGGCAGTAGTGCAAATGACAAGTAATTTAAATAAAGGTTAATGAAGAATCCTTGTCCAGAAAATAGCAATTTAGGTAAATGCATAATCAAATTCAAACAAATTCCTGCATACAGCATTATCAATGAAATAATCAGAATAAGCCAAACTCACAATTCTAAGTTGCATGCTCAGAAAACTAGAGAAACAGAAGTATGCGAGATAATTACAAGAAAATAAAAAATTAAAAAGAAAAAAGTGTCATTAAGACATGCTCATGTCAAGATACTGAAGTGTCGGTGTTTAATACTAGTCGGATAACTGATATAATAATCTGTTCACCAATATTACAACAAAATCACTTCAAGGGTCTCCAGTCACAAGATGAAACAGAATCTTGGAGATCAACAAACAAGGTTTAACGTAGTATTAAGTCAAATAAAGGATTTTAGAACATGAAACATTAGAGCTTAAGTTACATTGTTAAAACATTGTAAAAAAATTATTTACCTAAAGATAATAAACTAGTAGCAAATAACAATCGTTCAAGCAAAATGCGGGCAGTGGGTAAATTCGGTAATCAGGTAAAACAGATTGAATCCCCTTATAGAGTATATCATATCACAGGTCAATCTGTCAACAGTTGATAAGATTTCTCAATGCTTTTCATAGAGTAGGGCTTAAGCATGACTCAAGGTCTTATATTTGGCAAAAAAAAAACGTCATATAAATTAAATATTATGATAAGTTAAATTAAAATATGATATGGCAATTTGAATGTAGCAGTCAAAGGCAAACAAATGCATCAAAGTAGCACCTTTTTAGATCTTTCTTCCTTCTCAAAAGCCTCTTTGCGCTTATCCTTCTCAGATCCCTATAAGAAAGAACAATGTGAAGTGTCAAAAGGTATCATCAGGCACCAACAATCTAATATGAAAACTACAAATCGGAATGGTAAAAGGATCCAAAAAGTACACACCAATTTTATGAAGACATCATTATTGTCTTTCTTGCTTGACAGCTGCTGCATGGTTTCAAAAACCTTAGTATCAACTTTTCTCTCCTCAGTCTTTAGTGCTTGCAAAGCCTTCCTTTTTTCTTCCAGAACTTTCTCATATTCCTCCAAAGTCATCTCCTACAAAACAGTAAAAACATTACTCATATGTTAAATAAAATATGTAATGCCACACAGATTAAGGAACTTTAAACATATACTATAATACTGATACTAGATATTATAAATGAGAAGTTATGAACTTACAATACTTTCATATGCAGCTTAATAATTACTCAAAACAAAGTTCCAGACGCAACCTTATATTGGCCAAAAACAATTTAATGTAAAAGGAAAATAACCTAAGTTTTTTTCTTTAAATAAGGAGCGAATGAGAAGAGTTACCAATGCTTTTAGTTATATGCTAAAACTGTATAGTGCAAACTTACACAACAAAAGAAGCTTCTTTCCCACGGGGTGGGTATAGTGCACAGTGCAAACTTACATTTAAAAAAAAAAAAGGATGAGTTTGGGTCGCATGGGTCAAACCAAACTGAACTATAAACATTTTGATCAAATAGCATCTAGAAACTTCCCTTCAACTGTCAATCAGTTTACATCTTTGATCACATTTCATATGCATAATTTTATATCCTTGTAATGATATTTGCCTATTAAACATGAAAGAGTGGAATGTCTTACGGAGGCAGAAGCTGATATAGGATAATAGAAAACACATTATACAGGATTAGATTCCCACCTTATCCTCAGGCTCTTTTTCTCCTTCTTCATTAGTAGGACTTTCCTTGTTGCCATCCACCACATCTTCGTCAGCAGGCTTCTCATCACCCAAATTCTTCTCAGTGTCATTCACAACTTCTTCAGTTACCCTATGAAAATTGTAATCCAAAGGAGAAAAGTAATTAGTACCAATGATCAGTTCAGAAACATTGAAACTAGGATAGTTTTAACTCCTGTCATGTGCCAAGAATTGTTACTAGACGCATGAAATTAGTGGCCTCTGAAAGGAATGCTTACTGAGCAAGTTCATCAGTCTGCGTCCCCCAGTTGCCACGCCCAGCACCATCACGCTTAATTTCGCTACTGCAATTAGAACAGGTCATATCAATATTGGTACTGACACAAGTTTAAGAAGTTGACACTTGGCAAAAATTCTAACCCGCGTCCAGTTCCACTGCGGCGTTCAAAAGCCCTCCGTGGGCGACCCTCTTCTCCAGCATCTCCATTGCTGAAGCCACCTCGACGTCCACCACCACGGAAGGAACCACGAGGTCCACCATATCCGCGTCTTTCTGAGGACTTTCCTGCTTCTCCTTCTGCAAAAGCACCTTGACCAGCAGGGCCTCCACTGGCAACAAATGAGTTTTCATCATTGGAAAATTCACGGTTAAATCCACTGCCACCACGGCCCCGTCCATATCCCCGTCCACCTCGGCCACCTCCACGACCTCCACGAGAAACTTCATTCCTTGCTTCCCTCACTATCAGTAAGAAATAATAAGAATGTTATAGTATGAATAGAATAATTACAATATGGAATCATCAATAGAAAGACTGCTCAAAATAAAGGAATCAGCAAAGCATGAAATTATATTAATAATATATTAAAAAGGACTAAAACATAATTGATCTCAAGCATTTAACTTAGGGTTCCAGTCACAAGTCCTGCTCCCTCAGAAACAAGTATAAGGGTCAGCATGAAGGTCACGCACGAGAGTTTCATATCAGAACAAAAACTTTACATCATCAATCAAACACAAATACACCATTAATGAATCAGCAATAAAGAAAACGTAGATTCTTAGTAAAAAAATCTATAAAACTACATGTTTATACAAAGCAAGAAATTGTTCCAGTAACGTAACCAAAAGGCAAAAACCCAATAAACCACGCTTACCTACAACATTATAACACCTAAAACAACCAGTTTTCTGATATCTACAAAGTCGAGCTCAACAAGAAACATTCTAACACATAAAAGCTAATCAGAAGCTCACCAGCCTGGGTCGGTGGGAGTGGCTTGGAAGGCAACTGAGCAGGCTTATTCTGCTGAGCCAGAGCACGAGTTCCCGGCTTACCCTGGTCCTGACCAGGCGCCTTCTTCGGGGCCGACACAACCTTCAGCTGCTCAGCCGCGATTAACTGCGACGGGCCCTCAGCATCGTCACCCAACAAATCAAAAGGGTTCAAGGTCGCCATTACAGAATACGACAATACAGAAAACCCAGTTGTCAGCACAAAGTTACACCCAAGAGGAAGCGACCACTAAACCCTATAAAAGCAAAAACTCCATAGAATGGAACATATAGATTCGCGAATGAAAAAGAGAGCGAAAAAGAAAAGAAACGAGTGAGAGAAGATGAAAAAACCCTAGCCGCAAGAAGAATGGAGGCTGCTTAAGAGTGAAAAGTGACAGCAACCTAATCTCAAAGGTGGAATTTATTTGGGAGTAGGATGAGAATGGTGGGCCGTGCCCGCGTCTGCCCTCGTCTAGAGTGAAAATTAATTTTCATTATATTATTTAGCGAAATAGCGCTCAATTTAATATCACAACCTCGTTTTGGTCCCTTATATTTGGTATTCTTTTCAATTTGATCCCTGATTTTAGAATTGTCAAAATAGGCTCGATCCTATAAAATATGTAGAGCCAAGTTAAAAAATTTATGGCCTTAATTAAAAACAGGCCCGCTCAACCCTAAAAAAATAAGGTCATACTGGACTAACTTATTTTTATTTTATAAAATTTTTTTTGGGCCTTGTTTAAAATTTTTATTTTATTTTCAATATTTATACATTGAATTAATTTTTTGATTTTCACTTTAATTCAAATTATATTAATTATTTTGGGTTCTTATTTCTAATTATTTTAATTCATATTTTATCAATATATCATGTTATTTTAAATTTTAAATGAATAAGTATTATATTATAAAATATTTTGTAACGATTTAATAATTTAAAAATATTATTTTTGAAAAATAAAATAAAGTACAAGACAATTCCGCCCAACCCTAAGCCCTAATAGGACCACCTAACCCAAATTAAAAACGAGTTAGCCTAGCTCTAAAAAAATATTGCCAGTGTGGATTAGGTCCGGGTCGGGCCGGGCTAGCTCGTTGTGACACTTCTAAAATGGAGGGACAAAATTGGTACCAATTACAAATGTGAGAGACCAAATTGTGACTTAACAAACATCAATAGAGGTGTTAAATCGAATTAGCCTGCCCCGAACATAACATCCCACCCGATATACTAGCTTTTCATAGCTAATTTAATATTTGATATGTATTAGTGGCGCAAAATGCGAAAGAATTTAAAATTTTGATTATTTAAAGTCCATACTGACTAATCAATTCTTGATTCGTGTTTAGTTTCGGTTAATTAATTTAGCATCTCATCAGCCTAATTATCTAAAAATACAATCTTTAGAAATTTGCAACTAATATCTCATTAATCTATATTCAGTACAATTCTTATTTACAAGAGATGTACAAATAAATTTAAGCCTTACATACATAGGCTTTTCAACAAAACATAAACGGCTCCTCGCAGCATTAAACACGAACATTGTTAGGTCCAATTTTATGTAGGATTTCCTTCGGGTTTTCGGTGTTTTTCTCTTGTATTTAATCATTAAAAGTGGATCTTCTCTTACTTACCTTAGTTGTGGTTTAGTGAATTAAAATCGGTACTTATTCAATCCATTTTATGCAATCTTTAAGTGGCCGCAGATAAGCCGTGGGCATGGCTTAATGCAGAAGAATATCAGATTTAATATTTTGGACAACTCGGCATTTTTTGGGTTTGCTGCACGTGTTTCTCCTTTATTGAGGCATATGTTGTGTCGTTTTGGCAAGAAAAATAAGGGTTTTAGGGAGGCTTTGGCTAGGGCTATAACACCCCTTATCCTATGATCCATTTAAGTAGATTATTAATATATATAATTTATAATAACATAAGATAAGTGTGTTACTAATTCATCTACTCGAATAAACTTTTAAACTTTTACCAAATTGTTACAAAATGGTTCATTCGGTTTGGGTTGCCACTCTTGGGTTCTATCTTGATTATTACAACAAAATTAAAAAACTAAAATCAAGAAAAAGTATAAAACATTCACATACATGCTAGACCTTTCTTTGACCAATATATATAGTATATGATAATAGCATATACGTTAACCAGTCATAGAAAACCGGAAGAAACAATCCTGCCACTCAGGTTTCTCCCAAAAGAATCATATAAATGAATATATGATTAATCCAATCATAAGGTCGATTGGAATCTATCTGTCAAAAGTCCCTAGTATTCATGTCAAAACAAACAAAATTAATGGAGTTCGCCTCCAACTACTTCAATCTCCAATCCCAATCAGCCACATATTCCTCTAATACATGCCAACAACTATATGAGAATAAATCTCAGTAGGTATAGCAATCTAAGCTTAAAATTACTGGCTTGTACCACCGTACTTATATGGAAAATCATTGCATTCTTATTGTAACTACGGAATATTCCCCCGGTGGAACACGTGGCACTAGCCTTCTAGAAGGACAACAGGAACACGTACCAGTGACACGTGGTCCCACCCATTCGCCTTGTACGTGGCCAGTACCCACATCTTCCTTCTTAAGATCTCGCACCAGAGACATGAGAAGCCCTCAACCGTCGTGGGTCAACCCCCAACGAGCAGGAACGTGGGTCGACCACGTTCCTCCTTCGCACTTAGTATAAAAGGTCCTTACCCAGGGGACTCAGGGATAGACTTCGAACACATAAAAGTAAGACTCAACACTCCAAATACGATACATCATCTTCTTAATCTTTGAGCTTGGTCCGCCACCTCACACGCTCAACCATTAACACGCATATCTCCGTCCCGGGGATCTCCATCAATAAAGCTCCCAGCAGCTTAGAGAGACCCTTGCTCTCTCTTGGTCTAAGGAAACCTCCAACGAGTGTCTTGCCCACCCAGAGTACCTTACACATGTCCTAGTCGCACACGGCCCCTACAGGTAACTATCCTGCCTAACGGCTCTTAGGAACGTTACACAGCGAACTATGTGGACTTTGATCCCTTCATAAGGGTACGTAGGCACCTAGGTCATCACCTAAGGACAAGTCCCCCAAGGTTATGACCCCTTGCGAATTGTCTGAACCAAAAATGACAGTTACATTGGCGCCCACCACGGTCTTTCTCATACCACAAAGTCTTGAGCACTCTGCCGCTAAACGGCATTTCTTTTTCGGGGAGTAGGAGTATCTACTTAACACTCAGAAACCCATATTTTAAATTCTCTACAGGAAAAATCTAAAAATGATCGACTCAAATGCTCCTACGGCCACGACCGATGCAACTGCTCCAAGACGTATCACAAGGAATAGGCAGGGAGCGACTGACGTCGCCACAGCGGAAACAAGATTCTCAAACGCGACCCAACCGCAGAATTCCTCGACAACACAAGTAACTACCACGGAGAATGTTGTCCAAACGCCAGCAACGAGGGAGGAAGCATGCCACCAGCATCCTTACGGCATGCCACACAAGCCATGCCCCCCAGTTAGCAATCAAGAGCTAGCGGAACCAGTAAGGACCTCGCGTGAAATGGAGTTAGCTCGACTCAAGGCAGAGACAGCAGCCATACATCAACAGCAATGGGAGGAGGATAGAAACCGCCCTCAAGCAAATACGGACATCCAAATACCGGTAGCACCACACAACGCACCCACGGGTCCATCCAACGGCCCTACCGGTCTACCCGCAATACAATTCGGAACCCTGCCAATGGAATTCGCCCAGCTATAACTAACAGCACCAGCTCCCCCGCCATCAATTCCACCTGGGCCAACGATGGTCGCCAACAGTAAAGAATACCATAAGAACGAAGATTCCTTAATCGGCTTCTAACATGAAGAAGGAGAAATGTTGCAAGCTTTCTTAGCTCGATTCACTAAGCTCTTGCTCCAAGTCAGGGCAAGCAAGGCCTCCGAAGCTCGCAATTCACAGAGAGCTCAATAGATGCCCTGTTTCTACCCTACAGGAGCTAATGAATAGAGCAGAATGGTTCATCTAGGAGGAGAACGCCTAGATTGCCAAGGATAAGATGAGGAAATTCCTAATAAGCAGGACCGACCCGGAGCGATCCGAGAAAAAGAAGGAGAAGACGGCGACCAACAACCAAAGTCCTAAAGAGAAAAACAACAAAAAGCGTTGGCCCCACGACCTCGAACGCCTCCCAGGGGACGGTTTACCAACTACACTCCCCTCAAAAAATCACACGTCAGGGTCCTTGAGGAAATTTATCATTCAGACATGCTCAATTTCCCCCGACAGGTGAAGAGGCGGAATACTAGGAAACCAGTGGATAAATCCAAGTATTGCCAATTCCACAAGGACTACGGGCACGAGACTAACGACTGTATTCACTTAAAATATCAGATCGAGGATCTGATTCGCAAAGGACAGTTGTACAGGTACATTAAGGAGGAAGGCAGAGCCAATACGAAACGCCCAAGGGACATCGGTGACCAAGCACCTACCCACGGGGTTATCAGCGTCATCGCAGGCGGATTGCAGAAAGGAACCACCTCACAACCGCAAAACAAGAAAAGGGTAGAATGCTCTATAGTCGCCCTCGACTATGTCCCGAAACATAGGAAAAAAGGTGAAGAATCTAAAGGAGACCCCATCACATTCGACCTTACGAACCTCGAAGGGCCAGTTCATGACGACCCAATGGTGGTGACCGCATTCATTGCCAACTACGAAGTTAAGCGAGTCCTAATAGACCAAGGATCCTCAGTGGATGTCCTCTATTTTGATACTTTCAAGAAGCTCGGGTTAAACGAGGCTAACATGAAGCCCTTCCCCGGCACGCTCATAAGGTTCTCTGGAGCCCAAGTTCCTGCAGAAGGAATTATACCAGTCCGCATAACTATAGGCACCTTGCCATAGGTAGCGAGCCTTGACGTGGATTTCATCATCGTCTCAACACCTTCGGTGTACAACGCCATCCTCGGGCGACCGTCCCTGAACAAGCTCAAAGCTATAGTGTCCACGACACAGCTCACTATGAAATTCCCGACACCACATGGGGTCGGAGAAATCATGGCAGACCAAAAACTAGTGCGAGCCTGCTATGTCGCAAGCCTAACAAAGACCATCAAGGTCGTTCGCCCTGGTCCCAAAGAATCACGCGAGGAACCCTTCAAGGGCAAAGAATCACGCGAGGAACCCTAACTTCATATATGGGAATAGCGGTAATCTAAATACTCATGGGTTTAGTAGTGGGCAAAGTCAAGGGAGCTATCTTTCTAGAGGAGGAAATTCTTATGGTGGTCAATACTCAAATTTTCAAGGGGCTTCATCTAGCCAAACACCAAAATAGAACACCACCAATGCTATGGTTCCTGTTAATCAAAATACATCTTCTGGAATGTATTGATTGTGGTTCCATTAAGGATTTTAGCAAAATTGCATATTCATTGTCTCAATTACTTGAAAAAGATGCAGAGTTTGATTTTAATGAAGCATGTATTGATTGTGGTTCCATGATTGTGGAATTTAACTTGGTTGTAGTTGGATAATAAGAATTTATATAGATTTGTGATTTGTGTTTTGATGCTCCCATTCTGGGTTTTGATTACATTGGATTTGGTTGAATCTTATTGTAATTTTTTATTTATTGTGGAAGTCACTCTAATGACAATGGTATTTGTTGAGTTGAATTCTAGTCTATGTTAAATTCCCCATTTGCTTCATTGATGGTATTTGATTAGGCTTGATAATTGTCCAGTTGGTTAATTGCATCCTCTAATTAATTTACCTAGGTTTAGTGATTATTAAACTACATTAGAAAATGGTTTTCCATTGATTAACTCCAAACTTTTTGATAGCAAGGATAGCCCAAAGCATTCTCCAACAAAGCATATACATCTCAATACATTCACCTCACTTTTACTTTGCTTTTAAAATATTGAAAATCTCAAAAAGAGTTAGTTCTAGTTTCATTTAGTTGCATTTAATTTTATTTAGTTTCTTTGCACACAAAGTGTTTGTTATATTGCCTCAAAACATCCCTTTTTGTGTTAATTTGTGCATAGTTGTCCATTGAATACATAGGCTCTGCGAGAGAGAATCGACCTACGTTGTGCCACTTGCTGCACATTCTAGCATTATTTTGATTGGTGCCGACCTCGCGACAAGGTCGCGTCATTTTGAAGTTGTGTTTTGTGTTTTAAGTTGTGTATTTTCACGTCATTCTAGAATCGGGTTGTTTTCGTGTGATTTCTTTGGGAATCACATAGTTAGATTGTGTTTTAAGTTGTGTATTTTCATTTTAGTATTTGTTTCTAGGCTTATTGTGATCTTTAGTAAGTGTTTTTGCTGGTTTTTAGTTGAATTTTTCATAGCAATCCTATTTTCTTTTAGCAAGGAATTACTTAGTTTAATTGCATTTAATTATGTTTTTGTTTGTGTTTATTATTTCTAGATAGTTTATAGTTGTTTTAGCATTTAATTTTGGGCTTGAATAGTCACTTTGAAGCATTTTCAATTTAATTTTTGCTGGTTTTTCGAATCTGCCCTGTTTTTTTGCTGCAACAGTGCAGAGAAGCATCTGCTATTGACTTACCCGCTGCCAACGAGTAAATCATCCGTTGGCAACGGGTGAAGCAATGAACTGCACAATTTTTTCATTCTGTGTTGGTTTGTTGCTCGTTTTCTAGTCTATTTTGTTTGTTTTACTGTTTTTCTGTGTGTTTTCTTTCTTTTGTTTGTTTTTTAGTGCATGTTAAGAAGTTCTAAAGGAGACCTAATTCCATTGGATTTAGAAATTGAAAGAACTCTTTGGAAAATAAGAAAACTCAACAGCTAGCTATGGTATGTGCTAGTTGTACATTATGCAATTCCCCTATGCACATATCAGTAGATTGCCCTGGTCAATATGAAGATGTGAATGCAATGTGTCAAGCACGGCCTGGGCAGTACCAACAAAGGGACCCTTACTCCAATACATACAATCCAGGTTGGAGAGACCTAACTTCAAATATGGGAATAGCGGTAATCAGAATACTCAAGGGTTTAGCAGTGGGCAAAGTCATGGGAACTATCTTTCTAGAGGAGGAAATTCTTATGGTGGTCAATACTCAAATTTTCAAGGGGCTTCATCTAGCCAAACACCAAAACAGAACACCACCAATGCTATGGTTCCTATTAATCAAAATACATCTTCTGGAAATGACGAGACCAAGCAGTTGTTAGTCAAGGGTCTTTCAGATATTGCTTCAAAGTTTGACCAAGAGCGGAGTATCACTGATGATAAAATCAAGGTCGTCACCTCGCATGTTGACCAATGCTTCTCCAATATCATGACTAAGTTTGAAAAAATGGAGGTAAAGCATGATAACCTGAACTCATTTGTTACTCAGTTGTCTAACAAGAAGAGTGATGAACAAGCTAGATCAAGTGGGGCTATGCCTTCCAACATAGTGATCAATCCTAAGTCACTGAATGCCATAAGCCTTAGAAGCGGCAGAAATGTCAAATTTGATGATAAGGAAGATGATGAGGAAATTGTCTGTGAAAGTCCTCCATTTTCACCACTCAAGCTTTCACAATCCCATGTACTATTGGTAAGGTTACTATAGGGGGTGCATTACTTGATCTAGGGGCTGCTATTAATGTCATGCCTAAATATGTTTATCAGGCCGTAGGTGTTAAAAGACTCCAACCCATTACAGTAATCTTACAATTACCAGATAGGTCTTATGATCGAATTATGAATCCCCGCTATTCATAATGCCTGTAACCAGATATGAGTGCTCCACTTGGCGCTATGTGAAGTGAGCGAAGTGTGGTAGCAAACTCAAGTTAGATTCTAAGTGAGTCTGGACTAAGGTCTGTGTGGTGTAAGTGATTGAGGATCGAAATCGACATACGCTCGGGAACACCACAACGTGCGTTTCATACCGCATGTGTTTTAAATACCGCAAGGGATGCATGTGAATGAATCCCTGCTTCAATGTTGTGTGAGTCCCTGAAAGGATCCATTAATCCTTTCAAAGGGTACCCTTATGCACTTTGACTCTGTCATGAAGAGATGAGGTAGTGCATGCTACTTTGATACCTTTCCAAGAGGCTATGGAAAAATACGGCCCGATGGAAGACTGTCAGGAAAGCAGCTATCTTTGATTGAACTGATAAGAGGTCGAAAGGAAGATTGTGTTGACATATGCATGTGTGATAGTATCATGAGGTTGACCCATTATGTGATCCCTTTGAGGTTCTCATGGATGTGGATACTTTTCGCAACTGAGTGTGGCTGAAGTCCTAGTCTTATTGTAGACTTAGAGGGATTGGACTAGCCATGTATATGAACACGTTTAGGGAACCCACGACACTATTTTTCGGTGAGACATGTGGTCACATCATCAGACACTTGGGTTGTAGCATCACTTATAGCTGGGCCCTAACAGGCTTCTAGTATAAGGCTCCCACATATTGTGCCAAGTGGTCACAACTGACACGGAGTATGAAAGAAGACAACGAGAGAAAGAGAAATAGAGAAGCCCTTTGAGATAAGGATAGTTATGGGCCTCCCACCATGTGTGAGTGGGAGTATGTTGGATATATTGGGGTCTTCAGGACTAAATATCCGCCCATGGGGGAGTCCGATCGGGTCAAGTGAGGATCCATTGGAAAGCTCGCTGAGAGACGAACAAAACGACACCAAGATGACACTGATCGGAGGTCACACGAGCCCGCACTCGTGGCTCAAAGTGGGCTAGGTGATCATGATGGAAGCATGATATTTTGTTCATATTCCAAGTCTCACATTGCTTGCATCAATGATGGGAGCTCTCTCATCCTCCTATAAATAGAAGTGACTCCACACCTTTCTAGTTGCTCATTCCATGTGTTGGAAAGGGGGGGGTCCCGTTTGGGAAATCCCACTCAGTATAATTTTCTCTTTTTCTTGAGTCCTCTTTCGCGCATCAGTCGTGGACATGTGGCTCTACCTCTCGTAGGTAGAGTCCTCCGTTTGGTGCGGCCCTTTTCGGAGCTCATCGATTGGAGGTCAGCCCTGGTGGAGCAGAGGCACAGGCAATATTCGAGGTTTTAGCGATGGCGTCCAAGTTAGTAGCTTTCACATTGTTTTATTTTTTTCCTGGATTTAGTTTCGGTTTTTCTTTTCGGTCCCTAGGTCGGGTCGGATCATGTGGATCCGGGCCTTTCCCGACAAAACTATAACTATAAACTAGAGTTATTTTAATTTTTTTTATTTATTATTATTTATGTTATTAAGGTTGTGAGATTAATTTTATTGTACTTTTCAAACTTTTGTATATCAAGATTTTAAAAGTTTTCATGACACTTCATTTTTTTTATACTAAATCGGTCTTAGGTAGAACGTTGCAATTATTTAATCAAGTAATATTTATTGTCGAAAAATATTGGGTATTAATATAAAAAAATTTATGAAGATCAATAAATTAAAAACATACAATGCAACTGAAAAGACAAACAAGAAAATAAATTTTGGTGAAGATGAACCGCGTTTAAATATGTCAAGGTTCAATAATGAGTGGTTAAAAAGTTGTTTGCATTGGAATTTTAGCAAGAGTGACAACACTTCTAATAAAAAAATAGTATTTGTGTTTGGGCTAATACATTTTAATTTGTGAAAGAAGGATAGTGTAATTTATTAAAGTAAAGGGAGATGATCGCACCCAAAATCAACCTAATTTTAGGGTGTTAAATAGCACAAATTATAGAGAAATATATGTGATTTTACCCCAAAAAGGTTGATTATCTTGACAAAAGCAATAAGACTAAAAATGAGATGAAATGCCCATAAAAAGCCCTATTTATTGATATTTCTAATTATCCGTGAAATCTATATCGAATAGGTGAGTTTGATGTTTGCTGAGTGCTCAAGGCTTAACAGGGATCAATGGGAAGATATATTCCAAGTACAAGGACTGGAGCCAAAGCAAGAACTCGTAGCGAGACCCAGGAAGCAAGAACAAGAAAAGAGTGAAACAAAACACAGAACTCGCCATGGCGAGCCAAACTGCTCACCACAGCGAGCATAAGAGAAGAACTTGCCATGGCGAGCTAAATAGCTCACCACAGTAAGTCCCACTGGCCACTGCCAACTCAGCAAATGACATGGACAAGCAACCGGTGGAGAAAAATAAGTGAAAACCCAGTCATACAAGGAGTTGGTGATGGTTTTAAATTGGTTTGAATTCAAATATTAAATTTCATACCAATTAATACTTATCTCCATCTTATTCCTAATCAAATTGGAGGTCCGGGAAGCATTATAAATAGACGTCTCACAAGGTGGCAAATCCATCAATCCATCAAGCAATTCAACATTCGGAGATCCAGAGATTCCACATATAGATTAGAGTGTAGAGAGAATATGAGCGGTTAAGTTCTTCTTGGGTTTCCAAGAAGTACTAGCGTAAGCATGAGCTGATGGCTCTTCATTAGGGTTTGTTAATTTCATTCTGCTTGTATTTATCCTTTCCGAGTTTACGATTGTATTTGCTTTGTTTCGTATGTCATTATCTTCCTACATTCAACCATGAACGAACATGTATAAATATGCTAGATTCTTCATAACGAATTAGTAAATATTTGATTTATATGGAAAGGCACTTATGTCTTCTGGTTTCTGAAATTCAATACAATTCTATTCTTTGGGTTCTTGATTTCTTGTATCTCTTATTGGGATAATAGTAGATTAAATTGATCAATCGAGTTAGGTATTAGTTTGATTAATAATATCATAGAATCTTTTGATACAAGTTATTGATGTTCCTGGTCGGAGATAACATGAATATTTAGATAGACTTTCGTAATACATGACTTTCATGAATAGTATAAATTTTGAATGAATTAATCGTACCTTCATATCTTCTGATTGGGTATGATTGCTAAGTTCTATTCTTCTTGGGATCCTGTCTCATATTATACTTGACCCATCGACTCCCTGCTCATTCTGCAAATATCTATTTGTTTGAGATACTAACCAATTGCAAGTTAATACGAAGATTCCGGAGAAATTTGAGCGACAATCAAATTGGCGCCGTTACCGGAGAATCATCGGATTGATCCTAAAGTTGGTTGTGTATTTCAAACAAGTAAGTATTCACTTTTAATTTTCTTTTTCTTTCCTTAAATTTTTTTTCTTTCTCACGTTTTTTCCTTTCAATTTTTCAAAAAAAAAAAAAATTAGTTTATGATTTTTCTTTCTTTCTTTTTCTTCTCTTTTTCTTTAGAAAAAAATTTAATTTATTTTTCTCTTTTATCATCTTTTATTTTTCTTTAAAAATAAAAATAATTAGGTTGTCAAAAACTTTCTTTTCAATATTATAAAATTTTATGGATAGTTTTTTCCACCCTATCTATGGATATGGGGTTGATTACTACCCCTATTCTTATGGAGAAGTTCCGAAAATGCATCAGCAAAGGTCCGGACATCAAACAAGTAGTTTCAGCAAATTCCCTGAAGAATTATATTAGAGTGTAAGTAATTCCTATGGAAGCCCTAATTTCCTTGGGAGACCATCAAACCCTACAAACCCTTGAAGCCAAACCCCATCGCTCCCATTTGCAAACGACTTGGCAAAACTCAAGGATGTGTTCATCCATGGGTTCAAGGCCATGAAAATTGCATTTGCAGAAAAACAAGCAGAAACCAATAGGCAACTAGACAACCTTAGGGTACAATTGGAAGAACGGCCTCCTAATAGAGGAACAGATAACAAAAAATGATGAGAAGATAGAGGATTTAGCCGTCCAAATCTTGAAAATCTATAAAGACCAATTACAAGTATCCTTTTCCTTATCCCCTTACAACCATGATAACGAACCACCTAGTAATATAGAAATAGATGAGCGGCTTCCCACTCCACAAGATTTTCCCCTTTATCTTCCTTTATGCTTAATGATGCTAGGAAAAGTATTGTGTCTATAGGTGTTTAAACTTCGATAGGAAAGGATATAAAACAAAAGGGCACTGAACTTATAGTCGTTCTGCCTCTTCTCGAGCGTAAACAGGAAACCATCCAGTTTAAGCTTCAAGAAGAGGAGGAACTTGAGGGAGTTGGAAGAATAGAAAATCACTATCCACCCACGCTCACTAGTCCTTCGCTTGTAAAGAAAATAGAACAACCTGAGATCCAAAAAGAAACACCTCTTGCCCCTTCCTTAGAAATTAATATTCCTTGTTTTACCCATAAGACAAATAATGTTTGTGATATAGGTATAGAGAAAAAAAATCCCTAAAATTGAAACCATCTTAGATCAAGGTGAAGTAGATTTAGCAATAGGGATGACCGAAGGGCAAGATAAACATTGAGAGGGGAATACTGAATGTTCCCCGAAAAGCTAATTTCTCCTACTATTTCGAATATTCAAGGAGAACCTACGCATTGGTAAGTCGAAGGGGGAATACTAAAAGTTCCCTAATTAGCAGGTTCCCCATAATTTATAGAATATTCAAAAAGAATCCGCGACTTGGAAAGGTGAAAGAGAACACTGAAAGTTCCCTAGAGCGTAGATACCTACTATCGTTCCAACTTTTCAAGGAGAATCTGAAGTCGGATTGACCATCTAGTTGCTTCTTTCATCACCTTATCCTTAATTTTGGTAGTCCTCTAGGATAAGTGTGGAGGAGGAAACCTCCCAGTAGTAGTAATTTTTAAATTTTGTGAGTTTTCGATTGAGTCTTTTGTTCCTTTTTATTTTATTTTTTAACATAACCTGAATGACTATGTATAACTAAATGATGAATGCTGTATGAATAAAGGCTACTGATGGCCAATATTTTGTTTGTTATGAATGCTTTTATACGCAGGTGTCCAATGCCCTAAACAAAGGCTAACAGGTAAAGGAAGGGATGGACAAAAATGAACCCCCACACACATAACATGCTTGATTTTAAAGTGTGTGGGAAAAACCATAAAATTATCTAATAACTACTTAGTAGTTTTTGGTTTTCTTAAATGCATGAACAGGTAGCAATAGAAAAATATGAACATGGACACCATTCATTTTCAGTCATAGTCTTTCAAGGCTAGGTAAGTATTTCTTCCCCCAATTACCCGATCTGCTATGGGTAAAATATTAATTGTCAAATAAGGGGGGGGGGGGGGGGAATTAACTTACCAAATAAAATTTTTTTAAAAGTTCCGCAACTCGATAATTTTGTCTACTTTTCCTTTTATCTATTTTATTTTTTGATTTTGAATTTTTAAACCCTATGATTAAGCCATCATCATTTTACGCCACAATATCTCTCTCTAACTTAAAGATTATTTTTATGCTGAATTTGTCTTGATAAGTACCCTTCCGTCTTAAAACTTCTTGTTCTTGAAGCATTGAGGACAATGCTTGTTTTAAGTGGGGGTGGGGGGGAATCACTCTGTGGAAATTTTAGAAATTTTAAGACTTCAGGGTCCTGCTAATTACTTAGTTCCGGATAATTAGATAAATTTAACATTTCTCAAAAATAGGTTAATATCTTAAAAGATTTTTTTTTTTCAAAAATCAATAAACCTCACTTAGGCTTTCCAAACTGAACTTGGGAAATTTAGAACTAGAAAGTTCTTGATTTAGTAAAGCTTTTAGGGCGTTAACTCAATTAGGAATTTTCTTATACCATGTTAGATATTCTTGTTTGCTTGAGCAAATTAACACATGCATGAGAGAGTTGGATGGATTATTGAAAGACCAATCTGAGTGACCTAACCCTGTTGGAAGGATAAACCCCAAACACTAATCCACACACATATATTCATTGAGTGTTTTAACTGCTTAATTTGTTTTCTTCTAGAACTTGCAGTATGTCTTAATTGAGGCTGACTAGCACACACGGACCTGGGAAGATTGATGCATTCGTTTCTTGTACCCAGTGCCCAAACACAAGCGCGCGCGCGCACACACACACACATATGCAAATGTATAGCCCTATTACCCTATTTTGAGCCTTAAGTAGATTCTCCTAGCGTATTTTATTAATATTGATTGTTTGATTGTCCAGGTCAAAAGCTTCTTGTCCTCCCAGTCATATGAAAAACCTTGGGAATTCGATGAGCCAAATAGTTAATTCGAATAGTAAAATAATAATGATAATAATAAATCAAGAAGGTACAAAAGTACCAAAGTGCAAGGGCACAAAAGTAAACCCAAGGGTATATATAAGGTTGAAGGATGAGAAGAAAAACCTTAGTTTTCAAACAATCAAGACTTAGTATGTATGCAAAGGAAGATTCTGCTTGCTCTTTCTTCAAACAGTAAAAATATATAGCCTTTGTAACTCCATAATATTCCCTCCTAAGGACATGTGGCACTGGCCTTCTAGAAGGTTAACCAAACCACGGATCAGTGACACATGGCACCACTCGATGAACTCATACGTTGCCTTCACCCATGCTTTCCCATATACACTCTCGTATTAGAGATGTGAGAGAGGTCCAAGGACCGTGGGTCGAGCACTATGCACAAGAATGTGGGTCGACCATGTTCTTCCATACATCAAGTATAAATACCCCTCACTTGGGGGACTCAAGATAAGTCTAACGAGCTACTCTAAGACAGAGGATAAACAATACCAAGCACAATTGACAGATAATAGAGCTCACTTGCTCTTACTCAAATTACCATCTTGAGACCCCAGTTCTCATCCTTAACATATGATAAACCACCATCAGGTGGCTCGCCCGTGCGAAGCATCACATACATGTCTTAGCCGCACACGGCAAACACAGGTAGCATTCCTACCTAACGGTTCCTATGGACGTTTCCTCCTCGAACTACGTGGACTTTGATCCCTTACCAAGGGTACGTAGGCACCTAGTTCATCACCTAAGGATAAGTCCCCCAAGGTTACAACCCCTTGCAGTCCTTATTTATGATTATGAATTGTCTTAACAAAAAATGATAGTTACATTGGCGCCCACCGTGGTCCTTCTTAGGCCACAATGCCTTGTGCATTTTGCTGTTATACGACTATCTATTTTCGGGGAAAAGGAGTATGCACTTAACACTCAGAAACCCATTTTTTGATTTTCTTAACAGGTAACTATCACAAATGGCTGACTCAAATGCACCCACTGCCACGAGTGACACAAGCGGTCCAAGATACACTACGCGAAACAGACAGGGAATGGCTGACACTAACACTACCATGGTAGAGGCAGCAGTTTCAACCGCAAGTTAGCAACAAAACACCACAACATCCCAGGCAGTTAACGCGTAAAACATTTCCCAATCCCTAGCGATTAGGGGGCCGGGAAGCATGCCCCCAAAATCCTTACGGCATGCCACATGTCCTATGTCCACCTAAGAGCAGCCAACGACCGATAAACCCATCGACTCTGCTCATTTTGCAAATACCTATCTATTTGAGATACTAACCAATTGCAGGTTAATACGAAGATTCCGCGAGAGATTCGACCCTTGGGTTGCACCCTGTGTTGCTTGAGGTTTTTATTTGATCACAACCATGACGATCGGTTGGAACCTCGATTCGAAGCAATTCGGAGTAATTTGAGCGATGATCAAGAGATCAATATAATTTTGAGAAAATTATTAATTTGGTTGTTAAAAGACACAAATTGTTAAACTATATTCAAATTAGTAAGGTGGATGTCAATTTAACAAGTAAAATCTTATGATTTTATGATCCTATTCATAGAAATCTGTCACAAACCTGTCCGGGGAGTATGCGACTGGCATAGATCGAAGGTGGGACCCTGACCTATAAGCCTACCTGTTCTTACGCATAGCCTAATCATGCATTCAACAAATATCCAATAGGTAATTAAATAGAAATTGTAGTCTTTTACAAATCAAGTAATAAACTTTACACAGACGCAATATCCTTCCTCTACACTAATGGAGCTGACCTCTAGAATCCCGAATTTAACATGTACAATACAAATAAAAATGCAATCTAGCATAACACCCACATGAACAAAATGTGAGCCTTAAAGATTGACTCCTTGCTAATCCGAGACTTGTTACATGTTCTAAACCTGTCTCTGAAAAACATTAGCAAACGAGGGTTGAGTCTTATGACTCAGTGAGAGACTAACGCATCCTTGGCGTAGTAAGTGGCACCACTATGACTAGGAAGGGGTAGCAACAACATACACATCACATACAACATGCCTAATGCATATCATGTATCATGTAACATATCCAAATTCATAGTGCATCATCTAAATCATAAAATATACACCCATCACAATGAGTTCTTCATAACTTCCCATACACACAAAGGGTTCACTTTCAACAGTCAGCTAAATCCATCAAATAAACAAGATACATATAACACACGGTCAACACTTTCCAATCAAAATAACCAGACAAAAGTTCTCATTCAAATACAAATCAAATCATACCATTTCACTTCACAATTAGCTCATTCAAATACAATTCAAACCATACTTATATTCGTGGTGGGATGTTGGCCATGAATTTTGAAAAATCCTTGAACAATTGGTGTAACAAAGAAGCTGAGTTGGAAATATTTTTATTTCAGAAAATCTGCTTTCGCAATCCAGGTTTTTACATGTCGCCAGAGGTTTAATCATCGTATGAAATTATTTAAAAAATTGATTTAGAAATTGTAAGTAAAGTGTTTTCGAAAGTTTGAACAAGAAATAGAAATTTGTTGTAAGAAAAGTCTTGAAATATTACCTTTGTGTTTTAGGGAAAAACACATTTCTAAAACATGGAGGCATTAGGGGAGTTTCTTAAAATATGAACTTATAGAGGTAGTCATCCTTACCCTACCTCTTATGCTTCAAAATACCAAACAATTACTTATAACTTTATTTACAAGACCCCCTAAAAAAGTTTAAAACATTTCAAAACTTCTACATAGCCAACATCCCTAACTTGTCAAATATCCGTCATAACAAGAGGGGAAATGGAGCCCGGTAACCCTTCCTGCACTCTTTAATCCGCTCCCATGTGGAACGCAATTAATGCTCCTCATGCTCGGGAAAAACAAAAGTTGGGTTGAGAACACTTGTTGCGACTATCTAGGTCAGCTGGTAGTATTGAATGCACACAAAGTCTCAAACCCTGACCCGTACAAAAATAAAGTCAGGCACATGGTTCACCCTTGGTACTTTCCACACCCTTCCCTCCTCATTAGGCTCAAGCACATACAAAATCACATGATTCGAAATTTTTGATGAGCATAATTGTTCTGACTATCCTAGCCGGCAAGTAGTACGAAGGGCACACAATGGCTCAAACCTCGACCCTTGTAAAGGTAACGTCCATGGTTCACCCCTGGTACTTCCCATGTGCTTCATATTCTTGTCACACTTGTACTTGTTCATATTTCAAAAATACGTGGCTTATCGAAAGAAAGGCACATGGTTCACCCCTGGTACTTCCCATGTCCTTCTTATACTTGTCTTACTTGTGCATATAGATATACAAAATACTTGTTTTAACTTTTCACAACAACAATGTAATCACAATCTTAAATCAATTGCAATGGCACTAAGCTTTAAAAGCAAATCAATCATAGTTCGATCAAGCAATCATTTTGATCGCACCCAAAATCAACCTAACTTTAGAGTGTTTGTCACGACCCTAAATCGGGAGTGCGTGACCGGCACGGGAATAGACTTTTACCTCTAAACTCGTAAGCCTTACCCTATAAAACATCAATATAACTACTCTGCTATACAATCAATTTATGTAATATAATAGTGGCCACACCTCACTGGTGGCCTATTTAACCTGAAATCCACGGTTCGCTCAATATCGCTTCAGCTCAGCCCAATGTATAGATACATATCAACACTCATGATTTAAATATTCATATCATATTGACCGCACGTCTCAATACGTACGATCTATCATATTCACATGCAGCAACCACACATAGTATATATATCCATATCATATTAACCGTACGCCTCAATGCGTACGATCTATCCTATTCACATGCAGAAGTTTATATACTCATACATATATCCTAGTTTTTCCCCAAATTGGACCCTGTCTTTAAGTACATGGGAGGCCGACAAGTCTAGAGTAGGTACATATCAAAACCTGTAAATATATGTACACAACTCTTACAACTTATAATATGCAGAACCAAAAAGAGTCAAAATAACAAAAAGTGTCCACCCACGCGAACTAGTGCGTAAAGGATTGCCTGATGTCCGTATCACTGTCCGGACATCGATGCTTGCGCGATACCTGTATCTGAAACATTGAAGCAGAGGGAGTGAGTCAAACAGACTCAGTGAGAAGCTTCCCATCCTCGGCGTAGCGGCGAATACCACTAGAGCTGGGGAAAGGGAACGCCCACAATCACATGCGCATGAAAATCTAGTTTATCACATGTTATATTACGATAAGGCAATATTAATATAACATCAAATCAAAGATAAACCTACGAATCATGCTCCTCTATCATGCTTCTCATAAAAAAACAATCACATTCAACATATCATCTGAAAACTATAAATCACTCAACTGGTCCATGTATCTCACAATGGACATTGGCCTCCACGGGCAAATCTTTCAACTTTTAATTGACCCTAGTGCCAAGCTAGGGTAATGGCCTCAACGGGTAAATCTTTTAATCTTTAACCGACCCTAGTGCCAGGCAAGAGCAATGGCCTCAATGGGTAAATCTTTTGATCTTTAACTGACCCTAGTGCCAAGCTAGGGCAATGGCCTCAACGAGCAAATCTTTTAATCTTTAACTGACCCTAGTGCCAGGCTAGGGTAATGGCCTCAACGAGCAAATCTTTTAATCTTTAACTAACCCTAGTGCCAGGCTAGGGCAATGGCCTCAACGAGCAAATCTTTTAAGCTTTTACTGACCCTAGTGCCATGCTAGGGCAATGGCCTCAACGGGCAAATCTTTTAACTTGTTTCTCTTCCCAAGCTTTCAGCTGGGATCCTGACTCTATCTACCCATTACTATCCTAAACTAACTTTATCTAGGTAGTGTGAACATCCCTACGACTCTCTAATCAATTATGAGATCTTATTAATCCTCATATTTTACCCAAACCCTTGATTAGATCATAACCTAGCTCTAAGGTCTTCCGTAAGTTCAATTACCATGAAATGTCGATGTTTACTAACAACTTCTATACGATTTCTTTAATGAGTTTCTAACTAATAGGGTAAACCAAACCTTGGACTCAATCAACAACTTACCCCCTTGCTTGTACTGTTCGGCGTATCTCATGTCATCACATGGATACCCTCCAGTACCTCTTTACCTATAGTCAAACACACAAATACAAATACTTTCATATATAACAGTTTAGGAACAAAAATAACATGTTAACCACTAAAGAATTCTTACAAATAGGCAAGTAGGAAAACCACATATCCACATCCTCAATCAACCATATAGGGCAAGGATGGGAAACCCCTCACTTGAACGGTTTCCTTGTGCTTGTCCTGGAGTAACTCCCGCTCCGGACGAATCGTGGTTTCCTAACAATCGCATTCACGTGGTTAACAATCTTAACTATATGCAACTCATATGCGTATGGAATACTCATGCCTAAAAATGCATCTAAACGTCCCCAAGAACCGAGTTCTTGGTCTTATCCATCTTCCTTCTCTTCCATGAGAGTCTCAAGTGCTACACACTTGGTTTCGTATAATTATCGCTCACCTTGAATTGATTTTGAAGCCTTGGATTTGAGTTACTAAACCTCGATATGCTTCTAAATTATCCTACTTAAGGTTTCCTAATAATTACGATGGAATTAAATTGCCAGTTTAAATTTTGGACTTTATTGTTCCGCAAGTTTCCATCCTTGAGAACCAAGAAAGTACCTAAAATAATTCTTGATGCTTGATAGCATATTTAGAATTATTCTAGGGTGTTTAAAATTGAAAAGAAGAGGTTTGGAGCCCTCAACATCACCCTTAAAATGTATTTGGGCAATTCGAGCAGGGACCCAGCACGTTAACGTCAAGGTTCAACCTTATTAACCTCGGGCCAGCTCTTCACGGGTGTTGTTCAGTTAATATTTCAACAATATAATTTCAATAATACCAATCCAAGCCTATTTACTCAAATCCAAGCTTAAATCCTAATTTTCAACAATTTCCCCAAATTAGGAATAATTAGAATTTCAACCCCAAACCCTTCAAAATTCGAATTCGGCTAAACCCGAGGGTATAGTCTCGATTCTTACCCCAACTAGGTGTTCAAGAACACTTCCTAGGTCTCAATCTACCCTCGAAACAATCCAATCAAAGGTGGATCGAAGGAATCCCTAAAAATGGAGAAATTAAGGGTTTCGAATGAAATTGGGGTTACCAACCTTTAATTTGATTGGTGGAAGGTGTAGAAGACGTCGTACCCGAGCTCCGGTTACTTTTTCCGGCGTCAGCTAGCTCTCCCCAGTCACTTTTCCGGCGAAACCCACCTCTCCTTCTTCTTCTCCTTCCCGTCACCACCCTCTCTCTCTCTTCTTTTCTTTTTCCATTTTCTTCTCTTTCTCGTACCTCTCTCTCTCTCTCTTCTTCTTCTTTTCCTTTTTATTCCTCTTTCTTTTTATCCCTTAACCCACGGCGCATACCCCTTTTAAATAAAAAATAATAATTATAATTAAAATAATTATATTAAATAAATAAATAAATGTAATTAAAAAAAATTAATTAATAATTAAGTAAATAATAAATAATATTTATTTTATTTTATTTTTTTATTTACTCTCTTTCCCTATTTAATTCAGGTTTTTAATTTCTTAGGTCCTGAATTAAATCCTAAAAATATTTCCTACTTCTTTTCTCTCTCTTTTTATTTTATTTTTCTACTTCAAAGATTTCTCGGGTATTACAGTGTTAAATAGCTTAAACAATAGATAAATATATATGAATTTACACTAAATAGGTTGAATATCTTGACATAAGGAATTAGTCAGAAATATGATAAAATGACCATAAAAAAGCATCAATTCTTGATATTCTTGATTATCCGTAAAACCTATGGAATATTGGATAGGTGCATTTGATGTTTGTTAAGTGCTACAAGCTTAACAGGGATCAATGGGAAGAATATATGCCAAGTATGAGAACCGGAAACCAAAGCAAAAACTAGTAGCAAGGCCCAGAAAGAGATCAAGTCAAGAGAAGAACGGAGTATTCGCCATGGCAAGCATAAACACTTGCCACAACCAACAAGAGTAGACTCGCCAGAGTGAACGGCAAGCAGCTCACCACGACGAGCATAAATGGACTTGCCACAGTGAATGTCCCTGATGGCATGGCAGATGACGTGGACAACAACTTAATGAAGGAAAAAATACAATGAGACCCAGTCATACGAATAGTTGGAGAAGCATTTAAACTCGTTTGAATTCAAATATTAAACCTCGTGCCAATTATCTACTATCTCCATCCTAAATCTAATCAAATTGGGACTCTCGGAGCATTATAAAAAGGCTTCATCAAGTTATGTAGAGTGCGTAGGCGTGTAGAGAGAATAATTCATAGGTTCATTTAGAGAGAGACTATTAGCGGCTATGTTCTTCTTGAGTTTCCAAGAAGAACTAGTATAGTCATGAGCCGATGGCTTTTCATTAGGGTTTATTAATTCATCCTTCTTTTGTATTCATCTTTTCCAATTCATATGATTGTATTTGCTTTGTATCACATGTCATTAGTTTATTAGATTCTTCCATGAATTGGCGTGTACTAAGTCTGCTGGATCTTTCATATTAGGTCAGTAATCATTGATTATGTCACTACAAAAAAATTGACATTCGGTGGCGACTAAAGTCGCCACCCAATGCTAAATAGTCGCCACTAAAAATATTTGGTGGCGACTTTTAGGTCGCCACAAGGCCGCCACCTATAACTCCGTCGCCGAAAGTTTCAGTGGCGACTAAATGTGGTCGCTACCAAATATATACTTTTCAGTGGCGACTTTTGTCGCCACTGAATGTATTGTTTTCAGTGGCGACTTATGTCGCCACTGAAACATGTCTTTCAGTGGCGACAAAGTCGCCACTGAATATATAGTTTTCAGTGGCGACTTATGTCGCCACTGAAAGACATGTTTCAATGGCCGGTGAAGACCTTTGCCATCGCTCACCGGACCACCGCCGCCGGCCGCCGGACCACCGCCACCGGCCGCCGGACCTCCATCCCCGGTTGTCGGACCTCCGCCTTCGGCCGCCGGATCTCCACTTTCATGACCACCTTATATTTTTTTTAAAATGGCGCATGGACGGATTCGAAGGCGGGACATGATGCATAGTAGTGTCCACAGCAACCACTGAGCCATATGTTATATAATTTCATTCTAATATAGTTATTATGTTTTCTACCTTCGGTGGCGACTTTCCAAGGTCGCCACTAAAGGTGTTGAAGGGCTAGACGTTTCAGTGGCGACTTTCTGAGGTCGCCACTCGCCACTAAAGGTGTTGAAGGGTTAGACGTTTTGGTGGCCACTTTTCATGGTCGCCACCGAATGTGTTGAAGGTTTAAATGTTTCGGTGGCGACGTTTCAAGGTCGCCACCAAATGTGATGAAGGGCTAGACGTTTTGGTGGCGACCTTTTGAGGTCGCCACCGAATGTAATGAAGGATTAGAGGTTTCAGTGGCGACTTTTTAGAGTCGCCACCGAATGTGTTGAAGGGTTAAATGTTTTGGTGGCGACTTTTCAAGGTCGCCACCGAATGTGTTGAAGGGCTAGACGTTTCAGTGGCGACTTTCTGAGGTCGCCACCGAATGTGTTGAAGGACTAGACGCTTCGGTGGCGACTTTCCAAGGTCGCCACTAGAGGTGTTGAAGGGCTAGATGTTTCAGTGGCGACTTTCTAAGGTCGCCACTAAAGGTGTTAAAGGGTTAGACATTTTGGTGGCGACTTTTCAGGGTCGCCACCGAATGTAATGAAGGGTTAGAGGTTTCAGTGGCGACTTTTCAGAGTCGCCACCGAATGTAATGAATGGTTAGACGTTTCAGTGGTGACTTTTCAAGGTCGCCACTGAATGTGTTGAAAGGTTAAATGTTTCAGTGGCGACTTTTTGAGGTCGCCACCGAATGTAATGATAGGTTAGACGTTTCGGTGGCGACCTCAGAAAGTCGCCACCGAATGTAATGATAGTTAGACGTTTCGGTGGCGACTTTTCAAGGTCGCCACCGAATGTGTTGAAGGGTTAAACGTTTAAGTGGCGACTTTGCATGGTCGCCACCGAATGTAATGAAGGGTTAGAGGTTTCAGTGGCGACTTTTCAAGGTCGCCACCAAATATTGTACATTGGGTGGCGACTTCCTCTTGTCGCCACCAAAAAGATATAAGAAATATAAATGGTGGCGACTTTATTTAGTCGCCACTGAAAAGTAGCTTTCAGTGACAACATTTTTAGTCGCCACCTATTGAACAGTTTTTTGTAGTGTGTGGTAGTGTACTTAGGAATTCTAACTTTTTGGAATCCAATACAATTACATTTATTGGGTTCTGGATCGTATGTATCTCTTATTGCGATAATATTTGATTAAATTGATTGACTCGGTCGGGCGGTTGTTTGTCTGATAATATCATAAAATCTCTTGATTCATGTACTTGATGTTCCCGGTCGGGGATAACATTATCATGAGATAGGCTTTCGTAATGCATGACTATCTTGAATAGGATGAATTTAGAATGAACTAGTTGAACCTAAAAACCTTTAGATTGGCTGGGATTGCCGAGTTCTATTTTTCTTGGGTCCAGTTAAATTACATATTGAATATAATATTTTCTCCCTTTTGGAGCTACCTCGTAGGTAGAGGTAGAGAGAAGTGGTCTCTATGTGCTGCTTAGAGCAGGAGGATATGTGTATCCTGTCAAAGGAGTGAATATGGGCTGATGTCTGTTAGATAGACTTCAAGTAACGATGATCTCGTGGTATGCTTTTAGTGTTGTGAGCACTGTCTTGATCGCTTTTGGGTTGGGTGGGTTTCTTTTTTTTTTTCGTCCTCCAGGTGAGGGATATTTATACTTGGAGTAGGGGAGAACGTGTTCGACCTACATTCTTGAGCCTTGAGCTCATCCCACGATCTGGGGAGTTAACCCACGTCTCCATTGTGGAAGAGTATGCGGGTGATTGTGGGGAGAGGCCACGTCTGGGTCCACTGAGCGGCATCACGTGTCACTGATCCAAGGTTCAGTAAACCTTCTAGAAGGCCAGTGCCACATGTCCAAAGGAGGGCATATTATGGAATTACATAAGTCCCCCAATTCTATGTGTGCTGGATGCCCGTGGATTTCAGTTGCCATTTGCAAAATATTGGGAGCGAGGTTGCCGCCCATGAATTATTCGTAGAGCCAGATTGTCCGCTAATCATGGGAGATGGGGCGGTCAAGCGTGTGCTTGCGTTTCTCTGGAGTTTGTCAGAAGTGGGTTGCCAAGGATGCCACGTGTCTGGATCTGGACGGTCATTTGCTTGGCTTTCTTAGCAAGTTTCTTGAGCTGTCTCTTCAAAAATGCTCGTGTCTTTCCAAGGAGACATCATCATTGCAGGGAAGGTGACTTTCCAAAGATGCCCTTGGAAGGCTTCGAGGGGATTTGAAAGGTCAGGGGCTTTCTAGACTTTTTCTTGGGCGCGAGGGTTAACACGTGGAATAAGCCCCATCTCATTAAAGCGAGGTCGACCGCTAATTGCAAGGATTTGGGGAGGTCAAGTGTGCGCTCGAGAGGGCTCGTGTTTCTCTGGAGATTACCTCAAAGGGGTGGTGCCACGAGTCAGGATCCCGTCGGCTGTCATTGAGGGTGGTTTTGTCGAGCTCTTCCTCTCCACGTTCTACTAGAGGTGCTGAGGAGCTGGCCAGCAAGATGCCCCGAGTGGAAGGAGCAGTTGGACAGGACATCGCTACTGCTCCTGCGAGGTTGGTTATCGCGAAGGAGAGTGTTTCAGCGACGGGTGGCAATAGTGGGCATGTTGCTGAGAATGTAGTGGTGAGTCAAATGGCTGCCACTGCTTTTGGAGGTGCTGCTCCTGAAATTTTTTTGCTAGTGACTGAGGGAACGCCGTCGGAGAACGAGGGCTCGCCGGGGGAGGTGCCCCTCTTTGCCTTAGTAGCCCTTGGCAGTCGCTTTCCTGTTGACTTGGACGAGAAGGCTGCTAGGGAATTAGACATGAATCCCATGGGCGTCGTCGCTCTTCGTGCTTTCGACAACGTCGCCAAGTCATTGCCTGACTTCCACCAGGCTGGGAATATGTGGGAAAAACAAGCGGTATGTATTCCCTTTCTTTGAGTTAATTAGCGTAAGTGTTTATCGCTAATTTCTAAAATAGCATTTTTTTTGCTTTGTGCAGGGCGAGCTTTGCTCGCATCGCGAACAACTTCTCAAGCTTCTGGAGTCTAGGAGCGACGTTCTTGACCTTACTCGGAAGCATCTTGAAGACGTGCGCAGGCAACTATCGTCGAGGGAGAACAAGTGTGACGATAAGAGTCGTGAGTTGAAGTCTTTGACTCACGAAGTTGCTTACCTCAAAGCTGAAAGTGGTCAGCTTGCCGAGGTTAAGTTCCAGCAGTTGGAGCTGGAGAAGGCTTAGGGAGAGCTATGTGTTCGTCGGGAGGACGCGAAAAAACGTAGGGAAGAGCTGCATTCCTTTCGTGAGGCCTTGAGGAATGCTGAGGCTCGCGCCAGTGAGAACTTGACAGGCTGGCTTGATGCTGAGAGCAGGATCGGGGATGCTGCTGATCATCAAGGAGAAATGCTGGCGCAAAGGATGTATGGAATGCTGCTGGCGGTCGAGCAACTTAAGCACCTTCGTGGGGAGAGGTTCTCCGCCGATTGGGTGGCATCTTTGCATCCTTCCCTGTAGCTCTTTGAAGGTGAACTTAGGGATCGACTGGTGACTGAACCTCCTTTGAGCCTCGTCCACCTCCGTAACTTGGCTGAGCGTCCTTTGAGCCACCATCTTCTTACCGTGACGGGTGGGTATGTTTTAGAGATTGAAGCTACTTTTCATCACTTAGCTGAAAGTGCTCAGCAGGATTTGTCGAGAAGTGTTGACAATCTTGAGCCTGCGGGGCCAGCAATTGATGTAGACCTTGGGGATGCGCAAGAGTAGATTGTATTTCGTAGGGTCTTATTGATTTTGCCAATTGTAATAGGCGAATGCCCCCCTTTTTTGCTACATAATGAAATTAATGCAATGAATTTTGTCTTTGAACTGATTATTCTCTTTTATCACTTCTGGGAAAAGAGATTTTGTGTAAGTACCGTGTGATCAAGACAATTTTGCATAATGATAGTTAGCGTAGTGTACGAACGTTCGTTTTAAGGCTCCACTTTGGAGTATTTGTTCCCGGAAGGCTTTTAAGTGTTTTTCATTTCGTGAGGGAATCCTTCATGACTTTCAAGTGTCGTGGGGCGGTTGGCCCTTTTTTGCCGGGGCTTTTTGCGAGTTGACTTTGCAAGTTAGCTTTGTGCTTGGCGTAACTCATGTCTTTTTTTTTTTTAAAAAAAAGGAGAGTTTCTATTGATATTAAACAAAATGATTACATTTGAAGTCCTTCCGGCCTTAGATAAGTTGGAAATAGTAAATCCTAGCTTGTAGAATGAAAGAAGACATGTATGATATTTAGCCAAAAAGTGTTTCAAGTTTGAAACGCAAAGTTCATCGAAGAGTTCAAGCGGAGGCCTTGTTCGGGCAGGCGGACTCTCTGAGTTCTGCTCCTGACTCTCTGCCCAATGGGGGTTCCTCATGAGGTTCTTCGAGACCAGGGCGAGTGACCTTGATGGTCTTAGTTAGACTTGCTACGTAGCAAGCTTGCGCCAGTTTCTGGTCCGTCGTGATTTCTTCTATTCCATGAGGTGCCAGGAATTTAATTGTGAGTTGTGCCATGGACACGATGGCTTGGAGCTTATTTAGGGACGGTCGCCCTATGATGGCATTGTATGCTGAGGGTGCCGAAACGACGATGAAGTCTACGTCAAGGCTTGCCACCTTTGGTAAAGTGCCTATAGATATGCGGGCAGATATGATTCCTTCTGCGGGAACTTAGGCGCCGAAGAACCCAATGAATGTGCCGGGGAAGGGCCTCATGCTTGCCTCGTTCAACCTGAGCTTTTTGAATGTGTCGAAGTAAAGGATGTCGGCTGAGGATCCTTAATCTATGAGGACCCACCTTACTTCATAGTTTTCTACTACCACGGTCACGACCATGGGATCGTCGTGAATTGGTCCTTGGAGGTTGGTGAGGTCAAAAGTGATCGTGTCACCTTTGGGTTCTTCTTCCCTCCTTCTTTGTTTCGGGACGTAGTCGAGTGCGAGTATGGAGCGTTATAGCCTTTTCTTGTTCTGGGGTTGCGAGGCAGCCCCCTTTTGTAGTCCTCTCGCAATGATGTTAATGACCCTTCGCGGAGGTTGTTGTCACCGTTATCCTTTAGTTGTTCCGCGTTGGAGTTGTCCATGTTCTTTACGTATCTTCCCAGCCGCCCTTTCTGTATTAAGTCCTCAATCTGATCCTTCAGATGTATGCAATCATTAGTCTCGTGCCTATAATCCTTATGGAACTGGCAGTATTTGGACTTGTCTACGGGCTTTCCAATTTTTTGTCTCTTCATTTGGGGAGGGGAATTGAGCATATTGGTGTGGTAGATTTCCTCTAGGACTCCAACGTGGGATTTGTTGAGGGATGTGTAACTTGTGAATCGTCCCTGGGGGGAAACGATGTCTTGGCGGCGAGCGCGTCCTACTACTCTTCTCCTTCTGGTTTTGGTTCTCGACAGTCCCTTTTTCTTTCTTCTTTTTTGACCGCTCTAGGTTAGTTCGGCTTACCAGGAACTCTTGTAGAGTGGAAACTGGGCATATGTTGAGTTCACCGTAAAACTGCAAGCACCTAAGGCCTTGTTTGATGACAAAGATGGCACCACGTCTTGGAGGCCCCTGACTTGGAGTGAGAGTTTTGTGAACCGTGCCAGGAAGGCTTGCAAGGTCTGTCCTTCTTCTTGGTGAAAACCAATCAAGGAATCTTATTTTTTCTGGTACTCTTTGCTACTGCAAACTGAGTTAGGAATTTCTGAGCTAGCTGCTTGAAATTATGGATTTAGTTCGTAGGTAGCAGTGAGAACCAGCTTAGTGCCGCTTCTTTCATGGTGGACGAGAAAACTCCTCACTGCTGTCCGTCTATCAAGCCGTGTATCGACATGACTGTGTTGAAAGTATTGAGGTGGTTCCGCGGGTCGGTTTCTCCTCCATACAGCTCTATCTGGAAGGGCATCTTGAAACCCATGGGGACGTGCTCGTTCATAATCTGTTGGGTGAAAGGATGTCAACCTCTCCCTTGAAAGTCGAATCTGGACCACTAGTATTGACTTGGGTAGACCGCGGATGTCCCATGGGGAGCTTACGGGTTATAGGCACCTGCACATGGCATATGTAGGTAAGAGCCTGGTGGATAGTTTGGGACAAGGGGTCCCAGATAGCCAATATGGGGTTATACTGCTTGTCCGGCGACCATTGTCGACCCTGGTTGGATGATCGGTGGAGGAGCTGGCCTTGTCAGCGACAGCCGGGCGAACTCCATCAGAAGAGTTCCAAATTGTACGGAGGGCGCTCCTGGTAGGCTAGCAGCTTCTGGCGCTATTATACTTAGTAGGCCTGCGGGGGTTAGCACCAGAGCGTTGTGCAGTGTTGCTGGCATCTGGATATTTGTAGCGGCTTGAGGGAGGCCTCTGTATATTCCCATAGTGATGCAATCTCGGCTTCTAGTTGGGCTATTTCATTTTTGCGTGAGGCTCTCACTGGCACTGGTCCCTGGGCGCTTCCTAATGGGCATGGATTATGTGGCATGCCGTAGCGGTGTTGGGAGCACGTCTCCTCTGCAGTCGCTGGTGTTTGGATAACGCTCTCCGTGATAGTCAATTGGGATGTCGAGACATTTGGCGGTTGACTTGTGACCAAATTTCCTGCCTCTATCGGAGCGGTGTCGGTCATTCCCTATTTGTTCCGCGTGCTTCGCCTTGGAGCGCTTGCATCAATTGTGGCAGCGGGTGCGTTTGAGTCAACCATACCTGTAACGAGAACGAGGAAAAATGAGTTTCTGAGTTAGGGGTATAGTCCTACTCCTGGAAAAAATATTGTCGTTTAGCGGCGCGATGTGCAAAGCATTGTGGTATGAGAAGGACCGCGATGGGCGCCATTGTAAATGTCGTTTTTGGTTCAAATAATTCATAATGTCAAATAAGGACCGCAAGGGGTCATAGCCTTGGGGGACTTCTCCTTAGGTGAAGACCTAGATGCCTACATAACCTTGTGTAGGGATCAAAGTCCACGTAATTTGATGAGTGGACGTCCATGGTTGTCGTTAGGCAAGAGTGTTACCTGTAATGGCTGTGTGCGGCTAGGACGTGAATGTGTTCTCTGGGCGGGCGAGCCACCTGTTGAAGGTACCTCGTAGGTAGAGATAGAGAGCATGAGTCTGTGTGTACTGCTTAGAGCAGGAGGATGTGTGTATCCTGTCAATGGAGTGAATATGGGCTGATGTTTATTAGATAGACTTCAGGTAACGATGATCTCGTGGTATGCTTTTAATGTTGTGAGCACTATCTTGATCACTTCTGGGTTGCGTGGGTTTCTTCAGCTTTTTTTCGTCCTCCGGGTGAGGGTGATTGTGGGCAGAGGCCACATCTGGGTCCATCGAGCGATGCCAGGTGTCATTGATCCGAGGTCCGGTAAACCTTCTAGAAGGCCAGTGCCACATGTCCAAAGAAGGGCATATTATGGAATTACACGTACTATATGTTATTTAAAATTTATAATTATTGTAACTATTGTTTTTGGCTCAGACAATTGTAATTTGAAATTAGGACCGCAAGGGGTATTAACCTTGGGGGACTTGTCCTTAGGTGATGCACCTAGGTGCCTACGTACCCTTCAGGAGGGATCAAAGTCCACGTAGTTCATCATGATGACGTCTATCGGGGCCGTTAGGCAAGGTTGTTACCTGTATCGGGCCGTGTGCGGCTAAGACGTGCCTAAGGTACTCCGGGCAGGCGAGCCGCTCTTAGGAGGTTGCCTTAGTAGGAGAGAGTTATGGTCTCTGTGGGCTGCTGGAAGCCCTTCTAACGGTGTGCTACGAGGAGGAGGTGAGCTTGTCCGAGGTTGGCTGGAATGGGGGCCAATGATGGAGCTCCAGGTGCGGAGAGGACTTGTGCGGGGTATCTGAGGGTGCTCAGGTACTGAGAGAGTGTGGAATATCGGAGGTGATGTGCGATAATCCTTCAGGTCGTATGTAATTCTGTGGAGACTGGATTGCTTTCTTAGTCCCCCGAGTGGGGGTCTATTTACACTTGCGTGTGGGGAGATTGTGCTCGACCCACGACCTCGTGGGACGTGGGTCGTCCCACGAGTCTTGTGGAGATCCCACGTCTAGTTGAGGGGAGGCTCCGTGTAGTGATGTGGGCGAGGGCCACATAACAGATGGATGAGTGGTGTCGCGTGTCTCCAGCGGGTGCTGGGGCCGTGCTTCTAGAACGTCAGTGCCACGTGTCCCTAGGTGGAATATTCCGTAGTTACATAAGTCCCCCAAGTCTACCGATGTCGGGCACCCGTGGACTTAAGTTCCTTTGCTTGTAAGATACTTAGGAATTTTCGCTGCCTTTACTCACGGGATAGCTGGACCGCTTGGAGTCGCGGGTATGGGAGCTGGCCGTCTGACTGACGAAGTTGGCTCCCACACATTGCTCCGTAGAAAAGGAGGTGTCTTGGAGAGGACACGCGTCTCATTTTGGGTGGCTGGCCGCTTGGCTTCTTCAGTAAGTTTTCGAGCCGTCTCTGTTGGAAGTACGTGACTTACCGAGGTGGAGTCATCATTGCTCAGAGGGGCATTTCCCAAAATACCCTCCGAAGGCTAGTAAGGGAAATCCAAAGGTCTGGGGCTGCTTTGGTCATTTTTCAAAAAGCTCCTCTTTGGCTATGTTCGTCCGTGGTCAGTGGCTGACGATGGCTTTCTTGCTGAGGGTTTTTTTTGAAGGAGAGGGCTTCGTTGCAGGTGCCACGTGTCAGAGCTTGAACGGGTGCCCCTGTTATTTAAGCATTTTGCCGCCGTTTCTCCCTCATTAAATGCGGGTGCGTTTCCGATGGTAGCCATCATTAATCTGGGTGGAGATTTTGGTGAAAAGGCCCTCAAGTGTCTTGAAGTGACTCTTGGGTTATCGGGGGCTTTTCGGTCTTTGCGTCTTCTTTGCTCTGGCTGTTCATCCCGTTCGTTGCTTCTTTCCACATGTGCGATTGCAGTTGGGCTTGATTGCAGAGGATGAAGGGTTTTATCCGTTGCGGGATACGAGGGGTCGAAGTTTTTGAATCGTCATGCCTCTAGGTGCCCTATAAATGCCCAACGTTTCAAAGTTTGTGACCTTACATTTGCATTCACCTTTCTCCGTTGCCTCTGTTTCACCTGCTCTTGCTTTTTCTGATTCTTGCTTCTTGTCGAATTGAATCTTCACAATGGCTGGTGGAGGTGACGATTACAGCTATTACCCCTTTGATTTCACTGATTTGGAAGATCTTCCTTCTTCTTCCCCTCCTCCTCCTCTAAGTCGCACTCGTGATTCCGGTCGGAGCAAGGGGAGGAAGAACGGTCAACAAGGCTCGTCTTCAGGAGAAGTCGTCGATGTCCCTGTTCTTGTGCCTTCTTCTTCCGAGAGAGAGCGTCGGCAAGAGGTTATTCCGAAGGAGAGGAGAAAGAAAGACGGGAAGGTTGGCGCGAGCGGACATCGGGAAGGGGAAAGGAGAGGAGCTTTTACGGCGGAGTTGCCCAAAAGCAGAGAAGGGGGACTCAAGAAGCGTCTTGCTTGGGCTGACTTGCGATTGTCTTTGTAGGTCGTACGGCGGAGTACTAATCGGGAGGATGCACAGGCGGAGGCTCCGGCGGAGGATGTTGTTCCTGTTTCTGCCCCTGTTCCTACCTCTGTTACCACTTCCGCTCCCTTTCTTCAATCACCCATGAGGGTGATTCTTTCTACCCGTCCTCCCGTCCTCAACCCCGTTGAAGGGGTGAATCAACCTCCTGCTAAGAGGGCCAGGGTGGTCGTTAAGGAGTTTGTCCGAGACTCTTTCGCGCCCCAGACTGCGGCGGGTGGTCCTGCGGCTGTGGAGGTTGCGAGTCTGGTGATGCGGCCGTGGAGGCCAGAGACCTCGCAGACGGAGGGAGTGTAGTGGCGAGTCAAGCGGCTGCCACGAGAGATCTTGTTCCTAGGTCGACTACTAGCCCTTCTGATCCCCTTGGGCCACCGGAGGGGGGATTGGCTTTTGAGCTGGTGGCATTGGGCATGCGCTTCCCCGTGGAGATGCGGGAGAGGGAAGCTAGGGGGCTGGACACTTCGCCCCTGAATATTGCCGTTCAAGGCTTCAGTCGGGTTGCTGAGGCGTTGGCCGACTTCCACCAGGCTGGTCTTGAGTGGGAGAAGCGTTTGGTAGGTCTCTTCATCTCGGTGCTGCTTTCTCTCTGTTGCTCTGCGTTTCTGACTCGTCGTTTTGCAGGGGGAGATCCGTCTTGACCGGGACCAGTTCTCCGGTGTTGTGGCCTCTAAGAGCCAAGCTCTGGAGGTCTCCCAGAAGAGTTTGGTGGACGTGCGTGGCGAGCTGTCCGCGAAGAAGTTGGAGTGAGGACCAGGGACGCCAGGTTGAGTCCCTGACTCACGAGGTCGCCCGTCTTAGGGTTGAAACTGGTCACCCTTCCGAGGTTGCGCTCCTTCGCGTTGAGTTGGAGAGGACTCGCAGGGAGACCGCCCGCCAGGATGATGCGAAGAGGCGTCAGCAAGAGTTGCACTCACTCCGCGAAGCTTTACGGGGTGCCGAGGCTTGCGCCAGCGAGAACCTTTGTGGTTGGCTGGCGGCCGAGGACAAGGTTGCTGACGTTGCTGATCTCTAGGGGGAGTTGCCTGCGCAGAGGATGTATGGCATGCTTCTGGTGGTCGAGCAGCTTAAGCGCCTCCGTGGGGAGAGATTTCCGACGGTGTGGGTGGCTTCCTTGCATCCCTCTTTGGAGTTTTTTCGAAGGTGAGCTTCGCGGGCAGATGGAGTCAGATCCTCCGTTGAACCTTGCTTTTTCTTCGTCAGCTGACCGACCGCTTAGTGGAGCACCAGGTGCTGTCTCGGATCGGCGGAAGGGCTCCAGGGATTGGACCTACTTCTCAGCAGCTGGCCGAAGCGACCAGGCGGGGTTCGTCAGAAGGTGTTGGCCACGCGGAGCCGGCTAGGGCTGGGGCCTTTGTAGATCTTGGGGATGCCTAAGATTAGGTTTATGTAAATTTTAGGGTGTTTACCCCTTGTAATGGGCGTACGCCCTCTCATTTTTGGCATTAATGAGAATGATTTTTTGCAAAGAGTTTTTTCCTGCTTTCCTTTTTACTTCGGGGTAAAAAGTTGTTCGTTTTTGCAGTTTCTCTTTTGATAGTTATCTCTTTACGTCTGGATAAAAAGATTTTTTGCATGAGTACCGTGTGATCAGGACGATTTGTATTCGTGTTGCTAGCATGGTTCGTCGAACGTTCGTTTTGTGGTTTTCGCACCAAAGTGGTTTCTCACCGCGCTTTTGGGGAAATTTTAGCTTGGCCCTGGGGGCGCTTAGTGTTTCTTGGGGCGGTCGAGCCCAACGTCCTGTGAGAGGACTTACGCGAGTACTTTGCAGAGTTGAAGTCTTGTCTCTAGCTGAAAAGAAGTGCTTTTAATAATAATAAAAATTAATACATTCGTGCAGCCTCAGTCGGGCTAGCCTTAGGTAGGCTGAAGGTAAGCAAAGTGTTTACATTCGGATTTCCTAAGTCAGGCGAGCCTTGGCCAGGCTGAAAATCCTAAATTCAAAGTAGAGACATATATGACTTGACTTAAAGGTAACGTGATAGTGCAAAGTGCGTTCAGAGTCTTAAGCGAAGGTTAGGTCTGGGCGGGCGGACTCTGGCTTCTTTTCTCCTGACTCTTTAGCCTCGGGTGGTTCCTCGTGTGATTCTTTTGGACCTAGGTGGGCGACCTTGACGGTCTTGGTTAAGTTCGCTGCGTAGCATGCTCGCACCAGTTTTTGGTCCGCCATGATTTCTCCAACCCCGTGGGGTGTTGGGAACTTCATTGTGAGCTGTGCGGTAGAAATTACAGCTCTGAGTTTGTTTAGGGACGGTTGCCCTAGGATTGTATTGTATGCTGATGGTGCTGAGACGATGATAAAGTCTACATCAAGGCTCGCAACCTTTGGCAAGGTGCCCATTGCTATTCATGCTGATTCCTTTCGCTGGAAGTTGGGCTCCTGAGAACCCTATGAGCGTGCTAGGGAAGGGCCTTAGGCTGGCCTCGTTCAACCCGAGCTTTCTGAAGGTGTCAAAGTAGAGAACTTCTGCTGAGGATCCTTAGTCGATCAGGACTCTCTTAACTTCGTAGTTGGCGATAATCACAGTCACTACCATGGGGTCGTCGTGGACTGGTCCCTCTAGGTTAGTGAGGTCGAAGGTGATGGGGTCTCCCTTGGCCTCGCTCCTCTTCTTGTGCTTTGGAGCGTAATCGAGGGCGAGTATGGAGTGTTCCATCCTCTTTTTGTTTTGTGGTAGGGAGGAGGTCCCTCACTGTAGTCCGCTTGCTATGACGTTGATGACCCCGCGGGTAGGCGCTTGGCCGTCGGCTTCTCGGGGGTGTTCGGTATTGGCTCTGCTTTCCTCCTTGATGAACCTGTTGAGTTGTCCCTTCCGAATTTGGTCCTCGATCTAATCCTTTAGGTGGATGCAGTCGTTGGTTTCATGTCCGTAATCCTTGTGGAATTGGCAGTATTTGGACTTGTCCACCAGTCTTCCCGTCTTATGTCTTTTGACCTGCGGGGAGAAATTGAGCATGTCGGAATGGTAAACTTCTTCCAACACCCCAACGTGAGATCTGTTGAGGGGAGTGTAGCTCGTGAATCGTCCTCGGGGAGGTGTCCGTGGTCGAGGTGGTGACCTCTTCCTACTGCTCTTTTCCTTGCGGGCTTGGTTCTCGGTCCCTGTCTTCTCTTTTTTCTTCTCTGCTCTTTCCATATCAGTCTTGCTTATCAGGAACTTCCTTATCTTGTCCTTAGCGATCTGAGCGTTCTCCTCTTGAATGAACCATTCCGCACGGTCCATAAGTTCCTATAAGGTGGAGACGGGTCACCTGTTCAGTTCCCCGTAGAACTATGAGCATCGAAGACCTTGCTTTATGACAAAGATGGCGACGGTGTCATGGAGGCCTCGAACTTGGAGCGAGAGTTTGGTGAAGTGGGCCAAGAAGGCTTGCAGGGTTTCTCCTTCCTCTTGGTGGAAACCAATGAAGGAGTCTTTGTTTTTCTGGTACTCTTTGCTGCTGGCGAACTGTGTAAGGAAGCTCTGAGCCAGTTGTTCGAAGCTGTGGATCGAATTGGTGGGCAGCAAGGAGAACCATCTCAAGGCGGCTTCCTTTAAGGTTAATGAGAAGACTCGGCACTGTTAGTTATCTGTCATACCCAGTATCGACATGGCCGAGTTGAAGGTGTTCAGGTGATCCCGCGAATCAGTTTCTCCTCCATAAGGTTCTATGTGGAAGGGAATTTTGAAGCCCATGGGAACGTGCTCATTCATGACTTGCTGGGTGAAGGGGTGTCTCCCCTTTGCCTGGAAGTCGATCGCGGGCCACTGGTAGGCATTTGCACCGCCGGCTACGTACGGGTTGTAGGCTGCGGCCCATGGCATGTAGAGGTAGGACCCTGGAGGGTAGTTTGGGACTGGTGGTCGCGGATAGTTCATAACGAGCCGTGCTGCCTGTCCGGCGACCATGGTTGGTCCAGGTGGGATCACCGTTGGGGGTGGTGCTTCCGTCAGCGACAACCGTGCGAACTCCATTGGTAAGGTCCCAAATTCAATTGTGGGCAAGCTGGTAGGGTCGCTGGAGGTCCCTGCCGTCGCACCGTGCGACACTAAGGGTAACTGAGTGCTCACATTCGCTGGGGCGAGGTTCCTGTCCTCTTCCCATCGCTGTTGGCGTAGAGCTGCTACTTCTGCTACGAGGCAGGCGATCTCAGTGTCCCGTGAGTTCGTTGCTGGCTCTGTCATCTCTTGACCACCAGTTGTGGGGCAAGGGACGTGCGGCATGCCATACGGGTGTTGAGGGCAAGTTTCCTCTCTAGATGTCGGGTTCTGGACCATGGTTTCTGTGATGGCTACCTGCATTATTGAGGAGTTCTGAGGCTGAGTCACGTTTGATCCGCCTGCCTCGGTTGTGACTGGTTCGGCCGTTCCCTGTCGATTCCTCGTGCTGCGTCTCAGGGCGCCGGCGTCAGTCGTGGTTGCGGGGACGTTCGAATCGGTCATGATGTATTGTGTCCTGTATCTGTACTGTAGATCAAAACAAAAACAAGTACGGGTTTCTGAGCGTTAGGTGTATACTCCTACTCCCCGTAAAAGAAATGCCGTTTAGCGGCAGAGTGCGCAAGGCATTATGGTTTGAATAAGACTGCGGTGGGCACCACTGTAACTGTCGTTTTTGGCTCAGACAATTGTAATTTGAAATTAGGACCGCAAGGGGTCTTAACCTTGGGGGACTTGTCCTTAGGTGATGCACCTAGGTGCCTACGTACCCTTCAGGAGGGATCAAAGTCCACGTAGTTTGTCATGGTGACGTCTATCGGGCCCGTTAGGCAAGGTTGTTACCTGTTCAGGTCGTGTGCGGCTAAGACGTGCCTAAGGTACTCCGGGCGGGCGAGCCGCTCTTAGGAGGTTGCCTTAGTAGGAGAGAGCTATGGTCTCTGTGGGCTGCTGGAAGCCCTGCTAACGGTGTGCTCCGAGGAGGAGGTGAGCTTGTCCGAGGTTGGCCGGAACGGGGGCCAATGATGGAGCTCTATGTGCAGAGAGGACTTGTGCGGGGTATCTGAGGGTGCTCAGGTACCGAGAGAGTGTGAAATATCGGAGGTGATGTGCGATAATCCTTCAGGTCGTATGTAATTCTGTCGAGACTGGATTGCTTGCTTAGTCCCCCGAGTGGGGGTCTATTTATACTTGCGTGTGGGGAGATCGTGCTCGACCCACGACCTCGTGGGACGTGGGTCGTCCCACGAGTCTTGTGGAGATCCCACGTCTGGTTGAGGGGAGGCTCCATGTAGTGACATGGGCGAGGGCCACGTAACAGATGGATGAGTGGTGCCGCGTGTCTCCAGCGGGTGCTGGGACCGTGCTTCTAGAAAGTCAGTGCCACGTGTCCCTAGGTGGAATATTCCGTAGTTACAATTATATATATTAAAAAGCTTTGCAATTTTTAAATTTTTAAAAAATATAATATAAAAGTAATATTTTTAAATATTTAGTATTTTTTGTTTCAAAAAATATTTAGAAATTTTTTAAGTTTAATTATTATTGTAACTTCTTTCGCTATATTTAATATTTAAGGGTTAAATTTAAAATTTTATAAATTAACTAAGTAAGGATCTTTAAATTAATTAATCTATCCAAACAAGGTATTTCAAATACTATAAATTTAAATTGTAACAATTCAAATTGCTTGCATTTGAAATGCTATAGAATTTAAAATACTTATATCCAAACACTCCTTTATAATTTAAAAGAAATTAGTGTTTTTAGCAAGCAAGTTCACAAACTTGTTCACCCTTTAAGCTCCATCCATGAAATTTGCCAAACATGGAAATTCCCATTTTAATCAAGGGTTAACAAATCATTAATCCAATCATTGAGCATTCTTACAAATCATTAAGAATACCTAAATAATTTATTTGAAGTCCATGCATGCCATCAAGTTCAAGAAAATCTACAAATTCCATAAATTTTGCCAAAATTCGTTGGTTAGGATTTAGGAACCCTAGGGTAGAAATCTCCATAGAACTCAGTATTTTGGGTGATATCTATGCTCAAAAATGATCCTAAGGTGATATATTATTCATAGGTAACTCATTACCTTGTGGAAATCCGAATTTGGAGTTTTGGGAGAGTTGTTCAAGCTCCTTGATGCTCCAAGATAGAAGAAGAATCTTGTGGAAGCCTTAGATTGTTGAGAGGAAGCAAAGATTTTGGTGGAGATGGGTAGTTTCAATGGTTTTTCTCATATGCACTAAGAGAGAAAATATGATGAAGAGAAGAAGAAGATGAAGGGAAGGCATGCATATGGGAAAGAAGAATGGGTTCATAAATTGGGTTAAAGAATTAAGGCTCTGTTTGGTACAATGCAGTCTGCAATGTAATTAATGTGAGTCCCACTAGAAAAAAGTTGTTTGGTATCACTTTAATTTTTAGGCTCCGTAAATTGCTTTTGCAGTGTAATCTAATCTACAATGAACAGTGACAAAATATTTACATCAGAAAAGCTTTGTAATTTTGGTTTACTGAAGGAAAGTGGTAAGAAATGACTTATTTGCCCTTCTCATTTGATGCAATTTTTGAGCCACCTTCTTCTCCGTCTTCTCCATAAATGTGGCTTCTACTTCTTCTCCGCACGTCTTGCTTCAGCTGGCTCCGTCCACGCGTCTTCTCCGTCTTGCTTCACCCACATCCATTTATTTTCTTCTTCAAATCTTCATATCTGATAGTTATGGTTTCTTCTTCTCCGACGCCGGTCAAGCCTTATATGATTCCTCTGCTCTCTGATTTGATGACGTGAAGACAGATCTGAAACGACGACGACATTCCATCAAGGGGAATGAAATGACGACGTCAAAGCTGGTGGGAAATAATGGATCTTTAGGGTTTGATTGAGCTCCACATATCTAATTTGTAGGGACATTTTAGTATTTTTCTCATACTTTACTTACCCCACTTTCCTTCCAATTTTTTTAAAGCAAACAATTTTTCCTCTTTTACATTGTAATCCTCTTTTGCATTCCCTCCTACACTTTTTATGTAATTTACTTTACATTACAAACCCATTTTCATACAAAATAGGCCGTAAGGGAATTTTGGACATTTGACAATTTTTGGGTACGATAAAATTGTGTCTTAATGGATTTTTCTTATTTAGGTTTACTTGTGGGTAAAAATAGGAAATATTTAAAATTTTTTAATAGTCAAAGGCCTATAAAAAAATATTTGTCATTTAGTGTCTAACATATAAAAATTTCCTACTCAATATAATTTTTATTTTTGAAAAATTTTTAAATCTAAACTATAAGCTTATAATAATTCATACTAGTCTTTGAACCCGTGCAATGAACGGGTGTTGACTACAGGTGTAGACATTATATGACTATTCGATCCCCTGTCCAAAAAACATGATATGTTCATAATACTAGTATAGTACCACTCATAAACAGAAGTAAGGAAATATTAACCATTTGGAGTAACCTAATTATCAAGGGATATAAATTAATGTAATGTCAGGACTTAATATGATTAAAAATTTAAGAACTTAACTGAACTGTTATAGAATAAATGATCCAAACCTATAACATCCAACATATGTTGGAATCATATAATATATAGGGGAATGACAAGCAACCATATAAATTTATAAACAACAATATTCTATTTCATAACAATGTAAAAAGGGAATTCATATAACGTGCATTGGGATATATATTAAATGCTTGTGCGTTGCAAAACTAACCATATCACCATTACCTATTCTTGTCAAGACATTATAGTATATAAGATGAATTATAGTGTAAAAATAAACAATACTTCCGCTTAACTCAAATAGTGTATACAAAAGGAATAGATGTAAGAAAAGTAACAATGAATATAGAAAAGATCATAAATTAATTATGCTAACGAAACCAAATTGAAATTAGTAGTGTAGTTTTTTTTTCTAATATCATCTCTATTTCACATTTTGGAATACTTCTTTGAAGACAACATTTGTATTCATTTTTACAGGACAACGATAATCATTACACACCAAAATCTTCAAGTCAGAACTTTTCTGAACATGTGAGACAGCAACATGCAATTGACTGTGACTGAAAACACGACGTGGAAGATAAATACCAATATTGGACAATATCTGGCCTTGGCTTTTATTAATTGTCATTGCAAAAGAGAAAACAACAGGAAATTGGTGGTGTTGAAATTTGAATGGTAATTTAGAATCAGACGGACCTATCAACATGCGTGTAATAAGAACCTTTTCACCTGCGAATTTCCCTGACATGATAGATGCTTCAATGACTTGGTCACACATTCTAGTTAAAATGAGTCTTGTTCCATTGCACAATCCCATTGAACGATCAATATTACGGAGAAGCATTATGGGTGCACCAACTTTAAGTTTCAGTTCATGATAAGGTAGACCAGAACCTGATATAGTGTTCAGGAATTCAATTGTGTATACATCAAAAACTTCAGAGGTAGGCTGTTGATTACACATAGTATCTGAACTCAAATAAGTTCGTTCTTCACCTGGCAATAAGCTTAACATAAAGTCGTTCACTTTAGCTACATCATCTAGTGTAGGTGACAAAATAGCTCTATCACGAAAGCATTCACGTTTGTAGAAATTATCCAAGAATTTAGGATATGAGTTATCCACAATAGATTGGATAGGATCATCAATATTACCAATGAGTATATCATCATCTATATTAATTTCATGCTCCTCATAATTTATGATATTCCCAATGGTTCCGTCCCCTATTTTCAAAATCCATTCACCAAATCTAGCAATACTTTCATTTTCCTCAACACTATTGCCTGCAAAAAGCCTCATGTTTTTGGTTAAAGACAATACCTTGCATGATGACCACAAATATGAAGCATTTAGAGATGCCAAAGCAATATTCTGACGGGAAGCCCTTGGAATAACAGGAAGAATTTGTCAAAAGTCACCTCCAAATACAACTAGTCTCCCACCAAAAGGTTGTTATGATAATTCTGAATTCTGTGAATTAATTATATCTTTAAGTGTACGATCTAATGCTTCAAACAGACAAATAGAATTTTGTGAATTCAGCAAGATCACTTCCTTGAACTATATGACCAATAGAATTTTCATCAATATTCAATGGAATTGCAAACCTTAAATGTGCAGTTCTACGTCCAAGAATAAGTTGTGATACAATACCACTTGAGTAGGGAAAAGAATTAAATTAAAAATACAAATTTGTTATTATTTATTTAATTATTAATTAATTTATTTTTAATAATATTTATTTATTATTTAATTATTAATTGTTTTATTTTAATTATATTTATTTATTATTTAGTTATTTAATTATTTTAATTATAATGTTTTATTATTTGGGTGGGGGTTGCCGTGGATTGAGAAATGAGAGAAAAGAAAGAAAATAAAAGAAGGAAAAAGAGAAAGCTTGGGCGTGAGGAAAAAAAACAACACGAGAGAGAGAAAGAAGAGAGAGAGGGAGAGGAGGTGTGAAGGAGGAAGATGGAGAAGAGGGAGGAAACCGCGGGAAAAGTCGCCGGAGAGAGCAGTCCGACGCCGGAAAAGCTCACCGGAGCTCGACTACAACATCTTCCACACCTTCCACCAATCGAATCAAGGTTGGTAACCCCAATTTCATTCGAAACGCTCAATTTCTCCATTTTTAGGGATTTCTTCGATTGACCTTCGATTGAATTGTTTCGAGGGTTGATTGAAACCTAGGAAGTGTTCTTGAACACTTAGTTGGGGTAGGAATCGAGATTATATTTTTGGATTTAGCCAAATTCGAATTTGGAAGGATTTGGGGTTGAAATTATAATTATTTTAAATTTGGGGGAAATTGTTGATAATTAGGATTGAGCTTGGATTTGAGTAAATAGGCTTGGATTGATATTATTGAAATTATAATTATTTCCAAATTGGGGAAATTGTTGATAGCTTAGGAATTGACCTTGAATTTGAGTAAATAGGTTTGGATTGGTCCTATTGAAATTATATTGTGAAAATATTAGCTGAACAAGACCCGTGAGGAGCTGGTCCGAGGTTACTAAGGTTGAACCTCGACGTTAACGTACCGGGTCCCTACTCGGGTTGCCCAAATACACTTTAAGGGTGATGTTGGGAGTTTTAAACTTCATCTTTTCAATCTTAAACACCCTAGAAAATTCTAAATATGCTATGAAGCCTTAAGAATTACTTTAGATACTTTCTTGTTTCCCAAGAGTGGAAGCTTGCGGAACAATGAAACCGAATTTCTAAAATTTCAATCTTCTTCCCTCATAAATATTTAGGAAACCTTAAATAGGATAAATTGGAGGTATATTGAGGTTTAGAAACTAGATTTCTTAGAACCCAAGTAGAAACACAAGTTGAATTAAAATGCTTAGACCTTCTTAGAATTAGGATTCCTTCCAACTAAGCTAGATAAGCTTCCTTAGATGTGAATACAAGTTAGATAGAGGTCTAATACTCAAATCCAAGTATGTGAAACACTCAAGTAGAGTGTTATATTCGAGTAAGTCAAGTGTCCAAGGAAGGATACGCATAAGTTGGGATAGAGAAGTCCAATAAGACCAAGAGCTTGACTCTGTGGCAACCATGAACTATATGTGAGAGTAATGGAGAGATAAATGACAAGTTAAGCTAGGTAATAACCTTAATGAAGTAAATGTTGTTCTTATAGGAACAACGACATGCAGTAGAGTGCAATAGGAACTTCGAGGAGACTAAAGTGACAAGAGATGGTTGCATGGAAGGTTGGCCAAGGTGAGGGTTCTTCCATCTCTGCTCCTAGGGTTGTATGCTTTTGTGGATTACATGAGTATGTATATTCTTTGCTTGTCTGGTATGTGTTAGCTAGAGATATAGAATGCTAAAAGAATAAAAGAACTAAAAGATAGGTTGTCGAAAGTAGCTTGGATAGGAAGACATAGGAGTAGAGTGTGATTGTTTGCTATGATTGGTGTGTTACAAATCCAACTCATACACTCCATGAGTATTTTATTAAATCTTTTCCACGACGGTGGCAAGAGTCCTTGTACGGAAGGACTAAGCTTTTATTTTGAAAACTCGTCATGACGGTGACTTAGATTATAATCATGCAAAAGGAGTTATTGGTGGGTTTCGGATTTGGTTATGCTAGCGATGTGAGACATTGACTAGAACAACATCAGATGGCACTTTAGATCTCAGTTTTATAATCACCATGACGATGGTCATTACCCTATCTTGGTAATAGGGTCAAAAAGGATTTATATTGCTATGACGATAGATTGAGGCTCAAAGAGTGCATCTGGACGGGTATATGAGTTACATCCTGTTGAGGATACTTGTACATATTAATAAGGAGAGGAATTGTTGATCCTTCGGGAAAGATACAAAGAATCCTATTAATATGTGAGACTAAGGTAAGGAGAAACGGGAGGAACCTACGGGTGAACCGTGAGCCTAACCTAGTAAAAGAGAAATCATCCTGTGGAGTTGGTCCAGGGTATGTCAGTGGCCATGCTTCGAGATGTCGTGCCATGCCCGCCATGTGGCCTGGTTGGGTAATGGACGAGTGGGCTCAAGCTATTGCCCCGCAACAAGGGGTCAGGACGTGCCACGTGATGGCTACGTATCAGTTGCTTGACAGATAGAAGTTGATTGTGTTTGATTAATAGAATTGTCACAAGGTGACTAGTACCTAAGTGAAGGGGTTAAGTATTTTTTTAATTAACAGAATTGTCATGAGGTGACCAGTACCCAAGTGAATGGGTTAAGTATGCTTTGTCACGTGGTGGCCAGCAACCCGAGTGCACGGGTTCGAGGTAGAAAAGCCATGTAGTGGCTAGTAAATACCCCAGAGTGGGGGAAGTTAAGTAGATGTATATTATAGTATCTGCATGTACTTAAAGAATTGTCTGTGTTTGCATATTATTGTTGATTGTGCAGCGGAGTGGTGACGTACAGGATTACGTCATCACAACGTCTTGTTTGATTCGGATATGCTGAACGTGAGAAGACTGGTAAGTAAAAGCCGGCACTATATGTTACGTGTTTAATTGCTGATTGATGACGTGGAATAAATTGCTGCATGTTTACAGTTATTAAATGCATGTGAGTGTTTGGGTGAAATTTCGGTTGTTGTGTGATCACCAAGAATGTATGCTAACAACATTAACTAGTTGTTTTTGCATGTGGTTGTGTATGACTCTCGAACCCAGTGCTATGGTGCCCACCTTGCGCCGGGGATGGGAGAGTCCTCACTGAGTCGCGTGGTTAAGACTCACACCTCATTTTTACTACAGAGAGACAGGTTAAGTACAGGTGGAAGAAGTCTCGGTGGAACGAGGGACAAGAAAAACTTTCCAGGACCCACAACTTGTTCATGTGGGTGAATAAATTGTAACTGTAATTTAATTTACTTTATCATTGTATCATAAAGTAAAGGGTAGACGTACCCAATTAGATTGTATTACTAAATCTAGAACTGTCAGCTTCACACACCATAATGATCAGGATTTATTTTCCTGCGATATAGGGAAAAATTGTTTTCAATATATATATATATACATATATCTGTCGCATGTGAATAGGATAGGCAGCATCTTCGGATGTGTAGCCAGTACACAGGTTATATATATTATGTGTGTTTGCTATATCTATATCCTGAAGTGGCACTGGTCGTGGATTTGCTTGCCTAGGATAGGCCACCATTTCGGTGTAGCCATGGTATTATACTGCATGTGGATGTATTTTCAATAATAGATATTCTGTCAATTATGTGATAAGGCTTACAGGTACAGGGATATTCCCTGTGTTTGTGCCGGTCACGGTCCTCTAAACAGGGGTCCTGACATCACCTTGCCATGCTGCATCAATACACACCCTAACCCGATCCTCGAGGCATCATAGTACACCACATACCCACCTATGCCTTCAGGTAATGCTAGCACCGTAGCGGTACTGAGGCTGTCTTTCAGCTTCTGAAAACTCTGCTCGCACTAATCATCCCATATGAACTTCACCCCCTTCTGTGTTAACTTAGTCATAGGCGCAGTAACTTTAGAGAAGTCCTGCACAAATCTTCTATAATATCCGGCCAAACCCAAGAAACTGCGAATTTTAGTAACTGAGGTAGGCTGGGACCAATTCTTCACCGCTTCTACCTTACTTGGATCAACGTGGATTCCCTCTGATGATACCACGTGACCCAAAAAGGCAACTCTGTCAAGCCAAAATTCTCACTTGGAGAACTTGGCATACAGTTTCTCTTCTCTCAACTTCTACAAGGCTAATCTTAAGTGTTTTGCATGTTCTTCATAATTTTTAGAATAAACCAAGATGTCATCAATTAAGACAATGACAAATCGGTCCAGAAATGGTTTAAAGACCCTGTTCATCATGTCCATGAATGCTACAGGAGCATTAGTTAATCCGAAGGACATCACAAGAACTCGTAATGTTCATATCGAGTCTGGATTGCGGTCTTAGGTATGTCTGATTCCGGAATCTTTAATTGGTGATACCCAGATCGCAAATCAATCTTAAAAAACTGTTTCGCACCCTGCAACTGATCAAATAGGTCATCTATCCTCGGCAGTGGGTATTGATTGCGGATTGTTACCTTGTTTAACTTTTGGTAATCGATACACAACCGCAAAGATCCGTCCTTCTTCTTCACAAAAAGGACCGGTGCACCCCAAGGAGAGAAGCTGTGTCTTATAAAACCCTTGTCAAGCGATTCTTGCAATTGTGTATGTAACTCCTTCAACTCTTTCGGAGCCATCCGGTAAGGTGGTGTGGAGATAGGCTGGGTGCCAGGTTGCAGCTCAATTTCAAATTCAATCTCACGATCGGGCGGCAACCTCGGCAATTCTTCTGGAAATACATCCAAGAACTCTCGCACTACCGATACTTGAGTCGGTGAAAGTACTGCTTTCGTGGTATCCTTGACCAAAGCCAAATACCCTTTTACATCCCTTTGCAAGTAACTTGGATGCCTTCAACGCCGAGATCAAGTTTGGATACGGTGCAGCTCCGTCACCTTGTATCACAAAAGGCTCCTCGTTTGGCATATTGAATTTTAAACATTTAGCCCTGCAGTCCACAACCGCATGGCAAGACGAAAACCAATTTATCCCGAGGATTACATCAAGATCAACCATACACAACAACCGAAGGTCTACCACAGTCTCAAGACCATCGACCTCCACAATGCAAGACTTGTGCACATACTCTACTTGTACCGATTCTCCCATTAGAGTAGAGACCAGTACAGTTTCTTTCATTCTAGATGGACTTTTCTTGAATTTAGAAGCAAATGCATGTGACACATAGGAATGAGTGGAGCCGAAATCAAATAAGACTCGTGCTTCAAGAGAGCAAACAATAAGGACACCTGTCACAACTGCATTTGATGCATGAGCGTCTTGCTGAAAAAGTGTAAATACCCGCGCTTGTCCTCCACCTACTGCCCCTGGCCCTCTGGCACTAGATTCCGCACCACGACCTCTAGCTGCACATGTACTTGCTGTCTGTGGTGGTACGGTTCTTACTGGTGGGGCTGAAATAGGTATACCCCTTGGCGTCGGATTACTTCTCACACTTGTACCTTCCTTTCTCTTTGGACACTCCTTAGCCATGTGGCCCACCTGACCGCAGTTGTAACACCCACCTGTCAGTCTTCGACATATTCCAAAATGAAATCTGTCGCAAGTAGCACATTGGGGCCTTGTCTTACCGGCATTTCCACCCCCTTGAACATTACTCCTCATACCTGTATCATGGGTGATGGTTGAGGATTGTCCACCTGCAGACCCTGAGTATCCTGTACTTCCACCTGTTGTCTTCCTCTTCTTACTTCCACCTCCTTGGTTATCACTACGTGTAATTAACTTGACTTTGGGATCAACAGAAGTCCCATACCTCTTCCTGGTTTCAATCATTCTGGCACAGTCTACTGATTGAGCTAAAGTCTCAAATTGTCTCCTCTGGGGTAACAGAGCAGTAAATAATGGCTCCGTGAGACGGTGTATGAACCTCTTGATCCTTGCCTCTTCATCCGGAACCAACTCAAGTGAGAATTGAGCCAATTCCATAAAAAGTAACTCATACTCCGTCACGGTCATGTTAGGCGTCATCCACAACTCCTCGAATTGATGACGATTTGCATCTTTGGTGCCTTCAGATAGAAACCGACCCAAGAATTTCCTCTGAAAATCTTCCCAAGTCATCGGTGCCACCCTTCTTGAATACCTGGTCTGTACGGACTCTATCCATACTCTGGCAGCTCCCTTCAGCTGGAATGAAGCTAATTCCACCAACTCATGCCCTGAGCACCTCAGCATGAGCCTAATTCTGACCACGTCTCTCACAAAGTACTGCGGATCCTCTTTCTCACTAGTTCCGCAGAAAGTGGGTGGATGAAGCTTCCGAAATTTTGAAATTGGAAGCTCTCTGGGTGCTACCCGCGGCTCACGAGGCACATCCTGCGGTTGTTGCCATTCTCTGTCCTCTTCCTCAACAACCTCTATCTCCTGATTGCTTGGGACTCTCTCTTCTTCTTCCTCGCCGACTACTAACCGGCGTACTTCTCTTTGTATTTGCCTCGTCATTTCTTCTTTTAATTCCTGAAACCCTACCGTGAGCATTTCCGCCACAGAGGGTGCACTTGTCTCTACTTGAGGATCCGGTGACTGTCTCCTCTCACTTGTGCTCTACCTTGACCTCGAGCACGACCTCTATCTCGGCCTCGGGTACGGCCTCTACCTCGGTCTCGGGTGGGCATTCCCTCCTCCCGAATTGATTCTCTATCAATTTCAGCAGGAGTTCTCCCTCCAACCCTAGCCTGTCTCGTGATAGGTGGCATCCCTATACTGCACAAGGACCACACCTAATAAGTACACGCATATCAATGATATTTCATATAAAAGAGAGTAGAAAGAAAGGCTGACTCAATTTCCTGGGTACTCCCACCAGTGCCTTTTTACTCCCATGTTGCGCCCGGGTTCACAACGAGGAGTAAACCGACACCCAGTCATACCTATGTCTTCATACAGTTTAAAGATAACCTGCCTCTGATACCAAGTTTGTCACGACCCCCTATCGGACGTCCGTGACCGGCACGGGAAGTAGGATTTCTCCTATCCCGTAAGCCTCTAATCCCTGATTGACATTTTCACATGTTTATAACTACCCATTTTTATGCAAACAATATATAGTATTTATGGCCATCCATATCCGGTGACCTAAGTAGCATGCAATCCACGGCTCGCTTAACGCCGCTTCAGTCTATACATATACACATAATCACTCACACGTACATATAGTATACATAGGGGTGAGCAAACTGCGGATTGGTTCGGTTTTGACGATTTAGATAATCGAACCAATCCAATCCGATGACTAAAAAAGTCATCCAATCCAATCCGCTCTTCGGTTCGGTTTGATCGGTTTTTTGACAAAATTTTAAAAAAAAATTACTATTTTTTTCTCTTCAATTTAAACCCTAAAAAATAAAAATAGCTTTTCCTAACCATGAAAACTAACAAATTAAAGTTATTAGTACAATATTTCAACATTACAAACTTAAAATTACAATCCAACATCATAAAACCATAAAAATCAACATTATAAAATATTTTTAATATTTTAAAAAAATTATAATCGGTTGGTTTGGTTCGGTTCGGTTGGGATTGGACCTCATTCATCAACTGAACCAAACCAAATCGGTTGTCAAAAAAATAAACCAATCCATCCGATTATGTAATCGGTTTTGGTCGGTTTGGTTTGGATCGGATCGGTTGGTTCGGTTTGGATCAGTTCTGCACACCCCTAAGTATACATATTGATCACGCGCTTCAGGGCGGGTGATCTATCCTATTCACATGCAGAAATCCTGTGTACAATCATACATATATTCAATCACACGCTTGCATATAGTTTACATATTGATCACACGCCTCAATGCGTGTGATCTATCATGTTCACATGCGGAAGCCTTATTTTCATACAATCAGGTATTCAATCACACATATATATATAATTTACATATTGATCACACCCCTCAAGGCGTGTGATCTATCCTAGTCGCATGCAGAAGTCATATATATATACATGATATATGCTATATCATAGCCTAAAGTCCCAATACCAAGACCTAACCTTAATCTGTATGAAGCCGACAATGCTAGAATTCAAGTATGATATATATATACACAGCAGATGTAAACGTACAAACGCTACGCCCAAAAAGGATTCATATATATATATATACATCACAACATGTACATGACCAAAATAACTACTGACGCGGACAAAGCGTGCGGTCTTCAGAATTGTCCGCCTCCTTGAGAAGAAGTGGACGCGTTCCCGACTTTTGAACCACTTGTATCTGAAACATGTAAACAGAGGAGTGAGTCGAACAGACTCAGTGAGGAGCTCCCCCATCCCTGGCGTAGCAGCGGGTACCACTACCGCTGGGGGAAGGGAGCAACCACAACCACATGCGCATGAAATGGATTTATATTGTGATCTTTAATATCATCAGGCAGTCAATATATCATATTCACAATTAAAATCCTAATTCATTCTCCTAACATATTTATTTCTCCGCACGTACGTAAATCACAATATATATATCATATGCTTTCATAAGTCACACATAGTTATGCTCGAAGGCATTCAATTTCTGTCTCCCGCGTTACGCTAAGAGAAATACTGGCCCGAAGGCAATTTCTTATTCGAACCTAATTGATCAAACTAGGAACTTTCTGACTCCAAGGCACGCTTAGAGTAATAGTCGGCGACTTGTCTGACCTCGGTTAAACCAAGGTAATGGCCACTATGTGGCATGCTTACTGTTAACTGAATCCTGTCTGTCCGACCAGGATAACCGACTTGATCTACCCGAACTAACCTAACAGGTTCAACTAACAAATTTAACCTTGAAAGACACCCTAGTAGTAACTAACTGAATATTATACGTGTTCACTAGTTAGGCCTAAATTCCCCCGTTCAAATTATGCAACCCTCTCACTCACATTCAACAACCTAGGTTCAGTTTTCCTCAAGAAACCGTACGAACAAGGTCTTAACAGTGATGATCGATGTGATTGGTTTCTAATGTTACTGAACTTCTCACATATGTAATTTACTAGAGGCTTCACATGCACGTACGTGCATGTCAATTTTTTTTTTAATTTACAAAATATAAAATAATAAATTAAAAATCAAAAAATTATTTTCTTTGATAACTATCACAATTATTATTTTTTAAAAACAAAATTATCACTATCACTATTTTCCTATTTTCTCTCTCCCATGATCTTCTCACATCATCTTTTTATTTTGTTTTTGAATTAATTAAATGGCCATTTTGGGAGACCGTTGACGAGAAGGGTCCACAGCCATATAAATATAGATGACTCAATCCTACCCACGGTAACATATAAGGCTCAGTGAGCCACAATAGCACATATACACTTGAGACTAATCATATAAGCACATATACTATTGCACGTAGGGGTGAACACAGGTTCGAGCTGGCCTGCCAACCCGCCAAACCCAATCCAACCCGCCGTGTTGGGTTGGTTTGGTTCGGGCTGGCGGGTTGGTTCGAGCTAAAATTTTCCAGCCCGAACCATGGCAGTTCGGGTTGCGGTTTTATCAATATTGAGCTCGCCGGAACCGAACCAAACTGCCAACCCGCCAAAAATTACTTTTTTATTTTTTATATACATTTGTGATTAAAAATTTATTTGATTGGTTGATTTCAAAATATTCTTCTATAATTTTTTTATCATTCCATTACCCGACACGCAAATCTCTCTAATCATGAATTTAATTAGATAACCACATAGTTGAATTATAAATATATTATGTGCATAATATATTGAAACTTCAAATAACAAGATCACAACTAGTTAGATTAATCATAATTCAAATAAATTTGAAAAAAAATGAATGAAACATATATGATATTAAAAACTTTATGAAATATAATTTATTAAACTATATTTTATTTTATATTAAGTATTTTTAAAATTTTGGCTAGTGTTGCTCAATGAATCAAGGAAGAAAGAAAGAAAAAAAAAAGAGCTGGCCCGCCAACCCGAACCGCCAGTGAATGGTTGGGGTTGGTTGATGCATTTTTCTCCAGCCTGAACCAACCCAACCCGCTGATATTTTTTTCCAGCCCGAACCAACCCAAACCGTGTGCACCCCTAATTGCACGTTGACTACTTACTTGCAAATCATAGACGTGTAACACAAATTTATTCATATAAATAAATTTCATATAACAATTACACAAAATAGAGCAAACCACATTTCCACGTAGTCATCCAACCCTGTGGGGCAAGGGTGGGAGAGCCCCTCACCTCGTTGGCCCTCCTGATCAGTCCTCGGAGTGCCTAGAGCTCCAATTACCCTGTGGTGCCTTATTCACATATATATTTAAGAAATTTAGAACGTGTAACTAAGCATCTACCATGCACGTGTCATGCTAATGCTTATGCACCCTCCAGATATTTCCAAGAACTAACTATTTAGTTCGTTACGTCGTCCTAATTGCTCTTTCTGAAAGTCTAGAATGTCTCATTTTCGACTTTTACACTTTCGAGCTATTTAGAACCTCTAAATACATAGGTTAGAGATTCTCCCTTGTTTAAATTTCACTTCATGTGTTCATATGGGTATTTAACTAATAAAAGAATAATTTCACGGCTCAAAAGAGGCTCTAGCTTGCTCATTACCGTCTCCTTTATTCGCCGAGTAAAAGCTTAATTACTACCTCTTTAATTATATATGTAAAAATATAATTGGGTATAATTAGAGCCTTGGAACCAATTTAGCGGGTCTTAGGTGTCCACCCGGACTAGACCGAGGTGTTCAACCCACCGCACAGCTCCTTACTGTATGGTGGCTTAGTATTTCGCCTCTGTTTCTCCGGATTGGGCTCCGGTTGAGACGGTAAATACTCGGGCTTTATTCCCTTGTATATTTCCAGCAACTACAACACTTATACTACTCCAATCCAAGCCTAATCATGCATCAAACTATCAATTTCGAATTTTAGAGCAATTTCCTAACCCAATTTTCCTAATTTCCATACCCGGTCAATTCCTACGGTTTAACTTTGATTCTAAACCTCACTAAGCTTTCAATAACGCCTACTATGCTCGAATTTAACCCCGGAATGCCCCGATTGGAAGGGATTGAAGAATTCCTAAAATACCCAAAATTGGAAAAATTGAGGTTTTGAAAGATTGGGGCTTCCATACCTTGATTAAATCGGATGGGGAGCTTAGTGGTGATGAAAGATGAACTCTGGTGGCCCTCACCGGTGGCAGAACGCGTTCTCCGGCGTGATTCCAGCCGTGCGTGCTTCTCCTCTCTCTTCCTGGGAGCTCCTCGCGTGCATGCGTCTTGGCTGGTCCTTGGTTTGCTTCTGCGTTCTGCTCTCTTCCTCTCTCTTTTTTGTTTTATGTTTGTGTGTTAGTGAATTGGATGGGGGGTCACGATTTGGCCCCCCATTATTTTAATATATATTATTATTCTTTTTTTTTGTGTGTGTTTGTGTAAATGGGAGGGGGTCACGGTTGCCCCCCCCCCCATATATTTTATCATATATATTTTTTTTTTCTTTTGGTGTTTTAGTGAGAGGGGGTCACGGTTTGGCCACCCTTTAAATTTATAATTAATAATATATATATATATATATTATTTAGTTATTTTATCCTCTTTTCCCTCATCCTTTTTAATCTCCATTTCTTTTAAGTCCTACAATAAATTTTAAAAATCTCATTTCTTTTCCTTCTTCATTTTATTTTTAATTCTTTAATTTAATTTATTTTTCTGTTGAAAGAAAAATAAATTAATAATAATGATAATAATAAAAACTAATACCTCGGATATTACAATCTCCTAAAAAATATAGTTTACTAACTATTTGACATTTCAAAAAGACTATTACTATTAACTTAAACAATGAATTAATTAATGCATGTTTTTATATTATACTTTGTATTTAACCATTTTAATTCATAAAAAAAACTAATAAACTCAATAAATTAAATCTCAATTCAAATCTAAAAAATCAAATACATTATTAAAATAAATCTAAGACTACATGGAAAATAAAGGTCCGGGTCTTGCGTTTGTGGGAGACGCCTCCCTATCCGAAAACATGCCAACATAATGCTCTTTGATAATACCATTATTTACCCTTGTATCTTTTGGCATTTGACAAGCTTTTGTTGAGTTTAAAGAGTCATTATGCATGATTTAATGTTATTCAAGGGGACTTAAGGACTTAAATCACAATCTTGCTAATTCCATGTTTTTATTGAATAAATTGTGATAATTCTCTAGTTTTATTAACTTGAGGGCCTCACAATTGTTTTGGTTGATTTGTAGGTCATCTAGCTTGAGGAATAGCAAGGATTCAAGTGCTAGAGGTCGAGAAAGAAGCTGGAAAGCGAAGCCGGTACAAGATTTGAGGCTTAGAGGCATTTTTGGGCCTATTCTGCTGTTCCACCCGCTGCCAGCGGGTAGCCTTGCAAGCTGCCAGCGGGTGGACTTCAGTTTCAGAGCAAAACGTGCGTTTCGAGTAATCCACCCGCTGCCAGCGGGTAGATGACCCGCTGCCAGCGGGTACACCAGTTCTGCACGACTTTCTCGCGATTTTAAGAGCTGAAACGGATGGTGGGCCCACTTTTTCAATGTTTTACCACAAGGGGAGCATATTAGGTCGGATTAGAGGGAATATTCTGAGGTTTTAGAGGCCCTTAACCTAATCAAGAGAGGAACCCACGATTTTACATTCATTCATCACCTAAGCTCTCTCTCCCAAGTCTCTCCACATTTTCCAGCCACACTCACCATTTTCCCTTCATCTTCTCCACTCTCCACACCTATTCAAACCAAATTCCAGCAACCTCCATCATCATCCATGGCTAAGCAAGGGTTGGAGGAGCTTGGTGAAGCATTTCTCTCATCCATGAGTGGCTAAACTTCTTGTGCTTTGGAGGAGGATGATTAGGGCTTGAGCTATGGCATCCAATAGGGAGTTTTTCTTGTTTTCCTACTACTTCTCTTTATGGATTCATGTTTATCTTGTTGATATTGAGGGAGTTTTTATTGATTGTGGCTCCATGGTTGTGGAACTCAACTAGGTTGTAGTTGGACATTAGGAATTTAAATAGACTAGTAATTTGTATTTTAATTCTCCCATTGTGGGTTTTGATTACATTGGATTTGGTTGAATCTTATTGTAATTTTTAATTCATTGTGGAAGTCACTCTAATGACAATGGTAATTGTTGAGTTGAATTCTAGTTTATGTTAAATTCCTCATTTGCTTCATTGATGGTATTTGATTAGGCTTGTTAATTGTCCGGTTGGTTAATTGCATCCTCTAATTAAATTACCTAGGTTTAGTGGTCACTAAACTACTTTAGGAAATGGCCTTTCATTGATTAACTCCATACTTTTTGATAGCAAGGATAGCCCAAAGCATTCTCCAACAAAGCATATCCATCTTATTTCATTCACCTCAATTTACTTTAGCTTTAAAAATATTGAAAACCCCAAAAAGTGTTAGTTCTAGTTTCATTTAGTTGCATTTAATTCCATTTAGTTTCATTGCATACCAAGTGTTTGTTAAATTGCCTCAAAGACACCCCATTTTGTGTTAATTGAGCATATTTGTCCATCGAGTCCATAGGCTCCGCGAGAGAGAATCGACCTAGGTTGTGCCACTAGCTGCACTTTCTAGTATTAATTTTATTGGTGCCGGCCTCGCGACAAGGCCGCGTCACCATCAATTTGGCGCCGTTGCCGGGGAGCCATTTTGGTTCTTTGTGCAATTGTGCTAGATTCTCACGAATTGGGTTGTTTTCGCGTGATTTCTTTGGGAATCACATAGTTAGATTGTGTTTTGTTATTGTGTTTTGTGTTTTAAGTTGTGTCTTTTCATTTTAGTGTTTGTTTCTAGGCTTATTGTGATTTTTAGTAAGTGTTTTTGCTGGTTTTTGTTGAATTTTTCATAGCTGTCCTATTTTCTTTTGGCAAGGAATTACTTAGTTTAATTGCATTTAATTGTGTTTTTGTTTGTGTTTATTGTTTCTCGGTAGATTATAGTTGATTTAGCATTTATTTTTAGGCTTGAATAGTCATTTTGAAGCATTTTCAGTTGGATTTTTGCTGGTTTTTCGAATCTGCCCTGTTTTTCTGCTTTAACAGTGCAGAATTGCTTCTGTTTCTGTCTTACCCGCTGGCAGCGGATGAACCCACCCGCTGGCAGCGGGTGAAGCAGTGAACTGCACTGTTTTTCATTCTGTGTTGCTTTGTTTCTGGTTTTCTGGTCTGTTTTATTTGTTTTACTGTTTTTCTGTGTGTTTTCTTCTTTTTGTTGGTTGTTTAGTGTATGCTAAGAAGTTCTAGAGGAGACCTAATTCCATTGGATTTAGAAATTGAAAGAACTCTTAGGAAAATAAGAAAACTCAAAAAAGAAGTAATTAAGGCTAACCAAGAAAGGGAAAGAGAACTAGCAATAGAAGAAATGGCCGAAGAGGATAACGGGGATAATCGGATGGACAATAGGGAAAGAAATGAAAGAGGTAATAATGTGGTAGATCAACCTAAAAAGTCCATTAAACAATTGAATCAATTTGATGATAATTTTGAATCTTTGGTTGGTGCTACTCCTACTTTTACTACTGATTTTGAAATTAAAGGTTCTCTTGTGCACTCACTTCCAAAATTTCATGGTCTTCCAGGTGAGAATCCGTATACACATATAAGCTCTCTCCACATGCATTGCATGACGATGAAGCCCGTGGGGGCTAAACTTGAAGAAGTCATGTGGAAGGTTTTCCATCTCACTCTGGAAGGGAAAGCAAAGGTTTGGTATATGAGTTTGCCAAGGTACACCCCAGATGCTTACCAAACATGGGATAATTTGAAGAAGCACTTTATTGAAAAATATTATCCTTCAAACAAAGTCGCCGCAGCAAGAAAAGAGATTGCATCTTCAAGGCAAGAAGAGGGTGAAACATTCTATGGATATTGGACGCGTGTTCAGGATATGGTAGCAAAATGTCCAAACCATCAAATGCCACTGGAGCACCTAGTCCAAGCTTTTGTCTATGGGTTAACTGATGAAGATGCAAAAATGCTCAATGCAGCTGCTAATGGGTCCATAGAAGACATGCCCCCTGATGAAGCAATGGAGTTGATCAAGAAGCTCGCCTTGAGTAGGCAGAACATTACCACGAGGGATACTCGAGCACTAAAAGAGATATCTCCAGCAGATCGAGATCCATTGTTGGTGAAAGTGGTACATGAACTGTCTGCACTAACCAAGAGGGTGGATGGACTGAGCATCCAATCTCCAAGATCACCCACTCAACAGCTAGCTATGGTAGGCGCTAGTTGTACATTCTGCGATTCCCCTATGCACATATCAGCAGATTGCCCTGGTCAATATGAAGATGTGAATGCAATGTATCAAGCACGGCCTGGGCAATACCAACAAAGGGACCCTTACTCCAATACATACAATCCTGGTTGGAGAGATCACCCTAACTTCAGATATGGGAATAGTGGTAATCAGAATACTCAAGGGTTTAGCAGTGGGCAAAGTCAAGGGAACTACCCTTCTAGAGGAGGAAATTCTTATGGTGGTCAATACTCAAATTTTCAAGGGGCTTCACCTAGCCAAGCACCAAAACAGAACACCACCAATGCCATGGTTCCCATTAGTCAAGGTGCACCGTCTTCAAGCAATGATGAGCTTAAACAGCTTCTAGTGAAAGGGTTCTCAGATATTGGTGCAAAATTTGACCAAGAGCGGAGTATCACTGATGATAAAATCAAGGCCGTCGCCTCACACGTTGACTCATGCTTCACTAATATCATGAACAAGTTTGAACAAATGGAAGTAAAGCATGACAACCTGAACTCATTCGTCACTCAGTTGTCTAACAAGAAAAGTGATGAACAAGCAAGATCAAGCGGAGCTACGCCTTCTAACACAGTGATCAATCCCAAGTCACTGAATGCCATAAGCCTTAGAAGCGGCAGAAAAGTCAGATTTGAAGACAAGGAAGGTGATGAACAAATTGAAGAAATTGTTTGTGAAAGTCCTCCTCTGTCACCACTCAAGCTTTCTGAGAGCTCCAAAGAGACTAGACTGCGGGAAAAAGTTGAAGAAAAGAAGAAGGAGCAACAAGAGGAACCAAAAGAAAAAGAGGAACAAAAGGAGAAGGAAGAAGCAATTAACAAAGCCATCTCCACCCAAAAAGGTAAGGAGGTAAGTATAAGTGATCTTCCCTTTCCTAATTCATATTTGCTAAGTAAGAAAGTCAAGGAAGTTAAAACTGATGAAGAGGCACTGAATTTATTTACCAAGTTAGAAGTTAATATTCCTTTGTTAGAGTTGGTAAGAAAAGTGCCTAAATATGCAAAAGTTTTGAAAGAGCTTTGTACAAACAAGAGAAGATTTAGACCAAATGAGAGAGTTCAAGTGAGCTCTAATGTTTCTGCTCTTTTCAAACCCCAAATCCCGGTCAAGTGTCAAGACCCGGGGTCTTTCACAATCCCTTGTACTATTGGTAAGGTTACTATAGGGGGTGCATTACTTGATCTAGGGGCTGCTATAAATGTCATGCCTAAATCTGTTTATCAGGCCCTAGGTGTTAAAACACTTCAACCCACTACAGTAATCTTACAATTAGCTGATAGGTCCATTAGGCGACCTGATGGGATTATAGAGGACCTTTTGGTCCGAGTGAAAGACTTGCTCATTCCAGCTGATTTTTATGTTCTTGATATGGCTGCGGAAGTGCCTCAGGATTCCACTCTCATTTTAGGTCGCCCCTTCTTGAGGACTGCTAACACTGTGATTAGCATGAAAGAAGGAACGATCTCTATGGAAGTGGGAGATCATAAAGTTAATTTTAATATGTATGAGGCTATGAAGCATCCATATGAGGACTATTCTTTACTTGGGGTTAGTGCAATAGATATAATCATGGAAGATGAACATGTAGGTTATAAGCTTGATGATGATAATTCTGAATCTACTGTTGATGCATTTTCTGATGGTTATTTTTCATTCACTGAACTTTTGCATGCTGATGATGACACTCTTGCTTCATTCTCTTCTTTATATTCTTTTCCATCTACTTGCTCTTGTGGAGGTGATCCCTCATGTCTTAACTGCATGTCAGTTGATTGTACACGTGGTGCCCCACAATCTGATACATTTTCTGTGACTAGTTATTCTTTGGATTCTCTTTCTTCTTTGAGCAGTTATGATGGCCCTTTGGGAAAGTTGTTCATTGAGTTTTCAGGTGAGTCAAGCAATGAAACAGGGAAGGTGATTCAAAACAAAGTTCAATACATTCTGCCATGTGAAGATCCCCTTTCTGCTTCTCCACCTTCTCACCTATTCCAAGGGCAACATAGTGAAAGAAAGGAAATCGCGGTTGAAGCTGAATCAACCGAAGAAGGGAACATTCTACCAAGGTTTGAATGCATGGAAGTTGAGGCAAGTGGTAAAAATGAAATTTTAAAGGGAAGTACTCTTGCCACTTTAGATGTGCAAAAATTAGTTCCTTCTGTAATTCAACCTCCCACTCTAGAGCTCAAAGAGCTCCCTTCAAATCTAAAGTATGTTTTCTTAGAGTCAAATAACCAATTACCAGTGATCATTGCTAATGGGTTATCTGATGAGAATGAAGGGAAGCTCTTAAACCTTTTGAGAAAACATAAAAGAGCAATAGGGTGGACTTTAGCAGATATACCAGGGATTAGTCCTACAATTTGTACACATAGAATTCTGCTAGAGGAGGGGTCGCAGCCCAAGCGGCAACCCCAAAGGAGGTTGAATCCTTTGATTTTAGATGTGGTCAAGAAAGAGGTCACTAAGCTTTTGAGTGCGGGTATTATATACCCAATTTCTGATAGTAAATGGGTTAGCCCTGTGCAGGTTGTTCCAAAGAAGAGTGGGATCACAATAGTGAAAAATGAGAAGGATGAGTTGATTCCCACTAGAGTCCAGAATTCGTGGCGCATGTGTATTGACTATAGAAAATTAAATGACGCCACTAGAAAGGACCATTTCCCTTTACCCTTTATTGACCAGATGCTTGAGAGGCTTGCTGGCAAGTCTTACTACTGTTTCCTTGATGGCTTCTCTGGTTATTTTCAGGTACCCATAGCTCCGGAGGACCAAGAAAAGACCACTTTTACTTGCCCCTTTGGTACATTTGCATATAGGAGAATGCCTTTCGGTTTGTGTAATGCTCCTGGTACATTTCAGCGTTGTATGATCTCTATTTTTTCTGATTTTCTTGAACAATGCATGGATGTATTTATGGATGATTTTACAGTTTATGGAGAGTCATTTGATGCATGTTTAGACAGCTTGGATAAAATTCTTGCTAGATGTTTTGAAAAGGGTCTTGTGCTAAATTATGAAAAGTGCCATTTTATGGTTGATCAAGGAATTGTTTTAGGGCATTTAATTTCTGAAAAAGGGATTGAAGTGGATAAAGCAAAAATAGAAGTAATCTCCTCCCTCCCATACCCCACATGTGTTAAGGAGATTAGATCATTTTTGGGTCATGCAGGGTTCTATAGGAGGTTCATTAAAGATTTTAGCAAAATTGCATATCCATTATCTCAATTACTTCAAAAAGATGCAGAGTTTGATTTTAATGAAGCATGTAGGTCTGCTTTTGATGAACTGAAATCTAGACTTGTCTCTCCCCCAATACTTTCTGCTCCTAATTGGCAATTACATTTTGAGATTTCATGTGATGCTTCTAATTTTGCTGTTGGAGCCATGCTAGGGCAAAAGGAGAACAGGGTTTCTAGAGTGATTGCATATGCCTCGAAGACACTAGACCCGGCACAAATTAATTATACCACCACTGAAAAGGAATTGTTTGCCGTTGTCTTTGCTTTGGAGAAATTTAGACCGTACTTGCTTAATTCCAAGGTTGTAGTTTTTTCTGACCATGCTGCAGTGAAGTATCTTTTCTCCAAGCCTCATTCCAAGCCCAGGCTACTTAGATGGGCCCTTCTCTTGCAAGAATTTGACATAGAGATTAAGGATAGACCAGGAGCTGAAAACCATGTAGCTGACCATTTGAGTCGCTTACCTGAGGATACAAAGGGAGTGGACTCTTCTAACTCTACTTTTGATGCTTTTCCAGATTCTTTGTTGTGTACCATAGCTCGTCATGAGCCTTGGTATGCTCATATAGTGAATTTTCTCATTAGTGGAGTGACACCCCCTTCTATGTCTACTTTTCAGGTACAAAAGCTAAAGGGAGATGCCAAATTCTATGCTTGGGATGCGCCCCATCTTTGGAGACTATGTGCTGATCAAGTCATTCGAAGGTGCATACCAGAGGAAGAACAAGAGAGCATATTAACTGCCTGTCATACCTTGGCTTGTGGGGGGCATTTTGGTGGAAAGAAAACCTCTAGGAAAGTCTTAGACTGTGGGTTTTATTGGCCAACTTTAGTTAAGGATTCTGTCAATTTTTGTAAAACTTGTGATAAGTGTCAACGTTTTGGGGGTTTGGGATGGAAACAAGAAATGCCACAACAACCTATACTATTTTGTGAAATTTTTTATGTTTGGGGCATAGATTTTATGGGACCTTTTCCCCCATCAAACGGGTTTACTTACATTTTATTGGCAGTTGACTATGTTTCTAAGTGGATAGAGGCCGTACCTACTAGGAAGGATGATGCTCAAACTGTAGCTAAATTTGTCAAGTCTAATATTTTGTGTAGGTTTGGGATCCCTAGAGCCATCATTAGTGATCAGGGCACCCACTTTTGCAATAGGCTTTTCAATAGCCTATTGGCTAAGCATGGTGTCCGACATAAAGTTTCCACACCTTACCACCCACAAACCAATGGTCAGGCAGAGGTGTCTAACAGGGAAGTTAAGAAGATTCTTGAAAGGGTTGTGCAACCCTCCCGAAAGGATTGGAGTTCCCGACTTGAAGAAGCTCTTTGGGCATATCGCACAGCCTACAAAACTCCAATAGGCATGTCCCCTTATCGCCTAGTCTTCGGTAAAGCTTGTCATTTGCCGGTTGAATTAGAGCATAAGGCATATTGGGCGGTGCGAAAATGCAACTTAGATATGGAAGCTGCAGGAGAAGAAAGAAAACTCCAATTGCAAGAACTTGATGAAATGAGGGCTGAAGCATATGAAAATGCCAGGTTGTACAAGGAGAAGACAAAGAAAATTCATGACAAAGGCATTCTTAGAAAATGCTTTAGTGTTGGGGATAAAGTTTTAAAATTCAAAGCAAGATTCAAGTTCAAGCAAGGAATGATGAAAACACGTTGGGATGGACCATTCACAGTGACCAAGGTCTTTCCTTATGGAGCGGTGGAGATAATGGAAGATTCAACCGGTGCCGTGCACTTGGTGAATGGTCACTTGCTGAAATTATTCAAGGAAAACTCCAAGCCCCCATGAGGGGCCAGGTCATCTCTTTCCTTTTCTCATCTTGCATTTAATTTGTTGCTCTTATGGATTGCTTGAGATGAGTGTGGGGGAAGAGATCTTCCAGTAGGTAGTAGATTGCGGTTTTGTTCTTTGTGGTTTAATTATGCTTTTGTGTATTTTGTTGCTTTTAGTTTGTGCTTTGTGTGTTAGTGTAGTTGTGTGGTTAGGCACTCCCTTGGTTGTTGAATGCATGAATTTTGATGTATGAGGTTTATTTTTTTTATGGATGGAAGCCAGCAAATTAGGTTCTAGGAGTAGGATTAGATGCAAAATCAATTTCATGCATTCTTCGCTGTGTAGCTGTTTAGCTTGCCTTGCTCGCCCCTCTTCTCCTCTTTTTGCATTTAACTGATTGTTTTTATGCTTGTGGACCCTCGTGCTTGCGCATCCTTGTCCTATCTTTCTGCATTGAGGACAATGCTTGTTGCAAGTGTGGGGGAGAAGTTTCTGAAGAATGATTGCTTCTTGAATTGCTGAATGGGCAGGTTACCTTGTGATTATTGCAAATATTGACATCAGATTTATATTCCTATTTCATTATTGTGAATTTAGTTTTTCAGCTTCTATTCTTGTGGATGCGAATATAAATGTAAATGCACAGGTTTTAAGTCCTTTTGTTCATGGATATTATCAACTGAGTAGATTCATTTTTCGTTTTTGTTGAAGACTTTTGGGATTAATGATGTTAATCAGGAATTCCATAATCACTTTTTGATATCTACTCAAATGTTTTGAAATTTTTGGGAACCACACTTAACTTTTGTGCCTGTTTAAGCATTTTAGAAAATGCTTTCAAGTAGTGTGTCAGGAGCCCGCAGAATGCAAAATCAATTCAAGATTAAGAAACAATTTTTCAAGAGATTGGTGCTCTCTAATTCTCAACTTAAGCAAGACATTAATGTGAGTAATTAATTAGGCATGCATTGGTCGATGTGAGAGTAACCTAGCCTTGTTGGAAGATTTTGAGCCAAACACTTCTGTTTTTCTTGCATATACTTGTGTGTTGTCTGCTTACTTGTTTACTTTCTAGAACTTGATTGAAATCTTGTTGAAGCTTGACATGCGTTAGTTAAATAAAAATGATTGAGGCGTTTGTTTCACTCACCTATATCCCATACACAAACCACTTCTTTTGCTACCCTTAGTCACCCCTTTTGAGCTTAATTCTTGCTTTTCTAGACATTTTGCACTATGACTTTTAATTAAATGTTTGACTTTAGGTTTCCTAGTTTCTGACCACTCATCTTCCTGGGTTGAAATTGTCTAATTGATCCAATCAAGCAAAAAGCTTGAAAAGAAAGAATAAATAAATAAATAAATGAATTATACATTTATTTATTTAGAAAAAAATTTAAAAAAAAAAAAGGAAATACAAAAGAAAGAAAAGCAATAAAAAAGAAAAGAAAAGAGATGATGAATAAAAGAGTTGCAACCGAAAGTAATAAGGATCTTAGACAAATTTCTTGGTTGTTGGAAGATGATTGTTTGGTTAGACTTTTTTTTTGGAACCCAAGCAATCATTTAATTGGGAGTCAATTCGAAATGTTTCGTTTTGCATAATTTCTTTCTTTGTAAACACTTTTCACCATGACCATGCATCCATCATTACAAGCCATTAAGACCTCATGATTTGTTGAGCTAACGCATCCTAGTGGAGATCTAGATCTCTCTCAAGCCTATGGTAAAGTGATAAGTAAGTAAGATTAGAGAGAAAATATCCAACATTAGTGAGTAGAGCGAAACACTTGAGTCATCGGTCATTTGCATGTTCTAGTTGATAGCTATGCATAGTTGTTTTGCTTTTGTTGCATGAACCAAGAACATGGTTTCTTGCTTAGTTGTTTTGCATCTTGATTTGGTTGGTTATTTTGTTGCTTCCTACATAACCCTTGACTGCATTTTTGACTGATTGCTTTGCTCAGGAGTGCAAAGGTCTAAGTGTGGGGGAGTTGATAATACCATTATTTACCCTTGTATCTTTTGGCATTTGACAAGCTTTTGTTGAGTTTAAAGAGTCATTATGCATGATTTAATGTTATTCAAGGGGACTTAAGGACTTAAATCACAATCTTGCTAATTCCATGTTTTTATTGAATAAATTGTGATAATTCTCTAGTTTTATTAACTTGAGGGCCTCACAATTGTTTTGGTTGATTTGTAGGTCATCTAGCTTGAGGAATAGCAAGGATTCAAGTGCTAGAGGTCGAGAAAGAAGCTGGAAAGCGAAGCCGGTACAAGATTTGAGGCTTAGAGGCATTTTTGGGCCTATTCTGCTGTTCCACCCGCTGCCAGCGGGTAGCCTTGCAAGCTGCCAGCGGGTGGACTTCAGTTTCAGAGCAAAAACGTGCGTTTCGAGTAATCCACCCGCTGCCAGCGGGTAGATGACCCGCTGCCAGCGGGTACACCAGTTCTGCACGACTTTCTCGCGATTTTAAGAGCTGAAACGGATGGTGGGCCCACTTTTTCAATGTTTTACCACAAGGGGAGCATATTAGGTCGGATTAGAGGGAATATTCTGAGGTTTTAGAGGCCCTTAACCTAATCAAGAGAGGAACCCACGATTTTACATTCATTCATCACCTAAGCTCTCTCTCCCAAGTCTCTCCACATTTTCCAGCCACACTCACCATTTTCCCTTCATCTTCTCCACTCTCCACACCTATTCAAACCAAATTCCAGCAACCTCCATCATCATCCATGGCTAAGCAAGGGTTGGAGGAGCTTGGTGAAGCATTTCTCTCATCCATGAGTGGCTAAACTTCTTGTGCTTTGGAGGAGGATGATTAGGGCTTGAGCTATGGCATCCAATAGGGAGTTTTTCTTGTTTTCCTACTACTTCTCTTTATGGATTCATGTTTATCTTGTTGATATTGATGAGTTTTTATTGATTGTGGCTCCATGGTTGTGGAACTCAACTAGGTTGTAGTTGGACATTAGGAATTTAAATAGACTAGTAATTTGTATTTTAATTCTCCCATTGTGGGTTTTGATTACATTGGATTTGGTTGAATCTTATTGTAATTTTTAATTCATTGTGGAAGTCACTCTAATGACAATGGTAATTGTTGAGTTGAATTCTAGTTTATGTTAAATTCCTCATTTGCTTCATTGATGGTATTTGATTAGGTTTGTTAATTGTCCGGTTGGTTAATTGCATCCTCTAATTAAATTACCTAGGTTTAGTGGTCACTAAACTACTTTAGGAAATGGCCTTTCATTGATTAACTCCATACTTTTTGATAGCAAGGATAGCCCAAAGCATTCTCCAACAAAGCATATCCATCTTATTTCATTCACCTCAATTTACTTTAGCTTTAAAAATATTGAAAACCCCAAAAAGTGTTAGTTCTAGTTTCATTTAGTTGCATTTAATTCCATTTAGTTTCATTGCATACCAAGTGTTTGTTAAATTGCCTCAAAGACACCCCATTTTGTGTTAATTGAGCATATTTGTCCATCGAGTCCATAGGCTCCGCGAGAGAGAATCGACCTAGGTTGTGCCACTAGCTGCACTTTCTAGTATTAATTTTATTGGTGCCGGCCTCGCGACAAGGCCGCGTCACCCATCACTCTTGAAATGGTTTTATGTGACATAAATATACTTTTCGTCCCACCAAACATGCGTTTAAGCTGAATTTCATGTTCCAAACTCGAGTAGCACTTGCTGATGATGATGGTTCTATTCATCATTTTAGATTTTCTTTTGTTGAGGCTTAGTGAATCATATATGGGGAGCTTGATCTGAATATATTAATTGGTATATTCTTATATTAACTTTCTCCATCATAATGAAATCTCTCACAATATTTTTTGTTGGTGAAAACCGATTTTTTGGAGACTTATGAACATCATCATGATTTTTTTGATTTGCAGATGTGATTGGTCACGTTTATAACATGTCCCAAGTTCATCAGTCTTCAACCAAGTGGTTTTTTTTTTGAGATTTACGTTATTTTTATGTGATTTTATTTTGAGATTTTGTATTAACAATTTCAACCTTAAATGATAGAAATCAATTTAATCATCAATATCAAATTCATATCCTATAATTACATTATCTTGAGGTCAACTATGTATATCGGTGTAATTCATGATTTTAATACAATCAATAAGATTGTAGCACCAAAAAATCATTGATCAATCAAATTAATAAGGAACAAATCAATATAAATTCTCTATATCATTTTTTCTATAACGAATAAATTGCCTACTTGATACAATACCTTTAATTAATATGATTGACAATTAAAAGTTAATTGTTTTAAATGCTCAAATTCAACATCAAAGAAATCACCTTTACATGAAGAATACCCACGTGGGAAGGATTTTATACGTAATTTAAAATTAAATTGAATTACTAATTCAAGTTTTGAAAGATACAGATCCTTATAATTTTGTGTCTTAACTCTCAAGAAAAATATGTTACCATTAATTATATTGTTATTTTTTTAAATCAAAACATCTTATGCGTAATATTAAATTAAAATTAAGTATTAATTTGATTTGTGAAAGATACAGATTTTTGTCATTTAATCTCTTAAATCTCAAAAAAAATTTCTTTTTACGTCCATTTTAGGGAATAAATTGATTAAATTATTAATTCATTATTTTAATACAAACAATCAGATTGTAGCACCAAAAAAAATTTGATCAATCAAATTAATAAGGAACAAATATATATAAATCATATATATCATTTTTTATATAATGAATAAATTAAATTCAACTATTAATTTGAGTCTTTAAATATGTTTTTTTTGCCTTTAGTCTTTGAATATGTTGAATGTTCTAATTTACACTATTAAAAATTTAACTAAAATAATTCATTCCTTCAAACGTGCATATGAAGGAATAAATTGCCCACTTGAAAAAATATCATTAATTAATATGATTGACAATCAAAAGTTAATGGTTTTAAATACTCAAATTCAACATCAAAGAAATCACCTTTAGATTACGGATGATCAAAATATCCATACCCAATGAATATTCTGAAATTTTACCCTTTAGGTATGGGTATGGGTCTAGGTACAAAGTCATTGGGTTTGGGGACGGGTAAAGAGGTACCCTACCCATACCCTGTCCACAATAATAATAATAATTTATTTTTATATATAGAAGGACTATTTTTAAACTTTTTGATTGAGAAAATATATAATGATAATAAAACATATTTAATATTATATATATATATATAAATAATTTAACAGCATTTTTTTTGTTTTGATGAATAGTTAATAAACATAAATTTTATATTAATAAAATAATAATTTATTTTAAAAGTTTTATGGATCTGAGTCCGGGTATGGGGATTCGACTATTCGTAGGGTCCGGGTATAGGGATTGACTTTGATACCCGCTAAGTCTAGGTCCGGGGACACGAAATATAGTACCCTACCCATGTTCATCTCTACTTTAGATGAAGAATAGCCACGTGGGAAGGATCTTATGCATAATTTTAAATTAAATTGAAATGCTAATTTGAGTTTTGAAAGATACAGATTCTTCTAAATTTAGTGTCTTAACTCTCAAGAAAAAATGTGTGTGAATAAAAACCTACTAATGAAAGCTTATGAAATTTACGTTATTATTTTTTTTTTGAGATTTTGTATTTACAATTTCAATCTTAAATGATAGAAATGTATTTAGTCATCAATATTAAATTCATATCCAATAATTACATTATCTCGAGGTCAACTATGTATATTGGTGTAATTCATGATTTTAATACAATCATTCAGATTGTAGCACCAAAAAATCATTGATCAAGTAAATTAATAAGGAACAAATAAATATAAATCCTCCATATTATTTTCTTATAACGAATAAATTGTCTACTTTATACAATACCTTTAATTAATATGATTGACAATTAAAAGTTAATAGTTTTAAATACTCAAATTCAACATCAAATAAATCACCTTTAGATGAATAATAGCCACTTAGGAATGATCTTATGCTCTTGTATTAAGGAGTGGTTTGCTCAACTAACACTTCATTATCACTTAATCTGAAGCCTTCAGTCCACATGTCATGCACTTATCCACGTGTACATCCACAATAATTCTACATAATTTTTTATCCTCCAACTTGACATTCTTGGTTGCCACATGTCAATGATTGTAACATTTATGTATTATTCAAATTTGAATAGATTCAAGGCAATTAATGATCAATTCATCACTATCAATAGCTGACCGATATCCCAATTAATATTACCTTGATTTTTGCACTAATTGATATATGTTGTTTAATTCCAGGATTACAAATCGTATAATTCATCCTCCCTTATTTTTTCTTTATAAAATCTATATATTTCTTTTTTGTTATTGAGAGACTCTACAGTTATTTTTTAGAAGCTGAAACATGGAAGTTTAATGCCGTAAGCTCCATTGATAGATCTCAAGCTATTTTTCAGGTTTGACCTGTCAATTGTTGTTCAACAACTAATTCTAGTATGTCAGATATGAATTTTATTCTTCAGCGCGATCATGAGACTATATTGTTTGATAAATCAAGTTGATGCCAATATACATATGAAATTCTTACTTTTGTTTCCCCTTAATGTTTGTTTTGTTATTATTGCCAATATACATATGAAATTCATACTTTTTTTTAATTGAAAAATTAAGGTCTTCTGTTCAAAATATGTTACTCTGTCAAATTGGGTTTTACTACACAGCTGGTCTGCAGACAGTAGGCTTCTTTTAAGTGGCAGCAAAGACTCCACACTCGAGGTATTTTGATTTTTTATTTTTACATATTTCTTTCAATGAAATGTTTTGTTGTTAAGCCAATATACACATGAAATGTACTATGTCAAATTGACCTTTTATTGTGCTTGATTATCAAGATCTGGGATATTAGGACGTGCAAGTTAAAGCAAGACCTTCCAGGACACGCAGATGAAGTACTTCAGTTTACATACCTAAACGTTTTTTATTCTTATTTCTAAATAATATTTTGTCATTTTGCTAACTTTTTTTTTTCCTAATGTCATTTGGAAAAAGGTATTACTGTTTTCCATAATCTACAATCTGTGTATGTTGGATGCTTGTGAAGTTTTGGAACACATTTCAATTCTCCAACAAAAATTATTTTATGGTTGATACGAGCATATCTTTTACTCTTAGTAAATTTGATGGTTGACAATCAAGTTATTGGTTCAGCTCATAATTATGGGTTTCAATTAGCCAATTTGTTGTCTATAGAGATTCATTATGCAATTTGGCGATGAGTGATGACTGATGATGCATTTCTTATGAGTTCTGATTCTTCTTTCGGTGGTGCTTTGCGAAGGTGCTTTGTCTGGGTTTTGATTCTGATTGAATTTACAGTTGTAGGTTTGGTAATTATGCTAACTCAAATAAATTGCAATGATCATAAAAAATATTAATTTATTTCAGTTAAACCTCCATTTTATGGTAATCATATAAAACATAATTTTGATTGAATGCGGATCATAATCTAATGAATAACAGAAATATATAAGTTAAAATTAGAATTAGCAAATCATAAAATTCATACGGAGCATTAAATGTAGTTGATTGAAAGCCCCAATGGAATAATAAAATTGCAAAAGTTAATGAGACATCATTTTTATTGGTAAAATCAAATCATATATTGGTTCGAATTCTAAGATTTGAGTCCATGTAAAAGCATGAAAAAAAAATCAGAGGACTCCATCAATAACTTTGTGAATTAAAAAATAAAAATACATATTAAATTCAAAAGTCTGAAATTTATTTCATCCTTGATTTGTGAATGAATTATTTATTATTCAACAGGTAATTAATATATATTATTAGTTATAGATTATGGAGACATAAATAAAATAATCTATAGTAAAATTATTATATATATCAAATCATATATTCTCATCCAAAATGATAATAAATGAAGATTAATTATTTTAAAGTCAAAATAAATATTTATACTTTAATATAACTTCAAATTGGTTATAATTATAGAATTTAAATCTTCATTTATATTACCCTTTTATTTTCATAATATTAAAAAAAGTTTAAATGCACATAACAATTTTTTTAGCATAAAATCACGTTAAATCACAATATATTAAAATTTTGGATTCATATTCGGAATCTAATTATTATTTTTATTTTAATAATTTATTAGTTTCTTGATTAAAAATCCAGCATTAAATTTGAGGGCCCGTATTTAAATCTGAAAATTGTAAGAGATAAAACAGATTTTTTTTATGGTAGAGATAAAACATATTTTAAAATTTATTAAAAATTATAATGTATGTTTCATAATTTATCAAAAATGGAATTTAATAGTCAAATTAATTGAACAATCAGAGGATAAAATTTGAAAGTCTGAAATGTAAGATTCAAAAAAATTAGATTTAAAAGTAGCAGATTGACATGAAATCCATAATTATCTTTGTCAATTAATTAATATACATATTAAAAGTCAAAACATGAAATTAATTTCATTTTTAATTTCCAATTGAATTAGTAATTCATTATTAAACACATAACTAATTTTCAAAGCAGATATTTTTGCAAATTACATACCGAGACTAAAATGAAGACAAGATGCAATATTAAAATTGATATATATATATATATATATATATATATATATATATAATAATAATAATAATATATTCTTGCAGATAATGCTAATAAATGTAGATTACTACATTAATATAAGGTAAACTTGGTCAGAATTCTAAAATTTAAATCTTCATTTAGACTATTACATAAGTATATGCCTTCGTAATACCATATAAATGGATGCAAATATGTTAGGTCTCCATTATTCATTATGAATGATATATAATGTTTGACATTACTATTATAAAAACTTTAATAATTTCCTGTGCATGTGCATGGGCCAATAGCTAGTTATTTAATATGTAGGTCCAAAAAACTAACTTTTATATATTAAGAAAATGAAAAAAAAAATACAAATTTACCCAAGGCATTAAAGGAAGATAGTAATTTTAGGAAGTATGTTTACTCTTTCACTCAATATCACCTAACTAATCTGCACAAATATCTATCACCTATATAAGAGGACAAAGTTAATTAGTATTAAGTATAATTAAATACTTTTATATATATATATATATATATATATATATAAAGGAACATACCTAGAGCCAGGTTTGATCAACCAACACCTCATCAATCTATCTTTTAATCTCAAACCACTAATAAACATGTCATTAAACATTCCACATGGAATTCTCACATAAATCCACATAATTCTTACATCTCCACCTTGGCATTAATGAACGCCACATGTCAAAAATGAAATTCAATCTGCAATAATTTCTATTAGAATGAATTATACCTTGATTTATGCACATTCAAATCAGTAATAATATCACATCAACCTTAGCATTAATTCATTGTAATCAAAATACTTGTGTCACGACCCCCTATCGGACGTCCGTGACCGGCACGGGAGGTAAGATTTCTCCTATCTCGTAAGCCTCTAATCCCTGATTGATATTTTCACCTGTTTATAACTACCCAATTCTAATACAAACAATAGATAGTATTTATGACCATCCTAACCGGTGACCTAAGTAGGGTGCAATCCACGGCTCGCTCAACGCCGCTTCAGTCTATACATATACACATAATCAATCACACATACATATAATATACATATTGATCACGCGCTTCAGTGCGAGTGATCTATCCTATTCACATGCAGAATTCCTGTGTACAGTCAAGTATGTATATTCAATCACACACCTGCATATAATTTACATATTGATCACGCGCCTCAATGCGTGTGACCTATCCTATTCACATGCGGAAGCCGTATTTTCATACAATCAAGTATTCAGTCACACATACATATAAATTTACATATTGATCACGCGCTCAGTGCGGTGATCTATCCTATTCACATGCAGAAGTCATATGCATATATATATACACATGATATATACCATATCATAGCCTATGTTCCCAACAACAAGACCAATCTTTAATCTGTATGAAGCCGACAATTCTAGAGTGTGACATATACATATATATATATATATATATATATATATATATATATAGCAACTGTACAAAACAATGCTATACCAAAAGAATCATATACATATATATATATCCTGACAAAATACATATATCAATACTACCCACGCGAACAATGCGTGCGGTCTCTAAGTCTGTCCGCCTCCCTGAGATGAAGTGGAAGCGCTCCCGATGCCTATACCACCTGTGTTTGTAACATTTAACATTTGGGGTGAGTCAAACGGACTCAGTGAGAGGCTCTCCCATCCCTGGTGTAGTAGCGGGTACCACTACAACTGGGGGAAGGGAGCCAATCCCAATCACATACGCATATAACAGATTTTGAATTTCCATATATTAAGTGGTCAGGCAATTAGCATATATCATATTCACAATAAAGAATTTAAAGCATGGTTTTACATACGTTTAAATTCATACATACATCATATCACAGTTTAATATATAACTTCAGGCGGATTTCCATGTTCAGATAACCATAATCGTAAGCTGGCCCGAAGGCATATCTCCGTTAGGAGAGAGTCTGGCCCGAAGGCATATCTCACGTGAGCGGTATAGGAACCTAGTTGATCATTCTAGGAACCCCTGGCCCCAAGACTTTACTTGGAACATTAATCTGACCCCAAGACTTCACTTGGAGCATAGCCGGTGACTCATCTGACCTTGATTTAACCAAGGCAATAGCCACAAAGTGGTGTACTCATATACTTTGTATTCCTGTGGGTTTGATTCAGGATAACAGACTCGATCTACCCGGACCACTCGTAACCGACTCAGTTCCCGCTTTGTACCATAATCGACTCCTATGGGCCAATACTTATTCATTTTACTTCTTCTTAGACAGTTCAATATTTCCCAACTGTTTTCTAGTTCGGAATCTCTCGGTTTAAAACAAAATCACCTATGTTCATTTTCTTTAAAAGTTTAATTACACAACCATGCTTTTCAGACGATAATCAATGAGGTTGGTTTCTAGTACCACAAGACCCTCAAAATTAAAATTGACTCGAACCTATCCCCGATGTCATATAGGTTCCGAGGACCTTCTTTTCATATAAGGCTCCTTGATCCACCATCGCTTTTACAGTTCGCATACACACATATAGCACGTTATCACATATATTATAATTTAGGAACAATAATAGCATGTTATCTAATATATGATTCCTACAAGTAGGCAAGAAGGCAAACCATATATCCACATCCGCAGTCAAACCTATAGGGCAAGGATGGGAAAGCCCTTCACCTGTTTGCCCCCTCTGATCGGCTCTCGGTATGCCCGAAGGTCCACTCACCGTATGGTGCCCTATACACATATACTTGAGAGATTTAGAAACTTGAAATTCAGCCTCTATCGTGTACATGTAACGCTAATGCTCATGTTCTCTCTAATCAATTCCATAGACTAGTTGTTGGCTTGGAATGCCCTCAACTAGTTTTCGGAACACCTAGCATGCTTCTATTCATGTCCAACCCTCGCTTAATCACACCATTTGGAAGCCTTGATTTGGGAATGTAAGGTTACCCAATTCCACCTCTATGTGTCCATATGTAATTGCTATTAGCCAAGTTTTGGATTTATGGCTCAAGAGAGTCATAAATCCTACTTGTCCAAAATTTCCATTTACCGAAATAATTTTCCAACTCTTTACTTACATATGAGTACACATATCCGGATACGTTTAAAATTGGAAAATTGTCTCTTTTTCCCCCGAACCGGGTTCCGGGTGAGACGGTGATTACTCGAGTTTTAATCCCTCGTACATCCCAATAATTTTAACAATTAAATAATTGCCATTCAACCTCTTAAGGCATCCCAAATCAGTCCATAACACTCTTAAACATTACTAATCACACTTTTCCTACTAGTTTTCCAACCCGGATGAATTTCATCAAATTGTTTCCGATTCCTAAGCTTCCAATTCACTTCCTAACATGCAAATACTTCAATTTAGGTCCCAAAATACTCAGATTGAGTCAAATGGGGGTTTTCCAAAAATCCCTAAAATTGATAAAATTGGGGTTTGAGAGTTTCGGGACTTCTCACCTCGATTCAACCGGTTAGAAGGACGATATGGAGTAGAGGAGACTCCCAGCCACCTTCCCCAACGAAGAGACGGCGTTTTCCGGCGAGAAACTCTCTCCCTCTTGTTTCTCTCTCAAGCCCGTCTCTCTCTCTCTCCTCCAGCACGACGGCGGCGTGCTCCGGCGGACGGCGTCGCACTCCGGCTCCGGCTTCCACCTCGTGTGCTCAGCCCGTCGAACTCTCTGCCCTCTCTCCGTGTCTCTCTCGTTGACGCTCTGCCCTCCCCCTCTCTAGTGATCTGATTTCCTTCCCTCTCTTTTATTCTTCTTTTCTTTCCTTATATATATATTTAATATATATACATATCACAAAACAAACAAATCTGGTATAATAATAAATAAAAAAAAGAAAAGAAATATAGAAAAATTAGGATTTTAAACTAATTTGTATTTTAAAAAAATATTTAGTAGGATAGTGTGTGCTTCTATCCATTTTCAACTTTAAATGAATTTATTAAATTAGACTAACAATGCTAATTAAATATTCTCGGGTATTACAACTTGACCCTCTATTATATTAATGGTCCCTTAAATCATGCATAAATATGATTGCTCTTTTTATTTTTTTTTCAATTTCAAATTCTTTTGACCCGCCTGTGGTACGTAGTATTTAAATATGGCGCAATCTCTTCTATTGTTGCCTCTGATTCAATATAAAGCCTAGCATTCCTCGATCTAATTGCCTCTACCATTGGAGTTGACTCAAGTACCTCCAATCCACAATAGATTTACACATGCATACAAACCAAATCAGCTCTCAACACTGAAGCCAAAATCTAAGATTTTTCTTTTGGAAAAGGAAATGGCACATAACATTACTAATTTACTATACTCCCTTCTTTCTTCAAGGTCTTAGTCGCCAAAGACTTCACTACCCAATTGGTAACTTTTTCTTCTTCTTCTTCATCTTGGTTTTAATTTGTGTTTTCTTTTGTCATATTTCAGTTTCGTTCATACATTCATTCTTGATTCTGCTATGCTATTAATGTTGCATTATTGTGGTGTTTGTTTCTGTGTTATAGCAAATTCCACTGGCCTCTGTGAAGACATTTAGTGAACTCTTTATGTCAAACCAATTTTACCTATCACTTTTGGGGAGTTGAGGTGGAAAATTTTAATGTATGCACTTAATTTACAAAGGGGTATTCGTTTATGTGAGAGGATATATTGCATACCAATCTAAATTATTATTTCATATATGAATCAAAGATTTGATTAAGGACACAGATTTCAAAATACCAGTCATTCCATCCACTGCTTGCGTACTTTTGCTTCTCAAAGGTAAACTTCTATGTTTTTTCAAGGTTTAGTCACCATACATTGGGCTATTAGACATTTCATTCAAATTGATTTTATTGCATGTTTTATGTATATAACATCTTGAGCTGCATCTTCTCAGACATAGAAATTTCTATGGTCTTGAAAACTTACTTCTTGATACATCCATTAATTAATTAATTATTCATGAGTTTCATATACATATATCTCTTTGTTTTCCTAGGCAAGCATGAAAGGAGAAAGCTGAAAATATTCTTCTTATGGTTTCAATAATTAAAAACAAAAAACAAAAAGTTAGAGATTTGGTTGTAATAGAAGGAATGAAGGTTTGGCAACACTAGGACAACTTTAAATATATTAAATATATAAATACATATATCTCCTAACTTAACAACATAATTGTTGCACGCAGGATAATACATTGACGGGTACAGATTCTTCGGTTGATATTTTTATAAAAGAAAACTTGGCGAGACTAAAATAAATTGGTAAAAGGCTATTGAAGAAGCCTGTGTCTATAATGAATTTAGAGACTGATTTGCTTTGAAGTAAATCGTTATGCTATTTTTTTTTGTTCAATCTCTTCTTTGATTTCTATTAAAGCTTCCAATTTTAGTCTTATCTTTTGGTCAAAGTTACTGTATCATCATTATTAGATTCATAGAATGATTTATAGAAAAAAAACTATGGAATGCACTTGGAATACGTATTAACAAATAAGCTTTTATTGGATTGGATGAATGATTATGAGTTTAAAATTTTTTATTATCTTTACTGGACATACATATTATAGCACATTTTGGTGATTTAGTTTTTGTTTTGACATAAGTTTTGGCTCTTCAGTTTATTCATGACTCTCATTCTTATTTTTTATAAAAATTAATTACCAAATTCAGTAATGATTTGACATAATCTAATTTAGTACTGATTACAAAATTCAATAATGATTTTTCACAATTTAATGCATTGTATATGACCTTGAAAATGTAATTTCATAAACCTTAAATGTCTCAAACATTCATGCCTTCTTTTAATCCTTTTTGTTTAATTTTTGTATTTTTAATTATCTCAAACTTCTAACATTTATTCCTTTATTCATTCATGGATAGTATTAAGTGAGAACAAAATTGAAATCAGATGCCAACCATCATTTGCTTCTCAAGTAAGTCTTATGTGTCTGGATATCCTTGGTGACCAATTTTTCTTTTGGTTATTTATGCTTGAGAATATATCGATCTATATTAATATGGCTGTGACCCCTTCTGGTCATTGGGGTCACAAAAATAATATTTGTATATCCTTTGTGAACTTTTCTTTTAGATTTTTTTTCTGGCCTGAACTTTTCTTTTAGATTGGAGTAGCTATTTTATTTACTTAGATAATTTTTTTTATTCCTATGCATGCTTCCTCTTCTTAGACCTTAAGTATAAATTTAATTTTATTACCAATTTGACTTCAACTTTGTTAATTACTTTTATTTTTAAAAATGGGTTAATTTACTAAATCTTAACTTCTAATTCATTTACTAAAATTAATAATTTCAATTGATTTTCAAAAATAAAATTTGAGAAAAAAATTTATAAAAGTAGTTTGTCTTTGAAAAATTAAATTGAAAAATAATAATTAATTGTTAAAACTCTGTTAATATTTTAAAATTTTGAATCACATATATTTTAAGTCAAAAAATATAAAAAAAAATGTATAAATCCAGGGTAGTTTATGTGTTCAAATCGAAAATAATGAAAGAAAAATAAAGGGAAGTGAAATTTTTTCTTTTATTTAGAGAAAATATAATATATTTTATTCTTCTAATAGTCTACTCTTACCAATCTACAAATATTTGAACAGTTACAAATATTAGATTTATATTTAATTTCAAGAATAAACAAATTTGTTAAACATTTTCTCTTATTTTACTTTCTCTCTCCCATTATTTTTTCACATAACATTATTATATTTTATTTTATTATGATAATTACTCATGTCATAATCCCTCCTTTTACTCTCCAAACTCATCACATTCAATATTTTATTTCGTTTATTAATTATAAATTAATTATTTTTTTATCACACTGATCAAACAATAATTAATCTTATATTTTGTCAATTTGTTATCTCATTTTTTTATAAATCTAGGGAAAAATCCAGATCCACATGACCCGACCCGACCCAGGGACCGAAAAGAAAAATCGAAAATAATTCCAGGCAAATATAAAACAATGCAAAAGCTACTAACCTGGACGTCATCGCTAAAACCTCGGATCTTGCCAGTGCCTCTGCTCCACCAAGGTTGACCTCCAAACGACGAACACTGAAAAGGGCCGTACCAAACGGAGGACTCTACCTACGAGAGTTAGAGCCACATGTCTACGACTGATGCATGGAAGAAGACTCAAGAGAAAGAGAAAATTATACTGAGTGGGGTTTCACAAACGGGACCCCCCCTTTTCCAACATATGGAATGAGCAACTAGAAAGGTGTGGAGTCACTCCTATTTATAGGAGGATGAGAGAGCTCCCATCATTGACGCAAGCAATGTGGGACTTGGAATATGAACAAAATATCATGATTCCATCATGATCACCTAGCCCACTTTGGGCCACGAGTGCAGGCTCGTGTGACCTCCGATGAGTGTCATCTCGGTGTCGTTTTGTTCGTCTCTCAGCGAGCTTTCCAACGGATCCTCACTCGACTCGATCGGACTCCCCCATGGGCGAATATTTAGTCTCGAAGACCTCAATATATCCAACATACTCCGACTCGCACATGGTGGGAGACCCATGACTATCCTTATCACATAGGACTTCTCTATTTCTCTTTCTCTCGTCGTCTTTTTTCATTCTCCGTGTCAGTCGTGACCGCTTGGCATGATATGTGGGAGCCTTATACTAGAAGCCTCTTAGGGCCCAGCTATAAGTGATGCTACAACCCAAATGTCTGATGATGTGACCACATGTCTCACCGAAAATAGTGCCATGGGTTCCCTAGACGTGTACATATACATGGCTAGTCCAATCCCTCTAAGTCTACAATAAGACTAGGACTTCAGCCACACTCAGTTGCGATTGGTATCCACATCCATGAGAACCTCAAAGGGATCACATAATGGGTTGACCTTAGGATACTATCACACATGCATATGTCAACACAATCTTCCTTTCGACATCTTATTAGTTCAATCAAAGATAGCTGCTTTCCTGATAGTCTTCCATCGGGATGTATTTTTCCATAGCCTCTTGGAAAGAAATCAAAGTAGCATGTACTACCTTATCTCTTCACGACAGAGTCAAAGTGCATAAGGGTACCCTTTGAAAGGATTGATGTATCCTTTCAGGGACTCACACAACATTGAAGCAGAGATTCATTCACATGCTTCCCTTGCAGTAGTTAAAGCACATGCGGTATGAAACGCATGTTGTGGTGTTTTCAAGCGTATGTCGATTTTGATCCTCAATCACTTACACCACACAGACCTTAGTCCAGACTCACTTAGAATCTGACTTGAGTTTGCTACCACACTTCGCTCGCTTCACATAGCGCCAAGTGAAGCACTCATGTTTGGCTATAGGCATTATGAATAGCGGGGATTCATAATTCGATCATAAGACCTCATCATCTTAGCAGATCTCATCCTAGTATACTTACTAGGGCGACTTATCAATTCTCAGTGGCGTTTTCCTGTCCAACACTCGGCGCTTTTCAGCTGCCTCTGGATATTCACACTATATCCCATTTTGGTGTTGAAGGAAAAATCACCCAAGTCTCATATTGGCTCACACCACTTGCGTGTCCAAGGCGGTTTCTCGTGTGAGAGAGCCGACCTCCCAAGCCTGTACGACATACTTTATATATTGTGTAATAGGTACTTCTATTTCTTGATCCACACAAAATAAAGGTATGCCTAGGCATCACACTTTGCTTATGATCAAGAAATAGAGCTCTCACAAAGCTTGTCCTCATGACATAAATCGTGTTAAATCACCCTGGTTCTAAGCAATCATGTGTATCTAAAACACTAGTTTTACGGCTTATATCTTTATACAGCTAACCCACCAATGCGGGTCTGTGAGGGTATAGAGCCAATGCTCTATCATAGGTCATACTGTGAGGACCCTCTCTCCAGTCACTTGATGCTTAGACTAGCGCAACAGGGTGGTTAACTACTGTGTAACGATGTCTCATACAAAGTTGTGTTGCGTTCTCTTGTGGTACTTAGGCTTTCTTTGGTGTAAACCATAGTTGTTTGACTTTATGAGATCAATGTCACTAGGTCAACAGCTTTGTCTGTGATCTATAAGTGACTTTAGATCTTCCAATCCAAACTGCCCTATACTGCTGATGGTCATGCAATGAACTCCATGTCCCTAATGGATAGAGAAATGCATAATCCTTACTTGCTTCTCTACAAGATGGTTCTAGTGCTTAGCAAAGCAGACCGAGACATGGATGTCCTATCATCCATGTCTCTTACCCAATCGGCATCAATGTGTGGCCGCCATTTGCGGGGCACTAATATGATGAAAACAATCGATTGTCAGCAGCGCCCTACAAGTACCTCAAAACACTCTAAACAGTGTGTCTGACCTAGGTTTGACTGATAACGGCTCACAAAGCCGACTACAAAAAGACATGTTGGAGCGGATACACTCCACATTGTACTTCAAGCTACCAACTACATGTATCAAAATACTATCCTATGACTCCATCTCTGACTTAGTCTTAAGATGTGTAGCAAGGCTCAAACTCTTGCCTTTTGCTACTAGCACATCCCTCGGGTTTAGGTCCCCTCAAATGGAATCCACCAAGAATCTCTTCTTCATAGGATTCTTGTGATAGAGTGAGTTGATTCTTGGAGCATTCTCCATGATTCTTGACTCCCACTGGCTAACCCAATTCCTTTATCTTAAAGATGAAAGGATAGTCATCCTTAATTGGCTAAAGCAGCCTCTGTGTTATTTCTAGCTAGCCATATGTCTTCTAGATATAGCGTGAGGGTAATGAAATACTCTCAGCTTTCTTGAAATGGATTAAGTGGTCAATTACCACGAGTCTAGATGAATATGTGAGATCTTGATAGATCCTTGGAGTCGGCATACTCTGCACTCCTGGCCTTTTGCCATGAGACCTATGTGCTTGTGCACGTAGATCCCTTCACCTAGTTTGCCATACAATGAAGTGGTCTTGATATTCTAATTGATGTACCCCCAAACTTAAACTGGTGACTAAAGCTAGATTCATACTTTGATCACACAACAGACGAGAAGGCTTTGTCACAATCGATACCTTCTTGTTGTGTGTACCTCTTCACTGCTTAATGTGCCTAGTAGTGGTTGATTGACCCATTTACCTCCTCTAACTTTTGAGAGCACACTTGTTCTCAAAATCCCTTGTGACGCGGGGCAGATCTACCAAGTCTTATACTTGGTATGTCCTTATAGACTAGGTCTTTTCTTCTTCCATCGTTTTAGTGCACCTTTTACTGATAGGGCCGGAGAGAGCCTTTTGAACTATCTAAGGCTCTACTTAATCATTTAGTACTTCTATAGTACTTCTCTTGGATTGTGCTTCGTGGAAGATATGCTCCTCGTAAGCATTACTCCCACTAGACTTAGCAACTGGAGATGCGTCTATATGCTCCTCTCAACGTGTTGTAGGTCTGCCTCCTTTCAATAAAGGTGCACATCCTAAAATCCATCTCCCTTACTCTATAAAAGTTAGTCTTGAGGATCATTACATCCTTAGACTGAAATTAGTGACCGGGGTGTCTTTATTCTCGCTAATGAACCTTTTGAGTGACACGCTACTTTCCTCTAGGGTCAAGCTTCCCATACTCATAGGAAGGATCAAGTGTGCTATATACCCTCATGGTCTCAGCATACTCTAATCAGGTTTACCTAACTAGAACTCATAAGGAATCACTCACATAATTTGAAGGGCATATGACTAAGTATGAAAGTGACTGTTGGCAATGCATCTCCCCAATGGGAACGTTCACCTAAGTCATTATCAACTTAACCAACTCCAGGAGCAACTCATTTTGCTATGGAGTGTGTGAAATAGTTAATTGTCCAACTATCCTAGTTTCATCATGTAACTATGAGAAAATACCAGGCCGCTTGCCTTGCCCTCACGCTTATTGGACCGCTGATGTCCGAGTGGTCTAATTTGATGAAAGCGGGTTTTCTGATTTCATGACTGAATAGTTTTCAGGTTACTTTGTCTGTAAGGCAACATTTACAAACTAGCATTTGTAATTTATCCTAAAAAATTCATCTTTGCTAATACGTAATTGCGTCCCACACGCACTTGCTAAATAGGTGTATCAACCACTAAGGAACACACAACAAAGCAACTAGTTGAATTACGGGAATGTAATTCAAAGTGTATCACAACAAAACCATTGTCATAAAATAAAAAACTAACACTAAGGAGTCATGATAAAAATGTAGATCACATTATATCCTAAGTTCTCTCACGAAAAAACAACTCATAATAAGTTCCGTTTAGTTTCTTGAACATATAACATATATAAAGATAAAGAGTGGCCACTACGAACTTCGTTTTGTAGCTTCCCAACCTCTTAACTTTAATAATGATTTGTTCCCACGAGTATACTTCTGCTCCCATTGGGCAGAGTACGGAACTCCATGAACCAATGTTCATGGGTGAGAGGAAAATGATTGCTACAAACAATTTTTGCGCATAGTCCCTATGGGTTGACACAAGCAACATTTGACCTTGGCTAAAATCTCTTTTCCTCTCTTGCTTTTCCTTTGAACTAAGACTACCTACCTTACACTCAACCTTTCTCTTCCTAGAACCACATTTCTTGACCCATTGTCCTTTTTCTTGGAGCCTAGAGCTCGAAGAAACTTTAGCCACTTAGACTACATGCTCGATGGATTTCGCAGCCTTATGCCAACGATCCTCGAGCACTAGGTGGTGTTTAATATCACCAAGTTTCTTGATGATATTAGTGGAGGTCGTAATGACCTATATGCACTCCCAATAGGAGGGAAGAGATCTGGCAACAGTTTGAACTTACTGTTTACCAGTGGGGAGTTTTCAGACTTTCTCATACTCCCAAATCATGTTTGATTTTTCCCTTAAATGCGTTTTTATGCTCTTGTCAAAACGCATCTTGGAGGCATCAAACTCGATTGTAAGCTGCCTCAGTTTGGTGGCCACAGTGTCATCAAACCGGTCTCTCTGATGTGATCCACATTTACATGTTTTGGAGTTATACTATCAGTCAATCGTAAACGCTAACACTAATTACACATATCCTTATTACGCAACAAACAACTCTGGAAAATTGTAATCAACGCAAGACGAGTGTAGATATAGTCAGTCTCTGCATTCGAGAAGTGGTGTCAACCATCCTCATCACACATAGAGTCTATATATGTACACCTTTCTCTACTTGACTCAACAATTTTCATAGAATAGTCACATACTACTCAAAATCGCTTTTGGATTCCCACTATGTAAGCGATCAAGAAAGACATCGAGTCGCCACAGGAACGACCTCGAACTTCCACTTGATTACAACGCTTACGATCATTTAAAAAGTCACTTACTATTTAAATTCCCATGTGGATAAGCATTTACATCGAGTTATGGGTTTGCCACATGCTGCCCCTAGCTCCCACTCGAGTAAAACGCTTAAGGTAATTGAAACTATCGCATACCGTTTGAATTTTTCTCTAGTTGTGTATGTGAATGAGTCAAGATATGGTCATATCTGCTCTTTAGACTCCAATTCACCCTAATTTCTCCCCACATTTGGATTCTTCTCGCTAAAATAAGAAAAACGACTAAAAAATCATCGAAATCGGAGCTAAAACAGAGAAATTATACGTGACAGAAGTCTGTGCGATGCTGGTCAATGGTCAACCGTTGACCTCTGGTAGTTGTCGGAGCACCATCGACCAGCCTCCTTCTCTAGTAGATGACGGCGGCGCCGGTCGCCGGAGTAGAGGCGACCGATTGCCGTCTCCGGCGTCACACGGCGGCGGTCGGTTACCGAAGTACCGTCGGCCGCCCACCTTCTCCGGCGGCGCCAGTCGCCGAAGCATTTCCGGCCGGCCGCCGAACATCCGTCAGCGATGGTCATCGGTATTCTGTCGCTTGCGAACGAGCCGGTCGCCGGCCACTGCTGTCGGCCATCCACGACGACGACGACCGACGGACCCCTGCCGGCGGCGGTCTATGGCAGCGCCGACTGCCAGATGTCGACCGGTTGGCCACCACCGGCGGCTCTGTCAGTCGCGGCCAGTCAACTCAACCTTGTTAGTGAACGTTCCCCCACCCCAAAGCAGCAGCATACATGGACATATATATGTAGGGTACACATACCTTAAAATAATATTTATATATATGTGAGTTTGGGTCTCTAATAAGAAAGGAGAACCTAAACATATTTCTAGGTTTAGGGTTTTGGTTACCAATCAATATTGAATTTAAAAATATCATATATTAAATTTAAATTCAAAAACCAATGCATAGGACCATACCCTACAATGTATGATCTAACACATGTTTTAAATCAAAATTAAAATATTCAAATAAAACTGGGAACCTAAGCATGTTCCTAAGTTTAAAAATTATACAATCCCTAAACATGTTTCTAACCCTTTTCGGTTCATCAATCTCTGGAGAACAGAGCCTTAGCATAACCTGCCTCTAATACCAATATAGGGAAAGGCCCGGATCCACATGACCCGACCCGACCCACTGACCGAAAAAAAAAACAAAAATAAATCCAGGCAAATATAAAACAATGCGGAAGCTACTAACCTGGACGCCATCACTAAAACCTCAGATCTTGCTAGTGCCTCTACTCCACTAGGGCTGACCTCCAAACGACAAATACTAAAAAGGGCCGCACCAAACAGAGGACTCTACCTACGAGAGGTAGAGCCACATGTCCACGACTGATGCGCGGAAGAAGACTCAAGAGAAAGAGAAAATTATACTGAGTGGGGTTTCCCAAACGGGAGCCCCGTTTTCCAACACATGGAATGAGCAACTAGAAAGGTGTGGAGTCACTCCTATTTATAGGAGGATGTGAGAGCTCCCATCATTGACGCAAGAAATGTGGGACTTGGAATATGAACAAATTATCATGCTTCCATCATGATCACCTAACCCACTTTGGGCCACGAGTGCGGGCTCGTGTGACCTCCGATGAGTGTCATCTTGGTGTCGTTTTGTTCGTCTCTCAGCGAGCTTTCAAACGGATCCTCACTCGACCCGATTGGACTCCCGCATGGGCAATTATTTAGTCCCGAAGACCCCAATATATCCAACAATTAAAAAAATGAAAAATTGTTATATTTTTTTAACCAAATCTCTAGAATTCATGTAGGTGGACATGCCTAAATTGCAAACCAAAATTCTAAATCTAACAAAAATGTTGTTAACTTAGAATCTCCAGAAGTTAACTTAAATCCCTTCTCCACACTTGAAAGATGCCAAAAGATGAAAACAAGCACCTAATGAATCTTATCCGCCCTTCATTCACTTAATTACTTCTACATCTAATAAATCTCAATGTTTTATTGCTTTCGTTTTAAAACTTATATTTTCAATTCATCATCCATTAAATATTAGAATTTGTTAGGGCAATCATTAGACATTATAAACATATCTGTGCCAAAACCGTGAGTGTTGGGTTTGATTTTTTAGTTTTAAAAGAATAATAATAAGATAAATAACTACTTATTATCCCATCTTTCTTTCACCATATAATAACTACCCATTAATTTAATTTGTTCTCTCTCCTCTCCTCTAATAATTTAATTTTGTTGTAATTGTTTAATTACAAATTGGACCTATTTTGTGACCTCAATAACCAGAAGGGTGCACAACCATATTAGTTAAAAGAAAGAAGCATGTGACTCAGAGCATGCCTAAAAATATAAGGCTGAACATGAGTTTACATTGATAATTCACAAAACAAAAAATGTTGAGTGTTTATAAAAAACAAAAAAATGTTGAGTGTGCTATAAAATTGCATTTTTCCAATTACCTAAGTTTCTTTTTTCTTTCTTTATTTTTCCTACAACAATTGAAAAAGAATAAACAGAGATGAATTGAAAAATAAAAGATAAGCCCAAAAAAAACATGTCCATTCTGGCATCTAAATTAAAATGGTAAGTTTGAGTTATGAAAATTCAAAAGTGTAAATGGTAAACAATGATTTTTATTTAAATAAATTTTCAATAAAATTTTTAATAAATAATTATGAGTGAGTAGCTAGCGACAACAATAGTTTGTTTAGATATAGCCAAATGCCACTATCATAGAATGTGGAAAGTTATTTGATTTAGTAGAAAATAATAAATTACAATTAAATTATTCTACTTAATCTCCCTCTCTCATGTTATAAAATATTTTTAATTCCAATATTTTATCCACTACTATATGATTTATTTTACTTTATCTCCCATGCACATACCTTTATTAGTTAATTTAGTTTTTATCATGCGCTATATAAATTAATTATTCTTATATTTTAAAATAATAAAATCAATTTTAAAAGTCATTTACTAATGTCATGATCCCTATTTTTTCTCTCATAGATCTCCTCATATTCTACAAATAATTATACTAGAGAATTATATTGTGTAACTTACTAATCTGTATTCACGATTTTAATGGTATTTAATTATTTTTATTATTTTAAATAAGTAAAGTAGAGAATATTATACCCACATCTCCTATAAAAATTGCCACATGCCCACTATCATTGAATGTGGAAAATTTATTGATTTAGTAAAAAAGAATAAATTACAATCTACTTCCTCTCCTTCTCTCACGTTATAAATGTCACGACCCCCGTTTAGAGGACCGTGACCGGCACAGACACAAGGAATACCCCTATGCCTGTAAGCCTTATCACTTAATTGACAGAATATCTATTACTGAAAATACATTCACATGCTTTATATTACCATGGCTACACCGAGGTGGTGGCCTATCCTAAGCAAGCAAATCAACAGCCAATGCCGCTTCAGGATATAGATATAAGAAAACACACGTAATATATAACCTGTGTACTGGCTACACATCCGAAGATGCTGCCTATCCTAATCACATGCAACAGATATATGCATATATATATATATATATATATATATATATATATATATATATATATATATATATATATATATATATATATATATATATATATATATATATATATATATATATTGAAAACAAGTTTTCCCTGAATCGCAATAAAATAAATCCTAATCTTTAAGGTGTGTGAAACTGACAGTTCTAGATTTAGTAATAAAATCAAATTGGGTACGTCTACCCTTTACTTTATGATACAATAATAAGGTAAATTTAATTACAATTACACTTTATTCACCCACATGAACAAGTTGTGGGTCTTGGGAAATGTTGTTCAATCGTCGTTCCACCGAGACTTCTTCCACCTGTACTTAACATGTCTCTGTGTAGTAAAAATGAGGTGTGAGTCTTAACCACGCGAATCAGTGAGGACTCTCCCATCCCCGGCGCAAGGCGGGTACCTTACCACTGGGACTGGGAGTCATACACAACCACATGCACACACAACTAGTTACTGTGAGTTAGAATGCATTCTTGGTGATCACACAATAACAGAAATTTCACCCAAACACTCACATGCATTTAACAGATATAAGCATACAGCAGTTTATTCCACGTCATAAACCAGCAAGTAACATGTAACACATAGTGCCGGCTTTTACCTACCGGTCTTCTCACGTTTAGCATGTTTGAATCAACAAAACGCGTGGTGACGTAGTCCTGTACGTTACCACTACGCTGCACAATCAACAGTTATATGCAACCACAGACAATTTATACATACACACAGATGCTAAACATACATCTACTTAATCTCCCCAACTCTGGGGTATCTACTAGCCACTACGTGGCTTTTCTACTTCAAACCCGTGCACTCGGGCTACTGGCCACCACGTGGCAAAACATACTTAACCCATTCACTTGGGTACTGGTCACCTCGTGACATGTTAATCAAACACAATCAACTTCTATCTATCAAACAACTGACGCATAGCCACCATATGGCACATCCTGACCCCTTACTGTGGGGCAATAGCTTGAGCCCACTCGTCCATTACCCAACCAGGCCACAAGGCGGGCACGGCACAACGTCTCGAAGCATGACCACTGACACACCCTAGACCAACTCCACAGGATGGTTTCTCTTTTACTAGGTTAGGCTCACGGTTCACCCGAAGGTTCCTCCCGTGTCTCCTTACCTTAGTCTCACATATTAATAGGATTCTTTGTATCTTTCCCGAAGGATCAACAATTCTTTTCCTTATTAATATGTACAAGTATCCTCAACAGGATATAACTCATATACCCGTCCATATGCACTCTCTGAGCCTCAAGCTGTCGTCATAGCAATATAAAACATTTCTAACCCTATTGCTAGGATAGAGCAATGACCATCGTCATGGTGATTATAAAACTGAGGTCTCAAGTTCCATCTGACGTTGTTCTAGTCGATGTCTCACACCGCTAGCATAATCAAATCCAAAACCCACCAATAACTCCCTTTGCATGATTATAATTTAAGTCACCGTCGTGACGAGTTTTCAAAATGAAAGGTTAGTCCTTCCATACATGGAATCTTGCCACCGTCGTGGAAAAAGATTTAATAAAATACTCATCATGCCTCCGGAGTGTATGAGTTGGATTTGTAACACACCAATCATAGTAAACAATTGTACTCTACTCCTATGTTTTTCTATCCAAGTTACTTTCCACAACCTATTGCTAGTTCTTTCATTCTTTTAGCCTTCTCTACTCTAGCTAACACATACCAGACAAGCAGAGAATGTACATACTCATGTAATCCACATAAGCATACAACCCTAGGAGCAGAGATGGAAGAACCCTCACATTGGCCAACCTTCCATGCAATCCTCTCCTGTAACTTTAGTCTCCTCGGAGTTCCTGTTGCACTCTATTGCGTGTCGTTGTTCCTATAAGAACAACATTGACTTCATTAAGGTTATTACTTAACTTAACTCATTATTTATCTCTCCATTACTCTCACGTGTAGTCCATGGTTGCCACAGAGTCAAGCTCTTGGTCTTATTGGACTTCTCTATCCCGACTTATGTGTATCCTTCCTCGGACACTTGACTTACTCGCATATAACACTCTACTTGAGTGTTTCACATACTTGGATTTGAGTATTAGACCTCTATCTAATTTGTATTCGCATGTAACGAAGCTTATCTAGCTTGGTTAGAAGGAATCCTAATTTTAGGAAGGTCTAAGCATTTTGTTTCAACTTGTTTTCTTACTCGGGTTCTAAGAAATCTAGTTTCTAAACCTCAATACACCTCTAATTCACCCTACTTAAGGCTTCCTAATAATTATGAAGGAATAAAATTATCATTTTAGAATTTGGGCTTCATTGTTCCGCAAGTTTCCATCCTTGAGAAACAAGAAGGTACCTAAAATAATTCTTAATAAATATTCATAATTATGTTTAAGATCGAAGAAAGAAGATTTAAAACTCTCAACGTCACCCTTAAAGTGTATTTGGACAACCCGAGCAGGGACCAGGTACGTTAACGTCAAGGTTCAACCTTGGTGACCTCGGGCCAGCTCTTCACGGGTCTTGTTCAGCTAATATTCCAACTATATAATTTTAATAATGCCAATCAAAGCCTATTTACTCAAATCCAAGCTAAATCCTAATTATCAACAATTTTCCCCAATTTGGAAATAATTATAATTTCAACCCCAAATCCTTCCAAATTCAAATTTGAGCAAATCCGAGAATATATTCTTGATTCATACCCCAACTAAGTGTTCAAGAATACTTTCTAGGTCTCAATCTACCCTCGAAACAATCCAATCGAAGGTGGATCGAAGAAATCCCTAAAAATGGAGAAATTGGGGGTTTCGAATGAAATTGGGGTTACCAACCTTTGATTCGATTGGTGGAAGGTGTAGGAGACGTTGTACCCGAGCTCTGGTGACTTTCCCGGCGCTGGCTAGCTCTCCTCCGACGAGATTCCGGCGAGATTCTCTCCTTCCCCTCCGTTGGCATCCTCCCTCTCTCTCTCTACCCTCACGTTCTCTCTGTCTCTCCATTCTCTTATTCTTTCTTTCTTTTCCTTCTTCTCTCACGACTTTCTCTCTTTTTCTCTTTTTTCTTTCTATTCTTGTTTCTCTTTCTTTCTTTTCGCGACATCCCCCCTTTTCAATTAATTAAAATAAGTATATTAAATAAATAAATAAATGTGATTAAAATAAAATAAATAATAAATAAATAAATAAATATGATTAAAAATAAATTAATTAATAATTAAATAAATAATAACAAATATGTATTTTTAACTTAGTCCCTCTCTCTATTTAATTCAAGTTTGCAATTTCTTAAGTCCTGAATAAATCCCAAAAATTATTTTCTACTTCCTTTTCTTTCCCTTTTTATTTTATTTTAAACCTCGAAAAATTTTCTCGGCTATTATAATCTTTGAAAAAAAAAATTTTCTTTCCGGTTTCTTTTAACTTTCATACGTTTTCTATATTCTATTTAAGATTTTAATTCCTAGCCCCGGAATAAATCATTCTTAAATCCTCGAAATTTTCCGGGCTATTACAATAAAATACCTTTAAAAAAATTGTGATAATTTCTTTTTAACAAAATATTGAGAATTCATGTGGTATAATAGCAAATTGTGCATAAATTTCAAAACCAAAATCAAAAATTGAAAACTCTTTTATGTGTTAACTAAATTTTCTCCAAACTTGATAGGCGCTATATATAAGATGAAACACGTCCCTATATAAAAGTGATTCTAAAGCATTAACTAATTTTAAAATATTATTTTCTATGTAAATTAAATATACAATACCAAATGATAATAAATTAAATTAGATAGTTTCCAAAATTATTAAAAAATGTATTTCAAAAAATTACAAACGAGCACACAACTAACAAAATTTTTTTCTTGTATATTTTAAAATTTACACAACTGTGCGTGTTGTCTTTTAGGAGAGAGATGTGAGGTTCAAACAAAATTTTTATCTTTTCAAAGTGTAATATCCCATCTCTTTAGTTCATAAACTTCTTCTTATTGCTTTTTTGAATAAATACTTACTTTTAACTCAAAATAAACTATTGTGAAAAAGGAATTTTTTTTTTTGAAGTATCATAATTATTGATCAACATTAATAATTTCATTAATATATAAGATTAACATCCAACAGCCACTAAAAAATTAGTTATTACTAATTTATGTTGCTAAATTGTATTTTTTTTAGGTTTAGTCAGTCATGGAATCACACGACCGTACAGAACAAAGTCGGATTAGACAGCAAAGAAGTCGTGCATCAATGACCGATGAACAAAGACATGAATACCTTACATGGCGATGTGCTAATTATCAAGCAAGGAGGACATTAGGTGTGTTCATTTACGATAACACAAATATTGCATACTACACACATGTATATAAAATGCTAAATTTTATAATTAATCATCTCTCTCTCTAGGTCAATATCTCAACAAGAGCAACGACTGAGTAACCAGCGACAACAATACCAAACACAAAATAGTGAGCATAGGCAAGATTTGTTGTCTAGGAGGCGTACAAATATTCGACGTAGACAACCAACTTCTGTAGAGAATATTCATGAGGGCAACCAAAGAAATATCATCCCTGGTATTTTTGAAACTTTTATTAACCAATAACAAATGCTGATAAGTGTTTCAAATAAATAGTTCAATTCAATTTCATGAAAAATAACTGGCAAATTCATTGTAAGAAAACATTGTCTATTAAATCCAATTTTATGTCGTATGTATTTCGAAGACATTTCATCATTTTTATAACTGTGAATGTACTTACTACCACCAGCAATGTGTATATAGATTTGTAGATATTGAAAAGTTTAAGGTCCAACTAAGGTTTAGAGTCAAAACCAATTGGTTAAATCACAAACCTAATGCGCAAATTCTGCAGTCAAGCATGCATGATACTCTTGGTCAACTGTTTTTGTCTGTGTACATTTCACATTTGTTCACGTCTATCAAATTCTATTATGCAGTTACCTTTGTGACTTTAAATACTTATTCATACTAAACTCATGTGTTAATTAATACACATAAGCATCAACAAGTACACATAATGAACACGTCGATATAGTTATTACTGATTCACGTCCACCAGTTATTTGAAGGAGGAGGAACAATAGAAATTGGGCTAGAGATTTTCATGAATCAATGGGCATCACTCAATCTCATCTTAAAGCATCAACTACATGCCCATTCTGTGGTGCACGTCTCTTACCTCATGAAAGCTCCGATTTTTGTTGTCTCAATGGACGAATATCATTGCCCGCAATGCCGGTACCTCCAGAGTTATTGAGCACTACAATGATGAGACTGAAGTTGGTAGACACTTCAGGCAACACATATGCATGTACAATCATATTTTTGCATTTACCTCAACGGGAGTACATCTAGATCATGGTGAGATTTTTGCAATTGTATATATATGACACCGATAATGAAATAAACAATCGAGTTGCAAAAAATCCGACTTTGAATGTAGAATTGGTACAAAGACTAAGGTCAATATTAGATGTACATAATCCTTTTGTACATAGGTTCCGACAGTTGGCACAAGAACCAAATATTGAAAAATGTCAACTTATTATTCGTGAGGAATTGACCACAATATAACCTACCAACTGCATATGAGGTTGCAGCTATTATAGTTGGCGGCGAAGAAGCTGGACAACTAAATGGATGGGATATAGTTGTGCAATCCAATTCGGGCCACTTAATGAATGTTCCGGATACTGCTGGGCATTATGACCCCCTTCAATATCCCCTCCTATTGCCATGTAGAACATATGGTTGGGATGTAAATACACAAAATGGTGCTGCGTCATGAACAAAAGTCACATGTAGAGATTACTACTCTTACATGCTGCAGGTCAACACCATTGATTTATATCTTATTATACATTAAATGAAATAATTAATTTCATACAAGTTTATATCTAACAATAAAAAATTCATTATGCAGATACGAGATGGTAGAGATAACTTATTGCTTCGAGGTTGTCGTCTACTTCAACAATATGCAGTGGACATCTTTTTGAAAATGGAAACTCAAAAGTTTTGTTGGGTATGAAATAATCAAAGTAAAATAAGAGCCAAGATGTACAATGGCTTACAAGATTCCTTCGAGGCTGGAATAAATATTTCAGGTATCGTTAAGTGACATACTAAAATAACATGTTCCCAATTGTAACAATAGGTCTCACGTATACTCTAATTAATTATTAACCTTATATTTATAGGTCATCTAGGTCGAAAAATTATCCTTCCATCTTCCATTGTTGGTTGTCCAAGGGATATGAGTGAACGATTCCAAGATGCAATGCGTGTTGTTGGGGTTTCTAGGAAACTAGATCTTTTTCTCACAATGACATGCAACCCTTCATGGGATGAAATACGCGATTTCTTATTGCTTGGACAATTACCTCAAGATCGACCAAACTTACTTTCAAGGGTATTGATAGAATGAGGGGGGGTGGGGAATGGATCAGCTAGAAATCAAAATAAGAAGAAGGAACAAGAACACGGATGATCAATGGGAGGAAGAGTACCCGTCTCTTACAACCCTAGCCAGAAGACACCACAAGGATGATCAGTCCTTGATAAGTCTAGTATTCTCAAAACAATACAAAGATGCAAGCAAAGCTCACACAAGAGAAACAAAAGTCTCAATTCATTCAAGTCCCAAATTGTGTTACAATGCAAAGCCTATTTATAGGCTATAATGGAAGACTCTAGAGAAAAACTAATAATGGTGCTTTAATGATGATTGGCATCTTGATTTGCACCATTCCATCTTAAGAAGATGACTCATTCTTGAAGAATAGTCAGCTTATCAAAATGGGAAAGTATGACAAAATATCCATGACATTTAATGACCTAATGGCCTTATTACAAGGAAATAAAATAAAGACTCAAATCAAATCAAATGAAATCAGATTTGTTGCTGATTGGCTTGTCCAAAAACGTCACTTTTTCTTATCCTCCAAAGGCACATGCTTATCACATGCATTTTAAGTTAATTCTTCCATATGCACACCACATAGGCCTTGGACATCATCTTGTTGGGCTTTTAACATTGTGACCACCTTTCTTGGGCTCTTGCTGGACATGTTAATGGTTGACTCTTTAATGTAGTTGGGCTCTAACTCTTTAAGATCTCGTATGAAGCAATTCAGGGCCTCCTTCATCGCTTTGGTTCTTGCTCTTGTCATCGGGCCTCCAATTCCTTGCAATGGGTCTTTTAGAGTGTTAGTCTTCCATCCTTGAGTGCTCTCCGTGTCATGCTCTTCATCATTCCCTCCCTGCTCAAAAGGATTCGTCCTCGAATCTGCAATATCAAAGGGTGTTAGATCTGCCACATTAAAAGTAGCGCTAACATTACCATAGGAGCTAGGAAGATCTATTTTGTAAGCATTATCATTGTATCGCTCTAAGACTTGGAAAGGACCATCTCCTCTTGGTTGTAACTTAGATTTTCGTTGATCTGGAAATCTCTCCTTTCTCAAGTGTATCCAAACCCAATCTCCAGGCTCAAAGATAACCTTTCGACGCCCTTTGTTTGCTTGCCTTGCATATTGCTCATTCTTCCTTTCAATGTTGGCCCTTACTTTAGCATGTAGTCCCTGCACAAACTCAGCCTTTTTCTTGCCATCCAGGTTAGTTTGTTCACTAGAGGGCAATGGTAGCATATCCAAAGGAGTTAAAGGATTAAAGCCATAAACAATCTCAAATGGAGAGAATGAAGTAGAAGAATGAACAGCCCTATTGTATGCAAATTCAATATGAGGCAAACAATTCACCCAATTCTTCAAGTTCTTTTGAATTATTGCACGCAACAAAGTAGTGAGTGTTCTATTGACTACCTCAGTTTGCCCATCCGTTTGGGGATGTGCCACAGAAGAAAACAACAACTTAGTTCCTAGATTACTCCATAAAGTCCTCCAAAAATGGCTAAGAAACTTTACATCTCTATCGCTCACAATTGTTTTAGGCATCCCATGCAATCTAACAATTTCCTTGAAGAACAAATCAGCAACATGCACAGCATCATTTGTTTTAGAACATGCAATAAAATGAGCCATTTTACTAAAACGATCAACCACAACAAATATGCTATCCTTTCCAGATTGAGACCTAGGTAAACCCAGCACAAAATCCATGGAAATATCAACCCAAGGTTGGGAAGGGACAGGTAAGGGGGAATATAGACCATGGGGTTGAACCTTAGACTTTGCATGCTTACATGTCACACACTTTGCACAAACAGACACAACATACTTTCTCATTTTAGGCCAGTAAAAGTGTTCATGCAAAAGAGCTAAAGTTTTATCAACACCAAAATGACCCATTAGACCACCACCATGAGTTTCAATCACAAGTAATTCACGCATAGAACAATTAGGAATGCACAATTTGTCCTTCTTAAAAAAGAAACCCATCACATCTATAAAAATCTTGCATTCCATGCTTCTCACAAGCAGGCCAAATCTTACAAAAATCACAATCAGATTCATATAATCCTTTCAACAATCCAAATCCAAGTAATCTAGCGTGAAGAGAAGTAATAAGAGAATACCTCCTAGAGAGAGCATCAGCAACAACATTCTCTTTACCTTTTTTATGCTTGATCACATAGGGAAAAGTCTCAATGAACTCCAGCCAACGAGCATGCCTCTTGTTGAGCTTACCTTGAGACTTTAGAAACTTCAAACTTTCATGGTCAGAATGTATAATGAACTCACGTGACCATAGGTAATGCTGCCAAGTTTCCAAAGTTCTTTTCAAAGCATACAACTCCTTATCATAAGTAGAGTAATTCAATGAAGCTCCACTTAATTTCTCACTAAAGTAAGCTATAGGCTTTGAATCTTGCATCAAAACAGCACCAATGCCAATTCCAGAAGCATCACATTCAACTTCAAAATCTTTGTTAAAGTTAGGTAAACACAATAGTGGTGCATTGGTTAGTTTCTCTTTCAAAGTTAGAAATGCATTTTCTTGTGTTTCACCCCATTTAAATGTCACATGCTTCTTAACAAGTTCATTTAGAGGTGCAGCAATAGTTGAGAAATCTTTAACAAACCTCCTATAGAAACTTGCTAATCCATGGAAGCTCCTGACTTCATTAGCATTCTTTGGAGTTGGCCACTCCCTAATTGCTTTCACCTTTTCTTCATCCACACGGATCCCTTGAGCACCTACAAAAAATCCAAGAAACACAACAGAATCCATGCAAAAAGAACATTTTTCAAAGTTTGCATACAAGCTATTCTCTTTAAGAGTGTTAAACACCTCACGCAAGTGTACAACATGGTCATCTAATGTTCTACTATAAACAAGTATATCATCAAAGTAGACAACCACAAACTTTCCAATATATGAACGAAAGACATGATTCATTAAGCTCATGAAAGTACTAGGTGCATTAGTTAACCCAAAGGGCATAACTAACCACTCATACAATCCGAACTTAGTTTTAAAAGCAGTTTTCCATTCATCTCCCTCTTTCATGCGTATTTGATGATAACCACTCCTAAGATCAATTTTAGTAAAAATTGCAGCACCATGCAACTCATCTAACATGTCATCTAATCTAGGAATTGGATAGCGACACTTAATTGTTATTTTATTGATGGCTCTACAATCAACACACATACGCCATGAGCCATCTTTCTTTGGCACAAGGAGTACTGGAACAGCACATGGACTCAAGCTTTCCCGTATGAAGCCTTTTTTCATAAGCTCCTCTACTTGACGTTGAATTTCTCTAGTTTCTTCAGGATTGGCTCTATAAGCGGGTCTATTAGGTAGGGAAGCCCCGGGAACGAAGTCAATCTTATGCTCAATTCCTCTTAAAGGAGGAAGTCCTTCTGGAATCTCTTGAGGGAATAAATCACCAAATTCCTGCAATAAAGACACAACACTAGAAGGCAAAGAGGGGTTAAGTTCATTAGTAGAAAAGTAAGCATCCTTACACACAAGCATCAAGACTTGGTCACTCAATAAGGCTCGCTTAACCTCACTTTTTCCAGAAAACAAACTCTCTTTCTTTTCTTTCTTTTTCTCATTTTCTTTCATTTTCTTTTCCCTTTCTTTATTTTCTTTTTTCTCTACACTCTATTTTTCACTCAATTCATTTCTTTTTTTGCTATCTCGCTCAATCCTCACTTGGTCCTCATAAGCTTCTCTTGGCCCAAGAGGTTTCAATACAATGATTTTCCCATTGAAGGGTACAGAATAACAATTTTTGTAACAATCATGATGAGCCCTACTATCAAATTGCCATGGTCTTCCAAGCAAAAGATGTCCAGCAAGCATAGGAACTACATCACATAACACTTCAGTATGGTAGTTTCCAATTGAAAAAGAAATCAATACTTGTTTAGTGACCTTAGCTTCAGCACTATCATTCAGCCATTGCAACTTATAAGGTTTTGGATGCTTCATGGTAGGTAAATCCAACTTATCAACAAGTAAGGTACTAGCAACATTGGTGACACTACCACTATCAATAACCATGCTACATACCTTGTTCTTGATAAAGCATCTAGTATGAAAGATGAGTTCTCGCTGCTCTTGCTCATGATCTTCCTTTAATTGCATGTTAAGAGCTCTCCTAGCCACCAACACTTCTCCCTTAACAGGTTCAGCCTCATCGATCTCCAATTCAGAATCAGTCTCCAAAGAGGGCATATCATCATCACCCTCACTAGAGTGAGCACTTTCACATTCACCATTATCCTTGAGAATCATGGCTCTCTTATTGGGACATTGAGAAGCAATATGCCCCTTGCCAAGACACCTAAAACATTTAATAGAAGCAGTCCTATCGTTAGATGAACTTTCAAAAACAAGTTTCTTACCACCATCAGTTTTAGGCTTGGATTCCTCCTTGGCTTTATGTGGAAATTTTACATCATCCTTCTTAGCCTTAGAGTCCTTCCACCTGGAGGTTGATTTAGAGTCCTTCCAACCAGAAGAGGAGGATTTAGAGTGCTTTTCTTTTATTCGCTTTTCAACTTTAATGGCTTTGTGCACCAACTCTTCCTTATCAACAAAAGTGTACATATCCACTTTGTCTCTAATTTCACCCCGCAAACCATCAATAATTCTGGTCATACTTGCTTCTTCACCTTCTTGAACTCCAGCACGCATCTTTAGAAGGTCAAGCTCGTGCACATATTCATCCACAGCTAGAGAACCTTGGGTAAACATCCGCAACTTTCGATTTAGCTCTCGGTAATAGTAGCTGGGAACATACTTCTTCCTCATGAGTTTCTTGAGCTTTTCCCATGTACGAGGTGGACCTTTTCCTTTAAGCCGCCTCTTAAGCTGTAAATCTTCCCACCAAACAATAGCAAAGTCAGAAAATTGAAAAGAAGCTAGTTTTACCTTCTTTTCTTCGGACCAATCATTCATTCTAAAAATCTGCTCGAATTTCATCTCCCAATCAAGGTACAAATCTGGGTTGATGTTACCCTTGAAGGTAGGGTACTTTATCTTTGGATCAGGTTCAGCTACATCACGTTTGGCATGCCTTCTTTTGCCTCTTGAGGATGATGAACGTGGTCTATGTGTCTCCTCATCACTACTGGATGCTTTTGATCCCTTTAACTCCGCTATTTCCTCTGCTATTTCCATCTTGAGTTTGAGAAACTCATCTCGGATAGCCTTCATGAACAACTTTGGATCAGTATTGAAGTCATCTTTGTTTGTTTCTTCTCCACTCATCTTCAATCTAAAATGTTAGTTTGATAAAAAGAAGAAAAGATAATAATAATAAGGATCTCACCACTCAACTCACGTGTTTCACTCTAAAGTTTTGGTCACTCGTATTTCGCTCAAGTATGGCTTTTTATATGATGTAATCACTCTTGCCTTTTACCACTCTAGCTTGCCCCTTACAGCATTCTGGATTGAAACTTAACAAATCAATAGACAATATTTCATTTGTGGAAATCTTTCTAACCAAAATTGTAAGAGTCAGAAATTATTATTAGTATTTTTGGTTGGAAATAAGAGAACAATGGAAGGGAGAATGGAAAGTTCAAATAGGAAACTAGAAGAATAAGGAAAAACAAGAAGAATGAGAATGGAATTTTACCACACAAATTGATTTTTTTTTTTGAATTGAAATGGAAGATTTTTATGAATAGCAAATCAACCCAATCATGCAATAATCAAACCTGCAACTCAAACACTTCTTTTGAATTTTCGTTTTTTTTTTCAGAATCTCAATAGCACTTTTTTTTTGCCGTTCTTTTTTTTTCTTTTTGAATCTCAACACCCTTTTTTTGCACGATTTGTTTTTTAAGTAATAACACACAAACACAATTAGAGGTACAGCAAGGAAATGGAGAAAAAAAAGAGAATGAAAAGAACAAAAGAAATGGATGGAACAGAAATGAAGAACAAAAAAGCAATACGATAAATGAAAAAATAAGAACTTGAAATCTAGCAAACCGGGCTCTGATGCCAATTGATAGAATGAGGGGGGGTGGGGAATGGATCAGCTAGAAATCAAAATAAGAAGAAGGAACAAGAACACGGATGATCAATGGGAGGAAGAGTACCCGTCTCTTACAACCCTAGCCACAAGACACCACAAGGATGATCAGTCCTTGATAAGTCTAGTATTCTCAAAAGAATACAAAGATGCAAGCAAAGCTCACACAAGAGAAACAAAAGTCTCAATTCATTCAAGTCTGAAATTGTGTTACAATGCAAAGCCTATTTATAGGCTATAATGGAAGACTCTAGAGAAAAACTAATAATGGTGCTTTAATGATGATTGGCATCTTGATTTGCACCATTCCATCTTAAGAAGATGACTCATTCTTGAAGAATAGTCAGCTTATCAAAATGGGAAAGTATGACAAAATATCCATGACATTTAATGACCTAATGGCCTTATTACAAGGAAATAAAATAAAGACTCAAATCAAATCAAATGAAATCAGATTTGTTGCTGATTGGCTTGTCCAAAAACGTCACTTTTTCTTATCCTCCAAAGGCACATGCTTATCACATGCATTTTAAGTTAATTCTTCCATATGCACACCACATAGGCCTTGGACATCATCTTGTTGGGCTTTTAACATTGTGACCACCTTTCTTGGGCTCTTGCTGGACATGTTAATGGTTGACTCTTTAATGTAGTTGGGCTCTAACTCTTTAAGATCTCGTATGAAGCAATTCAGGGCCTCCTTCATCGCTTTGGTTCTTGCTCTTGTCATCGGGCCTCCAATTCCTTGCAATGGGTCTTTTAGAGTGTTAGTCTTCCATCCTTGAGTGCTCTCCGTGTCATGCTCTTCATCAGGTATTCCATGCAAAATTTGAGGAGTTTAAAGAAGATATTTTCAATAAAGGAGTATTAGGAGTAGTGGTTGCATACGCATGTCATATAATTTCAAAAGAGAGGCTTGCCACATGCACATATGCTTTTGATACTAGGCGATGATGACAAGCTTAACTCTCCAGATGTCTATGACCAAATTGTCAAAGCTGAAATTCCCTTGCAAAGTGATCAACCCGAATTGTATACTTCTGTTTTAAAACACATGATTCATGGTCCATGTGGCACCATAAATCCAAGGTCTCCATGCATGCAAAAAGGAAAATGTAAGAGACATTTCCCGAAGCCCTTTGTACCTTATACATTTTAGAGAAATGATTACTATCCTTTATACCATAGGAGAGATATGGGTCAAGTGCCCATTGGGAAGTGGTAGGAATGTATGTGTTGACAATAGTTGGGTGGTGCCCTATAATCCTTGGTTACTTTTGAAGTATAACTGTCATATTAATGTTGAGATTTGTAGCAGTGTAAAGAGTGTGAAATATTTATATAAATACATCCACAAGGGTCCTGATCGCGTTAATATGATGCTTTGTCTAGAATCAAACATTGATGAGGTTAAGCAATATATAGATGCACGATAGGTGTGTGCCCCTGAAGCCTTTTGGAGAATCTACAAGTTTTCAATGTCACGAATTTATCCTGCTGGTGAAAGACTACAAATACACACGCCCAATATGCAGAGGGTCCAGTTCAATGAATATCAAAGTGTTTATGAGATTGTTGGTAATGAAAGAAATACACGTACCCAACTGACAGAATATTTCAGAATGAATCGTGTTGATCCAGAGGCACGAAATTATCTTTACATAGAGTTTCCACAACATTATACATGGGTAAAAAATCCACTAGAATGGAAGAGAAGAAGGAGTCATAAGAAGGTAATTGGAAGAATATATACAGTCTCCCCTTCAGAGGATGACAAATTCTACCTTTGTTTTATTTTGTTGCATGTGAAAGGGGCAAAAGATTTTGATGATTTGTTAACATGCAATGGCATCAAATATCCTACATTTAAAGATGCCGCAATGCAAAGTGGGTTATTAGAAAATGATGACAGTATTAGACAGTGTTTGCAAGAGGCATCAACATTTTGTTCGCCTGTGGCACTACGAAGATTATTTGTTACTGTGCTGTTATATTGCCAACCAACAGGCGTGATGGAGTTGTGGAATGAATTTTTTCATTTCATGATGGAGGACTACCCATCTTCAAGTAATGAGAATAATGTTGGATCCATAAATTACGGGATCTAGATACATTATTGTCACAACATGGTAAGCATATTGCAAATTATGACTTACCAACTTTAATAGATGACCCCAAAGGTAATAATGATGTTCCCAAGTGCATATTATGCGTTTGAGTCTATTGTTGACAGGCTCAAACACCGATGACGCATCATTATGGGATCTTAATAGATGACCCCGAAGGTAATAATGATGTTCCCAAGTGCATATTATGCGTGACAGACTCAAACACCGATGACGCATCATTATGCGTTTGAGTCTGTTGATAGAACATTTAGAGACATCACTGGTGTTGATAGTCAATTTGGTGGAAAATTGTCATATTAGGTGGAGATTTTTGACAAATTCTTCCAGTCATTCCTAATGGTTCAAAGACACAGATGACTAATGCATCAATTGTCAATTCCCGTTTGTGGAGACATTTTGAAGTCTTGCATTTGAAACAAAATATGAGATCTAGAAATGACCAAGGTTTCTCAGAATGGTTGTTAAGGGTGGGAGATGGAATTGAGTCGGTGATTGAAAATGATATGATTAAAGTACCACCAGATATGGGTATCCCATGGGAAGGTGAATATCCTTTGAATGATCTTATTGATCGTGTTTTTCCTGATTTGTCTCGGCATATGAATGACTCATCCTATATGGTGGAACGTGCTATCTTAACGCTAACAAATGAAGAGGTTGATAGGCTTAATGACAGAATAATTGCTAAGCATCCTTGAGAAGATCATATCCTTTACTCATTTGACTCAGTGGATGATGATCCGCACAACTTATATCAACAGGAATTTTTGAATTCAATTTCTCCAAGTGGAATTCCCTCACATGTGTTAAGATTAAAGAAAGACGTGCCAATAATGTTGTTACGTAATATAGACCCAAAAGCAGGTTTATGCAATGAAACAAGATTAATTTGAAGGGATTTCTTACCGAATGTAATAGATGCAGAGATTCTCACCGGACAAATGAAAGGTGATCGAGTATTTATACCAAGAATCTCATTAAAGCCAACCAAGAGTGCACATCTTCCTTTTCAAATGACGCGAAGACAATTCCCTGTTCGTTTGCACTTACTATAAATAAGTCTCAAGATCAAACGATACCATCTGTTGGTGTTTATTTGCCTGATCATGTATTTAGTCACGGTCAATTATATGTGGCTATGTCAAGGGGAACATCCATGGAAACAGTCAAAGTGTTGGTCATGAAAGGACATCTAAGGGGGGAACATCAAATTTGCACACGTAATGTTGTTTATAAAGATGTGTTATTAAGTATATAATCATTGTGATGATCTTGAAATATGTATGTTGTGACTAAATAATTTTTTTTTTGGTTATATGCATAATAATTTTCATGTATTTTTATGACTTTGTATTAATTATACTAATTTGCAAAAGTTCAAAATTCATGTGAAGAGATCAGGATGGTATGTCAAGAGATTATACGGATTCGCAAATCCCAACAAAAGGATGATGAGGCATATGAAATAAAAAATAAAGATCAATACTCTATTGTCAGGATCGTTCAAATAACCTTAAGATTAACAATTCTATTTTATTGTGACTAAATTGTATATGTATAGTTATGATGTGAATCCTAAGCAAACATGGATAGATAATTTATTCATACCCCATGCAACCCCAAGGAACAATAAGGTAAGATTATAATTCAAAATTATAGTTATATGAATTCCTTTAACTTTACTTTACATAACATAACCCGTAAGAATATTTATTTATTAGGTCCACTGTTTAGAAATATATAGCTTTGGATGGAGAATAACTTTGCAAATTGATAAGAGACAATTGTGGAAAATGGTTAAACGCGAGATTCTTTCGCAAAGGGCTTCAAGGTATGACAAAAAATTATAATTTATCATTACAATAATCAAGGATACCAAAACAGTAGAATTTATTTATATTGTTAGTTATAATTCTAAAAATTTTATACAAAGTTAAAATATATTTGATTTCTCTTATAACAAGAACATGGTAGTAAGAAGATATGAATTTAACACATCAGATGTAAGTATTTGTATAACCACACTAATTATTTAATTAATGGTTTATTCTATTATATAAATTGTTGTTTTATTACTATACACGATTGAACTATAGTTGGGAAGATTATATCGAAGGCAAGAAACTACCAGTCCTTGGAACATAATTGAATTTGAACTACAGAGGTATGACCATTGATTAAGATCATGAATTTATGTATATCAATGTTATTTATATATATTTAACATCCTCCGATTCAACCATAGGGATGCAACATATAATTACCTCATGGTCAGACGTAAAAATTTGATCAAATGGAATCAACAAAGGTGTGTAGTAATAGACCATAAAAACCATTTTTATTATTGTCAACTTTATTTATTGTAAGTTGAAAGCATTTTATATTATAGTTGCGTACTTCATGCCAAGGAAGAGATATGCATTTTCAAGGTATAGAGTAAAATAATTTCATCATATAAATTTTAAATTCATCGCGTGAAGTTTTATCACCTAATTAAATCTTTTTTGTTTACAGTTCTTTCAATGTGAACAATCCATCACCCAATGTATGTTTCAAGAACTTAATCTTATAATTACAAGGTAATATATGAGGTGAATTAGAAAGAGTTATCTATTTTATAATGTTTGAGAATTATAATTTTTTTTTACTTTTAATTGGCAGGATAATAGCTTCAACGGCAGGAAAGCAATTGGAAGCTGCACAGTAAATGCGGATATGAAAATACCTACAAAAATACACAAACACATGATCAGGACAAATGATATATACATCTTTTTTATTATAACTCAAAACTTTAGCATGTATGTATTGTTTTTGTAACTGTCGTTTTTGGTTCAGACAATTGTTATTTGCAATTAAGAACCGCAAGGGGTCTTAACCTTGGGGGACTTCTTGTGCTTAGGTGAGGAACCTAGGTGCCTACGTACCCTTGGGAAGGGATCAAAGTCTACATAGTTCGTCATGGTGACGTCTGTAGGATTCGTTAGGCAAGTTGGGTTACCTGTATTAGGCCGTGTGCGGCTAAGACGTGCTTAAGGTACTCCGGGCGGGCGAGTTGCTCTTAGGAGGTTGCCTTAGAGTGTGAGAGAGCTTGAGTCTCTGAGAGCTGTTGGGGGCTCTGTTGGTGAGATGCTCCGGGATGGAGATATGTCTGTCGGTGATTGGACCTGGCGGTGCGTCAGGCAGAGCTCAGGAGGTGTGAAGAATGAAGGGCAAGAGGATGTTTGAGAGTGCTCAGATTGCCCACTTGAATGGTTATGGGTAACGTTCTCCAGAGGTACTTTGGATATCTTGGATCTTGTTCTCTAGCCCCCCGGGTGAGAGTCTATTTATACGAAGTGTGGGGAGGCCGTGCTCGACCCATATTCTTGTGGGACGTGGGTCGTCCCATGATGTTCAGGGGGTCTCCATGTCTCCTGGACAGGAGCCCTTGCGGAAATATGTGGGAAAGGGCCACGTAAGTTGTAAGTGAGTGGTGCCACGTGTTGCTAACGTATGCTGCCGCTAGGCTTCTGGAAGGTTGGTGGCACGTGTCCCTAGGTAGAATATTCCATAGTTACATAAGTCCCCCAAGTCTACCGGTGTCGGGCGCCCGTGGACTTAAGTTCTTTGTCAGTAAGCTACTTAGGAATTTCTATTGATTTTGTAAAGAAGAGTCCGTCCGCAAATGGGTTTGGTCATTATGAGCTGGTCGTCCGACTTGTGAAGTTGTGTCTCTTTGTTTTACTCCGTGGGAGTGGAGACGTTTGGAGGGTGCCACGCGTCTTGTTTCGGGTGGCTGAATGCTTGACTTCCTCAGCAATTTTTCGAACCGTCTCTGCAGAAAGTGTGCGACTTACCGAGGAGGGGTCATCATTGGGCAGAGGAGAATTTCCTGAGGTGCCCCTTGGGGGTGTGTGGAGGAAATTCAAGAGTCAGGGGCCTTTTGGTCATTCGAGGTGCTTTTTCTGATTAGGCTTGTCCACAGTAAGTGATTGGCAAGGAGTTTTGCGTGGAGCTATTTGGCTGAAGGAGCAGGCCACACCAGACGCCACGTGTCACGGTTAGACTTGATCCGCTGGCCATGAGTGGTTTGCCGCCGTCTCGTGTTCATTTAATGCGGGTTCATTTCCGAGAGCTGCCATCATTAGCCTCGGTTGAGAATTTTCGAAAAGGCCCTCTGGTGTCTTCGAGCGACTTTTTAGTTTGCAGGGGTTTTTCAGTCTTTGTGCTTCCAACTTCCGGACTATTGATCTAGGCCGCTCTTTCTCTCCACGTGTTCGGTTGAGGTGGGCGGTTGCAACTTAGGCCGGGTGCACCGAATAATTATTTTTATCCGTTGCGGGATACGAGGGGGCTGAGATTTTCGAACCATCGCACCTCTGAGTTCCCTATAAATATCCAGCATTTGAAAGTTTGTGGTTTTACCTTCTTGCCGCCTTCTGTTCTCCTGCCTTCTTGGAAATTGGATCCAATGCAATTCCGGTGCAATTCCTATAAAATACACATTTTTACTTCATTTTTGAAGTACTAATACGAAGTCACACTAATAATAATCCACTATGAATAGATTAGAGACCAAAATTAATATCAATATTGACAAATATCATGACCTTAAATGGATTAGGGACCAAATTGTTATTAATATTAAAAAAATAGTCTCACGAGGCTATTTAGTGATGATATTTGTCAAAACTGATAATAATTTCATTCCTAATCCATTCATAGTAGGTTATTGTTAGAGTAAATCCGTATTAGTACTTCAAAAATGATGCAAAAACGTGTATTTTATATCAATTGCACTGAAGGAAATTGCACTGGAACCAAACTCGCCTTGTTGCCTTATTTTCTCTGATTCTTACCCCTTTTTCCTTTTTTGCCCTCTGTTTTTATTGAGATTTCGCCATGGCTGGTGATGACAGCTTTTTCCCTTTTGATATAACTGAACTGGAAGACCTTCCTTCTTCTCCTCCTCCTCCTCCTCCTCTTAGTGATACTCGCGACGGAGGTCAGAGTAGGGGGAAGAAATATGGGCAGGATCTTTCTCTAGGGGTAGCTGTGAAAACTTCTGCCGTGGTACCAGTCGGAGGCGGGAGAGACAGACGTCTTCCTGTCCCACCGTCTTTCAAAAAAATCCACCGGCAAGAGGATCTCCAAAGGGAAAAAAGGGGGGAAAGATGGGAGAGGTGACAGCGGTGATCCCCGAGAGAGGGAGAGAAAGGGGGCTTCTGCGATAGAGGTGCCCAAAGGTAAAGAAGGAGGGTTCAAGAGACGACCTTCCGGTGCGGGGCCGCGGTTATCATCACAGGTTGCCCAGCAAAGTTTTGACCAGGCGGATGCGTGGGAGAAGACTTTGGTGGAGGGTGTTGTTCCTACCTCTGTTCCTATTCGTCAATCACTTATGAAGGTGATTTTGTCGACTCGTACTCCAGTCCCAAGTTCCGCTGGTGGGGCTGATCAACCTGCTACCAAGAAGGCCAGGAGATTGGTTGAGGAACATGCTGATGATTCTGCTGTGATTTGGGTTCCAGCAGATGAGTCCATGGCGGAGGCACCAGCCGAAGGTGCTGAGGCTGATGACGTGATCGTGGAGGCCAGGGCCCTCTCTGATAGAGGGAATGTAGTGGTTAGTCAAATGACTGCCATAGGGGATGTCGTCCCATGGTCGGTCGTCAGCCCTTCTGAATTTGTCCAGCCGCTGGAGGTGGAGCCTTCCTTCGAATTGGTGGCCTTGGGCATGCGTTTTCTCGTGGAGATGGGAGAGAGGAATGCTAGGGGGTTAAACTCCACCCCCATGGATCTTGCTGTTCGGGGCTTTGGTAGAGTTGCCGAAGCGTTAGCTGACTTCCACCAAGCTGGCCTTGTGTGGGAGAAACGCTTGGTAAGCTTCTCCACTCTTATGGTTTGCTGTTTTGAGATTTCCTCTTTTGTTTCTTGTGTCCTGATTCCTGTTTTCCTGCAGGAGGAAGCCCGTCTCGATAGGGGCCGACTTTCCGATGTTTTAACTACTAGGGACCAAGCTGTGGAGGCCTCTAAGAAAAGGTTGGCGGATGTGCGCGGGCTGCTGTCCACAAAGGAATTGGAGTGTGAGGAGCAGGGACGTGAGATAAAGTCCTTGACTCACGAGGTGGCCCGTCTTAGGGCCGAGGGCGAGCATCTCTCGGAGGTCCAGCTTCTGCGTTCAGAGTTGGAAAAGACTCACAAGGAGTTGGTCGTTCGTCAGGAGGATGCTAAGAAGCGCCGACAGGAGTTGTACTCTCTTCTCAAGGCTTTGAGGGGTGCTGAAGCTTGCGCTATTGAGAACCTTGCCGGTTGGATGGCGGTTGAAGACATGGTTGCCGATGTTGCTAATCTCCAGGGAGAGTTGCTGTCACAGAGAATGTACGACATGTTTCTGGCGGTTGAGCAACTAGAGCGTCTCCGCGGGGAATGGTTTTTAGCTGAATGGGTGGCTTCTCTGCACCCTTCTTTGGAGCTTTTCGATGGTGAGCTTCGTGGTCGGATGGAGACAAATTCTCCATTTAATCTCCCTTATCTTCGTCAGCTGGTCGACCGTCCGATGGATCATCAGGTGTTCTCTCGTATTGTTCGACGCGCTCCCGGGACTGGATCTAGTTCTCAGCAACTAGCTGAGGCGATTCATCAGAAGTCGTTGGAGGGGGTTGGCAACGTTGAGCCTGCGCGGGCCAAGGCCATTGTAGATCTTGGGGATGTCCAATAGTAGGTTTATATAGGTTTTTGGGTGTTTACCCTTTGTAATAGGCGGGCGCCTTTCCCATTTTTGAAATTTAATGAGAACTTAGAATTTCGCTGTCTCTCTCTTTACTTCTTGGCAAAAAGTTTTGTGTGAGTACAGTTTTTTGACTCTTCCTTTTACTGTTGGGTAAAAAGGTTTTTTGCATGAGTACCGTGTGATCAGGACGGTTGTATGCAGTTGCTAGCATGGTTTTGTGTGAACATTCATTTTGCGTTTTCGCACCCAAGGGTTTTCACTGCGCTACCGGGGGAATGTTAGCTTAGCCTTAGAGGCGCTTTAGCGTTTCTTTGGGCGGTCGGCCCATTGCCCTTCCTTGGGACTTGTGCGAGTACTTTGCAAGTTTGGGCCATGCCTCTTTCTAGAAAGGAATACTTCGATTAATAATGAAAAAATGGTTACATTCGAGCAGCCTCAGTCGGGCTAGCCTTAGTCAGGCTAAAGGTAAACAAAATGATTACATTCGAGTTGCCTAGGTTTAGTCAGAGCTTAGGCGGAGGTTTGGTCTGGGCGGGTGGACTCTGGCTTATTTCCTCCTGACTCTTTACCCTCGAGAGGTTCCTCGCATGATTCTCTGGGACCAAGGCGAGCGACCTTGACAGTCTTGTTTAAGCTTGCTGCGTAGCATGCTCGCGCTATTTTTTGGTCCGCCATGATTTCTCCAACCCCATGGGATGTTGGGAACTTCATTGTGAGCTGTGCGGTGGATACTACAGCCCTGAGCTTGTTTAGAGACGGTCGCCCTAGGATGGCATTGTATGCCGAAGGTGCTCAGACGATGATGAAGTCTACATCAAGGCTCCCGACTTTTGTAAGGTGCCCATGGTTGTTCGGGCTGTGATGATTCCTTTTGCGGGAACCTGGGCCCCTGAGAACCCTATAAGTGTGCCAAGAATGGCCTTATGCTAGCCGTTCAACCCGAGTTTTTTGAAGGTGTCAAAGTAGAGGACGTCTGTCAAGGATCCTTGGTCGATTATGACTCTTTTGACCTCGTAGTTAGCATTTATTGCGCTTATCACCATAGGGTTGTCGTGGACTGGTCCCTCTAGGTTGGTAAGGTCGAACGTGATGGGGTCTCCTCTGGGCTCTCTTCTCTTTTCGTGCTTTGGGGCATAGTCGATGACGAGTATGGAGCGTTCCACCCTTTTCTTGTTTTGTGGTAACGAGGAAGTTCCTCTCTGCAGACCGCCTGCAATGACATTGATAACTCCACGAGTGGGTGTTTGATCGTTGGCCTCTCGTGAGTGTTTCGTGTTAGCTCTGCTCTCCTCTTTGATGTACTTGCCGAGCTGCCCTTTACGGGTGAGGTCTTCGATCTAATCCTTTAGGTGGATGCAGTCGTTAGTTTCGTGCCCGTAATCCTTGTGGAATTGGCAGTACTTGGACTTGTCTACCGACTTTCTCGTCTTTCGCCTCTTAATCTGCAAAGGGAAGCTGAGCATGTCCGAGTGATAGATTTCTTCGAGGTCCTCGACGTGGGACTTGTTGAGGGGAGTGTAGCTTGTGAATCGCCCTCTAGGAGGCGTTCGTGGTCGAGGGGGCGACCGTTTCCTGTTGTTTTTCTCCTTGGAGTTCTGGTTTTCTGCCACCTTGGTAGGACTGCCCTCCTTGGTAGGATCGCTGGGGGCCCCTACTGTCGAGCTGTGCGGTGCAGGTGGTAGTTGGATGCCTATGCTTGCTTGGGCGAGGTTTCTGTTTTCTTCCCATTGCTGTTGGCGTATGACTGCTATTTCTGCCTTAAGGCGGGCGAGCTCTACCTCCCGCGAGATCCTTGTCAACTCCGTCACTTCTTGATTGCCAGTTGTAGGACAAGGGTTGTGCGGCATGCCGTAAGGATGTTGGGGGACCACAGTCTCTGCAACAGCTACCTGCGTTGTTGAGGTTTTCTGGGGCTGAGTTGCACTTGAACCACCTGCCTTAGTTGTGACCGCTTCGACCGTTCTCAGCCTGTTCCTTGTGTTGCGCCTCAGAGCGCTCGCGTCGGTCGTGGCTGTGGGGGTGTTTGAGTCGGTTATCCTTTAGTATATCCTGTATTGAAAAAGTAAAAATACGGGTTTCTGAGTGTTAGGTGGATACTCCTACTCCCTGAAAAAGAAATGCCGTTTAGCGACACAGTGCGCAAGGCATTGTGGTCTGAGGAAGACCGCGGTGGGCGCCACTGTAACTGTCGTTTTTGGTTCAGACAATTGTTATTTACAATTAAGGACCGCAAGGGGTCTTAACCTTGGGGGACTTGTCCATAGGTGAGGAACCTAGGTGCCTACGTACACTTGGGAAGGGATCAAAGTCCATGTAGTTCGTCATGGTGACGTCTATAGGAGCCGTTAGGCAAGGTGGTTACCTGTATCGGGCCGTGTACGGCTAAGATGTGCTTAAGGTACTTCGGGCGGGCGAGCCGCTCTTAGGAGTTTGCCTTAGAGTGTGAGAGAGCTTGAGTCTCTAAGAGCTGCTGGGGGCTCTGTTGGTGAGATGCTCCGGGACTGAGATGTGTCTGCCGGTGACCGGACCTGGCGGTGCGTCAGGCAGAGCTCAAGAGGTGTGATGGATGATGGGCCAGAGGATGTTTGAGAGTGCTCAGAATGCCCGCTTCAATGGTTATGGGTAACATTCTCCAGAGGTACTTTGGATATCTTGGATCTTGTTCTCTAGCCCCCCGGGTGAGGGTATATTTATGCAAAGTGTGGGGAGGACGTGCTCGACCCATGTTCTTGTGGGACGTGGGTCGTCCCACGATGTTCAGGGGGTCTCCAAGTTTCCTGGACGGGAGCCCTTGCGGAAATATGTGGGCAAGGGCCACGTAATTGGTAAGTGAGTGGTGCCACGTGTCGCTAGCGTATGCTACTGCTAGGCTTCTGGAAGCTTGGTGTCATGTGTCCCTAGGCAGAATATTCCGTAGTTACAGTTTTTATTATAGTTTTTTATTATTTGTTTTGAAAATATTAGTCTTTTTTTAAACTTTAGCATGTATGTATTGTTAAAAAAAACCCTATTTCTTACAACGGGCAACAAATATTATAAATATTAGCATCCAACACGCATACCGTGCGTGTTGTCTATTTTTTTCTACGTGTGTAATCTACTTTCTTAAATATGTGCACGTGTAAAAAACATATATTTTTATATAAGTTCTTTATACGTTCATGTTGTTTGCTTTTTCGTAATCTACTTCGCACTTACGTGTATGCAACATGCACGTAGAAAGAACTTATATAAAAATGTATGTTTTTTACACGTGTACATATTTAAGAAAGTAGATTACACACATAAAAATCAGACAACACGCACGGGAGTGCATGTTGGATGCTAGTTAATATAATTGACCTTTGTTTTAAAATTTATTTATGCATTGATATGGTTTAACTAACAAATGGGATAAGAATAAGAAAAGTGAAGTGAAAATAACTAATCATATTGAATTATTGACATCTTATGCAACCTTTAATTTCTATACGTTATGTTCATAAAAAAAATTCTATATGTTATGTAACCTAAATAGTAAGTTGATAATATAAAGGGTTGCGGTTGAGTGAATATGAATGATCATTGATCCCTAACCAAGTGTTAGGATTGATCTCTGGCCTTGGTATGGAGCAGCTTAGCTTTAAATATTTGTGCCAGTTATCCAACCCTTTAAGATGCTTATAAGTTAGCAATAATGGGATCAATCACTATATTCGACAATGATATTCTTGATCACATAAATAAATAATAATAAGTTGACTAAAATAGTATATAAATAATAAATTAATTAAAAATTTAAAAATTTCTCAAAGTATATATTAAATATCAAAATATAATGAAAATTTATAGACCGAAAGAAAATTTGGCTAATTATATTCTAGATCCATTTATAATTTTTGGTAATCTTATATTTAATTTAATTCGTGAGTATATGCCACTTAGCATATTGATTTTCGAAGAGAGCTAATGGTTAACCATATATCCATGCATCACACAAATTAATTAGTGATTAGTGAATGCATGAAGAGAGCTCTGAATATATTATTTCCTTGGTGAAAATAGATTTAATTTTTTATTAATTTAATTACTAAATTTTAAGTTAAAATTATTTTTGGTCTCAAAATTAGTTCCAAAATATTCTTAAAATTTTGTAATATACTAAAAAGTTCAATATTGTTGTTGTTTGTATTTTAACAAATAAGCACTTTTAACTCTAAAACTTAAACATAATCTAGAATTAGAATGCGTGGCATTTATAGAAAAAATAAATTAGACTACATGACTTGCGCAAAGAAATAAAAATTTATTTGAAACCTACAAGAGTAGTTATAAATTTGTCAATAGCACTCCAATACTCATTGATTATTTTTATATAGATATATAGGACATGCATTTTTTGCACAAATCATGATCATCCCGTTATCTCTAACCCTTTCTTATGATCCTAACAACCAAACCAAAGTAGGACATGCAAATTTTATCTAACATCATTTATTTTACTATAGATATATATGTTTTATTATTTTAAGGGTAATAATTTACTGTTTTAAGTTTGGAATGATTTCACTAATTTCAAATTAATCATTGAGTTATAAAATATCAAATTTAATTTTTTTAAAAAATAATATATTTCTCTCACCTTTCAAGTGGTAATCTCACAAATCTTTTCAAAAACAAATTAATAAAAAGTCAAGGTTGTGATGGAAACGTAACTAACAAGTCATGTGGAGAGATACAATGGTAAACAGGAACTCACCCATGGACGCGATGTTATGGCCTATGCGTTAGCTTAGAAAAAGGAGAGATACAATGGACATTTCTCTCATCTTTCAAGTGGTAATCTCACAAAACGTTGATTTTTGAAGGTTTTGTACAAATCTTCATATATGAAGTTAAGGAATCGGCTAAACCCTGGAATATTTCAAACATCTACCAAACATAGCAATATTTCAAACTCTTAGCCATTCCGTCATCTAATATATTAACCAAACATGGCCTAAAGTTGTACCTTCAAACAATCAATATTGTCATGGTATTTGTTAATTATCAGTTGAGTCAGGGTATTCTTTTGTATTATGTATTGTTACTAATAAGCTGACATTGATATATGTTCATAATATTTGAGTGTTAATTAGTATGCAAACGTTAATTTGAATTCTATCATTAAGATGCAAAGTATCAAGTATATTGTATTTGATTTTTGAAGTATTGTGTGTTTAAACGATAAAATGAATTTAATATCAACATTAGTACATGTATAAGAGTATTGACAAAGGAACAATTGTCTCAATGTGTACAAAGACTACAAGAATATTATATAAATTCGACATGTTTCACTTTTATACTTTACGAAATGATTAAATTTAATATTAAATAATATATAGTTATATCCCGTGCATCGATGCACGGTTTCAATGCTAGTTCAATATAATCAAGAATGCATATTATTAAGTTAATAAAAAAAACAGAATGCATATTATAAATGAGTACTCCATAATGAAACTAAAAAACTTCCGGTTTAAATGTGTTACATTTATATCGTAACAAATAAGAAAATGTGGAAGAAAATATTTTTTATTACTAAAAATGAAAAAAAATGAAAAATGAAAATATTTTTTTCTATTTGATACGACATGAATTTAACACACTTAAACCGAAAGTTATTTAGTTTCATCAGTGAGTATTCATTTATAATATGCATTCTTAATCATATTAGATAATATATTGTCTCATTGGTTGAGAGATAATATATTGTCTTAAACTTGATGAATATTCCAAAAAGAATAACTTTTTTAGCTCTCTCATTAGTTGAAATGAATTCTTAAACAATGCCCTTAATACACTTGTTAATGAAATCCTTAAAAAAGACAATCAAGTTACTTAGGTAAGTTGGGGGGAAAAAACATTTGCAGTTTAAAACCACCACCAAAACACAGGCTGTGGGGACAGAACAATAAAAAGATTAAAATATTTTAGCCAAACGTTTTGAATAAAAACAAATGTAAGATTGAGTTAAAAAATCTCTAATCCTATATAAAGGGGAGACAACACAATTAAAAAGTGTGTTTTAGTTTTAAGAAAAAATAGTTACTTCCCTTATTACATTATATCAGAACTTATATTCAAATAAAAATTTTCATTGGACTACTAATTGAATGAATACTCCAACTAATACAAACTTTGAAGAATGTTTTCAACATTCGTTTGTGTAGCACACCTTGGAGATCTCAACATCTGTTTGTGAAATTAGAGGAACGTTCTCTTTCAATTTTCTTGTGTGATATTGAAATATCTGTTAATATTATAAGCAATAAATCCAAACACAGTAATAAAAACATTAAACAACAATCGACCGAACTACAAGAACAACAACCAACTTTAGCCAACTTTGTCTACTTCTTCTTAGACAACAATGACAAAATTTTTCTTCTATGTTTTTTATATAAATGTTAAAAAAATATCTCTAAATTTTCATTCATTTACTTCTAATTGTCTCTGTTGGATATATTGGGGTTTTCGGGACTAAATATCCGCCCATGTTGGAGTCTGATCGGATCAAGTGAGGATCCGTTGGAAAGCTTGCAGAGAGACGAAGAGAACGAAACAAAAATGACTTTCATCGGAGGTCACACGAGCCCGTAATCGTGGCCCAAACTGGGCTAGGTGATCATGATGGAAGTGAATATTTTGTTCATATTCCAAGTCCCACATTGCTTGCGTCAATGATGGGAGCTCTCTCATCCTCCTATATATAGGAGTGACTCCACCCCTTTCTAGTTGTTCATTCCATGTGTTGGAAAGGGGGGTCCCGTTTGGGAAACCCCACATAGTATAATATTTCTCTTTCTCTTTTGAGTCATTCTTCTGCGCATCAGTCGTGGACATGTGGCTCTACCTCTAGTAGGTAGAGACCTCCGTTTCGTGCGGTCCTTTTCGGAGCTCATCGATTGGAGGTCAGCCCTGGTGGAGCAGAGGCACTGGCAAGATCCGAGATTTTAGCAATGGCGTCCAGGTTAGTAGCTTCCGCAATATTTATTTTTACCTGGATTTATTTTCGGTTTTTCATTTAGGTCCCTGGGTCGGGTCGAGTCATGTGGATCCAGACCTTTCCCTACATTGGTATCAGAGGCAGGTTATGCTAGAGCTCTGTTCTCCAGGGATTGATGAACCGAAAAGGGTTAGAAACATGTTTAGGGTATGTTTGTTTAAAACTTAGGAACATGCTTAGGTTCCCAGTTTTAATTAGATGTTTTAAATTTTATTTAAAACATGTGATAGTCAAATATTGTAGGGTAGGGTACCATAATTTTTGAATTTAAATTATATCTATTAATTTTTTAATTCAATATTGATTGGTAACCCATACCCTAAAACCTAGAAACATGTTTAGGTTCCCCTTTCAAATATTAAAGACCCTAATTTGCATGCATGTATATATTATTTAAGGTATGTGTACCCTACGAATTAGATATATACCTGTGGATGTATGCTACTGTTTTGGGATGGGGAATGATGACTGAAGTGGTTCACCGGCGAACAACGCCGCCGCCGGCGGAGGTCCGGCGACCGCCAAGGGTTGCCGGCGACGGCGAAGGTCGGGCGCCGCTGCCGCCCGCGGTCGCCGGCGACCTCTGCCGCCGAGGGTCGCCGACCGGAGATTCGCCGCTGCCGTGGGCCGCCGGTGGTCGGTCGGCAGTTGGCCGGCGCGGCCGTTGACCGTTGACTGGTCATCGCTGACAGTTGACCAGCATCGCGAAATTTTCTGTTGCGCATAATTTCTTCGTTTTAGCTCCGTTTTCGACAATTTTTTAGTCATTTTTTCTCGTTTTAGCGAGATGAATCCAAATATGGGGAGAAATTAACGTGAATTGGAGTCTAAAGAGTGGATATGACCATCTCTTGACTCATTCATATACACAACAAGAGAGAAGATTTAAGCGATTTGTGATCGTTTAAATTACCTTAAGTGTTTGACTCGAGTGGGAGCTAGGGGCAGCATGTGGCAAACCCATAACTCGATGTAAATGCTTATCCACGTGAGAATTTAAATAGTAAGTGACTATTTAAATGATCGTAAGCGTTGTAATCAAGTGGAAGTTCGAGGTCGTGCCTGTGGCGACTCGATGTTCTTCTTGATCGCTTACATAGTGGGAACCCAAAAGGGATTTTGAATAGTATGTGACTATTCTATGAAAATTGTTGAGTCAAGCAAAGAAAAGTGTACATATATAGGCTCTCTGTGTGATGAGGGTGGTTGACCCTACTTCTCGAATGCAGAGACTGACTATATCTACACTTGTCTTGCGTTGATTACAATTTTCTAGAGTTGTGTGTTGTGTAATAAGGAGTTGTGTAATTAGTGTTAGCATTTAGGATTGACTGATAGTATAACTACAAAACTTATAAGTGTAGATCACATTAGAGAGATCGCTTTGGTGACATTGTGGCCACCAAACAGAGGCAACTTACAATCAAGTTTGATTCCTCCAAGATGCGCTCTAACAAGAGCATGAAGACGCATCTTGTAATACCCGAGAAAATTTTCGAAGTTTAAAATAAAATAAAGGGACAGAAAAGAAGTAGAAAATCATTTTTTTGGACTTAATTCAGGACCTAAGGAATTGGAAACCTGAGTTAAAGAGGGAAAGGAGAGTAGGGAATATTTTTTGGATATTTAATTTGGGATATAAGAGAAAATAAAATTTTGTTGAAAAGAGGAGGGATTAAATTGGGGATATTTTTCAAATTTTTTTTAATATTATTATTGTTATTATTATTTAGTTATAATTTATTTTAATTATTATTTATTTTATTTAATTATTAATTACTATTATATAATTATTTAATTATTAAAAGTATTTTATTATTCTTATTTTTTGGGGTTGCCGTGACTCATTAAAAAGAAAGAAAAGAAAGAAAGAAAGAATAAGAAAGAGAAGAGAGGAAGAGAGAGAGAAAGTCGAGAGGTTGAGAGAGAGGGAGAAGACGTGAAGAGAAGAAGGAGAAGAGGTGAGTTTTGCCGGAAAAGTGACCGGGGAGAGCTAGCCGACGCCGAAAAAAGTCACCGGAGCTCGGGTACGACGTCTCCTACACCTTCCACCAATCGAATCAAAGGTTGGTAACCCCAATTCCATTCGAAATCCTCATTTTCTCCATTTTTAGGGATTTCTTCGATCCACCTTCTATTGGATTGTTTCGAGGGTAGATTGAGACCTAGGAAGTGTTCCTGAACACTTAGTTGGGGTAAGAATCGAGGCTATACCCTCGGGTTTAACCGAATTCGAAATTGAAAGGATTTAGGATTGAAATTCCAAATATTCATAAATTGGGGAAATTGTTGAAAATTAGGATTGAGCTTGGATTTGGGTAAATAGGCTTGGATTTGTATTATTGAAATTTTATTGTTGAAATATTAGCTGAACAAGACCCGTGAAGAGCTGGCCCGAGGTTACTAAGGTGGAACCTTGACGTTAACATGTCGGGTCCCTGCTCGGATTGTCCAATTACATTTTAAGGGTGATATTGAGGGCTCCAAACCTCTTCTTTTCAATCTTAAACACCCTAGAATAATTCTAAAAATGTTATCAAGCATCAAGAATTATTTTAGGTACTTTCTTGTTTCTCAAGGATTGAAACTTGCGGAACAATAAAGTCCAAAATTTAAAATGACAATTTAATTCCTGCGTAATTATTAGGAAACCTTAAGTAGGATAATTTAGAAGCATATCGAGGTTTAGTAACTCAAATCCAAGGCTCTAAAATTAATTCAAGGTGAGCGATAATTATACGAAACCAAGTATGTAGCACTAGAGACTCTCATGGAAGAGAGGGAAGACGGATAAGACCAAGAAGTCGGTTCTTGGCGACGTCTAGATGCATTTTTAGGTACGAGCATGTCATATGCATATGAATTACATATATTTTGAGATGTTAACCACATGAATGCATTCGTTAGGAAACCACGACTCGTCCGGAGCGGGAGTTACTCCAGGAGTAGCGCAGGGAAGCCGTCCAGGTGAGGGGTTTCCCATCCTTGCCCTACAGGGTTGATTGAGGATGTGGATATGTGGTTTGCCTACTTGCCTATTTGTAAGAATTACTTAGTGGTTAACATGCTATTGTTGTTCCTAAACTGTTATATGTGAAAATATTTGTATATGTGTGTTTGACTACAGGTAAAGAGGTACTGGAGGGTATCCATGTGATGACATGAGATACGCCGAACAGTACAAGCAAAGGGGGTAAGTTGTTGATTGAGTCCAAGGTTTGGTTTACCCTATTAATTAGAAACTCATTAAAGAAATCGTATAGAAGTTGTTAGTAAACGTCGACGTTTTATGGTAATTGAACTTAGGGAAGACCTTAGAGCTAGGTTAGGATCTAAACCAAGGGCCCGGGAACAATATGAGGATTAATACGATCTCTTAATTGATTAGTGAGTCGTAGGGATGTTCACACTACCTAGGTAAAGTCAGTTTAGGATAGTAATGGGTAGATAGAGTCAGGATCCCAGCTGAAAGCTTGGGAAGAGAAACAAGTTAAAGATTAAAAGCATTTGGCCGTTGAGGCCATTCCCCTAGCCTGGAACTAGGGTCAGTAAAAGACTAAAAGATTTTCCCGTTGAGGCCATTGCCCCAGCGTGGCACTAGGGTCAGTTAAGTATTAAAAGATTTGCCCGTTGAGGCCATTGCCCTAGCTTGGCACTAGGGTCAGTTATATATTAAAAGATTTGCTCGTTGAGGCCATTGCCCTAGCTTGGCACTAGGGTCAGCTAAAGATTAAAAGAATTTGCCCGTTGAGGCCATTGCCCTAGCCTGGCACTAGGGTCAATTGAGTGATTTATAGTTTTCATATGATATGGTAAAAGTGTTTACTTGTTTATGAAAAGCATGATAGAGGAGCATGATCCGTAGGTTTATCCATGATTTTATGTTATATTAATATTGCCTGATCATAATATAACATTTGATAAACAGCATTTTCATGCGCATGTGATTGTGGGTGTTTCCCTTTCCCCAGCTGTAGTGGTACCCGCTGCTACGCCGAGGATGGGAAGCTTCTCACTCAGTCTGTTTGACTCACTCCCTCTGCTTCAATGTTTCAGATACAGGGATCGGGCAGGCATCAACGTCCGGACAGTGATACGGACATCAGACCATCCTTTACGCACTAGTTCGCGTGGGTGGACACCTTTTGGTTATTTTGATTTCTTTGTTTGTGCATATTATAAGTTGTAAGAGTTGTGTATATATATTTACAGCTTTTGATATGTACCTACTCTAGAATTGTCGGCGTCACATGTACTTTAAGATAGGGTCCAGTTGGGGATAAACTAGGATATATGTTTGAGTATATAAACTTCTGGATGTGAATAGGATTAGATCGTATGCATTGAGGCGTACGGTCAATATGATATGGATATATACTATGTGTGCTTGCTGCATGTGAATAGGATAGATCGTACGTATTGAGACGTACGGTCAATATGATATTAATATTTACATTATGAGTGCTGATAAATATATCTATACACTGGATTGAGCTGAAGCGGTATTGAGCAAACCGTGGATTGCAGGTTAATTAGGCCATTAGTGAGGTGTGGCCACTAGTATTATATATATATATTGATTGTATAGCAGGGTAGTTATAGTCATGTTTACAGGATGAGGCTTACGGGTTTAGAGGTAAAAATCTATTTCCGTGCCGGTCACGTACTCCCGATTTGGGGTCGTGACAAACTTGGTATTAGAGCCTGGTTATTCTTTAAGTCATGTGAAGCCATTGGTATAACCGGATGTCGGTTTAAGCTTCGTTGTGAAACCCGGGCACAACGTTGCATTAAACAGGCACTTGTGGGAGTACCCAGGATAATTTGAGTCAGCCTTTCTTTCATTCCTTCTTAATTTATGATAAATTATGCAAATGGTTATCAGGTGACATTTTTGTGCAGTATAGGGATGCCGCCGACTGCTAGGCAGGCTAGGAGGGGCGGTAAAGTCCCTGCACGTACAGATGAGGAGTCCGTTCGGGAGGAGAGAATGCCTCCTAGGGGCCGAGCTAGAGGTCGTGCTAGAGGCCGTGCTCGCGGTCGTGGTAGGACACAAGAAAGAGAAGTGCATAGGCAACAAAACCCAGAGCCACAGGTTGAGACGGGTGCTCCGTCAGTTGCTGAGATGCTGGCTGTTGGATTTCAGGAATTGAGAGCTGAAATGACCTGCCAAATTCAACAAGAAGTCCGCCGTTAAGTTGTCGGCGAGGAAGAAGAGCAAGTGATATCGGGTGAACAGGAAACTGAAATGGTTGAGGAAAGGGAGGAAGAACCAAGAAGGGGATGGCAACAAAGGGACGTGCCCCGAAGACCAAGGGGAGTTCCAAGGGAATTACCGATTACTAAATTCCTGAAACTAAATCCGCCTACCTTTTGCGGAACCGAAACCAAGGAGGACCCTCAACATTTCCTCCGTGATATAATCAGAATTGGGCAGTTACTGAGGTGTCCAGGAGGGGAGATGGTGGAAATTTCCTCGTTTCAGTTAAGAGGCGCTGCACGGGTTTGGTTTGAATCAGTACAGAAGAGATATGTAAGGAGAGTTGCTCCTATGACCTGGGAAGATTTTCAGAGGGAATTCCTAGGTCGGTTTCTATCTGAAGGAATGAGGTATACCAAGCGTCAACAATTTGAAGACTTGTGGATGATGCCGAATATGTCAGTGACTGAGTTTGAGCTGCAGTTCACGGAGCTAGCTCAATATGCTCCTGAATTGGTTCCCGATGAGAGGGATTGATTAAGAGGTTCATACACAGGTTGGTAGAGCCGTAGTTCATAGTTCTACTACCGCAGTGTGGTCAATTTGAAACTCTAGCGTAGGCTGTTGATTGTGCTAAGGTAATTGAAAATAGAAAGAAATTTGGGACGTCGACAAATCCCAAGAATAAGTTACTGACAGGAAATGATGGACAGGGGTGGAAGAAGAAGCAAAGGACAACAGGTGGTTCTACTGCAATTCCAAATTATGCAGGGCAAGTTGGTGGGCAGTCTTCCATTACCACCACAAATTCTGGAAGGAGTAACACACAAGGTGGGCAGAGGTTCCAAGGCAGTAGTCAGGGCGGTAACCAGAGACCGCAGTGTGGAACGTGTGGAAGATTTCATTTTGGAGAGTGCAAAGGTATGAAGGGGGGTTGTTATAACTGTGGTTAGTTCAGGCATATGGCTAAGGAATATTCGCAGAGGAAGAGTAATACGAGTGTCAAGAGCAATCCTACTCCGGGTAGTACTCCAATTGCATCCCCACCAGTTAGAATTGTACCACCCCAGGTTAACACTTCAGGTGCGGGCAGAGGTAGAGGAGCAGGAGCAGGAGGTAGAGATCCAGGTGCACCAGGGGGAGGACAGGCACGGGTGTTTGCTTTGTCTCGACAGGATGCACATGCCTCAAATGCAGTAGTGACAGGTACACTTTTAGTATGCTCTCTCCAGGCCCTTGTATTATTTGATTCTGGTTCAACACATTCCTACATCTCACATGCATTTTCACGGAAAGTTGAGAAAAGCCCGACTAGGTTGAAGGAGACAGAAATGGTCTCTACTCCGATGGGTAAATCAATACAAGTCAAGTATGTCTATGAATCATGTATGGTTCTGGTCGAGGGTCATGAAACAGTTGTAGACCTACGACTACTCTATATGGTTGACTTGGATGTCATTCTAGGTATAGATTGGTTGGCATCATGTCATGCGGTAGTTGACTGTAGGGCGAAGTGTTTGAAATTCAATATGCCGAATGAAGAGCCATTTGTGGTGCGGGGTGATGGTGTTGCACCATATCCGAGTCTAATTTCAGCAATGAAAGCTTCCAAGCTACTCGAGAAAGGGTGTAAAGGATATCTGGCTTTTGTGAGGGATACTACGAAAGAAGTACTTCTTGCGAATCAGGTACCAGTGGTTCGGGAGTTTCTTGATGTATTTCCTGACGACTTACCTGGTTTGCCGCCTGATCGGGAGATTGAATATGAGATCGAGCTTTTACCAGGTACTTAGTCGATTTCCACACCACCCTACAGAATGGCTCCGAAGGAGTTGAAGGAGCTACACACGCAATTACAGGAATTGCTTGATAAGGGTTTTATTAGACCCAGTTTTTCACCTTGGGGTGCACCAGTTCTATTCGTGAAGAAGAAGGATGGAACTTTAAGATTATGTATCGATTACCGAAAGTTAAATAAGGTAACGGTTCGCAATCAATATCCACTTCCAAGAATCGATGATTTGTTCGACCAGTTGCAGGGTGCTAAAAGGTTTTCAAAGATTGATCTGCGATCAGGATATCATCAGCTGAAGATTAGAAAAGAGGATGTGCCCAAGACTGCTTTTCGAACCCGATACGGCCATTATGAGTTTCTAGTCATGTCGTTCGGGCTAACTAATGCACCAGCAGCTTTTATGGATATGATGAATCGGGTTTTCAAGCCATTTCTAGACCGGTTTTTCATTGTATTTATTGATGACATTCTAGTTTATTCCAAGAATGTTGAGGAGCATGGAGAGCATTTGAGACTAGCATTACAGAAGCTAAGGGAAGAGAAATTGTACGCTAAGTTTTCGAAATGCGAGTTTTGGCTTGATAAAGTTGCATTTCTCGGTCACGTGGTATCTTTAGAGGGAATCCACGTTGATCCGAGCAAGGTGGAAGTAGTGAAGAATTGGTCCCAGCCTACCTCAGTCACGGAAATTCGCAGTTTTCTAGGTTTGGTTGAATACTATAGAAGGTTTGTGCAGGACTTTTCGAAGGTTGCTGCACCTCTTACAAAGTTAACTCAGAAAGGGGTAAATTTTGTGTGGGATAACAAGTGTGAAGAGAGTTTTCAGAAACTGAAGGAAAGTCTCACCACAGCACCGGTGTTGGCTCTTCTTGAGGGCACCGGAGGGTATGTGGTTTACTGTGATGCTTCACGAGTTGGGTTAGGGTGTGTTCTTATGCAGCTTGGCAAGGTGATTGCTTATGCGTCTAGGCAACTCCGGAAGCACGAAAAGAACTACCCAACTCACGATCTTGAAATGGCAGCGGTGGTATTTGCCTTGAAGATTTGGAGGCATTACCTTTATGGTGAAACATGTGAGGTATATACAGACCACAAGAGCCTTAAGTACATTTTCGAGCTGAAAGATCTAAATCTGAGACAACGCAGGTGGATGGAGTTGTTGAAAGACAATGACTGCACGATCTTATACCATCCCAGTAAGGCGAATGTGGTAGCAGACGCTCTGAGCCGAAAGTCAATGGGTAGCTTAACCCATATCAGTGAAGTACGAAGGCCGTTAATTTGGGAAATACATGAGCTAGAACAGTCTGGAACTCAGTTTGAAATTGGAGACTCCAACTTGTTTCTAGCCCATGTCCAAGCCAAGTCAGCTCTGGTCGAAGAGGTTAAATCCAAGCAAGATCAAGACGCCGACCTCAAACAGATCAGAGATACAGTGGTTAAGGGGGAGAAGGACGACGTCCGATTCTCCATAGATGACGATGGCATACTCCGGTTGGAAGGACGACTGTGTGTACCTATGATGGATGGTTTGAAAGAAAGAATCCTTGATGAGGCACACAAGACAGCATACACAATCCATCCGGGTAGTAATAAAATGTATCAAGATCTGAGAGAATTGTACTGGTGGAACGGTATGAAGAAGGACGTGGCAGACTACGTGTCTAGATGTCTAGTGTGTCAGCAAGTTAAGGCTGAACACCAAAAGCCCACCGGAACACTTCAACAGATACAAATTCCTGAGTGGAAGTGGGAGAGAATTACTATGGATTTTGTGACAGGATTGCCGCGATCACAGAGGGGATTCGATTCAGTTTGGGTAATCGTTGATCGAATAACCAAGTCCGCCCATTTTCTGCCAGTTAAGACCACTTATGGAGTGGGTCAGTATGCCCAGTTGTACCTATCAGAGATATTGAGGTTGCACGGAGTACCGGTGTCGATTATCTCTGACAGGGGGCCACAGTTTACCTCTCGATTCTGGAGAGCATTGCAGGAGGCATTGGGGACGAGAGTTGATCTAAGTACAGCGGTCCATCCCCAGACTGACGGGCAATTTGAGAGGACCATTCAGATTTTAGAGGACATGCTTAGGGCATGTGTTATAGACTTCGGCGGAGGGTGGGAGAAATACCTGCCATTAGCGGAGTTTGCCTACAACAATAGTTACCAATCCAGTATTCAGATGGCACCCTTCGAGGCTTTGTACGGTCGGAAGTGCAGGTCCCCGATTGGGTGGTTCGAGGTCGGAGAGGCCAAGTAGGTTGGTCCAGAACTTGTGCAGGATGCTTTGGACAAGATAAAGTCCATTAGAGAAAGGCTTGCCACGGCTCAGAGTAGGCAGAAGTCGTATGCCGACAACCGGAGAAGAGACTTAGAGTTTGATGTGGGTGAGCAGGTTTTCTTAAAAATTTCACCAATGAGGGGCGTGATGAGATTTGGCAAGAAGGGCAAGCTAAGTCCAAGATACATCGGACCGTTTGAGATTCTAGAACGCGTGGGAAATATTGCCTACCGTCTAGAATTGCCAGCAGAGTCAGAAGGAGTTCATCCGGTGTTTCACGTGTCTATGCTTCGCAAGTACCTGCCAGATCCCTCTCATGTAATCCAACCCCAGGAAGTACAACTAGCTGAAATTCTAACTTATGAGGAGATACCAGTGGAAATCTTAGATCACCAGCTGAAGAAGCTAAGGTGGAAGGAGATACCATTGGTGAAAGTCCTGTGGCGAAACCATTCGGTCGAAGAAGCAACGTGGGAAGTTGAGGCTGAGATGCGCAGGACGTATCCTCACCTATTTCAAGACTAAGGTTAGTATGTTAATTGAAATTCGGGGACCGAATTTCTTAAGGGGAGGGAAGATTGTAATACCCGAGAAAATTTTCGAAGTTTAAAATAAAATAAAGGGAAAGAAAAGAAGTAGAAAATCATTTTTTTGGACTTAATTCAGGACCTAAGGAATTGGAAACCTGAGTTAAAGAGGGAAAGGAGAGTAGGGAATATTTTTGGGTATTTAATTTGGGATATAAGAGAAAATAAAATTTTGTTGAAAAGAGGAGGGATTAAATTGGGGATATTTTTCAACTTTTTTTTTAATATTATTATTCTTATTATTATTTAGTTATAATTTATTTTAATTATTAATTATTTTATTTAATTATTAATTACTATTATTTAATTATTTAATTATTAAAAGTATTTTATTCTTCTTATTTTTTGGGGTTGCCGTGACTCATTAAAAAGAAAGAAAAGAAAGGATTAAAGAAAGAAAGAATAAGAAAGAGAAGAGAGGAAGAGAGAGAGAAAGTCCGGAGGTTGAGAGAGAGGGAGAAGACGTGAAGAGAAGAAGGAGAAGAGGTGAGTTTTGCCGAAAAAGTGACCGGGGAGAGCTAGCCGACGCCGGAAAAAGTCTTCGGAGCTCGGGTACGACGTCTCTTACACCTTCCACCAATCGAATCAAAGGTTGGTAACCCCAATTCCATTCGAAATCCTCATTTTCTCCATTTTTAGAGATTTCTTCGATCCACCTTCGATTGGATTGTTTCGAGGGCAGATTGAGACCTAGGAAGTGTTCTTGAAAACTTAGTTGGGGTAAGAATCGAGGCTATACCCTCGGGTTTAACCGAATTCGAAATTGAAAGGATTTGGGATTGAAATTCCAAATATTCATAAATTGGGGAAATTGTTGAAAATTAGGATTGAGCTTGGATTTGGGTAAATAGGCTTGGATTTGTATTATTGAAATTTTATTGTTGAAATATTAGCTGAACAAGACCCGTGAAGAGCTGGCCCGAGGTTACTAAGGTGGAACCTTAACGTTAACATGTCGGGTCCCTGCTCGGATTGTCCAATTACATTTTAAGGGTGATATTGAGGGCTTCAAACCTCTTCTTTTCAATCTTAAACACCCTAGAATAATTCTAAAAATGTTATCAAGCATCAAGAATTATTTTAGGTACTTTCTTGTTTCTCAAGGATGGAAACTTGCGGAAGACTTGAGATCGATTAGCAAGCATAGAAAAAGTTGAAAAACTGATAATAAAAATATAAAAAAGGGAAAAAATTAGCTAAAATTTTTATAAATTTTTATCTGATATCCCTTAAATTACATATTTTATTTATACATTCTTTTTTTTGGATAAAGTACCATTATTTTTCGCAAACTTTGCTGCAATGATAATTCTTGTCTCCAAATTTTTTTTCAATTCATGCCTACCCCTAAATTACCAATGTTGTTCATGCCTGCCCTTTTTACTAACACCATTAAAATGCTTGACGGAATTTTTTGATGCGGATAATGAATGGGTATTTTTTGCCATGTCATTTAGGGGATGAAGAACCGATCCGATCCAAACCGACTACATAATCGGATGGATTGGTTTATTTTCTTGATAACCGATTTGGTTTGGATCGGTTGATGAATGAGGCCCAATTTCAACTGAACCGAACTAACCGATTATGATTTTATAAAAATATTAAAAATATTTTATGATGTTGATTTTTATGGTTTTATGGAGTTGGGTTGTAATTTTAAGTTTGTAATGTTTGAATATTATACTAGTAACTTTAGTTTGTTGGTTTTCATTTAGATGAAAAAGTGTATTATGCTACAATTAATAATCACTTATTTTATGAAATAAGCATGCACAAACAACACCATTTTTTAAAAGAAGTGATTATTAGAAAAATAAGTTATTCTTTTATCAGAATAAGCTTGCACAAACAGGCTCTAATAACTTTTGTTTGTTAGTTTTCATGGTTATGAATAGCTATTTTTATTTTTTAGGGTTTAAATTGAAGAGAAAAAATAGTAAAAAAATTTAATTTTGTCCAAAAATCGATAAAACCGAACCGAACCAAACTGACTATGTCCAAAGAGCGGATTTGTAATACCCGAGGATATTTAATTAGCGTCGTTGGTCTAATTTAATTAATTAATTTAGAATGTGGAAGATGAGATAAAAATACACACTACCCTATTACCTACTATGTTGTGAATACAAAGTATTTTAGATCCTAATATTTATTAATAATCAGACTTACTTTCTTTTAATATGTATATATTAATTAATTATATAAATGTATATATATATGTAAAAAAAAAGAAATCAGATTTTATTTTTATTTTATTATTAGTTGCTGTTTGTAATATATATATATATTAGATAAGAGAGAGCAGAGAAGAGAGAAGAAAAGAAAAGAAAGAAAAGGAAGGCGTGGGGAAAGGAACAAAAACATGAGCTGGGCGTCCATTCTTCACGCACGAGAAACGCGAGAGGGAGAGGAGGAGGAAGGCCAACGCGTGGTGGCCGGAGCAACGCGAGAGGAGGTCGGAATCGTTGCCCACCGGAGCCGATCACCGTCTTGTGGCTGGAGGAGAGAGAGAGAGCTCGGGTTAGAGAGAGAAAGCAAAGGGGGAGAGTTTTCTCGCCGGAAAATGCCGTCTCTTCACCGGGGAAGATAGCTGGGAGTCTCCTCTACTCCATATCGTCCTTCTAACCGGTTGAATCGAGGTGAGAAGTCCCGAAACTCTCAAACCCCAATTTTATTAATTTTAGGGATTTTTGGAAAGACCCCGATTGATTCAATATGAGTATTTTGGGTCCTAAATTGAAGCATTTGCATGCTAGGAAGTGAGTTGGAAGCTTAGGAAGCGGAACCAAATTGATGGAATTTATCTGGGTTCGAAAAAGTGTAGGAAAATGTGATTGTTAAGGTTTAAGGGTGTTGTGTCATGACTTGGGGTGCATTGAAAGGTTGAATAATAATTATATAATTATTAAAAATTATTGGAATGTACGAGGGATTAAAACCCGAGTAATTTCCGTCTCACCTGGAACCCCGTTCGGGGAAAAAGAGACAATTTTCTAATTTTACGCGTATTCGGGTATACGTATTCATGTGTAGATGAAGTGTTCAAGGTTATTTTGATAAATGGAAATTTTGGACAAGTAGAATTTATGACTCTTGAGCCATAAATTCAAGACTTGGGTAATGGGAACTTCACATAGACACATAGAGGTGAAATTGGGTAACCTTGCATTCCCAAATTCAACGTTTCCGAATAGCGTGATTAAGAGAGGGTTGGACACGGATTAGAAGCATGCTAGGTGTTCCGAAAACTAGTTGAGGGCATTCCAAGCCAACAACTAGCCTATGGAATTAATTAGAAAGAACATGAGCATTAGCGTTACATGTACACGATAGTGGTTGAATTTTCAAGTCTCTGAATCTCTCAAGTATATGTGTATAGGGCACCATACTGTGAGTGGACTTTCGGGCGCACCGAGAGCCGATCAGAGGGGCCAACCAGGTGAGGGGCTTTCCTATCCTTGCCCTATGGGGTTGACTGCGGATATGGATATATGGTTTGCTTTCTTGCCTATTTGTAGGAATTACATGTTAGATAACATGCTATTGTTGTTCCTAAATTACAGTATATATGAAAATGTGCTATATGTGTGTATGTGAATTGTAAAAGCAACGGTGGCTCAAGGAGCCCTATACGAACAGAAGGTCCTCGGGACCTATACGACACCGAGGGCAGGATCGAGTAATTATTATCTGAAGGGTGTGGTTTTGTAAGTAAGTCGTTAAAGAGAATAAACCTAGGTGACTTTGTTCTGAACCAAGAGTCCAAATTAGAAACCACTTGGAAATCTAAATTTGCCTAAGAAGAAGTAAAATGAACAAGTAGTGGTCCATAGGGGTCATTTATTGTACAACGTTGGAACCGAGTCTATCACGGGTAGTCCGGGTAGATTGAGTCTCTTGTCTTGAGTCAAACCACAGGAATACAAGCATTTGAGTACACCACATTGTGGCTATTGCCTTGGGTAAACCGAGGTCAGGTGAGTCGCCGGCTATTGCTCCAAGTGAAGTCTTGGGGTCAGACTATTGTTCCAAGTATAGTCTTGGGACCAGGGGTTCCTAGAATGATCAACTAGGTTCCCATATTGCTCACGTGAGATATTGCCTTCGGGCCAGATTCTCTCCTAATGGAGATATTGCCTTCGGGCCAGTTTATGATTATGATTACTTGAATACAGAGGACTACATGGAATTATATGTCAAATCACGATATGATGTATGTGTGAATTTAAATGTATGTAAATCCATGTTTTAAATTCTTTATTGTGAATATGATATAAGCTAATTGCCAGACCACTTAATATATGGAAATTTAATCAGTTATATGCGTATGTGTTTGTGATTGGCTCCTCTTCCCCAGTTGTAGTGGTACTCGCTACTACACCAGGGATGGGAAAGCCTCTCACTGAGTCTGTTTGACTCACCCCAATATTACATGTTACAGAGACAGGTGGTATAGGCATCGAGAGCGCTTCCACTTCATCTCAGGGAGGCGGACAGACTTAGAGACCGCACGCATTGTCCGCGTAGGTAGTACTGTTATATGTATTTTTTACAGGAGTATATGTATATGATTCTTTTGGTTTAGCATTGTTTCGTACAGCTGCTATATGCATATATGTATACGTCACACTCTAGAATTGTCGGCTTCATACATTTTAAAGATTGGTCTGGTTGTTGGGATCATAGGTTATGATATGATGAATATCATGCGTATATATATATATATATATATATATATATATATATATATATATATATATATATATATATGGATGTGACTTCCGCATGTGAATAGAATAGACCACTCGCACTGAGCGTGTGGTCAATATGGAAATTATATATATGTGTGACTGAATACTTGATTGTGTGAAAATACAGCTTCCGCATGTGAATAGGATAGGTCACACGCATTGAGGCGTGTGATCAATATGTATATTTTATGCTGGTGTGTGATTGAATATATATACTTGACTGTACACAGGGATTCTGCATGTGAATAGGATAGATCACCCGCCTTTAAGCGCGTGATCAATATGTATATTATACGTACGTGTGATTGATTATGTGTATATGTATAGACTGAAGCGGCGTTGAGCGAGCCGTGGATTGTGTGCTACTTAGGTCATCGGATAGGGATGGCCATATAAATACTATATTGTTTGTATTAGAAATGGGTAGTTATGCATATATAAGAATGTCAATCAGGAATTAGAGGCTTACGGGATAGGAGAAATCCTACCTCCCGTGCCGGTCACGGGCGCCCGGTAGGGGGTCGTGACAGGATTGGATTGGATGACTTTTTTATTCATCCGATTATATCGGTTCGATTGTCTAAATCGTCCAAATTGAACAAATCCGCACGTTTACTCACCCCTAACGTTATTGTCCACCTCATTTTCCACCTCACATTTAACTTTTTTTTTATTAAAAATAAAATAAGCTTAATCTAAATGAAAAACCAAAATGAATGAAATTATAAAATATTTTAACCAAAATGAATGAAATTAAAATTTTAAGTTTTTTCTTATTTTTCAAATAAGAAAAGCATCTCAAAAAAAAGTTAGCAAAAGTGCAAAACACTAATTTAATATATATATATATATATATATATTAAATGGATTGTTGTTTTGGAACTTGGGAAAAGGTAATATTCTTCTAGCAAAATTGTGGGGAATCCATACTGGGTTACAGGCCACTGTTAAGTCGGATTCATTAGTTGCTATCAACATGATTTTGGGTTGCACCAACGTAAGATATTAAGAGGCTTTTGAGGATGGATTGGAATTTGGAACGTGATACTTCCTTAATTACATACATACTTAGGAATGGAAACAGGGCTAAACATGGTTATCAGCTTCCCTTTGGAGATGTTTTGTACAGTAGCTTTTCAGATGACTTTTTGTATCAACCTACCCTTTGTGGGGTTGAGGGCTAGTTTGTAGCCTCCTTCTTTTCTTATCAAATATATATATATATATATATATATATATATATATATATATATATATATATATATAAGTTAAGCAGCTAGGTAGGGTGATAAGTGATAATCAAGAGAAACGATTTACATTAATTCAAACCATAACCATAAAGTTGTATGTAATATGAAGCTACGGAGGAAGGTGTTGGGAGAGAAACGTTGGGCGGCAGAAATAGAAATGAAAATGAAAACGGAGTGTATTTGATGTGTTTAGTAGTAAAAGTTTGGTAATAGAAAGGGAATGTATTAAAATGACAATTTTACCCCTTATATTAAAATAATAAAAAGAAAAGAAGGTTATAATTGTGTCAAATCATATCAAATCAAAAGGGTATAATAGATATTGTATATTTTTTTCTACTTTTTTAAGTTAATAAAAATAAAAAAAATGAAAAAGTAAGTGGGACCTGGTGAGCCCCACCATTTCCATTTTTATTTCCATGGGTGTTTTTTTGCAAATGAACATACCCAATAAGTTATGGCAAAATTCGGTGACATGATTTTCAAAATCTCCCCTCTGCAGCGTTAGTGTATCCTTTTCCATTCTCATGCCACCTTAGCTCCAGATTTGATTCCAATTAAATTAAAGCTGTCTCGTTTCTTGTTGAGTCTTGCAATATATCTCCATCCAATTTCAACCTAGTCAAAATTCACTTTCTCTTTAATAATGTTCTTGTTTCCTTCTTCACAACTATTATTATTTCTATCTGCACCCTCTCAGCATTATAGTAAGTCTTGTTTTATTAATATTAGGTATCCTTTCTACCCAAAAAAAGAAAGAATATTGTGATCAATTAGAAAGCTAACACATGGCTTTTAGTGCTTCTTTAAAAATTGTCTCACTGTTTTTAGTGAATTTTTAAGATTCATACTAGTACCTCTTTGTTTTACAGAGATATAAAGTTAGATTGTTCAGAGGCAAAATGTTGAAGGCATACAAATACAAGACAATAAAATGAGATGAAATAATGAAATATCTTCCTCTCATGACCATTAAAAAAAATGAAAAACAAAGAAATAAACAAGAAAACAAAATTGATACAAACTGAGCTTAATTTTTCGAATCCTCAATTCCTCTTTTTTCCTCCTCTCTCCTATTCATCTTTCTCCCACACAATAAAATCTATATATATAAAAGTTGGGCAATACAGTGTTCCCTGCCCAACAATTTCCTTTTTTATATATCATTAAACTATTTACTTTTTCAATAAATTAATTTGTGAAAAACATTTTTTATTTAACCTAAACATAAAACTTAACACTCAAACATTTCTTAGATAATTAAAAAACTAAACTTATGTGAAGTTATTTATATATTTACTATAAAGTTTTTCAAAAAAAATAAAATATGTGATAAAAAGTATTTGTATAACCAATCATGAGTAAAAAAATAATATAAAAATTTAAATTGGGCATGATCAATAATTAAAGAATGAGAGCATAAATTAAATAAAGCCTATAATTGATTAAATTTCATAAAAAAAATACTTATGTAAGTTCACCTTAGCTTTTTCCATAATTAAATAATTTATTTTTTTAATCAAACAATTTTGTTGATCTCATTATCTAAATAGTAATACAAAATATTTATTTATTCAACCTAAATATAAAACTTATTTATTCTTCAATTTTAATAATAACTAATATTTAGTGCTTATGTTTTGTAGAAAGATAAAATAAGGTAGCGTTTGGTATGCAGTGAGTGTTTAGTGGAAAGTGGAAGTGGAAATGGAAGTGGAAGTGGAAGTGGAAGTGAAAGTAAGTGATAAAAAGTATGTTTGGTATGCAGGGAAATAGAAGTAGAATGTAAAAGTAATATTGTTTGGTATGGTAGGAAGAAGATAGGGAAATAGAAAATAAAAGTATGAAATACTTTTTTTGCCCTTACTTTTTTAAAAGTCAGAAATTTTTTAAGGGTATTTTAGTCTTTAAACTAAATCTCACCTCACATTCCCTCCACATCATGAGGGAAGCAAGGTTCCCTCTGCACCTCACCTTCCCTGCACTTGACGCATACCAAACATGCAGCAAGTTCACCTCACCTCACTTTCCCTGCAAGGAAGCCATACCAAACGGGTGCTAATATTTAGTCTCTTAAGAGCTTCAATCTACTGTCAAAAAGATTTTGCACTCAAATTTAAATTTATTGTTTTCAACTAAGAAAATACCTATGCATGCACGATAATTTTGAATTATAACTTTTTAAAATCATGTTAATTAGTTTATCTTAAAAAATTATCTATATCTATGCCCAATCACCTTTTTTAGAAACAAAGTAAAAAATTCACTCATAACAAGGCAAAATAACATCTATTTTTTTCATTATTAAAGAATTTTGTGGAGCATCCGTTCTCATATTTGAACGTATGTATTTGATTCTTAATCATCAATTAAAACTAATTAAAAAATAATTTAACCTATTTCTTTTGAAAGAATTAATAGTATAATTTTGATTTTTAAGCAAGAGTAATAAACCTATTTATGAGTTCATAGTAATTTAGCATAAAAAAAATTATAAGAAGCAATATTAAGAAGAGCATTAAAATTACTTTACATTACTTTTCTTAAATTTTTTTTTACAATGTAATAGTATGGATTCTTACGGATCAGCAGTCAGCTGTACCTTTCTTATCTTTAAATCAATACTAAATAAAACAAAAGAAACAAAAAGGTAAGCAAATTTCTTACTGGCTCAAGAATCAAGTAAGCAAACATGTTTTGCTGACAAATGAGAAAAGGGAATTTGCTTTATTGGGAGTTTGATGAGCTGTTTGCTAATCCCATTTTTGTGCTCTGAAAGCTTCACTTTCTTGTCTCAGAGGGAGCTGAAGATTATGGCATATTGAATTATTGTATATTTGTTAGTTTTTTATTTGTATTTCTTTGTTTCGTGGTTAATTAGAATATTGAAGGGTGTGCGTTCTTCATACAGAAACGGAGAGAGAAAGAAAATATATGTAACATCCTGCTTTCAAATTATTTTAGTCAAATTTTAATAAATTAATTTTTCTTAGAAATGAGAATTTATGATAAAAAACAATTTTAAGAAAAAATAATAATAGATGCAAATTAAAAAAAAAAGGAACTTATAAGATAAATTGGAATATATATATGATATGTGACATTGGAGATTGACACTTTGACAGAAGTAGAAATAACAATTTTTAGAAAAAAATGTTGGGCTATATTAGGAATTTAAAAGTAAGAATTTTAAGAATTTAAAATAAATATGAAAGTCAGGTAGAAAAATTATAATTTAGTTAAAAAGTGGTCATATAAATTATTGTGAGCTTATATTTCAAATTTGAGAATTTTCTGAGATTAAAATTTTACCCATTAGAAATTAATTATCTGCTAGAAGCTTCATTATCAGATAATTTTAACAAGTATATGACTATCAAAAATAAATTTCAAAATTTTCCATTTTTCCCAAAATTAAATCTATCTAAGAAAATTCCATCCAAAATTTATTTTTACCATATCCCAAAGGTTGCCAAATATCCAAAATACCCTTAAAGCTTTAACCCAAATTATTAACATTTTTTTTCCTTCTTTCTTCAGACCTAGTCACGCCACCCACCCACTCCCACTCCTTTATTCATTCCCTTCTTCTCTTCTCCTCCTCACATTTCTCTCCTAGGGCTTGAGAGTGGCCAAGAGAACCACCACTTTGCACCAAAATCCTTGCTTCCCACCAACCATTGGAGACTCCCACATGCTTCTTCTTCCCTCCTGAGGCATCAAGGAATTGGGCAACCTCCTACAACCTCAATTTTCGAGCTCCATCAAGGTGTGTATAAATATCATGAACCAAACTCCCATTTCTTGTATCTCATGCTAGAAATGAGTTCCCTACACACTGTATAACATCTTAGGACTCTCTTTAAGTATAGGGAACACCTCTACAATGACTTTCATGGAGGATTTCCACCTAGGGTTTGCAAAGGGCGATTTTATTTTCAAATTGGGGGAAATGATGACTTCTCTAGAAATTGTTGATATGTAGTGATTCCTAATGCTTTGTGAAGATGTTTATGATTATTAGAATGAATATTTTGTGGTAAATTGTGAGTGTTGTGAAAATTGCTTGATCTAAGGTTGGTGGTGAACCTCCTTAGAAATTATTGTAGGCTTGCTCCCAATCTTGTCAATGAATCATACTAGGTCCACACTTCATATTATGACCATTAGCTAGATGAAGGGAACTTGGATAGCTTAAGGGGTGGTTGTAGTGTAGCTATGGATTATGACCTTTGAATTGATTTTGAAATTTCTCATGTTAGGAAACAAATGACTTCTTGAAGGCAAGAACACCCAAGAGTATAATCAAGGGAATTGACAAGGTGAGGGATACTCTCATCTTAGCCCCTTAAAGGGTTGTATGAATTATGTGAGCCATGACATGAATTGTGAAATTTACTTACTTGTTGATGTGTTAGTGGATGATGGTAGAGAAATGGTTGTTGATGGATGATTGTTGATGAATTTGACCTTGTGTCTGTGCTTTATCTTATGAGTTATGATTCAATTGGTTGATTGTTGATGTAGGTTATGATTTTTGTTGTGTATGAAAAAAAATAAGTTGTTTTCTTAACCGTGAATTGCAAATTGTATTGATTTATGATGTTTGTTAGATTTATTAGGATGATTTTTGCACGAATTTAAGGATTTTGATTAAGTGTGAATGTTGTATTGTTTGGTGTATGGGAAGGACCATGGGTGAACCATACACCTTGTGTGAATTTTGCATGGTTGAGAACATGGGAAGGAGCAAAGGCAGAACCATGTGACCAATCATGAGTTATGATCTAAGGTGGTGTATGGGAAGGAACAAGGTTGAACCATACACCATATGTGTGAATGTGGCAAGGGGTAGTCCATGGGAAGGAACAAGGTTGAACCATGGGACTATCCTTGTGTTAATGTTTCAAGGCAGGCATGGGAAGGAATGAAGTTGAACCATGTGCCGTTAGAATTGTAAGATTGGGAAGGTGGTGGGAAGGAACCTAGTTAAACCACTTAACCAACCCATTTGCTATGAACTCATAGGTAAGCAAGGGAAGAGGGAAGGAACCTAATTGAACCTCACGTCCTCACCCCTTGTTTGCTTGTGGGAAAGAAATTTGTGCAAATAGGTAATGTTGGTCACATAGCCATCTCTTTTTATATAAATTGTACTGACTCTTTTTTTTTTACACAACGCATTTCGTATCTTTTTGAAACCCAAATGGGGGGTTCGTACTCTTATATTACTTGGAAAAACTTGGACATCAGCTTTGTGAACTAATTCCCTTTAAAACTACATCATTTCCAAAAATCTTTCCTTCACTTAATGGTGCCCAAGCGACCTTAACCCTATGTGGCCAACATCACCCCAAACATTGTTATTCTTGGATTGTTCTGAAATGAACCTAGATCTATGATTTTCCTTGGAATTGTTATACGGGCGCCACTGGTGTGGCTTATGCCTTGAATGTGTGTATATGAATTGTAAACTTATGATTTTTAGATACTTTATTATGGAATATACACGTGTTTATGCGAACGCAGATTTAAGATTTTGGTATTTTGCATCATATGAACTACATTGAGTACAGGTTGGGATTTATAATGAGGCTTACGAACTTGGGGGCCCCTCCCCTAGTCCGTGCCGGTCACGTGCCCTCGGGTGGGGGCTGTGACAATATATTTATTATGTTTGTTAGTAGCAGTTGAAAATGAAAATAGAATAGAAATATATTAAAATTACTACTTTACCTCTTGTATTAAAAGAATAAAAAGAAAAAAAAATTATGATTGTGTCAAATTAAAGAGTATAATAAACATTTTATTTTTTCTTTTTTAATTATATATATTTTTCAAGATGAAAATAAAAAAATAAGTAACGCCGATTTTCAAAAAGAAAACAAAAGGATAAAAGTAAGAAGCAGGGGAGGTTTTCCTCCCATAAAGCAAGATCCGGTGAAGTCTGTGAAATGCTCACTTAAAGCCTATTAGATTAAATTGTTACAGTACAGACGTGAATCTTGAATTTTATTTAACAATCTGGATGATGTACTTTATATACTTTACACTTTCTGCACTTTAGTGGATCCAATTTTCATAAAGCACAAGCAAACAGAAACTCTCTCATCTGCCACCTTAACGTACCCGACAATTACATGTCAGTCCACTCTCTCACCTCCATCAAGCCACACCACTATTTCTTTACCTTACGTGAAAATGAATCATTTACATTAATTCTTTACATTTTTTAGTGAAATGATGAGAAAGACACAAAATAGTTATGTTTGAATTTTTTGCAAAAAATTATAAAAAAAAGTGAAAATGGAAATAAGGTCTAAAAGTTGTATGATTTTAACACATAAATAAGTATAATTTATTCACATTAATATTTTTTTTCAAATAGTTTTCTACACATTTTATTATAATGAAAATGGAGACAAAGATACTTTAAGCAAAAAGAAATAAAGAAAAGGAAGGGCACCATAGGTCAGAGAAGGTGGAGACAGATATTGTGTGTTCATTTTGATGTATGAGTTGTAAAAATATTTTTATTTTTTATTTTAAAAATTTTAAATTTATACGAGAGATTTTTTTAATAAGTGTTTCTATTCGGAACACTAACAAAATAATGACATTAAAAAATATTTAATCGTATACTTAAGATTACATTGAAAAAAAATATCCTCATAAATTTAGACTTTATATAGCTATATTAAAATGTTTAGTTACGTTGCTGCCTTATTTTATGTCACGTTTTTTTTTCACTAATTAAATATCTATTTTGCAAATTACAATTAAAATAAAATAATAAAAATTTGTGTTTATTGGTTATTGTTTCTTCAAATTTTGTAGTTTCTGTATTCTAGCAAATTAGTTATGTATTTTACTTTTGTTTTATTAGCAAAACACGTGTCCTCACTTGCTTCACTTAGTAATTTAGAATTAGAAAATTTCTTTTATGGTTTCTGTTGTAGTTTTGGTTTCTCCCGCACGCCATCTCATGTATATAAGGGTATGTTCTTTACGTAGAAAGAGAAAGGGAGAGGGAAAGAGAATGGGAATTGCATTTGCTATGTTTGTTAGGAAAAATTGGGAATAAAAATAGAATGGGAATGTAATAAAATTACCACTTTAATTTGTACCTTATATTAAAATAATAAAAAGAAAAGAAAGTTATGATTGTGTCAAATCAAAGGGTATAATATATATTTTGTATTTTTTTCTTTTTTTTTTAAAGTTGATAGAAATGAAAAAGTAAAAAAGTAGGTGGTCTCATTCATTCCTTCCTCATTTCCTTAGTTTATTCTTTGTAAAGAACATGGTGTTTAGGGCATGTTCATTTAGTGGAAATGGTCATGGAAATAAGAATGGAAATGAAAAAGTAGGTGTAAAATGGTCATTTTAATACATTCACATTCATTTCCATCAATTTAAAAAAAAAGTAAAAAAAATATAAAATATATATTATATCTCTTTGATTAGACATAATTTGACACAATTATAAACTTCTTTTCTTTTTATTATTTTAATATAAGGGATAAAATGATCATTTTAATACATTCTCATTCTATTTTCATTACTAAACTTTTACTACTAAGCGAGTACATTTTTTTTGGTACAAGAAGGGCCTAAGGCCCAAGGACACCAACTTGACACAACCTAACCACCCGGATCACAGCTCTCTCCCAAAGGGTATGATACAAACCCCAAAGGGTATGATAAACTTTCTTCGTAGTTCTATGTATAAGTTTGATCTTAACTTTCCATTCTTTTGCCAACATCTCCTTTATACTGCTTACAGTGGGATGGCTCACGTTTGTACTACTGTCTGGTTCCAAGATTACTTTTGCTGCCAAGGTTGCATCACACTCATAGGTGAGTACATTTTATGTTCAACCTTAAATGAATACATTTTATTTTTAAGATTATGTAAAATCAGTTAATTTATGTTCAACCTTTATTTCTAGTGAATTTATTTATTTTAAATTTAAACAAATTTTAATTATTTGAATTTGAATATATCTCTTCGGTGATAATATATTGGTATCATATTAAAAAAGATTTTTTGTTGATGAGTTAAAAATAAAAAATGAACATATAAATATATTTTTACAGCTCACACTTAAAAATAACATGCACAGTATCCCTCCTCTACTTTTTACAATAAAATATGTAAAAAAATTATTTGGAAAAGAAATATTGATGGAATTAAATTACATTCATTTCTGATGTTAAAATCATAGAATTTTTAGGTCCTATTTCTTTTTCCTTAAAGTATCTTTGTCTCCACCTTCATTACTATAAAATATGTAAAAAATTATTTGGAAAAAAATATTGATGCGATTAAATTAAACTCATTTATGATGTTAAAATTATAAAATTTTTAGAGCCTAATTCCATTTTTCACCATTATAGCTTAAAAATGAACATACATAATATCCCTCCTCTTCTTTCTCTCTTGGGCTGGCATACAACGTCTCCAATCTCTACCTTCTCTGACATTTGATCCTCTCACCTATGACACCCTTCCTTTTCTTTTTCTGTTTGCTTAAAATGTCTTTTTGCTTAAAGTATCTTTGTTTCCACCTCCCATGCAAGCATTGTTTTATGTTTGTGCTTTATGACCTCTGTTTCCTTCTTTTGTTCTTGTGTGCTTTTGTTTTCTTTCTTTTTGAAAATCCGCGTGTTTTTTTTCGCATCCTGTTATGAGCGTAAGATAGATGAAGATAATTTCTAATCCAACGGATTTTCAATCTGCACTCAACATTGCTTGCATGGGAGGGAAGATAGTATATTCCATTAAGTTCAATGCTATATATATATATATATATATATATATATATATATATATATATATATATATATATGTATATATGTATATTTATATGTATATATACATATATATATATATATCTATATATATATATGGCTTTGGAGTTTTTGGTGTCATACAAGCTAAGTGTGACACTAAAAAAATATCTTCCCCCTCAACTTTCCAATAAATAACCAAGTATGATAGGTGGTTACTAAAAAAAATGGAGAAGTGCATAACTTCTCTTTTTTTTTTTAAATTATGATAAAAAATCTATTTAAAAATTTTAAAATATTTAATTTTTAATGATTTAAAAATAAATTATATGTATGTACGTAGGTGCATGCGAAGCCTCTAGTATATATGTATGTATATATGTATATATATACATACATATATATATGTATGTATATATGTACATATATACATACATATATATATATATATATGATCTTCTGAATTTAAAATATACTTTATTTAAATGTATAAATTATGTTAATAACAATAATTCTATATAAATTGCACATAAGTTATATTTCAGTATTTAAATAATTCAAATTATAATATATTTAAATATTTTATACAGTATTATCTGTTAAATAATTATTTTTGGGAACATAAACATGTGTTCAAATTTTTTTAATATGTAATATTAGCCTTCAATTGTGGTTAAATACAAACCATCGCATATCAATATGAATTTAATATTTATGTAAACAGTAGATTTATTTTGAAAAATTAAATAGTAGTGTAAATACACTCCCAAATCTCCTATGTTTTGAAATATTACATTCTCCACCTTTAAAAGATAAAAAAAATACATTTTCACACATTTTAACCAAAATATTAGTATATTATTAATAAGATAATAAATAAGTATTTGGCGAATAGAAAAATAGTAAATTCAATAGTTATTTTTACTACAAAATAGTGAAATAACTCTTTTTTAAATTAAAATCATAATTTGGATATAAATAAGATGTCTATAATTGATATACAATGAAAGTTAAATATCTCAATTTAAATTTTAAAAATATATTTTCTTTATAAGAAAAAACACTTATCTTTAATAATAAAATAATAGAAAAGATAAGTAGAAAAAACATTTTAAATTAATATAAATAATAGTGAAATAAAATTAGTTTAAATTAGAATAAAAATTCATATATAGATTACATATCAATAATAAATTATAAGAATTATAAAATTTTAATTTTCTTCAACTTTTGTATTTAATTCGTTCAAATTGCAAAAAGTAAAAAGTGAAAATCAAATTAAATATAAACAATGTATTACATACTTATTTGAAAAATCACAAGCTAAATGGGATGTCTTGTCTTTTATGGAATGAAATGGTGGCGGGGGTGAGACTTGAGAGGGTAGATATCTGACATCCGTATGTTGAGATACTGGATGAGAGAGAGTTTTTGTCTGCCTGTGCTTTATGGGAGGAAAACCCTCTGCTTCTTTCTCTTGTCTTTTTCATTTTCCTTTTCAAAAAATATACTTATGAAAAAGTACAAGATACGCCTGAGACTAATTAAAAGTTATTTTGTCTTTTGTCTTAATAAGTAAAATAAAAGTACAAGATACGCCTGAGACTAATTAAAAACTATTTTAAAAAATATACTTATGAAAACAAATTACACTCATGTCATTTTACAAATCAAACTTGATAATAAAAAAATTAAAAATTATATCGAACACTAATTTATATTTAATTTTTAAATTTTATTTTACAGTAGTACCATGTAGGCACACACAGTAATTTTTATCTATGAAAAAAATAAAAGAAAAAGAAGAGAATAAAATCATTCTATGATTTCATGGGGTGAGAGAGATATCTCATACCTTCTCTCTATGTCTCAGACTCTCATATGTCCTCATTTTTTTCTTCTAGACTACTATTGCCCTGTCCTCATTCTTTCCTGTTGGATATATTGGGGTCTTCGGGACTAAATATCCGCTCATGTGGGAGTCCGATCGGGTCGATTGAGGATCCGTTGGAAAGCTTGCAGAGAGACGAAGAGAATGAAACGAAAATGACTCTCATCGGAGGTCACACGAGCCCGTACTCGTAGCCCAAAGTGGGCTAGGTGATCATGATGGAAGTGAATATTTTGTTCACATTCCAAGTCCCACATTGCTTGCGTCAATGATGGGAGCTCTCTCATCCTCCTATAAATAGGAGTGACTCCACCCCTTTCTAGTTGCTCATTCCATGTGTTGGAAAGGGGGTCCCGTTTGGGAAACCCCACTCAGTATAAATTTTCTCTTTCTCTTGAGCCCTCTTCCGCGCATCAGTCGTGGACATATGGCTCTACCTCTCGTAGGTAGAGTCCTCCGTTTGGTGCGGCCCTTTTCGGAGAACATCGATTGGAGGTCAGCCCTGGTGGAGCAGAGGCACTGGCAAGATCCAAGGTCTTAGCATTGGCGTCCAGGTTAGTAGCTTCCGCAATATTTATATTTATGCCTGGATTTATTTTCGGTTTTTCTTTTAGGTCACTGGGTCGGGTCGAGTCATGTGGATCCGAGCCTTTCCCTACATTGGTATCAGAGCCTGGTTATGCTAGAGCTCTGTTCTCCAGGGGTTGATGAACCGAAAAGGGTTAGGAACATGTTTAGGTCTTGTATGATTTTTAATTTAAAACTTAGGAACATGAATAGGTTCCCAGTTTTAATTATATGTTTTAATTTTGATTTAAAACATGTGAAAATCATATATTGTAGGGTAGGATCCTATGATATTTTGAATTTAAATTATGTGTTAATTTATTAATTCAATATTGATTGTTCGCGTGGGTAGTGCTGTTATATGTATTTTGTTAGGATATATATGTATATGATTCATTTTGGTATAGCATTGTTTTGTACAGTTGCTATATGCATATATGTATATGTCACACTCTAGAACTGTCGGCTTCATACAGATTAAAGATTGGTCTGGTTGTTGGGATCATAGGTTATGATATGATGAATATCATGCGTATATATATATATGGATGTGAATTCCGCATGTGAATAGGATAGACCACTCGCACTGAGTGTGTGGTCAATATGTAAATTATATATATATGTGTGACTGAATACTTGATTGTGTGAAAATACGGCTTCCGCATGTGAATAGGATAGGTCACACGTATTGAGGCGTGTGATCAATATGTATATTTTATGCAGGTGTGTGATTGGATATATATGCTTGACTGTACACAGGGATTCTGCATGTGAATAGGATAGATCACCCGCCTTTAAGCGCGTGATCAATATGTCTATTATACGCACGTGTGATTGATTATGTGTATATGTATAGACTGAAGCGGCGTTGAGCGAGCCGTGGATTGTGTGCTACTTAGGTCATCGGGTAGGGATGGCCATATAAATACTATATTGTTTGTATTAGAAATGGGTAGTTACGCATATATAAGAATGCCAATCAGGAATTAGAGGCTTACGGGATAGGAGAAATCCTACCTCCCGTGCCGGTCACGGGCGCCCGGTAGGGGGTCGTGACACGGTCAATCAGACTTGATGTCTGATTGACCGATTTGTGGAGACCTGCTGCGTGCAGGTCTCCACAATGCTGCCAACAGGTCTAAGATTTAGACCTGTTGGCAACTAATTTAAGGATTGTTTTGTTTTATTTAAAAAAAAAAATTGATAATGAAATCGCATGTGAGACATGCGATTTCTGTCGCAGAAATCGCATGTTTCACATGCCACTTGTTATTTTAAAAAATGATTAAAATATTATACAGTAATTTGTCATGCTTGTGGGTTATAAAATTTGAGTGGGATGATTTTGATTTTTGATGCATATGATGTCACTATAATGTTTTAAACCCTAATGGCAGTGAGTAGGTAGGAAGATGGGGAAGGAGTTAGGTGGTATTTGGTATCCGGTGAGTATTTTATTGGGAAGTGGAAATTGAAGTGAAAGTAAGTGATAAAAAGTATGTTTGGTATGCATGGAAATGGAAGTGGAATATAAAAGTAATTTTGTTTGGTATGGTGGAAAGAATATAGGGAAATAGAAGATAAAATTATGAAATACCTTTTTTGCCCTTACTTTTTTAAAAGCTACAAAATTTTAAAGGGCATTTTGGTCTTTAAACCTTACCTCACCTCACCACAACTTTCTTCTCCTCACCCATGGCACCTACCTCCCCTCCTATAATGGAACATGGCTCACCATGGAAGAAGCCTCACCATGTAGCAAACAAGCTCATAAGTGGTGAGAACATTCACCTCTCCTAACATCCATCCTACCAAACAAGGCCTTACGAATTGCAACATCAGTTGCATTTTATTAATCTTTTCTTGGCTTTCAAAAGGTGGGTGAAGGACTGAAGGTTTAGTTATAAGTAAAGTAAGTTTAATTAATTTAAAAAAAATAAAAAGAAACCAAGTTTTTTTTTATTTCCCAAGGTATCCTTCAGCCCGACAGGTCAAGGACTAATCCTCCGCGGATCTAAGCTCCATTTAAGGGTTTGCCGCTGGCCAATTGGTTGTTGCATACACAAGGTGGGATTCGAACCCCCAACACTTGCTTAAGCCACCTAGTGAGTTAATCACTAGACCAACTAAACTTGGTTAGAAACCAAATTCTTCATTCAACGAGCTTTGATAGGTTGGAGTGCAATCAAACTAATACTAATTTGATTGTAATATAATCATCTATTTCTAAGAAAAATATTGAAAATTGAAATAAAAGAAATTAATTAATTTTTAAAAGATATAATAAAAATAAACATGTGAAATATGAAAATCAAAATTTCTTTTTTGTTTTAATTTTCACTGAAAAGAGAAAATAATTAAAAAAAATGTGTTTGGTTATATTTTTCAAAAATAAATTTTAGAAAACATTTTTTAAAATATGATGATTTTTGAAAACATCAAAAAGTTTTTTCTACCATTTCTATTCAAAATCCTAAAAAATAGAAACATCACTTTGAAAACACGATAGACGTGAAGGTAGGGGCACCAACTTCGAGACTCCAAAGGCCAACTTTAATTCTTTTATTTTATTTGTTCGGCTATTAACTTTAATTATTTGTTTTGCATATATACAATCATGCTTTATATATATATATATATATATATATATATATATATATATATATATATATATATATATTTGACAAAGCATATTTTACATTTTTTTAAAATATATCATAATTTTGCTTTCAATCAATTATTAAACTATTTCAAGGCAAAAAAAAAAAACTATTCAATATAGATTTTGTGTTTGCTATTTTATTTTTGCATACTTATTTGCACATGTATATTATCATTCTAATTTTTATTGTTTTTGAATAGACCAATATGTCAATAAATAGATCTACAAAAAATTTAAATACTAAAAGTATTACCATATAATAGAATACCATATTTTTATTCTATTCTTTTTGTAATTTTAAGTTTTTAACTGTGGTTATTTGTAAAACAAAATGAAGCATATAAAACAATTATAATTAAACTTCCAATCTTATAAAAAAAATTAATTAAACTTCCATTTTTTTAAATGAATTTGAAATTAAATGTTAAAAGAAAATTTGAGAATATAATCATTTATAATTATTTCAGGTTTTTTAAATATCAAAAATTTAATTAAACAAATAAAATACTTATTTTCATTCAATATTTATATTTGATTAAATATACAATAAATAATAATTTAATCCATTTAATATTAGTATTAAGTTAAATTTAAAATAAAAAATAACAAATCATTCTTGTTCAAAATTTACAAACCATTCACGTTTTTTCATAATTTTTATTTTTTGAAATAAGTTTTGGAATTACAAACCAAACACATTTTTAAGATTTTGAAAATTTTAAAAATGAAAACTACTTTTAAGAAATGAAAATAAAAAATGAAAACACAAAATGTTATCATAAACCAAACAGATAACTTATTTTAAAAACAAAAGATATCGAATTGAAACGTTCACCAGATCACAATAATTCACATGTTTATGCATGATTTCTGAATGCGTGGGTGGGGAGAAATAGAGTATTTTCCTTAATCCAACTCATATGGAAATTACAGAGACACAACCACATCCACATTCATCAACACCACAAAAGCAGAAGAAATAATGGGATCGGCACAATCTGGGAAAAGTCTGTAACTTTCTTTTAAGATTTGAAGAAAAATGCATACCTTTGGAAGATCCGATCCGATCGTAGCTTAGCTGATACATGTTCTTGGAAGTGGATCCTCTAAAGTAATTCTCTACATTTTTGTAGAGTTATGAGAGAGATAGAGAGAAAAAAAATTAAGAGAGAGAAGAATTAAGAAAGAGAAAATTTCTATTATCTCTATCTCTCTCATAATTCTACCAAAAAATCTAGAAAATTAATATAGAGGATCTATTTTCCTCCTTAGAGCTTGCTGAACAGATGTGGGAAAAGTCAGAAGAAATTTTGGGATCGGTTCAATGAACAACTTCCCACATATTTTACGTATTTTAATGTTTTTGTAAGTGTTATATATTTGTAATTGAATAATCAATTTCATTTAAAAAGAACATGCCTAACTTTTTGTTTCTATTTTCACGAAGAGATAGTTTAATATGATTTTAACTAGTTTGGAGTCGTGTCCTGCACGGAATAATATATTCTTCTATGTATTAAGATATAAATAATAAAATTTAAATATTATAGTTAATATTATAAAATATACTTAATATAATACATTTGACATGATAGAAAGTAATTGAATAATAAAAGATTAGCTAATAATAAAATTAAATAAAAAAGAACAGATACAAAATTTTAAATTAAAATGTTTACAAAATTACTAAAAAATATATAATTGAGCAATTTTAAATATAAGAACATGATAAAGTATAGTCATGTATTTCAAATTATATAATAAAAAGAAAAATCTATTATAATATGTAAGGGTGAACACCGGTTTGGGCTGGCCCGCCAATCCTTCAAACCCAATCCAACCCGCGCATGTTGGGTTGGATTGGTTTGGGCTAGCGGGTGTTGGGCCCCGCACAAAAAATATAAGGAAAAGAGAAAGAACACACAAAAAATTCTAACGTGGTTCGGTGCCTTAAGACCTACTACCACGCCCCCAACTGGGACAAACTTTACTACTTGTAATTTTTGAACGGAAAAATTACAAACCCTCCTCAATACATAAAAATACCCAAAACCCAATACACCCAATAGTTATAGGCTAGTATTCTTATGTGTGTAGAAACCTATATAACAAACACCTATTTATGTAACTCCTCACCCACTTACTCACTAAAGCTAGCCGATGTGGGACTTTGAATTTACATACACAACAAATCCTCCCTTAATCCAAAGTCCTATATTATTTCCCTCTATAAAAAAACTAAACTCTCGTATTATTTTTTTTTACTTACTCAGTTTCTACAGCGATCCTCCCTTGCTGCAGAATTCTCTAACATCCTCAGATTAGCTCATCTTCATAAGAAACCACATTAGTAGAAGAAGCTCCCTTTGATCTGTCCCTCTTCTCCTTCATGCTCTGCAAGTCCTCCTTGAAGTCTGGACATCTCATTTGCATGTGACCCAACTATCCACACTAATGACACTCAACAGTGCTCATGTCTCTCGATCGAGAATTTCTTCCAAGTTGATCACCCTTTTTCTTCCTGTCACTATCCACTGCTAGTATATGACTGTCCCTGAAAGACTCTTCACCACCCATCATCCTCTGACTCTCCTTCAAGGTACTCATCACTTCATCTAGTTTCAGTGTGCTCTTTCCTGCTAGCATTGACTGGACTAGAGGCTTCAAGGATTTTGGTAGTGAAGCCAAGAGAAGCAGCGCTTGCTCTTCATCCTTAATAGTCTCCCCAGCATTCAATAGTCTAGATACCATCTCATTAAATTTGTTAATGTGATCAGTCACATTACCTCCCTCTTCCATTTTCAATGAGTACAAATCCATCGTCATCATCAATCGATTGATCAATGTCTTTGACGCAAACTTGCTCTCCAACGTTTCCCACAACTTCTTCGGTGATGTCTCCTTCAGCATAGTCACTTTTATCTGTGGGGCTAGTGCCAATCGAATTGTACTAACAGTCTTTTTTCTGAATTGTACTCCAATTCGACTCTTTTATTTCACTCGATTTCTCATCCTGCAATGCTAAGTCAAGACACTGCTGAATCAAATAATCTTGAATCGTGCATTGCCACAGTGTAAAATCCATTCTCCCATCAAACAACGGAACTTTAAACTTTAGGGTGTTCATTGTATTTAACCCAACTCTTGGCTAAATACTTCCACTCACACAGCCAACCAACCAGCACCACAAACAGCCCAAATTCAAAAGAAAATCTGACTTGAAAAAAATGAGAAAATAAGCCAGAACCAACATCTCTCCAAATTGCTGACGTGGCGCTGACTGGATGATGACGACTCCTTCCTTTTGCTTTTTCTCCCTTCTTCCTCCCTAGGCCGGAACCAAAGCTCTGATACCACTTGTTGGGTCCTACACAAAAAATATAAGGAAAAGAGAAAGAACACACAAAAAATTTTGACATGGTTCGGTGTCTCAAGACCTACTATCACGACCCCAACAGGGACAAACTTTACTACTTGTAATTTTTGAACGGAAAAATTACAAACCCTCCTCAATACATAAAAATACCCAAAACCCAATACACCCAATAGTTATAGGCTAGTATTCTTATGTGTGTAGAAATCTATATAACAAACACCTATTTATATAAGCTCCTCACCCACTTACTCACTAAAGCTAGCCGATGTGGAACTTTGAATTTACCCACACAACAGCGGGTTGGTTCGGGTTGAAATTTTTCAGCCCGAATCATGACGGTTTGGGTTGCGGTTTTATCAATTTTGAGCCCGTCGAAACCGAACAAACCGCCAACCCGCAAAAAATTACTTTTTTTATATATAAACATTTATGATTAAACAATGATTTGATAGGTTGATTTCAAAATATTCTTCTATGATTTTTTTATCATTCCATTACTCGGCACGCAAATCTCTCCAATCATGAAATTAATTAGATAACCACATAGTTGAATTATAAATATATTATGTGCATAATGCATTGAAACTTCAAATAACAAGATCATAATTAGTTAGATTAATCATAATTCAAATAAATTTAAAAAACAATGAATGAAACGTGACATTAAAAAGTTTATGAAATATAATTTATTAAACTATATTTTAATTTATATTAAGCATTTTTAAAATTTTGTCTAGTGGTGCTCAATGACTCAAGGAAGAAAGAAAGAAAAAAAGCTAACCCGCCAACCCGAACCGCCAGTGAATGGTTTGGGTTGGTTTGAAGCATTTTTAATAAGCTTGAACCAACCCAACCCGCTGATATTTTTCTCTAGCCCGAACCAAACCGCCCTTAGCCCGAACCAACCCCAACCGTGTGCAGCCCTAATAATATGCACTTAAATTATCTATTACTAAGGGTGTGTTTGGTAGATGGAATGAGCGAGGGAATGAGAATGTTGGAGGGAATGGACATTTCATGTCAATGTGAGTCCTTATTATTACTTCACAAATGAAGTAAAATTGTGCATTTTTAAGGAATTGCAGTGAGAAAAACTGCATAAGATCCAAATTCAAAAAAACTCTAGATAATTAAAATTTATTGGTTATGATAAAAAATATAAATTTTATATTTTTAAAATGTAAATTATACTTTCATCTGCTGAAAAAAAAATTAAAATTTACTTGCATGTTATGGTAAAGATATTTTAAGATTAGTTTGATGGATGAGTATTTTACCTCTTTTTCTCAATATGTATTTAGAGCTCATAATTTATAATGAAAGTACCATTTCATGGTTTCAAAATTATTAAATTTACACTTCTCTTTAATTTATTTTAGAACTTACATTCCCTCTCAAAGAGATGAAAATGTAACAATTTCACCTAGATTGACCAAAATATCCTCATATTTATTATTTATATAATTAAATATGTATTTAAAAAATGTAAATAATTATTTTTGAATTCAAAATAAATATTTTCAACTTAATTTTTTTTTAATTTCTCAAGGTAAAGAACTTTAGGTTTTCAAAAGAGTAAATTAACTATTTAGTATTTCTTGAAAGATGTATGTTTTCTCAATTTAGTTCATAAAATATAAAATGTTTCAGGCCCTAGAAGATTATTTCTCAATAAATTTAGTCCTTTAATTAATAGGATAAATAGAAAGTTAAATGAAAAATATTATTGAAATATAGTTTTAAAATTTAAATATAACATAACTTTGCTTATTTGTTTTAAAATTTTATTCTAAAAGTTGTTCACAATTACGAAATTTTTACTTATTAAAATTTAAGCTTTTATTGAAAACTACATAATTAAAATTAAAATTTTAATGATTTTAGATATTTAGATTTTATTGTAGTTGTTAAGTTATATTCTTTTTTAAATTAATCTTATGAAGATATCCAGTTTTATATATAACATGTATAAAATTAAATTGGTAAAGGCTTCCTTAAATGGGTATATTATTTTTTAAATAGATAATTTATTAAACAATTATATTTTTCAAAATTAGATATTTTAGTTTATTTTTAACTTTTCCTAAAGCCTCACATGATAAAAATAGACGAAAACACCTATGATTTGCTATACATATTAAAAAATCTTACATACGAAAGGGGTAATATTAAAAAATGTTAAATTAATAAATTTTGTTCATATGAAATTTTAATTATACTAATAGTATAATCTTTAAAATATCCATTCTTTTTATTGTTCATTTTTAATTAAAATACTTTATAATGTGAGTTTTTAATATTTTTATCTAAAAAATTACGTAATTTAATGTAATAAATAAAATTATAATCAATTAAAAAAATTCTAGTTTTAATAAATTGTTCAAAATTAATGGTTCTTAGGGCACTGGTCAGCAAAATCTTGTTAAGGTTGAATTTTGCTAACAAGTGCCCTCAAGGCACCTTTTAAAATTGAATTTTGCTAACAAGTGTCTGACACCTTTTAAGAATTCATTCCATATGAATGGTGTGCTAATTATTATTATTTTTTAAATTAAGATATATGTATATTTATGTTATCCACTATATATGTAATAAAATAATATGATATATTTATGTATTTCCCTAAAAAAATAATAAAGTATTAATATTTTTAATTTATAATATAATATACATGAAATAAATGTAATTGAATGATATTCCCAGGTAGATGAATAAATTTTTGAAAAACATTTTTAGAGTGTAATAGTGATATTATAATAAATGAACCCTAAAGGAGTATATTTGAAAGTAAAAGTTAATTAATGGAGAGATGTGGTTTTAATTCAAACACAATATTAATTACGTGAGATAATTTTTTTAATATATCTTTACATAAAGAAGCGTGAAATATTTTTTAAAAAATGAAAAGGTGTAGATGTCAAATAAACTTATATACGGAAGGTAATTGAATGAGATTCCAAGAAACATGAATAAATTTTTAATTTTAAAAAACAATTTTAGAGTGTAATAGTGACGTGACATTAAGAGCCCGTTTGGAATTACTCATCTGCTGGAAAGGTGAGTTCGAGGTGAGGTTAAACACGTTTGGTAAGGCTCGTCAGCTGAGAAGGTGAGATGGACCTTCCCTGTCAAGAGGGAAGCTTTGTCACGACCCCCTACCGAAAGTCCGTGACCGGCACGGGAGGTAGGATTTCTCCTATCCCGTAAGCCTCTAATTCCTGATTGACATTCTTATATATGCATAACTACCCATCTCTATTACAAACAATATATAGTATATATGGTCATCCCTATCCGGTGACCTAAATAGCACGCAATCCACGGCTCGCTCATCGCCGCTTCAGTCTATACATATACACATAATCAATCACACGTACATATAATATACATATTGATCACGCGCTTAAGGGCGGGTAATCTATCCTATTCACATGCAGAATTCCTGTGTACAGTCAAGCATATATATTCAATCACACACCTGCATAAAATATACATATTGATCACACGCCTCAATGCGTGTGACCTATCCTATTCACATGCGGAAGCCATATTTTCACACAATCAAGTATTCAGTCACACATATATATAATTTACATATTGACCACACGCTCAGTGCGTGTGATCCATCCTATTCATATGCAGGAGTCACATCCATATATATATATATATACATGATATTCATCATATCACAACCTATATTCCCAACAACAAGACCTATCTTTAATCTGTATGAAGCCGACAATTCTAGAGTGTGACATATACATATATGCATATAGCAACTGTACAAAACAATGCTATACCAAAAGAATCATATACATATACATCCTGACAAAATACATATATCAATACTACCCACGCGAACAAAGCGTGCGGTCTCTAAGTCTGTCCGCCTCCCTGAGATGAGGTGGAAGCGCTCCCGATGCCTATACCACCTGTGTCTGTAACATGTAACATTGGGGTGAGTCAAACAGACTCAGTGAGAGGCTTTCCCATCCCTGGTGTAGTAGCGGGTACCACTACAACTGGGGAAGAGGAGCCAATCACAAACACATACGCATATAACGGGTTTAAATTTTCATATATTAAGTGGTCAGGCAATTAACATATATTATATTCACAATAAAGAATTTAAAGCATGGATTTACATACATTTAAATTCACACATGCATCATATCATGATTTAACGTATAATTCCATGTGGTCACCCGTATTCAATTAATCGTAATCATAAACTAACCCGAAGGCAATATCTCCGTTAGGAGAGAATCTGGCCCGAAGGCAATATCTCCGTTAGGAGGGAATCTGACCCGAAGGCAATATCTCACGTGAGCAATATGGGAACCTAGTTGATCATTCTAGGAACCCCTGGTCCCAAGACTATACTTGGAACAATAATCTGACCCCAAGACTTCACTTGGAGCATAGTCGGCGACTCATCTGACCTCGGTTTACCCAAGGCAATAGCCACAATGTGGTGAACTCATATACTCTGTATTTCTGTGGGTTGACTCAAGATAAGAGACTCAATCTACCCGGACCACCCGTGATAGACTCGGTTCCCGCGTTGTACCATAAATGACCCCTATGGACCACTACTTGTTCGTTTTACTTCTTCTTAGGCAAATCTAGATTTCCAAGTGGTTCTAATTCGGACTCTTGGTTCAGAACAAAGTCACCTAGGTTTATTCCCTTTAAGGACTTACGTACAAAACCACACCCTTCAGATAATATTTACTCGATCCTACCCCTGATATCGTATAGGTCGCGTGGACCTTCTTTTCATATAAGGCTCCTTGAGCCACCATTGCTCTTACAATTCACATACACACCTATAGCACGTTTTCACATATACTGTAATTTAGGAACAACAATAGCATATTATCTAACATGTAATTCCTACAAATAGGCAAGAAGGCAAACCATATAGCCATATCCGCAGTCAACCCTATAGGGCAAGGATAGGAAAGCCCCTCACCTAGTTGGACCCTCTGATTGGCTCTCGATGCGCTCGAAAGTCCACTCACAGTATGGTGCCCTATACACATATACTTGAGAGATTCAGAAACTTGCAATTTCAACCACTATCGTGTACATGTAACGCTAATGCTCATGTTCTTTCTAATTAATTCCATAGACTAGTTGTTGGCTTGGAATGCCCTCAACTAGTTTTCGAAACACCTAGCATGCCTTTATTCGTGTTCAGCCCTTTCTTAATCACACTATTCGGAAGCTTTGACTTGGGAATGCAAGGTTATCCAATTTCACCTCTATGTGTCCATATAAAATCCCCATTACCCAAGTCTTGAATTTATGACTCAAGAGAGTCGTAAATTCTAGTTGCCTAAAATTTCCATTTACCGAATTAACTTTCAACCCTTTACCTGCACATGAATACACATATCCGGATATGCGTAAAATTAGAAAATTTTCTCTTTTTCCCCGAACGGGGTTCCGGGTGAGACGGGAATTACTCGGGTTTTAATCCCTCGTACATTCCAATAATTTTTAACAATTATATAATTATCATTCAACCTTTCAATGCACCCCAAATCATTCCACAGCACCCTTAAACCTTTCCAATCATACTTTTCCTACACTTTTTCCAACCCGGGTAAATTCTATCAATTTGGTTCCGGTTCCTAAGCTTCCAACTCACTTCCTAACATGCATTTACTTCAATTTAGGACCCAGAACACTCAGATTGAATCAATTGGGGTCTTTCCAAAAATCCCTAAAATTGATAAAATTGGGGTTTGAGAGTTTCAGGACTTCTCACTTCGATTCAACCGGTTAGAAGGACGATATGGAGTAGAAGAGACTCCCAGCTACCTTCCCCGGTGAAGAGACGGCGTTTTCCTGCGAGAAGCTCTCTTCCTCTTGTTTCTCTCTCTAACCCGAGCTCTCTCTCTCTAGCACAACGGACGACGGCACGGCGTACTCCGGCACCGGCTCGCACGTCCGGTCACCTTCCACGCGAGCTTCCTTCCCCGTGCGTTTTCCCGTCTGTTGCCACAAGCTGCTCTCTCTCTCTCATGCTTCTTTTCCGTTTCGTGGTTCTAAGCCTCACGCAGGTATGCTCCCTCTTTCCCTTATTCCTTCTTTTCTCTATTACTTGTGTGTATATATATATTATAATATCTTACTGAAAGAAAAGAAATTCTGATTTCTTTTTTCTTTTTCCTTTACTCTTACTTTATATTTTTTTTCCTTTTTACATATATATATATATATATATATATATATATATATATATTTATATAATTAATTAATACATAAGGAAATAAATTTGATTTATTAATAAATAAAAAGAAATATAGAAATATTAGGATTTTTAAATTTTTTTTTATATCTACAACATAATGAGTGATAGGCTAGTGTATTTTTCATCTCATTTTCCTCTTTTAAATTAATTGATTTAATTTAATTAATGACGTTAGTTAAAATATTCTCGGGTATTACAAGCTTTCTTCTCTCATGATAGGGAGAGAAGTGGAGGGAAGGTGAGGTGAGATGAGGTGAGATGAGGTTTAAAGACCAAAATACATTTAAAAAGTTTGTGGCTTTTAAAAAAGTAAGGGCAAAAAAAGTTTTTCATACTTTTATCTTCTATTTCCCTATCTTCTTCTCACCATATCAAACAATATTACTTTTACACCCCACTTTCATTTCTCTACATACCAAACATACTTTTTATCACCTACTTCTACTTCCATTTTCACTTCCCTCTAAAACACTTACTAACTATCAAACGCCACTAAAGAAAAAAGCGAGGGAATAGGAGCCGAATGGCAGAGAGTAGGGTAGGAACTAGGAAGTAGGATGATGGGATGAACAATCTTTTTATTAATATTTTTTCTGCTTTCTTTCAATTCTCCTTTTGTTTTCACAAACCCCTTTTTTCCGTTTCTTTCTGTGTTTTGGCTTTGCAGTGCAAGATAAGTAACAGGCTTTAGGACACTACAGTAACATCCAAATCCAATGCATTAAAAATTAAAATTATGCCAAAGAAATTTCATAAGATAAAAGTATGATAAATTATTGTGTAATATTTAATTTTTTTTAACAAAACGCATGTGACGCTTCATGTGCGACTTGGATGAAGATAAATTTTTAAAAAAATTGTGAAAACCATGATAGGTCCCACGCTTGGGCAAAGCCCATCACGTGATGGTCAGACAAGCTAGCCATCACGTGATGGCCTGAGTACTTCTTACATCAGTTCAGATTGACCTGATGTGAGGAGGTTATAATTTTTTTTATTATTTATTTTAGTTAATTTATTAAAGAATTCTATTTAATTTTAAAAAATAAGTTTATCTATAATATATTTAATATTTCGTTTTAATTAAATAATTTATTAAATAAATTACTTTTATATATAATTTTATTTAATATTTCATTTTAATTAAATAATTAGTTTCATAAGTCAAAGTATGATTGTGATTAATTAGTTAAGATTACATATAGGGATGATCAAAATACTCATACCCAATAAGTATTTTAAAATTTTACTCTGTGAACTTAGGTATAGATCCGGGTACAAAGTCAATGGGTCTGGGTAAGGATGTACCCTATCCGCAATAGTAATTATTTATTTTTATATATAAAAAGTAATATTTTTAAATTTTTTTGTGTTGAGAAAATACATAATTTTAAGAAAAAATGTTAGATATTTTATAGGATTAAAGTAATTTAATAGTATATTTATATTTTATGATTTAATTTTTTTATTTTTTGTGATTATAGATAAAAAATTGATAAAATAAATTTTCTATTAATAAAATAATAATTTATTTAAATTTTTTGTAGGTCTGGGTTTGAGTATGAGAATTTGACTAGTCGTATGGTCCAAAGATGGGGATTAATTATGATACCCACTTAAGTCAGGGTACAATTTGTTTTTAAAAAAATATTAAAATATTATACAGTAATTTGTGATATTTTTGGCTTATGAAATCTCTTCGGCATAATTTTGATTTTTATGCATTGGGTGATACTATAATGTCCTAAACCCATAAGTAACCCATACCGTAATCTTCTTCTTTATTATATAGTTTTTAATTTTTACAATTACTATTAATTCTAATTAATTAATATTTATAATTATTATTTTTAATTAAATATTTATTAATTTATTAAAATCGAATATTTTTTTTGATAAATATTAAAATCGAATATTAATTGTAAATATGTGTTATTATTATTTTGATAAATTATTGTTTTATTGTTTTAATTTAATTTTTGAAAATTTCTAAAATAATTAACCTTTAAAAGATGAATTTTGTCTTTGGCCTTTTTAATTTCTAAAAGAAACTACACATACACTAAGGTGGCGTTTGATAGGTTGTAATCTTATATCCGTCTTCTTACATAACATACCATAGTATCTTAGATGTTAAGATTGGATGTCGCATTTGGTATATTGTGATCTCATCACATGACGACATCTGAGATAACACCATGTTATCACATCACATCCAAAAGGGTGTGATCTGATGATAACTCAAAAACTATGTCATCTCATATCACAGGGTTAAAAAATATTTGTTTTTCATGAAAATGGAGTTAGATTGAAAAAAGCCTCACTGAGGCAGAAACAAAGAGAAGCTAGCTCCTAGCCAAGTTCAAGGAATTAACATTACAAACCAACGAAAATGAAGAAAGACTAGCGGAATTACAAGAAACAGTAATCCTATCAAAAGTGACCCCATGGAGTTCAGCCAAAAATACATCTTCGGGAAAGGAGGGATATCTTGATGAACAGTATAAGCTTCACAGTTCAAAAGGGAAAGCTTAGCAAGTTGATCAACACATTGATTTCCTTCTCTGGAGGTATGAGATAACTTAACATTAGTAAAATTCCAAAGGGCATACCTGCAAAAAGAAATCAGGTTCCAGTGTTCATGAAAGTTAGATAAAGAAGTATCAAGTAGTAACTTACAGGCCAGGAGGGAGTTAGATTCAATCCACAGATGGTTACATCCGAGACTTATAGCTACTTTAATGCCAGAAGCTATAGCCCATAGCTCGGCATTAAGAGCATTACCATACCCAACGAAACCTGATAAACCCGTAATCCAGTTACCAAAGTGGTCTCTTGTCACGACCCCCGTTTAGAGGACCGTAACCGGCACAGACACAGGGAATATCCCTATACCTGTAAGCCTTATCACCTAATTGACAGAATAGCTATTATTGAAAAATACATTCACATGCATTATAATACCATGGCTACACCAAAATGGTGGCCTATCCTAGGTAAGCAAATCCACGGCCAGTGCCGCTTCGGGATATAGATATAAGAAACACACATAATATATTTAACCTGTGTACTGGCTACACATCCGAAGATGCTGCCTATCCTATTCACATGCAACAGATATATGTATATATATACATTTTAAAAAACAAATTTTCCCTGTATCGCAGTAAAATAAATCCTGATCTTTAAGGTGTGTGAAGCTGACAGTGCTAGATTTAATAATACAATCTAATTGGGTACGTCTACCCTTTACTTTATGCTACATGATAAAGTAAATTAAATTACTATTACAATTTATTCACCCACATGTACAAGTTGTGGGTCTTGGAAAGTTTTGCTTGTCCCTCGTTCCACCGAGACTTCTTCCACCTGTACTTAACCTGTCTCTGTGTAGTAAAAATGAGGTGTGAGTCTTAACCACATGACTCAGTGAGAACTCTCCCATCCCCGACACAAGGCGGGTACCGTGGCGCTGGGATTGGGAGTCATACACAACCACATGCAAAAACAACTGGTTAATGTTAATTAGCATACATTCTTGGCGACCACACAACAACGGAAATTTCACCCAAACACTCACATGCATTTAATAACTGTAAACACGCAACAGTTTATTCCACGTCATCAATCAGCAAGTAAACATGTAACATATAGTGCTGGCTTTTACTTACCGGTCCTCTCACGTTGCAGCATGTCTGAATCAAACAAGACGTGTGGTGACGTAATCTTGTATGTTACCACTAGCTGCACAATCAGCAATTATATGCAAACACATGCAATTTGTACATACACACAGATGCTAAACATACATCTACTTAATCTCCCCAACTCTGGGGTATCTACTAGCCACTATGTGGCCTTCCCACTTCGAACCCATGCACTCAGGTTGCTGGCCACCACGTGGCAAAACATACTTAACCCATTCACTTGGGTACTGGTCACCTCGTGACAATTCTGTTAATCAAACAATACTTAACCCATTCACTTGGGTACTGGTCACCTCGTGACAATTCTATTAATAAAATACAATCAATCAATCTCTATCTATCAAACAACTGACGCATAGCCACCAAGTGGCACGTCCTGACCCCTTGCTGCGGGACAATAGCTTGGGCCCATCACTAATAAGTTTCCCGGGCATTACATCTCTAATAATGCCCCCTATAGTGAAAGGGCCGGGGTTGCCAGAACAAACCCCATCACTAATAAGTTTCCGCCATCCTTCAGGAGGAGAGACCCATTTAACACTAATTACAGAAGATAAGGGGGAGGGAGAATGCAAATTAGCCGAAGCTAAATGGTGATACATATTCCGTTGCTGACGCTACACTTTTTTTTTTTTTGCAATGAAAACAGGGGCTGGGGTTTTTGCTTTAAAAATAAGCTCATTTCTTGCCAACCAAATATTCCACATGGAATAAATAAAGATTGAATTGTGAGGGATATTGAGATTTTCCAACTTATCATCCATACAATTACTCCTGACCCAAGTATCAAAATTGTCTACTCCTTGAATGCTGACTTTGCATTTTCTTAGCTGCCAAATGGTTTGAGAAAAAAAAAATTCCATGAAAAGGCGAGAAACATTTTCATTAGATAAATCACAAAAAGGACAAGATGCATTAGAGATGATTTTCCTCTTTAGAAGAGTATCCTTCGTAGGAAGACCATTATTAACACAAAGCCAAAGAAAATATTTTAGTCTACGATGACAATCAGAATTCCATATCCACTTAAAAGAGTTAACAACATTAGCATTGCACAACTTACCAGAAATGAGGTTCAAAGAGAAGCTACCATTAAATCTGCAGAAAGAGCATTCTTGAGACAAGGGATGGAATTAATAATATCCTTAATAGAAAGAGGCAAATCAAAAGAAAGGAGCTCCCAAGACCATGATCCCAAATCATTTGCAAATACATTAACCGTAATGGAATCATCATTTTTATTTAACGGACTCGCTATAAGACTTCTAAGAGGAGCCTTGGTAAACCAATTATGAAACCAAATATCGGTATTCTTACCATTACGAATAATGGAGGAAGAATTAGAATAAATGAGGGATAGGCCTTTCCTAATAGCTTTACTCGTGGCCGAGAAGGAGTTGCAAGTAGGATTAAGATAATGTCTAATAGACTTAGACCACAAGGAGTTCTGTTGAGAATTAACCTGCCAAGCAAGCTTAGCAATAAGAGAAAGATTTCCTTCTTTAGTAAGGTGATATTTTTTTATTAAACTTTCATAGCGTATCAAACGTCACCTAAGAAAAAAGATTAAATTGATCAAAATAAAATAAAATAAAGTATTTTTTAAAGAAAGTGAATATGGCATTGAGCTAAATTGTCTTTGTGTGGAGTCCGATTCTTTGCTTGCAATTAACTCTATTAACAATGATAACTTGCCTTCTTCTCACCACTAAAACAATCTCGGAATCAGATCCTCTGCTTTATAAAAATCAAGTGCACTCTGCAGTGCGATTGGACGACACCGTTTTCCATTTTTTTCCGAGTTGCAGCATTTAATTAAAGAAACCCATCCCTTGTAATCAGACTCGAGAGATTAACCCACAGAGATGAAGCCTCCATATTCGACTGAGAGATCGAAGAAAGATTACGGAGGGAAGCATTTCGTGGATTTACAAGAAAATTCCAATATCGGTGACCTAAATTCATGGCTTTCGTGGATTTTCTTTCTCCGATTTCTCGATCAGATATGGAGGCTTCATTTTGTAAGGGATGGGTTTCTTTAATTAAATGCTGAAAATCAAGAAAAAAAAGCAGAACGGCGTTGTTTATTGGCACCGCAGAGAGCACTGGATGTTTGCACGACAGGAGATCTGATTACAACAATCTCATGCTTGCAGGTCCGTTCTGAAATATTTCACTGGATTTAAAGTCATCCACACCTACAAAGAGGGTAACTCATGTGCTGATTCTCTTGCTAGACCTGCTCTTTTGAATGGTTCAGCTGTCTTACTTTAATTATGTTCCCTCTCATGTAAGGCTTAATTTTTTGGCAGACCTTCACAAGGTCTCTTTTGTTAGGAATGTTCCTAGTTGCTCTGTTGTAACTTAATCTTATGTGTACTCGGTTCACTATTTGTACTCTGTATCTCCTCTGTGAGGATCTTTATCTAATATAATCCTATTTCTATGAAAAAAATAGACATGGCTTTTGATTAGGGATGATCAAAATATTCATACGAAATGTGTACCATGAAATTTTATCTTGTGAGTTTGGGTATGGGTCTGGGTACAAAGTTAGCGGGTCCGGGTAAGGAGGTAGGTACTCTACCTGTACCCTGCCCGCAATAGTATTTATATATCTTTATATACAAAAAGTAGTATTTTAAAACTTGTTGTGTTGAGAAAATATATAATTCTAAGAAAAATGTTAAATATTTTATACATATTAAAGTAATTTAATAGTACATTTATATTTATGATTTAATTTTTTTTATTTTTTGTGATTATAAATGAAAAAATTTGATAAAAATAAGTTTTATATTAATAAAATAATAATTTATTTAACATTTTTATGGGTATGGGTATGGGTATGGGTATGGGGATTTGACTATTCGTAGGGTCTGAGGATGGGGATTGATTTTGATACCCGCTCAAGTCCGGGTCCAAAGAATATAGTACTCTACCCATGATCATCCCTACTTATGATATGAAAGGATGTGTCTTTTAATTGGAGTAAAACACTGTTTTGGTCCTCCACAGATGCCTCCTTTGTCAATTTGGTCCCCCACAGATTGGTGTTATCAATTTGGTCCCTCACAGATCAAACGGTTAGCAATTTGGTCTTTCCGTTAATTAACTTGATGACATGTCAAGTTAAGTTGTGACTCAGCAATTTTTTTATCTGACTAAGCATTAATTAATTTAGAGTAATTTATTTTTTATTTAAAAAACCTTTTAAATTAAAAAAAAAGTAAAAAAATGGCACAAATATGTTTCTTTGCGTTAAAAGGAGGTATGTCAAAGATTTTTTTTTAATTTTTTTAATTTAAAAGGATTTTTTAAATAAAAAATAAATTACTCTAAATTAATTAATACCTAGTCAGATAAATAATTGATGAGTCACAACTTAATTTGACATGTCATCAAGTTAATTAACGGAAAGACCAAATTGCTAACAGTTTGATCTGTGGGGGACCAAATTGATAACACCGATCTGTGGGGGACCAAATTGACAAAGGAGGCATCTGTGGATGACCAAAACAGTGTTTTACTCCTTTTAATTGTCATTTTTTGGACATCTATAAATAGACCTTCACACCACAAAACAGTGTTTTACTCCTTTTAATGACAACTTAGAAAATTCATAAGTATAAGCTTTGTTGTATTCTGGGAGAGGCTTGTCTATAATTCCCCATGGTATAGGCAATCACTCTTTAAAGATAGTGATTACTCATGCCTCAAAGCCTCTGTGTTGTTTTTCTTCTACCCTAATTTTCTAGCAATTTTTAAGAGTGATTATTCGTACTATGTAGATAATGATTCACTACAAAATGTAGATATGATGTGGAAGTGATCTGGAGTGCCATGTCAGCTTAAATGGACACGTAGGAAAGAGAGCCACGTAAGCGGTCCACGTCAGCATATTAAACGGAGGAAGCTGACAGTGTTAGGCAAAAATATTAATTTTGACTAAATTTGAAACATACGAAATGACGTGACAGTGATGTGGATATGATGTGGCAGTGATGCGGAGTGCCATGTCAGTTTAAATGGACACGTAGGAAAGAGGACCACATAAGCGGTCCACGTCAGCATTTAACGGAAGAAGCTGACAGTGTTAGGAAAAATGACTAATTTTGACCAAATTTGAAACATAGAAGACTTATAATGGAATTTTGAAACATAGAGGACCAAAATTAAACTTCGGTGAAACATAGATGACCAAAATAGCAATTTATCCTTTAAAAATTCTATTGACCAAGAAGATAAACTTGCAACATGTATTCTTAAGAAAAAATATTATTCTTTTAAAAAATAACATACGGACCAGTCCAATCCAATCCTAAGTCCTATTAAGATTCAATCGGGCTAAAAAAAATTTAAACTCATATTAAAAATTGGCCAACACAGCCTAATCATAATAAAATATGACCAAAATATGTTAGGGTCGACCCAAGTCAGATTGGGCTAGCCCGTTTAATTTTGACACATCTAATTATCTCCAAATCTTTTATTTTTTACTTATAATATAAATATATATTAAAAATGGCTCTACCTCAATATTTCAATTAAGTAAAATTACCATATTGTAGTTGTACATACCAAATATTAAATGAAAGTATATATATATATACATAGGGGTGGAGCTAGAAATTTTTTTAAGAGGGGCCGAAATAAAATAAATTATAATATATGATATTTTTTTAAATTATAAAATATATATATATATATATATATAATATAATATATTATATTATATTAAATAAATTAATAGCGCCCGTAGAGTGCGCATCATTATTATTATTTATATAATGTTACATAAATTATTCAATATTTATCATAGTATTATTTTAAAATACAATGCATTGATGTATAAATTAATTACAATGATAAATTGAAAAAAAATAAAATTGATTGTCAATTTGATAATAATGATAAATAAAAGTAATTTATCATACTTAAATATACGTTAAATAACACTTGAATAAGTTAAATTACACTTGAGTGCAGTGTTGTTTGGACCGGACGGTTCGACCGGTCCAACCGTTAACCGGATACAAAGGCGAGTCGGTTGGACCAGAAAAACGTTTTTATAGTTGGACCGGATTTAACCGGGGTCCAACCGGTCCAATTTTATTTTTTAAAAAAAATAAAAAATTGAAAATAAAAAAAAAGAAATAACATAAAAAAAGAAATTAGAAAATTCTTAAAAATAAAAATTAGAAAAGTCTTGAAAATTAAAATTTAAAAAGTCATGATTATCAAGAATTTCATGTTTGGTTTGATCAAGTTCTTTCAGAGTTTGACAAGTCTTGAAAATTAAAACTTTGGGAAGTCATGTAATTTAAAACTTCAAAGTTATGTATGTCGAAACCTAAAATTTGAGTGATGTCATTTTAAATTGCTTGAGTGCCCTCTATTCATTTGTTGTAAAAACTAAAATTTAAAATTTATCTCTTAACTTTTTATATTCTCAATATAGAATAACTTTTGTGTTTTTTTTATTTTTCTATAAAAGGGTCATAATTTTATATGTAAGGGAAGTCAATAAAATTTTTTTTTACCATGTGCTATATATATATATATATATATATATATATATATATATATATATGTATATATATATATACATATATATATGAGTATATAGACAATTTCGTCCCTAAAAGATTTGGAAGTTAATAATTTGGTCCTTGAAATATCATAAGTGTACAATTTGATCCCTCAAAGATTGCACTGTTATACAAATTGGTCCTTCCGTCATCTTCAGTTAGATTCTCTTAACGGACTTGCTGACGTGGCACGTTAATTGAACACGCGGGCCGTTAGTTACTTAGTAGGACATGCTTATATGGCACAAGCTAAAATCCACCTCCAACTTGGCACAAAACGCAGCGTTTTGAAGTTTCAGTTTGCACACTTACACTAAAACCCTAAAACACACCATTTTGAAAGAAAAGGGGTGGGTACCAAACCATATAGATTTGAACTGAAACCTCACCTTGGCTCAAACCCCATTGGACCAAACCTTATCGGAGATTGCGACGTACTAGTTGGGCGTGTCTCAAATTGAGGCATTTCTTTGCAGTCATAGGAGCTCATTTTCTCATTTCTCCTTCCTCTCCAACCAACCTCAGAAAGCCCCTCACTCCCTAAACCCTAAACATTGAAGCTAATGTTCAGATTTGGTCCCCACCTCACATTTGTTCCATTGAAGCTTTAAAACGATGCTTTTTTGTGCTGGGTAGGAGGTGGATTTTAGCTTGTGCCATATAAGCATGTCCTACTGAGCAACTAACGGCCCCGTGTGCAATTAACGTGCCACATTAGCAAGTCCGTTAAGAGAATCTAACTGAAGATGACGGAAGGACCAATTTGTGTAACGGTGCAATCTTTGAGGGATCAAATTGTACACTTAAGATATTTCAAGGACCAAATTATTAACTTCCAAATCTTTCAGAGACATTACTCCATCCGATTCACAATATATGCTTTATTGGATAGGTGCGCACAGACCAAGGATATTATTAGTCCACCTTAAACTTACCAAAAATTATGAAATAAAAAAACTAAATTATCCTTACTAATTAATTACTCCTACTTACTCTTTCTTCATTAATCTTATCTTCAGAATAGATATTGATAGGGATGAAATTGTAAAAGAAAATTGTAATACCCGGGAAATTTTTCAAAGCTTAAAATGAAATTAAAGGGAAAGATAAGAAGTAGAAAATAAATTTTTTTGGACTTAATTCAGGACCTAAGGGATTGAAAACCTGAATCTAACAAGGAAAAGAGAGTAGGAAATATTTTTGGGTATTTAATTTGGGATATAAGAGAAAAATAAAAATTTAATTGGAAAGAGGAGGATTTAATTGGGAGTATTTTCCATCTTTTCTTTATTGGAATTATTACTATAATAATAATTATTATTATTATTAATGATTAATTATTTATTTATATATATATTTTAATTAATTATGTTATAGTGGGGTGGGGGTGCATGACATAAGGGATTAAAGGAGAAGGATGAATGGTTTAAAAGAAAAGGAAGAGAGGGTTACGGGAAGAAAGAATAGAAAGAAAGAAAAGAAGAGAAAGAGAGAGAAAGAAGAGAGAGATAGAGGATGAGAGGTGTGAAGAAGAAGAAGAGGTCGGGGTTCGCCGGAGAAGTCACCGGAGCTCGGGTACGACGTCTCCTGCACCTTCCACCAATCGAATCAAAGGTTGGTAATCCCAATTTCATTAGAAAACCCCAAATTTCTTCATTTTAGGGATTTCTTCAATCCACCTTCGATTGGGTTGTTTCGAGGGTAGATTGAGACCTAGGAAGTGTTCTTGAACACTTAGTTGGGGTAATAGTCGAGGCTATACCCTCGGGTTTAGCCGAATTCGAATCTGAAAGGGTTTGGGGTTTGAAATTCTAAATATTCCCAATTTGGGGATTCGTTGATAAATTTGGAATCGGGCTTGGATTTGAGTAGTTAGGGTTGGATTTATGTCGTTGGATTGTAGGGAAACAAAACCTGTGAAGTGCGGAGTCGAAGCCGGGGTCGAAAGGGGGCCGGAGCGGGCTCAAACCGGCCCACAGCACAGCAAACAAATTGCTGTGCTGCGAACCGGCGCTATAGTGCCATTTCTCTGGTTCACCACAGCAACTTGGCGCTATAGCGCCGTGCCTCTGTCCAGCATTCTCAAAATTCAATTTTTAGCCAATCCGGGGCGTTCGATCCTCCTATTTTCAATCCGAAACATCTTAGGACACCCCCAACCATGTTTTTAAGGATCAAAACCATTTCAAATGTCTTCTTATCCCTCAAGAATAGGAACTTACGGAATAAGCTACGCCCAATTTCTTGAATTTCTAAATTCCCCGTACACCGTCATTAGGTAACCTTAAGTAGGATGGCTTAGAAGCACGTTGAGGTTTAGTAACTCAAATCCAAGGCCCCAAAAGCAACTCAAGGAGAACGATGGTTGTATGAAACCAAGTGCAAGGCACTTGACACCCTCATAGAAGAGAGGGAAGACGGATAAGACCAAGGACTCGGTTCTTGGCAACGTCTAGATGTATTCTAGGCATGAGCATGTAGTATGCATATGAATTGCATATAGATGAGATGTTAACCACTTGAATACATTCGTTAGGAAACCACGATTCGTCCGGAGCGGGAGTTACTCCAGGACAAGTGCAAGGAAGCCGTCCAGGTGAGGGGTTTCCCATCTTTGCCCTACAGGGTTGAATGAGGATGTAGATATGTGGTTTGTCTACTTGCCTATTTGTAAGAATTATTTAGTGGTTAACATGCTATTGTTGTTCCTAAACTGTTATATATGAAAGTATCGGTATATGTGTGTTTGACTAAAGGTAAAGAGGTACTGGAGGGTATCCATGTGGTGACATGAGATACGCCGAACAGTACAAGCAAAGGGGTAAGTTGTTGATTGAGTCCAAGGTTCGGTTACCCTATTAATTAGAAACTCATTAAAGAAATCGCATATAAGTTGTTATTGAACGTCGACGTTTTATGGTAATTGAACTTAGGAAAGGCCTTAGAGCTAGGTTATGATCTAATCAAGGGTTTGGGTATTACATAAGGATCAAAACGATCTCATAAATGGATTAGTGAGTCATAGGGAGGTTCACACTACCTAGGTAAAGTCAGTCTAGGATAGTAATGGGTAGATAGAGTCAGAATCCCAGCTGAAGGCTCGGGAAGAGAAACAAGTCAGAAAAGATTGCCCGTTGAGGCCATTGCCCTAGCCTGGCACTAGGGTCAGTTAAAGAGTAAAGCATTCGCCCGTCGAGGCCATTGCACTAGCCTGGTACTAGGGTCAGTAAAAGACTAACAGATTTGCCCGTTTAGGCCATTGCCCTAGCCTGGCACTAGGGTCAGTTAAAGATTAATAGAACTTTGCCCGTTAAGGCCATTGCCCTAGCCTGGCACTAGGGTCAGTTGATTGATTTACAGTTTTCATATGATATGTTAATTATGACTGTTTGATTATGAGAAGCATGATAGAAAAGCATGATCCATAGGTTTATCTTTGATTTTAATGTTATATTAATATTGCTTGATCGTAATATAACATTTGATAAACTGGAGTTTCATGCGCATGTGATTGTGGGTGTTTCCCTTTCCCCAGCTGTAGTGGTACCCGTCGCTACGCCGAGGATGGGAAGCTTCTCACTGAGTCTGTTTGACTCACTCCCTCTACTTCAATGTTTCAGATACAGGGATCAGGCAGGCATCGACGTCCGGACAGTGATACAGACATCAGACCATCCTTACGCACTTGTTCGCGTGGGTGGACTCCTTTTGGGTTATTTTGATTTATTTTGTTGTACTTATTTTAAAGTTGTAAGCGTTGTAAATATTTACAGCTTTGAAGTACGTTCACTCTAGACTTGTCGGCTTCACATGTACTTAAAGACAGGATCCAGTTTGGGGAAGACTAGGATATATGTTTGAGTATATAAACTTCTGCATGTGAATAGGATAGATCGTACGCATTGAGGCGTACGGTCAATATGATATGTATATATATTATGTGTGCTTGCTGCATGTGAATAGAATAGATCGTACGTATTGAGGCGTACGGTCAATATGATATTAATATTTTTATTATGAGTGCTGTTAAATATATCTATACAGTGGATTGAGCTGAAGCGATATTGAGCGAACTGTGGATTGCAGGTTAATTAGGCCACCAGTGAGGTGTGGCCACTATTATGATATATATATATATATATTGATTGTATAGCAGGGTAGTTATAAACATGTTTACAGGATAAGGCTTACGGGTTTAGGGGTAAAAATCTATTCCCGTGCCGGTCACGTACTCCCGATTTGGGGTCGTGACAAACTTGGTATTAGAGGCAGGTTATTTCTTTAAGTCATGTGAAGCCATTGGTATGACCGGGTGTCGGTTTAAGCTTCGTTGTGAAACCTGGGCACAACGTTGCATTAAACAGGCACTTGTGGGAGTACCTAGGATAATTTGAGTCAGTCTTTCTTTCATTCCTTCTTAATCTATGATAGATTATGCAAATGCTTATCAGGTGACATTTTTGTGCAGTACAGGGATGCCGCCAACTACTAGGCAGGTTAGGAGGGGCGGTAGAGTCCCTGCACGTACTGATAAGGAATCCGTTTGGGAGGAGAGAATGCCTCCCAGGGGTCGAGCTAGAGGCCGAGCTAGGGGCCGTGCTAGAGGCCGTGCTCGCGGTCGTGGTAGGACACAAGAAAGAGAAGTCCATAGGCAACAAGCTCTAGAGCCACAGGTTGAGACGGGTGCTCCGTCAGTGGCTGAGATGCTGATTGCGGGATTTCAAGAGTTGAGAGCTGAAATGACCCGCTAAATTCAACAAGAAGTCCGCCGTTTAGTCGTCGGCGAGGAAGAAGAGCAAGTGATATCGGCTGAACAGGAAACTGAAATGGTTGAGGAAAGGGAGGAAGAACCAAGAAGGGAATGGCAACAAAGGGACATGCCCCGGGGACTGCGGGGAGTTCCGAGGGAATTACCGATTATTAAATTCCTGAAGCTGAATCCGTCTACTTTTTGCGGAACCGAAACCAAGGAGGACCCTCAACATTTCCTCCGTGATATAATTAGAATTGGGCAGTTACTGAGTGTCCAGGAGGAGAGATGGTGGAACTTGCCTTGTTTCAGTTAAGAGGCACTGCACGTGTTTGGTTTGAATCAATACAGAAGAGATATGCAAGGAGAGTTGCTCCTATGACCTGGGAAGATTTTCATAGGGAATTCCTGGGTCGGTTTTTATCTGAAGGAATGAGGTATGCCAAGCGTCAACAGTTTGAAGATTTGTGGATGACGCCGAATATGTCAGTGACTGAGTTTGAGCTGCAGTTCACGGAGCTAGCTTAATATGCTCCAGAATTGGTTCTCGATGAGAGGGAGTTGATTAAGAGGTTTATCCACAGGTTGGTAGAGCCATTGTTCGTAGTTCTACTGCCGCAATGTGGTCAGTTTGAAACTCTAGCACAGACTGCTGATTGTGCCAGGGTAATTGAAAATAGGAAGAAGTTTGGGGCGTCGGCGAATCCCAAGAACAAGTTACTGACAGGTAGTGATGGGCAGGGATGGAAGAAGAAGCAAAAGACAGCTGGTAATTCTGGTATAGTTCCAAATTATGCAGGACAAGTTGGTGGGAAGTCTGCTATTACCACCACAAGTTCTGGGAAGAGTAACACCCAAGGTGGGCAGAGGTTCCAAGGCAGTAGTCAGGGCGGTAACCAGAAACCGCAGTGTGGAACATGTGGGAGATTCCATTTTGGAGAGTGTAGAATCACAAAGGCATGTTGTTACAACTGTGGTCAGTTCGGGCATATGGCTAAGGAATGTCCACAGAGGAAGAGTAATACGAGTGTCAAGAGCAATCCTACTCCGGGTAGTACTCCAATTGCAGCCCCACCAGTTAGAATTGTACCACCCCAGGTTAACACTTCATGTGCGGGCAGAGGTAGAGGAGCAGGAGCAGGAGGTAGAGGTCCAGGTGCACCAGGGGGAGGATAGGCACGAGTGTTTGCTTTGTCTCGATAGGATGCACATGCCTTAAATGTAGTAGTGACAGGTACACTTTCAGTATGCTCTCTCCAGGCCCTTGTATTATTTGATTCTGGTTCAACACATTCCTAAATCTCACATGCATTTGCACGGAAAGTTGAGAAAAGCCCGACTAGGTTGAAGGAGACAGAAATGGTCTCTACTCCGATGGGTGAATCAGTACAAGTCAAGTACGTCTATGAGTCATGTGTGGTTGTGGTCGAGGGTCATGAAACAGTTGTGGACCTACGACTAATATACATGGTAGACCTGGATGTCATTCTGGGTATGGATTGGTTGGCATCTTGTCATGCAGTAGTTGATTGCAGGGTAAAGTGTTTGAAATTCAACATGCCAGATGAAGAGCCATTTGTGGTGCGGGGTGATGGTGCTGCACCATGTCCGAGTCTAATTTCAGCAATGAAAGCTTTCAAGCTACTCGAGACAGGGTGTAAAGGATATCCGGCTTTTGTGAGGGATACTACGAAAGAAGTACTTCCTGTGAATCAGGTACCGGTGGTTCGGGAATTTCTTGATGTATTTCCTGACGACTTGCCTGGTTTGCCGCCTGATCGAGAGATTGAATTTGAGATCGAGCTTTTACCAGGTACTCAGCCGATTTCCACACCACCCTACAGAATGGCTCCGGAGGAGTTACACACGCAATTACAGGAATTACTTGATAAGGGTTTCATCAGACCCAGTTTTTCACCTTGGAGTGCACCGATTCTATTCGTGAAGAAGAAGGATGGAACTTTAAGATTGTGTATCGATTACCGAAAGTTGAATAAGGTAACGATTCGCAATCAATATCCACTTCCAAGAATCGATGATCTGTTCGACCAGTTGCAAGGTGCTAAGAGGTTTTCAAAGATCGATCTACGATCAGGGTATCATCAGTTGAAGATTAGAAAAGAAGATGTGCCCAAGACGGCTTTTCGAACCCGATACGGCCATTATGAGTTTCTAGTCATGTCGTTCGGGCTAACTAATGCACCAGCAGCTTTTATGGACATGATGAATCGGGTTTTCAAGCCTTTCCTAGACCGGTTTGTCATTGTATTTATAGATGACATTCTAGTCTATTCCAAGAATGCTGAGGAGCACGCAGAGCATTTGAGACTGGCATTACAAAAGCTGAGAGAAGAGAAATTGTATGCTAAGTTTTCAAAATGCGAGTTTTGGCTTGATAAGGTTGCATTTCTCGGTCACGTGGTATCTTCAGAGGGAATCCATGTTGATCCGAGCAAGGTGGAAGCCGTGAAGAATTGGTCCCAGCCTACCTCAGTCACGGAGATCCGCAGTTTTCTAGGTTTGGCTGGATACTATAGAAGGTTTGTGCAGGACTTTTTGAGAGTTGCTGCACCTCTTACAAAGTTAACTCAGAAAGGGGTAAAGTTTGTATGGGATGACAAGTGTGAAGAGAGTTTTCAGAAGCTGAAGGAAAGTCTTACCACAGCACCGGTGTTGGCTCTTCCTGAGGGCACCGGAGGGTATGTGGTTTACTGTGATGCTTCACGAGTTGGGTTAGGGTGTGTTCTTATGCAACATGGAAAGGTGATTGCTTATGCGTCTAGGCAACTCTGGAAGCATGAAAAGAACTACCCAACTCACGATCTTGAAATGGCAGCGGTGGTATTTGCCTTGAAGATTTGGAGGCACTACCTTTATGGCGAAACATGTGAGTTGTACACAGGCCACAAGAGCCTTAAGTACATTTTCGAACAGAAAGATCTAAATCTGAGACAACGCAGGTGGATGGAGTTGTTGAAAGACTATGACTGCACGATCTTGTATCATCCCGGTAAGGCGAATGTGGTGGCAGACGCTCTGAGCCGAAAATCAATGGGTAGCATAGCCCATATCATTGAAGTACGAAGGCCATTAATCCGGGAAATACATGAGCTGGAACAGTCCGGAACTCAGTTTGAAATTGGAGATCCCAACCTGTTTCTAGCCCACATTCAAGCTAAGTCAGCCCTAATCGAAGAAGTTAAATCCAAACAAGATCAAGATGCCGACCTCAAACAGATCAGAGATACAGTGGTTAAGGGGGAGAATGACGACGTCCGATTCTCCATAGATTACAGTGGTATACTCCGGTTGGAAGGACGACTGTGTGTACCTATGGTGGATGGTTTGAAAGAAAGAATTCTTGACGAGGCACACAAGACAGCGTACACAATCCATCCGGGTAGTAATAAAATGTATCAAGATTTGAGAGAATTGTACTGGTGGAATGGTATGAAGAAAGACGTGGCAGACTACGTATCTAGATGTCTAGTGTGTCAGCATGTTAAGGCTGAACACCAAAAGCCCGCCGGAACGCTTCAACAGATAGAAATTCCTGAATGGAAATGGGAGAGAATTACTATGGACTTTGTGACAGGATTGCCGCGGTCACAGAGGGGATTCGATTCAGTTTGGGTAATCGTTGATCGGATGACCAAGTCCGCCCAGTTTTTGCTAGTTAAGACCACTTACGGAGTGGGTCAGTATGCCTAGTTGTACCTATCAAAGATAGTGAGGTTGCACGGAGTACCGGTGTCAATTATCTCTGACAGGGGGCCACAGTTTACCTCTCGATTCTGGAGAGCACTTCAGGAGGCATTGGGGACAAGGGTCGATCTGAGTACAGCATTTCATCCCCAGACAGACGGGCAATCTGAGAGGACCATTCAGATTTTATAGGACATGCTCAGAGCATGTGTTATGGATTTCGGCGGAGGGTGGGAGAAATACCTGCCATTAGCGGAGTTTGCCTACAACAACAGTTACCAATCTAGTATTCAGATGGCACCCTTCGAGGCTTTGTACGGTCGGAAGTGCAGGTCCCCGATTGGGTGGTTCGAGGTCAGAGAGGCCAAGTTGGTTGGTCTAGAACTTGTGCAGGATGCTTTGGACAAGATAAAGTCCATTAGAGAAAGGCTTGCCACAGCTCAGAGTAGGCAGAAGTCGTATGCTGACAATCGGAGAAGAGAGTTAGAGTTTGATGTGGGTGAGCAGGTGTTCTTAAAAATTTCACCAATGAAGGGCGTGATGAGATTTGGCAAGAAAGGCAACTTAAGTCCAAGATACATCAGACCGTTTGAGATTCTAGAACGCTTGGGAAATGTTGCCTACCGTCTAGAAATGCCAGCGGAGTTGGAAGGAGTTCATCCGGTGTTTCACGTGTCTATGCTTCGCAAGTACCTGCCAGATCCCTCTCATGTAATCCAACCCCAGAAAGTAGAACTAGCTGAGAGTCTAACTTATGAGGAGATGCCAGTGGAAATCCTAGATCGCCAGTTGAAGAAGTTGAGATCAAAGGAGATACCCCTGGTGAAAGTCCTGTGGCGAAACCATTCGGTTGAGGAAGCAACGTGGGAAGTTGAGGCGGAGATGCGCAGGACATATCCTCACCTATTTCAAGACTAAGGTTAGTATGTTAATTGAAATTCGGGGACCGAATTTCTTAAGGGGGGAAGATTGTAATACCCGGGAAATTTTTCAAAGCTTAAAATGAAATTAAAGGGAAAGATAAGAAGTAGAAAATAAATTTTTTTGGACTTAATTCAGGACCTAAGGGATTGGAAACTTGAATCTAACAAGGAAAAGAGAGTAGGAAATATTTTTGGGTATTTAATTTGGGATATAAGAGAAAAATAAAAATTTAATTGGAAAGAGGAGGATTTAATTGGGAGTATTTTCCATCTTTTCTTTATTGGAATTATTACTATAATAATAATAATAATGATAATTATTATTAATGATTAATTATTTATTTATATATATATTTTAATTAATTATGTTATATTGGGGTGGGGGTGCATGACATAAGGGATTAAAGGAGAAGGATGAATGGTTTAAAAGAAAAGGAAGAGAGGGTTACGGGAAGAAAGAATAGAAAGAAAGAAAAGAAGAGAAAGAGAGAGAGAGAGAGAGAGAGGAGGAGAGGTGTGAGGAAGAAGAAGAGGTCGGGGTTCGCCGGAAAATTGATCGGGGAGAGCTAGCCGACGCCGGAGAAGTCACCGGAGCTCGGGTACGACGTCTCCTGCACCTTCCACCAATCGAATCAAAGGTTGGTAACCCCAATTTCATTCGAAAACCCCAAATTTCTTCATTTTAGGGATTTCTTCAATCCACCTTCGATTGGGTTGTTTCGAGGGTAGATTGAGACCTAGGAAGTGTTCTTGAACACTTAGTTGGGGTAATAGTCGAGGCTATACCCTCGGGTTTAGCCGAATTTGAATCTGAAAGGGTTTGGGGTTTGAAATTCTAAATATTCCCAATTTGGGGATTCGTTGATAAATTTGGAATCGGGCTTGGATTTGAGTAGTTAGGGTTGGATTTATGTCGTTGGATTGTAGGGAAACAAAACCCGTGAAGTGCGGAGTCGAAGCCGGGGTCGAAAGGCGGCCGGAGCGGGCTCAAACTGGCGCACAGCACAGCAGCTTGGCGCTGTAGCGCCATTTCTCTGGTTCACCACAGCAGCTTGGCGCTGTAGCGCCAGAAACGGCGCTATAGCGCCGTGCCTCTGTCCAGCATTCTCAAAATTCAATTTTTAGCCAATCCGGGGCGTCCGATCCTCCTATTTTCAATCCGAAACATCTTAGGACACTCCCAACCATGTTTTTAAGGATCAAAATCATTTCAAATGTCTTCTTATCCCTCAAGAATAGGAACTTACGGAATAAGCTACGCCCAATTTCTTGAATTTCTAAATTCCCCATACACCGTCATTAGGTAACCTTAAGTAGGATGGCTTAGAAGCACGTTGAGGTTTAGTAACTCAAATCTAAGGCCCCAAAAGCAACTCAAGGAGAATGATGGTTGTATGAAACCAAGTGCAAGGCACTTGAGACCCTCATAGAAGAGAGGGAAGACGGATAAGACCAAGGACTTGGTTCTTGGCAACGTCTAGATGTATTCTAGGCATGAGCATGTAGTATGCATATGAATTGCATATAGATGAGATGTTAACCACTTGAATGCATTCGTTAGGAAACCACGATTCGTCCGGAGCGGGAGTTACTCCAGGACAAGCGCAAGGAAGCCGTCCAGGTGAGGGGTTTCCGATCTTTGCCCCACAGGGTTGAATGAGGATGTGGATATGTGGTTTGCCTACTTGCCTATTTGTAAGAATTATTTAGTGGTTAACATGCTATTGTTGTTCCTAAACTGTTATATATGAAAGTATCGTTATATGTGTGTTTGACTACAGGTAAAGAGGTACTGGAGGGTATCCATGTGGTGACATGAGATACGCCGAACAGTACAAGCAAAGGGGTAAGTTGTTGATTGAGTCCAAGGTTCGGTTACCCTATTAATTAGAAACTCATTAAAGAAATTGCATATAAGTTGTTATTGAACGTCGACTTTTTACGGTAATTGAACTTAGGAAAGGCCTTAGAGCTAGGTTATGATCTAATCAAGGGTTTGGGTATTACATAAGGATCAAAACGATCTCATAAATGGATTAGTGAGTCATAGGGAGGTTCACACTACCTAGGTAAAGTCAGTCTAGGATAGTAATGGGTAGATAGAGTCAGAATCCCAGCTGAAGGCTCGGGAAGAGAAACAAGTCAGAAAAGATTGCGCGTTGAGGCCATTGCCCTAGCCTGGCACTAGGGTCAGTTAAAGAGTAAAGCATTTGCCCGTTGAGGCCATTGCCCTAGCCTGGCACTAGGGTCAGTTAAAGATTAAGAGAACTTTGCCCGTTGAGGCCATTGCCCTAGCCTGGCACTAGGGTCAGTTGATAGATTTACAGTTTTCATATGATATGTTAATTATGATTGTTTGATTATGAGAAGCATGATCCATAGGTTTATCTTTGATTTTAATGTTATATTAATATTGCTTGATTGTAATATAACATTTGATAAACTGGAGTTTCATGCGCATGTGATTGTGGGTGTTTCCCTTTCCCCAGTTGTAGTGGTACCCGCCGCTACGCCGAGGATGGGAAGCTTCTCACTGAGTCTGTTTGACTCACTCCCTTTACTTCAATGTTTCAGATACAGGGATCGGGCAGGCATCGACGTCCGGACAGTGATACGGACATCAGACCATCCTTACGCACTTGTTCGCGCGGGTGGACTCCTTTTGGGTTATTTTGATTTATTTTGTTGTACTTATTTTAAAGTTGTAAGCGTTGTAAATATTTACACCTTTGAAGTACGTTCACTCTAGACTTGTCGGCTTCACATGTACTTAAAGACAGGGTCCAGTTTGGGGAAGACTAGGATATATGTTTGAGTATATAAACTTCTGCATGTGAATAGGATAAATCGTACGCATTGAGGCGTACGGTCAATATGATATGTATATATATTATGTGTGCTTGCTGCATGTGAATAGAATAGATCGTACGTATTGAGACGTACGGTCAATATGATATTAATATTTTTATTATGAGTGCTGTTAAATATATCTATACACTGGATTGAGCTGAAGCGGTATTGAGCGAACCGTGGATTGCAGGTTAATTAGGCCACCAGTGAGGTGAGGCCACTAGTATGATATATATATATATATATATATATATATATATATATATATTGATTGTATAACATGGTAGTTATAAACATGTTTACAGGATAAGGCTTACGGGTTTAGAGGTAAAAATCTATTCCCGTGCCGGTCACGTACTCCCGATTTGGGGTCGTGACAAAAATAATTAATGTTTTATTGATTTTGTAAAATAACAGATATTTTGAAACATAAAAATCTCCCAACGAAGCAGATATTGTGAACCGAAGGGAGTATAAAATAAAAACCTTTAAGAATGCTAAAGTTTATAAAGGTTAGGTTGTTTTCCCTCATACAAAATAAAAAATAAATTGTTAAATTGAATTAATTGAAATATTTTTTTATGATCTGAAATTAATTGTTAAATTGGCCATACAGTAACAGTTTTTTGGGTTTATAGCAGCAGTTTTATTTGGGTTTATAGCAGCAATTTTTCTTAAAATTTATACCAGCAATTTTTTTATTTGTTACTACAAATTTCTTTTATACTAACAGTTATAATGACTCTATAGCAGCAGTTTTGCCATTTGCTGCTATAAAATAAATTTCTATCAACAATTGATGTAACTGTTGGTATAACTCTATAGTGATAAGGAAATAGCAGCAGTTTTACAATTGTTGGTATAAATGTTAGTAACAGTTTTTAGTACTTCTAGCGACAGTTTAAGCTGCTGCTAAAACCCTTTTTTCTAGTAGTCATTATTCTTACTAATTAATTACTCCTACTTACTCTTTATTCATTAATCTTATCTTGGGAATAGATATTGATAGAGATGAAATTGTAAAAGAAAATAATTAATGTTTTATTGATTTTGTAAAACAACAGATATTTTAAAACATAGAAATCTCCCAACGAAGCATATATTGTGAACCGGAGGGAGTATAAAATAGAAACCTTTAAGAAAGCTGAAGTTTATAAAGGTTAGGTTGTCTTTCCCTCATACAAACTAAAAAAAAATAAAGGGTAAACTACAGTTTGCCCCCCTGTGGATTGGCCTAAATCCAGTTTGTCCCCCTGTGGTTTAAAATGCGACACTTAACTACCCTGTGGTTTGGCTTAAAATTAATGTGCCCCTCTGTGGTTTAGAGTGTGACACTTGACCCCCCTGTGGTTTGTTATGTTATCACTTAACTACCCTATATTATTTTTTTTCTCAAAATTTAATGTTTAATATAAATTATAAAAGAAATTACCTAAAAATAATTTAATTAATTAATTATTTTATCTCTAAAATAATAACAATAAACCCTAATCTTCTACTTTCAACTCTTTTTAGTAGGGGCAATGTTGTAAGAACCGAACCAGACAAAGACTCGGACAAGTGTTCGGTTCATGGTCTGATCGGTTTAACCGGTCGAACCGGATGATGCAATAAATAATAAATATTAATTATTAATAATATATAAAATGACATCACTCAAATTTTAGGTTTCAATATACATAATTTTGAAGTTTTAAATTACATGACTTCTCAAAGTTTTAATTTTCAAGACTTGTCAAACTCTTAAAGAACTTAATCAAACAAAATATGAAATTCTTGATAATCATGACTTTTAAATTTTAATTTTCAAGACTTTTCTAATTTTAATTTTTAAGATTTATCTAATTTCTTTTTTATGTTATTTTTTATTTTTATTTTTTCAATTTTTTATTTTTTTTTTAAAAATAAAATTGGACCGGTTGGACCCTGGTTAAATCCGGTCAAACTAGGAAAACGGTTCTTTTGGTCCAACCGACTCGCCATTGTTTTCGGTTGGCGGTTGAACCGGTCGGACCGTCCGGTCATGTTCTTACAACATTGAGTAGGGGTGTTCATAACCGAACAAAACCGATACCCCGTAAAACCAAACCGAACCAATTTAAAACCGCAAAAAACCGACCAATTTTCGGTTTAGTTCGGTCTGAGAAGTTCGGTTTTTTGTGGTTCGGTTCGATTTTCAGTTCCAAGAGCTGTGTGACCGAACCAAACCGCATAGGTTTCCTTTTCTTTTTTATTTAATATGAAGTTGGATTGTCACTTTATTTTGGTACACTATTAACGTTATATGATTGGATACTTTTCTAAGAAAATTATTGTTTATTGTTAAAGTTTCTAAGCTCAATAATGTTAACATTCAATTCAGGTATGTATGTTCCGAACTTGAACAATAAAAAAACTTAATTTAGTTATATATTTATATTATATTATTCTTTTACAATTTTATTTTGATTGATTTAGTAATTCTAAAACATCAAAGATAAAAAATAACAATAAAACGAATAAATAATTAAATATAAATAATCAATGGAGTAAACAATAAATATTAAATTATTTTATTGATTTTTTAAAATTATAATTTTATTTTTATATTAATTATAATTTCTTTGAATCATTTTATAATTCTAGAGTGTTGAATAACAAATTTTAAACATTAAAAGTATAAAAATGATGATTAATTTGACTAAAATTTGAATAGAAGGTATGTGAAGGTAGTTAAATGATAACATAACAAACCACAGGGGGGTCAAGTGTCACACTCTAAACCACAAGGGGCACATTAATTTTAAGCCAAACCACAGGGTAGTTAAGTGTCGCATTTTAAACCACAGGGGGGCAAACTGGATTTAGGCCAAACCACAGGGGGCATGTTAAATTGAATTAATTGAAAGTTTTTTTTTATGATATGAAATTAATTGAAAGTTAATTAGTCATTACATGTTGATTTATCCTTTATATTAATTATTGTACATAGTTCTATAAAAAAAAAAGAATTATTGTACATAGTGAATGGTAAATTTGTAAAATGGATAATAAAAATTTTATTTGTTTCCTGTGAAAGGTGAACAGTAATAAATATTGTATGGATAGTGTAATAATTAACACTACAAAAAAATTTATTTTCAGCGACGGTTTTTAACCGTCGCTAAAGTTATAACAACGGTTAGGCTAAACGTCGGGAACAAATTCTAGCGACGCTTCACATAAGCGTCGGCACTAACCGTCGCTAAATTCTGCGACGGTCAAAACCATCGCTAAAGACTCCTAAATAGACTCTTTGTTATTTTTTATCTGACGACGTTTTTGACCGTAAAATCAACGACGGTTTCAACCGTCGTTAAATTAACAATGATTTTTGTGTGAAATTTGGCAACGGTTGCAACCGTCGCTAAATCACTTTTTTTTAACATTTACTTCATTTTATTGGTACTTTTAATTTCCAAAAAAAAAAAATAATAAATACTTATTTAACTAAAATAATTTCATTTGTAATGGTTAAAAAAATAAATAATTTTATTTGTAATTAAGATATACGTTTTACAACTAAAACATATTCATAATCACCAAGTTAACACTCAACAAGTATTAGTATTCAAAAGTTTTACAACCAAAACATATCTATAATGACTAAATATGAAGCTTCTAATTCTTGAAATTTCTCTGAAACTCTCTCCTGCAAATTTAAACATATAAGTAAGTTAAAATCCATAACTATCAATTAATAAATATGCCAACCTTAAAATTTCAACAAGTAGTCTAAAAAAATTCAGCAAGAGAAAAAACAATGACAAAACCATTGTTGTTAGCAAGAGAATAAACAATGACAAAAAATTCAACTAGCTAAGTAAAGTCATACAGTAATATATACAAATTCAAATGGCATAAGACATACATGTTTTGAGTGACATGAATGGCGAAGAATAAAGTGCTCAAGCTCCACCATTGCTGCCAGCAGCAGGAGGGAGGGACTGGTCCCGGTGCAAACCCAACCACGTGAACTAATGTAAGATCAACTTAACATATAAGCCAAACAAAGAAAGTAACAACTAACAAATAAACTTAACATGAGAAAGATACAAAAGAACAAAGCTCCAAACTTTCCTATTCTCAGCAGTAGAATTACTAAAGTTAGCATTACATGCGCTCTAAATATAACAAATGAAATGACTCCTTACTCTTGAATCTTGTGACACTTGGACCCACTTTTATCACTTCCCCCACAAACTCGTGTCTAAATTCCACCCAATCAATAAGTATTGTAATTAGTTTGTGCAGCAGCAGATAAAAATATATATATTTAGGGGAATGGGCTTACAAATTGAAATGTTTAATTAATTAATTAATTTAGGTAATTAAAGAAAATAAGTTAGGTGCCTAGGAACCATGGGATAGATGCTAAGACCTAATTCATTCCTGAGCAAATGAAAGTCGCCATGTCAAATCCCACAATACAATATATATATATATGGTAATATCACCATCACCATTTGGCCTGCATAATATATATTCAAGAAAGAACACTAACTAATTAGTAAATAAAAAAAGTGTAATTGTGCATAATGTAGGTGGTTAAAGTAATTAGAAGCATTAAGCCTATAGGAAGTGTGTATAACCTTGGCTGAGAGGACACGGCACTGCTGGCTTGTTTGGGTTTCCAGTTCCTGCTGGACGAACTTGGGATATATGGGCACTGGTTAAAAAATCATTAATTAGTATTATTACACGATCAAAATATTAAATTAATCTATATATACCAATATGAATATGGTAACTCTTAGGTAATATATATTTTTTTTGATAAAAAGGTAATATATTTTAAACCTCACAAAAAATGTTAAATTTAATATAATAGTTAAATTGAGCTCATTTTATCCCTCTCTCATAAATAGACTGTATTCTCACTTAAATTATATATATAAGGCTACAAGTTGTATACATATATTATGATAAAATGAAAGGAATTAAAATTGCAGTGGACTATTAATTATTCTTACCATCTGTGAGTAGTCGAGCATGTGTTGAAGAGGGAAGCAAGAGAATGCAACTCATAATAATTAAAACCACAATAACAAAAGCCTTCATGCTTAGACATAGAGAGATAATATTGAAATATAATTCAATTTGCCTTAATTAATTGTATGAATAGATGCACAAACCTTTCCTCTCTTATATTTATAGTCTCATAGTCATATCAATATCATCATCACTGCATGTGTATGGATAAAGACTTGAATAATCAATCGTCTATATGTTCCATGTTTTTCTTATAAGAGATGCAATACTAATTATGGCATTGCAGACATGAACAATGGGAGTGGCAAGGATCAAACTTTATTTCAAATGTTCATTTTATCTATTTAAGCACTAATCTGCTAATTTTCTAGTCATTCCAAACTAATTTCCTATAAATTTTCAATTTAGGATTATAAAATTTCAATTTCCAAGTTTCTATAACTAATCTCAAAAATATAGTTTATTATATTTTTAAGAAAATATATTTCTCTAACAATGACCAGAGAATATTGATAGGACCCTTTATATTTCAGCAAGCACAATCTACAGAGACAGTTATGACTCAATAATTCCTCAGAGTATATTCAATAAACCAGCAACAATACCAGCACAGTACAGAAATTACAGAAGCAGACTACTGGAAATTAAGAACAAAAATAGTAACATAACAATTGGCATTCGAGAGGCCAATCACTCTCCTTAATCAAAATACCAATTCCCTACCCTCCACACCCCCCACGCTTGCCTTTATGCTCACCCCTCTTTGATGCTGTCAGAGTTAGTTATTCCCGAGTGTATTTCCTTTTCTGCCCCTTTTGTCTTCTCTGTAGGTCCACTTGGGCTTGGGCCTGCAACTTGCTTTCCCTTCTTCCTCTTTCTACTGTAGGTGCTCTTAATTGGGGGTCCATCAATACCCTCCCCTATAAGTTTCACCTTGTCCTCAATGTGAAAGTGTGGAAATTGAGTGTTGATAGTCTCATAATCCTCCCAAGTATTGTCACACTCGGCTAAGTGATTCCATTTGATAAGCACTTCAGTTTTCCCATTAGTCATTCTCCTCACTTTGATCACCTTCTCAGGTTGAACTTGCATCTCCATTTCCTCAGTTAGCCCTGCGGATAGTGCTTGAGCAGTAGTGGCTGGCTGAACTGTCTTCTTCAGCTGAGACACGTGGAATACCGCATGAATTCGAGCTGTGGGTGGAAGTTTCAGACGGTAAGCTACCTCACCATACTTCTCTAGGATTTCATAAGGTCCATAAAACCTAGGATCCAACTTTTCATTCTTCTTTCTGGCTAGAGATTTAAATTGGTACGGCTTCAGCTTGATATACACCCAATCTCCCACTGCATAGTGGACATCACGCCGATGTTTGTTAGCCTGGTTCTTCATCCTTTCTTGAGCCTTTTCTAAGTGGTTTTTCAACTCATCCAGCACTGCATTTCTGCCCTTTATCTGCACATTCACCTCATCCACTAGAGATTGGCAATCATCCCATCGGAGGAGGGTAGGTGGTTCCCGCCCGTATAAAGCTTTAAAGGGCGTCATTCCCGCTGCACTATTAAATGAGGTGTTGAACCAGTATTCAGCCCAACTGATCCACTTGTGCCACTGCTTTGGTTTGTCACCTGTAAAACATCTCAAGTAGGTTTCTAAGGTTCGATTTACCACTTCCGTTTGCCCGTCCGTCTCCGGATGATACCCGGAGCTGTATTTAAGGGTGGTTCTAGCCAACTTGAATAACTCCTGCCAAAACATACTGATGAATATGCTGTCCCTGTCCGACACAATTGATCGAGGAAACCCGTGAAGCTTTACTACTTCTTTACTGAACACCTCTGCCACTTCCCTAGTCGTAAAAGGATGTGCCAAAGGAATAAAGTGCGCATACTTCGTCAATCGATCCACCACCACCATGATAGTATCAAATCCGTTGGATTTGGGCAGCCGCACAATGAAATCCATGCTAATGTCTTCCCATACTTGTTTGGGTATGGGTAGTGGTTGAATCAAACCGGCTGGGCTCATAGCTTGATATTTATTTTTCTGGCAGGCTTCGCATTTTCCCACATACTCCTGTATGTCCTTCTTCATACCCTCCCAATAAACATTCTCAGCCATCCTTTTAAGAGTCCGCAAGTACCCCGAGTGCCCACCAATAGGAGAGGAATGAAACTCTTGTATCAAGTGCGGTATCCGAGTAGAAGTTCTGGGGATCACTAACCGGCCTTGGTGTGTTAAACACCCATTTCTCAAACTGAAACCATTTGTGGCTGCAGTCACAGTTATAATCTGTTGTTTGATACGCGTCAGTTTTTCATCCAGTTGAACTTCCTTGTCCCAATCCTCTAGGTCAGTGTACTGCCATACTGAAAAAGCCCTCAACTCCAAATCTGTCCCCCTCCTAGATAACGCATCTACTGCTCGGTTTTCTGTCCCCGGTTTGTATTGAATCTCAAATTTGTAGCCCATTAATTTTGACACCCATTTCTGCTGATCCGGATCCAAGATTCTCTGCTCAAGCAAGTATTTCAAAGCCTTTTGATCAGTTTTGATGACGAATTGATGCCCCAATAGGTAATGTCTCCATTTCTTGACTGCGAAGACAATTTCCATTAGTTCTCGTTCATAGACCGAATTCTGCCTGGTCCTGTTGGATAGGATATGGCTGTAGTAAGCTATTGGCCACTTATTCTGCATCAAGACAGCCCCAATTCCCACTCCCGAGGCATCGATTTCCAGCCTAAATGGCTTAGAAAAGTCTGGCATAGCTAGTACAAGAACGGTGGTCATTGCCTTCTTCAACTCATCAAAGGCCTTCTGTGCTTGATCTCCCCACTTGAAAGCGTCTTTTTTCAGCAAGTCCGTGAGCGGAGCAGCAATCTTGCTGTAATTTTTAACAAACCTACGGTAGTACCCCGTAAGTCCCAAGAATCCCCTTAGTGATTTCAAATTCTTTGGAATTGGCCATTTCATCATGCTCTCGATCTTGGTTGGGTCGGCTTGCACCCCCGCGGCTGAAATAATGTGACCGAGGTACTCAACCTTATCCTTCCCAAAAGCACATTTTTTTCGGTTAATTACCAGCTTGTGTTTCTTAAGTATTTCCAAGACAACCCTCAAATGTTCCAAGTGGGATTCCATGTTTGGGCTGTAAATTAATATATCATCGAAAAACACCAGCACGAACTTCCTCAGCTGCTCTTTGAAGACATCATTCATTAGGAATTGAAAAGTGGAGGGCGCGTTGGTTAAGCCGAAAGGCATTACTATGAATTCATAATGACCTTCATGAGTTCGAAAAGCCGTTTTCGCTTCATCCCAGGGTTTGACCTGTATCTGGTGATATCCGGATTTTAAGTCTAACTTTGAGAACACCGTGGCTTTTCCAAGCTCATCCAAAAGCTCATCTATAGCCGGAATGGGAAATTTATCTGGTACCGTGATCCGATTTAAGGCGCGGTAGTCAACGCAGAACCTCCAACTCCCGTCTTTCTTCTTAACCAACAACACCGGACTAGAATACGGGCTGCTGCTAGGTCTGATTACTCCAGCAGTGAGCATCTCCTTTACTAACTTCTCGATCTCAGCTTTTTGGGAGTGTGGGTAATGGTAAGGTCTTAGGTTAGGTGGCTGCTCTCCCTCCTTGATGATTATGGCATAGTCACGGGATCGGTGGGGAGGAAGGCCTTCAATTGGATTGCACACTTCCACATTGTCATCAATCACTTTCTTGATTCGAACATCGACCTCCTGTTCCTTTTCCTCCTGTAAAGCCAGTTCATTTAATTCTAACAAAAGCCCTTGCCCGCCTTTTCTAACCGACCTCATTAGATTCTTCATAGATACTAGCGATCTAGCTAGAGCAGGGTCTCTAGCTAAGCAAACCACTCCCGTTTCAGCCTTGATTTTCATGGTCAGTTGCTTCCAGTTGACTCTCACCTCCCCAAGAGATTCCAGCCATTCCACTCCCAAGATCATATCCACATCCCCCAGATTGAACAAATAGAAATTTTCACACACTCGCAACCCTTGCATTTCAATTTCCAGCCCCTTACAACACCCCTGTTGCTGCACCGTATACCCATCCCCTAGGGTAACACGGTAGGATTTTGTCTTCTCTATTTCCAGACCCATTCGCTTCACCAGCTCTTCAGAGATAAAATTGTGCGTGGCCCCACTGTCGATCATTATCACCACTTCCTTGCCACGAATCTTCCCCATTAACTTCATGGTCCTCCCGCTTGTAATTCCCACCACCGAGTTGAGAGAGAGAGACATTAGAGTACTTACTGACTTGTCCTTTCTGGTTTCGTCTGGGTCGAAAACAAACTCTTCCCCATCTTCTTCACCCTCTTCCAAGTCCGATAAAATGATGATGTTCAACCTCTTGTTCTTGCACTTGTGGGCCGGACTCCATTTGTCATCGCACGTAAAACATTCCCCCCGCTCGCGTTTCCGTTTGATTTCTTCATCAGTTAATCTCCGGTAGTTCTTTTTGCTCGGCGTGTTCGATGCCGCACTGCTCTTCCGGTCATCACTGCTTTTGCTCTCGGTGGTGTTGCTCGGTCCGCTAGTGTTGCTCGTTATCGGGGTAGTGGTAGAAGTGAATGTTTTGGGATAGTTGGGCTTGGCTGACCCGGTAACCCACTTAGGTAAGGGATTGGGCTTTAAAGCCTTTTTGAGTTTCTCCTCTCTTAATTTCTCCACCACCTCATTCCTCTCTTCAATCTTCTGGGACATATCCATAATATCCAATAGGTTTTGGGCCTGGGTCATTCTTAGCTCAGCTCTAACCTCCTCCTTGAGCCCATTTTGGTAAAACCCAATTAACATCTCCTCTGTAGCCTCCTTCAAGGGAGCCGATAGCAACTCAAATCGCTCTCTGTACTCGTCGACATCGCTAGTCTGCTTGTGAGCCATGAGAATCTCATACCCGTTACCTTGTTGTGACTGGTGGAAACGCCGTAGGAGCTTCGTCTTGAAATCACTCCATCTTTGCACCGGCTTCCTTACCTCCAACCATTGCAACCAGTTTAGAGTTTTCCCCTCCATACAAACCGCTACTGCATCGAGCTTCTCGTCACCGGGTATGGCATTCACGATGAGTATCGCTCAACTCGAAACAGCACCCAATCGGATCCTCCCCATTGAAAATCGGAATTTCCAAAACGTCGCACTCTGCCCAGTTCCCTGTCACCTCCCTCTAGTATTGGCCTTCTCCTCTCTCGATTTTCACCACTACCTTCCTCATTGGGTATTTCTCTCCTTTCATCCCTATTACCGACAGAATGAGAACCTTCCGGAACAATTTCAGGTGCATTTTGTCCCTCAATGTGAGCCAGTGTTTCCGTCATTCCCCGCATCATCTCCTTGATGGTGGTGATATCCACCTTCATGGTAGCCATCTCGACTTTCATCCCTGCCATTTCATTCTCCACGTTGTCCACCCTTCCTTCCATCCTCGTACTTACCATTCCAGGACCTCACCGCTCTGATACCAAAATGATAGGACCCTGTATATTTCAGCAAGCACAATCTACAGAGACAGTTATGACTCAATAATTCCTCAGAGTATATTCAATAAACCAGCAACAATACCAGCACAGTACAGAAATTACAGAAGCAGACTACTGGAAATTAAGAATAGAAATAGTAATATAACAATTGGCATTCGAGAGGCCAATCACTCTCCTTAATCAAAATACCAATTCCCTACCCTCCACACCCCCACGCTTGCCTTTATGCTCACCCCTCTCTGATGCTGTTAGAGTTAGTTATTCCCGGGTGTATTTCCTTTTCTGCCCCTTTTGTCTTCTCTGTAGGTCCACTTGGGCTTGGGCCTGCAACTTGCTTTCCCTTCTTCCTCTTTCTACTGTAGGTGCTCTTAATTGGGGGTCCATCAAATATTTGAGAATCTTATGAAGGCTTCATATATATATATATATAATTCTAGTATACATGTCCCATTTGAGAGATATATATTTCCCTGAAACAAGATGAACAAGTGAATAATGTCATCATATAACTACATACTGTGAAGGACTTAGAATATGATCAACAACTAACCGCAAAAATAATACTTACTGTTATATATGAAGTACAAATGCTTCAACAAGTTCTTTGAGAACAAATCTGCTCACTGCAACAAGTTAAAAAAAAATCATAGACTAACCTTTCTTTTGTTTAAAAAAAAAAGATAACAAGTAAATTTTTTTGTTTAATTGTTGGAGTCCTATTCCTCGTGTGTTGCATCAGTAAATCCACTAATGGATACCAGTCCCACCCATTATGTTTATTCAATGATATATCATCCTATTTGATCAAATTGTTCTTAAATTGATCGTGTATATATATATATATATTAACTATTTGTTTCCTTCTAAGATATAGCTATGAATGTTAAGTTATTCGTCAAAATTAATGAGAGATGATAGAAATCCATATTGTGTGACCTGTTTATTAAATAATCCACTCTGTCTCTATCTCACATACGGACTTACCAATGAGATTACAACAAAAAAGGGGAAGTGATCTCTTTCTCAGAAATGCACACACTATGATAGCAGCTACACTATCCACTCACCCTTTTCAATTTTCACTTACCATTTTCATTGTTTAAAGTGTGTTTCAGTTTCACAGTTTCTTTACTGGAATTAAGCTAACAATTTCAATTTCCAAGTGATAGAAAGATAACCTCTCATATAATGGATCAATAGCTTCAGAAATGCAGTTAAACATAAAAATATCAAATTAAAACACCAATACTAGTAGGCTACACTTAATATATCATGTGTTTCCAATTAAACCTGTTAAATCAGCATCGAAGAAGCTTGCACCTAACAATTTTGCACCTTTAAAATTGGCTTGTCACAATATAAACTGTAACAGATAACCAGTCACTTATTAGCCTTCCGCCAAATACTCTATATAATAATATCAGATTGACACCAATTCTGAAGATAGAAAAAAAATTACACCGTTTTGAAATTTTGCTTAATCAGAGTCTTGCTACTAAAGTCCTTCCCTGTGAGATCTTTTCCCCTTGTCACCACTCACCACTAAACTTATATTCACTTGCATTACAGAAACATATTGTATACCCAGAAAAACAACTAAATGTTAATCTAGCTAGTAAGGAATTTAGTTGCTCAATTAACTAGCTTTTTAAGCTATTAATTGGTGCCAAGGTCTATGGGGACATGATTATTGAATAAAGGGGAATAATTAATCCTAAGCTGAGCAAAAATAGAGAAGAAAAAAATCATGTTTGCTCACTGTGCTGATGGAACGTACACAAAACTACAAATTTCAGAGGGATCCTTTCATTTATCTACAAAAATATCATCTCACTTGTATCCACGTCTTCTGTTTCGAAAATTTTTATTTTTTTTATATTACTTATATGTATTTAATTAATATAGTATAGACAATATTTCTTAAAAAACCAGTATTTTCTACTTACAATGATTGTTGATTGAGATTGATCTAGCATATGCGCTTCGTATCTATGAATACAATCTCAGCCATATGCATAAATATTGTGTGTTAATTACACATTCATTACTCGCTAAAGCATGCATACTATACTACACTCTTGCTTCTTCAACTTTAGAGTCCTACTTCTTATTAATGCACTTGTTCCGAAACAGGAACTTCCATTGGCAGCACCGACATTCAACTTACCCCTCCTTGCTGTGATTTTCTGTTCTTTGTTGTAAATTTCAAATAAAGAAACACAAACAGAGTAGAACTCACAAGTAAAAGTACAAGTGAAGTGAGATCAACTAACCAAGTACTAGACTCCACATACTAAATCTCTTTCTTTGAAATCAACGGTGTCAAATTTCCTAAAAGAATTTAGAGACTTCTATGGCGTAGACGATCGGTGATTCACCCAGTCTTGGCAGGTGGTGGAAGGGTGCATGGAGAATAAAATTTTAGGGTCTATGAAAAACAGACAGAACGAGATTCAAAAATGAAGCTAAAGGAAGTTTAGGATTATTGTTCATTACCTTCTGAAGCAATTGGTTGCCGGTGTTACTGGTGGTCGCAGATTCCCTCCTCCTTGTAGGCGTCGTTTGTTCTGTTCTACGAACAAATCTTCAGAAAGAGAGTGAGAGTGAGAGATTAAAGATTTGAGAAAGAGAGATTAGAGATTTAAGACCGAGAGTGAGAGATTAGCGATTTGAGAGTGAGAGTTTGTGGAGAAACATAATCCTGCTCTTCATCCATAAACCCTAGCCGTCGGCCACAATCATCGTAGATGAATCTAGGCAAATGAAAATAGGTTTTTTTTTAATTCTATATTTTAAAATTTTCTTTGCACCTACCTACGGTTCGAACCCTCGCCACTTGACTGTAGTTAAGTCATAATCTTGCTCTTCATATAACGACGGTTTATGTAACCGTCGCTAATTAACCGTCGCTAAAAATAAGTTTTTTTGTAGTGTAAGTAGTAGCACGGACTTCCAAAAAAATGTATATAGTAATTAAATCTCAATTTCAATGATATATAAGTAAAACATAAAAGTTGAATTATGAAGAGAAACATTTTGAGAAGGTGACACGAGGCACAAATGGTTGTTGTTTTACTTTTATAGAGACACATGGTACTAGATTGTGACCATGTTTTACACGAGATTCAAGATGTTTTCATTCAAATTATTTTAAAGATTTTTTAACTAATAATTATATTCAATTATCACTGATATGAATATAAAATAATATTATACAAATATATAATTAAAAATTTAGAAATTATTTAGAAATATTTATAATGTTATAAGATGACATTTTTTATGTTATGTGATGATACTGTATTATTTTGGATGATATTGTGTTATCACATAATACTATAACAATTGGGTCACCTAACAATATTATCCATCAAATGACACTAAATCAAACGTTTTTTAAATTAATATATAAAAGGTAAGATACTTTAAAAAAAATAAGAAAAGGAGGAGTCAAATATTAATTGTAAATTAAATATTGAAAAATGTATTCTTTTTGTTTAAAAAAAAACAATTTAGAAAAAAAGTAAAAAACAAAATGAGAGTGTAAATTTTAATAATATATATATATATTACCTGAAATTTTAATAATATATTAAGTAAAAGAAAAAGAATAATTTCATCGGGCACGTGTAGAAATAAAAATAGAAACAGAATCGAAAACGAAATGCATTTGATTTGTTTAGTAGTAAAAGTTTAGTAATGGAAATGGAATGAGAATGTATTAAAATGACCATTTTACCCCTTATATTAAAATAATAAAAAGAAAATAAGGTTATAATTGTGTCAAATCAAAGGGGCATAAGAGATATTTTGTATTTTTTTTCTCTTTTAAAGTTGATGGAAATGAAAAAGTAAAAAGTAAGTAGAATCCAGTAAGCCCCACTACTTTTTACATTCTATAAAAATACTATTTTCAAGTAATGAACAAGTCCATCAAATGTCCAGTTTCCAAAAAAAAAGGGGTATACTCAGGCGAAACAAAAAAGATAGGAAGTGTGCTAGAAATCTGACACGTGGCATGTGCGATTTGTCTTATATATAAAAAATCAATCTATTATTAATATATTTATAAATTTAAAATCATTTACATGGTTAAAAATACTATTAAATTTATACCTATTTATGTGTGCATTGTGCTCTAAACATAAACCAAAGTCGTTTTATCAAAATATATTAAAAAAATAATATTTATTTACAATTAATATATAGCATTGGTTAGTAATATTTGAAATTGCAAAATTTTCAAACAAATAATATTTCTTTTGATCTTATCCAATCAAATAACCTTATCACTTTTTGTTTTCATTTAATTGGCATTAATATATTTGGATAATTAAAATTACTTCGATCTTTCATTTTGGTAAATTTTTAGCAATTGTAAATTATATTATTGAAGATCACTTGATCTTATCCTCACCTCAGAATACTTTTTAAAATAAGCAATTTTTAATCTACTTTTCTCACCGTATTTTTTCTCAATTTACATTTAAAGAAATCATTGTAAAATAATCATTTTTATAAGTTTGGTTAAATAGACACCACAAGAAACATTAGTATTTTCAAATTTTAACATTTATTTCGATGGTCGCTATTAATTGTTTTTTATAAAAATCATTAAACCTGCATTATATTGTAGTAAAAGTCAAACGACACTTATAATAATTTAGAAACCTCCAATATAATAATACTGAAGAATAAACCCTAACAATTGTTGAACTAATTAAACAAAGTGTAAGCTTAGCTGATCCTATTTCTTCAGTATGAAAAATCTCATTGTTGTTGGTGTTGCCAATAGAGTTGTTACTCGTATACCTCATCCATATATCTAAAGTAATATTCAAAGTTGAAATTGTCGTAGGCTCTTCCAACAATATGATGAACGAGTGAAAACTTTTTAACATTGATTATTCGTAGATTTTAGATATGATTATAACAAACCTTGAATCTAGAATCACCTTATTGTCAAAAAAATTTACAAGAAAAAAAGTAAATACACAAAAAAAATAAAATAAGCTCCACTTACTAGATTTAAATTGATCTAACTATGGAAGACTACACTCTCATAAGGGAAGACTAAAAAACTCAGGAGTAAATCTAGAAGAAAATCACCACCAAAATTGGGAGACTGAATATCTACCTTATTTATGAAACGTAACGACGATAATAAAAGAATAAGAAAAATAATTTGGCAACCACTCCGATTAGATCTGCAGGAAGATGCTGGTTGAAGAACGAACGCACAGAAAAAAGAGAAGGCGGCAGCTAGGGTTTTGGTGTTTATTGTTTTCATTAATTGTTGAAAAAAATGTACATTTTTCAACAACTAAGAGCTCGTTTGGATGGGCTTTTTTTTAATAAAAAGCACTTATATTTTAAATTTAAGTACTTCTAACATAAAAATGTACCGTTTGGATGAGCTTTTTTTTAAAAAAGAGAAGCACTAAAATAAGCCTAAAAACCTCTTTTTTATGAAGCTCATTATTTTAGCTTCTGATAAAAGAAAAGGCGGTAGATGAGAGAGAATGAGTGAAAAAACGGGTGAACCACATTCGAGACCAGAAACGTCCATTTTCTTATTTTCGAAAACCCTGACAATCGCGTGCCTGTTGCTGTCCACTGCCGCTTGAGTCTTCTTGTTCGTTCCACAACTACTGTTTAAGCTGAGCAATGGTGAGGGTCCACACCGTAGGGAATGTCTTGAGGAGGAGAAGTAGAAGCAATGGTGATTCTTCTAAGTCTTGATGACTGTCAACGCAGAATTGGAAGAGAATGAAGTGGTAATGGAAGTTCCAATAAAACTAACTGCAATTGGTTTTGTGAGATTTGCGTGGAATGTACTACACATTACACGTAACAATATTAGACTATGAAATTGTCGAATATAAATGGGGTATGAAGGTGATGGAGGACCAAGATGCAGTGGACGTTTGTCCTTTATTATTAAGAAGTACTTTTTTTAATTTTACATCCAAACACTTATTATTTTTTAAAGTACTATTTAATTATGACATCCAAACGTAAAAATTTTTTTACTTTTTTTAAAGCTCTATTTTTTATGAAGCTCTATAAAAGAAATACTTTTAATTAAAGCCTATCCAAACGGACCCTAAATTTGTTAACGAAGGGCGTTGAGAAAAATACTGTTGAGAAAAGTATTGTAAAAAGAGTATTATCGACAATTGTTGAATGTAAAAAAATACTATTATTATTTTTTTCAACAACTTATTTCAATAGCCAAAATTTAATTTTTGAAAGGTAAATTTTTTTAACAATTGAGTGGTCATCCAAATATAAATTGTTAAAAAGACATATATTTCTTATAGTGAGGTTCTTAATAAAACAAATAAATCGAAATATAAAAGGTAAAATACTTGAAAGAAAATAAAAAAAGAAGTCAAATATTATTCTAAAAAAATGTTATGTTATTTGTAAATTAAGTATTAAAAAATATGTGAACTGTGTATAAAAGTTCAGACTTACGAAAAAGTAATCTAGCAAGTAAAAAAAGGAAGCAGATCCTCTGCCTTGCAAAATTGCAAGTGCAGAGTGCTGTGCGGAACGGTGGCGTTTTGGATATTAAGTTAGTATAGAGAGTATTTAGTGATCTGATTTATGGGATATGCCGTATATAAAAAAGATATAAATGAGCCAAAAAAATAACGAAGTTAAGTAATTAATTAAAAATAAATAAACAAAATTATTTTTTTGGGTTTTTTACGGGTATCCTATTATTAGAGACAATCTTATTCAAGACCTTGTCAGACTCTAAATATAAGTATTTGAGAATAAAATAATATATTAAATTCTAAAACATTTCACATCTCTCAATTTAGCCTGTAAATTATAAAAATATCAAGTTTTTCTTTAACTAATCAGGTGCTCACATTTGATACCTGACAGTGTGTATCGTGCCTTAGACAGTGTCGAATATTAAAAATAATTTGTAATACCCGAGGATATTTTAACTAGCATCACTAATTAAACCCGGGAATATTTTAACTGGCATCACTAATTAAATTAAATTAATTAATTTAAAAGTGGAAAGTGAGATAAAAATACACATCATCCTACTGCATATATATATTTTTTATACCAATTAGTGTAAATCTTAATTTTTTTATATATACTTCTTTTCTATTTATTCTTATATACCAGATTTTTTTAAGTGATATGTATATATTAAATTAATATATATATATATATATATATATATATATATATATATATATATATATATATATTATATAAAGGAATAAGGAAAGAAAAGAAAAGAAAGCAGAGTGTGAAGGAAGCAGGGACGAGGGAAGAATGGGAAACGCGAGAGAGAGGGGGAGGAGCTCACGGACGGAGAGCACGGTGGTGGCCAGACGTACGCGAGACGGAGGCCGGAGTTGCGTCCGCCGGAGCTTGTGCCGTCTTGGTGCTAGAGAGAGAGAGTGTGACGGTTTAGAGAGAGAAAGCAAGGGGAGAGAGCTTTCTCGCCGGAAAACTCACCAGAAAACGCCGTCTCTTCATCGGGGAAGGTAGCTGGGAGTCTCCTCTACTCCATATCGTCCTTCTAACCGGTTGAATCGAGGTGAGAAGTCCCCGAAACTCTCAAACCCCAATTTTATCAATTTTAGGGATTTTTGGAAAGACCCTAATTGATTCAATCTGAGTATTCTGGGTCCTAAATTGAAGTATTTGCATGTTAGGAAGTGAGTTGGAAGCTTAGGAACCGGAACCAAATTAATGGAATTTATCCGGGTTGGAAAAATCGTAGGAAAATGTGGTTGTTAAGGTTTAAGGGTGTTGTGGAATGATTTGGGGTGCATTGAAAGGTTGAAAGATATTTATATAATTGTTAAAAATTATTGGAATGTACGAGGGATTAAAACCCGAGTAATTCCCGTCTCACCCGGAACCCCGTTCGGGGAAAAAGAGACAATTTTCTAATTTTACGCGTATTCGAGTATGTGTATTCATGTGTAGGTGAAGTGTTCAAGGTTAGTTTGATAAATGGAAAGCTTGGACAAGTAGGATTTATGATTCTCTTGGGCCATAAATGCAAGACTTGGGTATTGGAAGTTTATATGGACACATAGAGGTGGAAATGAGTAACATTGCCTTCCCAAGTCAAAGCTTCCGAATAGTGTGATTAAGAAAGGGTTGGACACGAATAGAAGCATGCTAGGTGTCCTAAAACTAGTTGAGGGAATTTCCAAGCCAACAACTAGTCTATGGAATTAATTAGAGAGAACATGAACATTAACGTTACATGTACTCGAGAGTAGTCGAATTTTCAAGTTTCTAAATCTCTCAAGTATATGTGTATAGGGCACCATACAGTGAGTGGACCTTCGGGCACACCGAGAGCTGATCAGAGGGGCCAAACAGGTGAGGGGCTTTCCTATCCTTGTCCTATAGGGTTGACTGCGGATATGGATATATGGTTTGCCTTCTTGCCTATTTGTAGGAATTATATATTAGATAACATGCTATTGTTGATCCTAAATTATAATATATGTGATAACGTGCTATATATATATGTGTATATGTGAATTGTAAAAGTAATGGTGGCTCAAGGAGCCTTATATGGAAAAAAGGTCTTCGGGACCTATATAAGATCGGGGGTAGGATCGAGTCAATTCTAATTGGGAGAGTCTTGTGGTACTAGAAACCCACCTTATTGATTATTATCTGAAAAGTGTAGTGGTGTATGTAAACCCTTAAAGAAAAGGAACATAGGTGACCTTGTTTTAAACTGAGGGATTCCGAATTAGGAAAACCACTTGGAAATTTAGAATTTCCTAAGAAGAAGTAAAATAAATAAGTAGTGGTCCATAGGGGTCATTTATGGTACAACGCGGGAACCGAGTCTATCACGGGTGGTCCGGGTAGATTGAGTCTGTTATCTTGAGTCAACCTCTCGGAAAGACAAAGCATATGAGTACACCACATTGTGGCTATTGCCTTGGGTAAACCGATGTCAGGTGAGTCGCCGGCTATGCTCCAAGTGAAGTCTTGGGGTCAGGTTAATGTTCCAAGTAAAGTCTTGGGACCAGAGGTTCTTAGAATGATCAACTAGGTTCCTATATCGCTCACGTGAGATATTGCCTTCGGGTCAGATTCTCTCCTAATGGAGATATTGCCTTCGGGCCAGATTCTCTCCTAACGGAGATATGCCTTCGGGCCAGTTTATGCTTACGGTTACCTGAACATGGACATCCACATGAAGTTATATGTTAAACTATGATGTGATGTATGTGTGAATTTAAATGTATGTAAAACCATGCTTTAAATTCTTTATTGCGAATATGATATATGCTAATTGCCTGACCACTTAATATATGGAAATTTAAACCTGTTATATGCGTATGTGTTTGTGATTGGCTCCTTTCCCCAGTTGTAGTGGTACCCGCTACTACACCAGGGATGGGAAAGCCTCTCACTGAGTCTGTTTGACTCACCCCAATGTTACATGTTACAGACACAGGTGGTATAGGCATCGGGAGCGCTTCCACTTCATCTCAGGGAGGCGGACAGACTTAAAGACCGCACGCATTGTTCGCGTGGGTAGTATTGATATATGTATTTTGTCAGGATGTATATGTATATGATTCTTTTGGTATAGCATTGTTTTGTACAGTTGCTATATACATATATGTATATGTCACACTCTAGAACTGTTGGCTTCATACAGGTTAAAGATTGATCTTGTGGTTGGGAATATAGGTTATGATATGTTGAATATCATGTGTATATATATATATGAATGTGCCTTCCGCATGTGAATAGGATAGATCACACGCATTGAGTGTGTGATCAATATGTAAACTTATATGTATATGTGACTGAATACTTGATTGTGTGAAAATACGGCTTCCGCATGTGAATAGGATAGGTCACACGCATTGAGGCGTGTGATCAATATGTAAATTATATGCAGGTGTGTGGTTGAATATATATACTTGATTGTATACAGGGACTCTGTATGTAAATAGGATAGATCACCCGCCTTGAGGCGCGTGATCAATATGTATACTATATGTATGTGTGATTGATTATGTGTATATGTATAGACTGAAGCGACGTTGAGCGAGCCGTGGATTGCGTGTTACTTAGGTCACCGGATAGGGATGACCATATATACTATATATTGTTGTATTAGAAAGGGGTAGTTATGCATATGTAAAATCGTCAATCAGGGATTAGAGGCTTACGGGATAGGAGAAATCCTACCTCCCGTGCCGGTCACGGACGCCCGATAGGGGGTCGTGACAATTTATTAAATACTCAACTTCATTCATTAAAAATAAATAAAATAATTTTTTAAGTTTTCTCCAGGCCCCAGGTATCTTCTTATTTGAGATAACTAGTCTTTGTACCCGTGCCCTGCACGGGATATGATTGCAGTTATGTCGAATAGAATTAACAATAATATAATAACTTGTTAATAGCATAGGTTTATGTCAAATTGTTTTACAACAGCTGAGCTTGTGATTTGGAGGTGATATAATATCTTTGACCTTTGTTAATCATATGTTTTAGAAACTTATTTTTAAATGAAAATTTTATTGTTTCAAATTTTTACAAACTAAATGGACGATATTGCACAATGAAACTGTTAAAAGTTACTCCGTATGTCAATAGCCATAAATTTACATTTAAATTTTCATGGACCTTATATATAGAAGTACACTAATGAAGCATAGAATTTGATCAAAAACAACAATACTTTATAGAACTTAGATTTCATGGATATGAGTAATGAAAAATCATGGAATAATACTAATCATAATATTGATGGAGCAGCTAACTTGAATGAAAGGCATAATTTGATGGAGAATAATGGAAGAGTAAATAGTAAAACACTGAAGCTGAGAATATGAAATTAATATGAGTAGAGTATATGGAAAGGCATAATTTGTTAAGACTAAAATGCTAGAACTGAATATATGGAATTAATATTAGTTCTATTTGACATTTTGGAATATCTCTTTGAAGACGACATTTGTAGTAGTTCTCATTTGACGACGGTTGGCATCAGTCACAAAAATCTTCAAACCTGAACGTTTTCTAACACGCGACACAGCAACGTAAAGCTGGTCATGGCTAAAAATAGGTCGAGGAAGATATATACCAAAGTTAGACAATGTTTGTCCTTGACTCTTGTTAAATGTCATAGCAAATGAGAGAACAACAGGAAATTGCCGGCGTTGAAACTTGAAAGGCAATTTATAATCAGAAGGACTTATTAACATACGGGCTATGAGGACCTTCTCACCTACAAATTTACCTGACATGATAGATGCTTCAATCACGTGTTCACACATCCTAGTTAATATTAGTCGTGTTCCGTTGCATAAACCCATTGAACGGTCAATATTACGGAGAAGCATTATTGGTGCACCAACCTTAAGTTTAAGCTGATGATATGGTAGACCAGAATCGCATATAGTGTTGAGGAATTCAGTTGTGTATACTTCAGCAAGTTCATCTTGTGGATCTTGATTACAAATTGTATCTGAACTTAATTATGTTCGCTCTTCACCTGGTAATAAGCCTAGCATAAACTCATTCACTTGAGCAACATCATCTAATGTTGGTGACAATATAGCCGTTTGACGGAAGTAGACATGGTTTTTAAAATTGTCCAACAATTTCGGATAGGTGCTTTCCACAATAGCTTGAATAGGGTTTTCAGCATCATCAATGGTAATTTCATGTTCCTCGTCATTGATAATGTTGCCAATGTTTCCCTCACCTACTTTCAAGATCCATTCAACAAATCTACTAATGCTGGCATTTTCCTCAACACTATAACCTTGATATAGCCTCATGTTTTTAGATGAAGATAATACCTTGCATGAGGACCACAAATATGAAGAATTTAAGGAAGCCAAAACAATATCTTCTCGGCCAGCTCTGGGAATAACAGGTAGAATTTGCCTAAAGTCACCTCCAAGGACAACCACTTTTCCTCCAAAAGGATGTTTTGCTAATGCTGCACTTTGGGAATGCATTATATCTGTAAGAGTGTGATCTAATGCTTCAAAGCAATGCCGATACGCCATGGGTGCCTCATCCCAAATAATCAACTTTGTGTGTACCATAAGTTCAGCCAAATCACTTCCTTGAACTAATGACAAGTCGAATTTCCATCAATATTCAAAGGGATGGCAAATCTTGAATGAGCAGTCCTTCCTCCAGGAATGAGTTGCGAAGCAATACCACTTGAGGCAACTGAAATACTTTTTAGGCAAAGTTAGATCAATCCAACATAATCCTAAATATTTAATTAATTTCAGATGATTTTAAGATTTGTAGATGAAACTAAGACAAACCTGCAAGCACAATTTAGCCCTTAGATCTGACAGCTGATGCAAGTGTGTTCCATATATATGTCTTCCCAGAATCGCCAAATCCATTTACAAAAAAAAACACTAGGTCTTTCTTCATTCACAACACTCATGATTGTGTCATAAATCAACCTCTGTTCACCGGTTAATGAAGATAAAAGATGAGCATGTTCAGATTTCAACGCATTCCTGTCATAATTTAGCTCTTCACTAATCAGTAAATTCCCAATATTTCGTATAAGAGCTTCATTAGGCATTGGCATCGACGGAAAGTCAGAAAGGCTATGACCATTTATTTTAAGAAGATTTTCAATCTCTGCAAGAGCAATTTCTTGGACACGATCATCGTCCAAGTGTAGATCTACAATGTGTACAAATGAAATTTTTTTAATGTAAGTAGACTAAAACATGTTAAATTAAAAAAGAATGAAAAAAAAATTCTATTGATTACATATAAATATAAAAATTTATAATCGAAGAATTTGTATGATAAGAACCTGGATTGGCTGTACGATGTATTGTTTTAAGCAAAATGTCATCAGATAGATACATTCATGTATTTTCCCACACATGAGTAGGTAAGGAAATTGTGTTGTGAATCAATAAAGTTGAAAAAAGTTTGCGGAGATAAATACCAGAAGACCATTTGCTACCTTCTATAATCCCTTCTATATATTCTTTGTCGTCATCTAGCAATCCCATGACATAGCATGCATCTTTGAAAATAGGATATACAACATCGTCTATTGTTTTTATGTCCTGATAACATGTTAGCCCTTTTGTAAACGTTAACAACAGTCTCAAATAATGCAGCTCACCTGAACCTGGTGCCACTTAATAAAGACGATCAATCGATCGACCTGATTTGCATTCAAACCACTGGCAACAATCAGTTTTGTAAACAAACTGGGTTGTGAATTGTGAATAAGTTAGAAACCTTGCTTTGAGATATTTCTTATTGGCTTTAAACCATGCAAGAAATTTTGTTTGTTTTACTGTAGCATTAAAGACAACAGAATCGATAGGCGCATTGTCAGGAAATACAACACCTTGTTGATTAGGAAGATGAAATGTCAGACGCTCAACAGAAGGTTCTCGAAAATTAATGTCGAATCCGAATATTCTCCATACTGCCTCACAAGGTGAAATTTATCTACAATCAAGATAAGTTTTTATCTCATCAGAATTCTCTTCAGATGAAACATCAGATTCTGGATTACAAATAGCGACAGTGACCTTATCATGACCTTTGCTAACATACTTGAATAAGTATTTAATTGAACGAGACTGGTTGCAGAATTCTACATTAATATGTGCTTGGTAACGAAGAAGAAGTGTAGGATTGTATGACACAATAAACCTATTATCGAGTTTAATTCCATTCTTCTCAATAAAATGACCACTATCATGACGACGGTACTTGCAATATCCTTCTTCATCAAATGAGATACTATCAGTGAACTTCTTTGAAAAAAGTTTTGAACATCTCGACTTTACCATACAGGGTGAAGTTTTTCTATCCAAACCACAAGGTCCATGAATCATAAAAGTTTTAACTGCTTCATACAGTCTAGGGTTTGACTCTTGATCAGGTATCTATGCACAAATAACGAAGTCAATGAGTGCTTCATTTGTTAACTTGTGCTCTGCATTTAGCCAAATCAGTATATGTGCATGTGGGAGACCACGTTTTTGGAATTCAATTGTATATATATCTGCAAATTCATAAAGACAGTTTTAGTATTTATGATAAATTTTAAAAAATTAATACAGATATAAAATATTAAATTATTCACATAATACCTGCTTGGCATGTACCAAACAAAAATTCTTTAGTAATGTCCTTCATGAGAGCGCTAAGCTTAATCTTGAACACACGTGATAGAAGATCTGACCGGTCTTAGGCTGTGCAATTCATACTTTCAAATAATATACACAGTTCAGGCCATTTGGGATTACATGTAAAAGTAATGAAAAGTTAAGGGAATCCACAAGTTGTACATATTGTCATTGCATCTTGAAAATTTTCACGACTATACCTTTCACTTCCAGTAAAAGAAGATGGGAGTTCAATCCTCTTTCCAATATTTGAGGATGTCGTCTCACCTCTAGATAATGCTTGTGTCAATGTGACATAACTATCTGCTCGAAGTTCTTTCTGATGTAATCTTATGTACAGTAACTGTTGCGATTCAATCATTGTGTAACCATTAACTATAAATTGTTGAATCAACTTACCACATCTCAAAAAAATATTAAATTGTGAAGGTCTATCCTGAAGATTGTAAGCAAAAAATTGTCAGAGTGTAAGAGTTTTCTCCTTCTTATTTGAATTAAAATCAGCAAACCTGAATAACACATCCTGCCAGTAACCATCCTCCCCACGAGGAAACATAAGAGGATATTGCATTTGTAAATAAAGAGGATGCAACTCATCAATACGCTGTAATGTTCCGGATCTTTCCTCAACAATTATATCTCTCTAAACATTTTCTGGATCAAAGTCACCAACAATAAGAGCAGCAATCTCATCAGCAGTAGGGAGATTGTAAATCCTAGCATCAGTAGTGCTCTTCTTTATTAACTTGAGCCTTAGGCTATCTCTAGAGGATAAAGACGGATGATCCTTGACAGATCTAAAAACTTTAACTAAAGGATTAATAGAATCCAGCATCTGTGATAACTGCATAACAACCGATGCATCACATGGATTTTTAGTAGCTGATGAACTACAATGAATAATATTTGACGATGAAATTAATTAATTATGTATAAGAAACAAATTCTAAGAAAATTAAGTGACAATGAAAAACATATATATTACTCACCTAGCATTCCGCATCTGATTGAAAACTTCATTGTCTGTATCGTAAATATACAATTGCGAAAATCGTGGGGTTTCCTCAACTCCCGGAAGCAAATCTCCCATGAGATGCATGTTTTGACTGTGCAGTCGAAACACATCTGGTCCTTTCCCATCGTTCGTTGAATTGTGAATTCGTCCACCCATTGAAGTGAATGCAAACATATTATTATAAGTTCTAATTCTCCTCCTGAACTGCTTACTTATAGAATCATTATTCACCAGCAAATTTTCAAGAATTTTAGGAGGATCTCATCTTTTAGGAAGTTGGACTTTCCCTTGAAGACAACACAAAGAAAATTTCGGTTTCTTGGTATTTCTTGACTTGTTGACGCGTTCCTCATACCAAAAAATAGCAGCACAATGTTCACATTCATATGTAGGCAAACCAATGTCCACATGTTTTGTAAAAGGAAACGAATACAAGTTATAACCTATACAAATATGAAAATTTGGTGTAACAAATTACATATTATAATTGAATGTTAAACATGGACAAAACAATATCACATTTATAATATATGTACATTGGCTTAATTTATTAGAATGAGGCGATCCATTATGGACAATTTCTGGACGAACATGAGAAGTAGCAGAAGAAAGATGAATCTCTTTCGGAACCATGGCAGGCGACATTGAGGTCATAGACATATCTAATTAAAGCATACATATATAACAAATATTTATAAATATAAATTTCTTACGAAAACATCGTATATGTGAACTTAAAAGAGACGTAAAAAAATAATTTTACTTATTATTAATACTACGCACCATGGGGTTTCAGGTTAGACTTCTGCAATCTTTTTTCAACTAAGATTGCCTTCCTTTTTTCCTAGCCACTATGATATACACATGGTGTGTTAAACAAACACTATTTAAATATATTGTTTGCAAATATATATACTATAATATGTGACCTCTTGCACTTGATGCTCTGAGTTCTGTCGGGATGATGTTTTCTTGATCTACTTCAAATAATAGTATATTATATAGCAAGGGAAAATGTAGATAATGTAATAAATCCAATAAACTTATTAATACTTAATTATATAGAGATAGGAATAATCAAACTTGATAGTGGTCTATGTAATACATGAAGGGTTAAAAGAATGTCACAACATACCATCCATTCTAGACTTTGATGTACAATTGCGTCGGTTTGGAATTATAGTCTTCCTATTCTTACGGTTTTCTGATATAATAAGCAATTAACAGAAATCATTCTCGTATAAATGAATTGACAATGACGATTAACCATGATAATCATGTTAATAAATAAGAAAAGATTGAACAGAATTGCGCACCTGTTGTGTAATACCCGGAAATTTTCCAATCAACGTTAAGGTCCTAATTTAATTTTTTTTATTTTAATTTGGAAGGAAAAGGAGAAAATTTAAAAAAAAAATAATAAATGAAATTTTATTTGGACCAAAATTAGGACCTAACGGGAAATATTGGGTGTAAGGTTATTAACCCCAAAATTAATTTTAACTATAAATAATAATATATTAAATATATATATATATAAATATACAAAATATTTTTTTTTTAAAAAATATATATGTATGTGGCTGGATACCCCCCCTTATAATTAAATGGTCCCAATTCTTTTTTGTGCTTCCAGTGAGAGAGAAGCCCGAGACTTAGAAGCAGAGAGATTGAGGACCACACACACACACGGCGCCGAGAAGCTAGCAGGAAGGAGACGAGCGGGAGTGCGGGGAGTCGATCGGAGCTGCAGCGCCGCCGTTCGCCGGGACCGGAGCTATCGACGGCGACGCTGGACGCCGGAGGAAGGTGGTCCGACGCGGGTCTACGGAGGAGAGAGAGAGGAACGACGGAAAGCTATTTTTTTTAGCTGGAATCTTCGCCAGAATCCGCCGTTTCGAAGCCGGGGAAGGTGACCGGGAGTTCTTTCTACCCCATTCCATCATCCTATCCGATTGAATCGAGGTAAAAAGTCCCGAATCCCTCAAACCCCAAATTTATCTATTTTAGGGATTTTTGGAAAATTCCTAATTGGTATGAATAAATTACTTTGGGTCCTAATTTGAAGCTATTGGGTTGTTTAGAGGTATTTGGAAGTGTGTGCGTTGGAAAATTGATGATGGAGGTTACCCAATTTGAAAACCATAGAAGTATGGAATTTAAAGTGAGATAAAGTGTAGTATAAATTAAATGGGGATTGATTGGTGTGTTGGATTGGTGTTATAGAATGGTAGGGATTGTTGGAATATGTGAGGGATTAACGCCCGAGTAATTCCGTCTCAACCGGAAACTAATTCGGTAATAAAAGAGACACCTCTCAATCCAATCTAGAATATGGAGCTAAGATATGAGTAGGAATTTAGATTAGACCGTGGTGGATGCTCGGGATTGATTTAAATAGTGAAATGCTTTTATTAGGTGAATTATCAATTTTAAAGGATATCCGGCCACATATGTTGTATGTGGATATGAGTTGAAAGGTTGGTTGTGAAAAGTCACATACGAACACTTGTAGGTGAAAATGAGTATTAAGAGAGAGGAAGAAGGTTAAGACCAAGGACTTGGTTCTTGGCAAAGTTTAATGTATTAATTTGACATGAGCATAGCATATGCATATAATTTGCATATAGTAAAGATGATAATGATGTAAATATGTTTGTTAGGTAACCACGAATTGTCTGGAGTAGGAGTGACTCCAGGACCAGAAACAGGAAGCCGTCCAGGTGAGGGGTTTCCCATCCTTGCCCTACAGGGTTGAATGAGGATGTGAATACGTGGTTTGTTTACTTGCTTGTTTGTAAGAATTGTTAGGAAATAACATGCTATTGTTGTTCCTAAACTGTTATTTGTGAAAATATTTGTATATATGTGATTGATTAAAGTTGAAGTGGTACTGGAGGGTATCCATGTGATGGCATGGGATACGCCAACCAGTACAAGTAAAAAGGGGTAGGATATTGATTTCGTTCAATTTTTGGTTTGTCCTAATAATTAGAAACCCACTAAGGAAATGAAACTGACTTATTTACACATGTCGACGTGATTTGTGGTAAATGAACTTAGGAAATACCTTAGAGCTAGGTTATCATCTAATCAAGGGTTGGGTACTAAGCAAAGAGTAGAAAATCTCATAATTGATTAGAAATTCTTAGTGGAGTTCACACTGCTGAGGTAAAGACACTTTAGAATAGAAATGGGTAGTCCGTGTTACAAACCCCACTGAAAGTAAGAGAGTGAAATATGACGTCAGACATTTGCCCGTTGTGGCTATTGCCCTAGCCTGGCACTAGGGTGGTGCATTTCATATACATGGTTGCCCGTTGTGGCTATTGCCCTAGCCTGGCACTAGGGTGGTGCATTTCATATACATGGTTGCCCGTTGTGGCTATTGCCCTAGCCTGGCACTAGGGTGGTGCATAGCATTTGATAGACTTGCCCGTTGTGGCTATTGCCCTAGCTTGGCACTAGGGTGGTGCATAGCATTTGAAAGACTTGCCGTTGAGGCTATTGCTCTAGAGTGGCACTAGAGTCGATTGTATGATTTATAGTTTTGATATGAAATGTTTCATGTTATTGGTTGCTTATGAGTAGCAGGATTGAGGAGCATGATTCTTAGGTTTATCTGTGATGTAACGTTATATTAATGTTGCCTGATCATTATATAACTTATGATAAACTGGTATTTCGTGCGCATGTGGTTGTGAGTGGTTCCCTTTCCCCAGCTGTAGTGGTACCCGCCGCTACGCCGAGGATGGGAAGCTTCTCACTGAGTCTGTTGGACTCACACCCTCTGTTTATATGTTACAGATACAGGAATCGGGCAGGCTTCGACGTCCGGACAGTGATACGGACATCTATCCACTTGCACCGCATTTGTTCACGTGGGTGGACATCTTTTGATTATTTAGCCTTCATTATTTTGAGTTGTATATATTCTAAAGTTGTAAAGGCGATGTAAATATTTGTAGCTTTTGAATTATGCTATATCTAGACATGTCGGCTTCACATGTGCTTACTGATAGGATTCTGGGTGTTGGGAAAGTCTTGATATACTTATATATATACATATCTGCGTATGTGAATAGGATAGATCACACATAATGGTGTGTGATCAATATGTATATGCTATATATATACGTGTGACTTGGTATATGTTGGATGAAAAATATAAATATCTGCATGTGAATAGGATAGATTACACGTATTGAGACGTGTAATCACTACGTATACTTAACTGTGCGTGTCAGTGTACATGTGTGATTATGACAGGTTATATATATATTGTGTGTGAATAGGATAGATCATTCCTTTGGGGTTTGATCACTATGTATATATATATTTATGTGTGGATGACCTGAGTGTATGGATGTATATATATATATACGTGAAATGGGCTGAAGCGGCATTGAGCGCCGTGGATTGCAGGTTATCTAGGTCACCAATGATGGTGTGGCCACTATATACACTATGTGAATATTGAATGATGATTGTATATAAGGGTAGATAATTTATGATTATGGATAAGGCTTACGGGTTTAGAGGCTAAATTCTATTCCCGTGCCGGTCACGGATTCCTGGAATCGGGGTTGTGACATGTTGCAACTAATGTAAGGATCTTTGGGCTTGCTACTTCATCATTGAAATCATCTGTAGATTTACAAAATTACTTTTAAAGATAATATTTTATATGAGATACTTATAGTTGACAACTTGAAAGGGTGAATTGAAAATTCCAGAAAGAGTTCAAATTTATAAATTGATGTTGTGAAGTTGTAAGAAATAAATAATATTAATTAAAAAAGATATCATTACTGTATAGATTTTTCCCAGCTATATTTGAATTCAATGAGAAGCAGGTGGTAGACGAACATTGAACAACTTCACTGACTATTAAAACATCATTAATAGGAAATGAATTAAGTATAAGGAAAATATACAGGAACTTAAATTTTCGAAATTAAATATTTTAGGTGTGGTGGAAATGACTCTGCAGACATTATCCAAGAAATATAGTTAAACCTTTTTTACTATGTTGTGATGAACTGCCAATACATGACCTTTTTTTGTCACTGGAGTCTTTGAGATAGTAACATCTGAAAGAAAATGTACAACACAAAATCAATTCAGAAGTCATATTTTTTGGAAGCACCATTTCTTATTAGGAAAAGTAATCTTACTAAGGAAGTATTAACTTGAACAAATCAAATTATCTATCAACGGAAAGTGTATAAGTATTTCTAAAACTTGAATGCAGTAAGATGATTCTTGACAATTATTCATAAAATTGTGAAGAATTTGCTGGAGGAAAATGTCTACAACATTAAGGAACTTTATAAAAATAAAGATGAATACCATTCAATATTACGGATCCACTGTGATGAAGAGTGTAATTCTCCATGTTATGGGTATAATGTCCCCCTATGATAAAGAAGATAGGAGCATAGAATTCCAAAAAAATAATAAGATAGAATTGGCAAATGTTGGCAAAAGCTATCTAATCAAGAGCATGAAAATGAACTCAAACAAATATAATACATATGGTATAGAAAGTTTAGGAGGATAAATCATTAAAACTGTCAAGTGTTAGTGAAAACCATTTAGTATTTCGGAACCAATGAGTGAAGGAGTGTATATTTGCATATGCTAGTTAGAGTTACTCCCTATTTAAAAGAAGACAAAAGTTTTAAATTCCGTTAATGAATTCAGTATGAACTGCCAATGACTAAGATTTAGTCCAGGTTAATTTAATAAATTTATTTTTTAGGCAGTACAGGTAATATAATGTCAATTAAATATGAAATCATAACATACCAGGACTTAATACTAATGGTGTGAATCCAATGTGTGGTGGCATATATGTTTGGTATCCTATAATAAGTAAAATACATAAAAGACAATCGATATTATGTTGAGAAATGTCAGATAAAAAATGAGGATTGTTTCCAAAGCAATGTGTTTGTGTATATATAATAACATTAATTAATTGGACATACCTGGATAGAAATAATTGTGAGTGATAGGTGAATTATGTGGCAAGGATATTTGTTGAGATTGAGTTACTGAGACATATGATTTTCAAAACAATTAATTAAATAAGTATTCAGAGATAATTATAAAGATGATAAATTTGTCACAAAAACACTTACCATTCGTTAAGCCAGATAGAGCAGACCGCTGGCTGAACTTAAGATTATCTGGCGTTACGTAATGGTTGGCTTCAAATACATATAAAATAGAAAGAAAAAGTGGAATGAAATTAATTATTCAAATGATACTGTGAATTGATTGATTTGGGAACAAATTCTAATTCCAAGATAATTGTTAAACCTTCATTCTCAGATTCATGGCCTTTAGATCTCTTGGTAGATGGCAAATTTAACCTCGGGGTCAATGCTTGCTTGGTCTTATCAGTTAAGTTTTTGGAATCCATTGAAATAAATGATCTTGCAGGGAAATGGCAATATGAAACTGATTAGAAATGGAGTAATATACTTAAATTTGCAATTGAATGTTGTATGTTAAGTTTAACAAAAATGGAATATCTAAAAGATAAGCAATACCTGGACGATGAGCTATATTGAATGGTGAGAAATAGGACGGAATGAATGGAAATAATATGAGAAATTCTGAAAGCAGAGATGAATACTCTAGCTAGCGAGCTTCACACCAGAAAATTGATTACACGGAGATATATTCAAACATACAGTTAGTTGAGATAAATAATTTTTAAGCAGTGACATATTGCTAGTTAATGGAAGAGGTGTAAACACTCAAATTCTTTAAGATTAAATAAAATAGGTAAATAATCAATCAGTGCTTAAAGAAATTTCGAAAATCTCTCCAATTGTTTTGCTTTACAAAAGCCTATGAGATTTTGAGATAAACTAATTAAATCTATAGGATCTTAATAATATTTGATTCTTGAATATTAATGAAGAACAAAAAATTTTAAATATTGCAATTGCTTTTTTGAAAAACTGATATGATTGTGAAGCAATTAAAACAAAATTGGCATGATTTGATTGCCCAAAAATATATCGGTATGGATTTAAATTCAAATCAATTGTAATTGAATTTACACGTTCAAATCTTGAAATGAATCCCAAATCACAAAAACGAATAGATATACCAAATCGAAGGATTTATTTAATTGCATAATAAGGAGATAATAAAAGTTGAGTAATTAACTGATAAAAAAACCACAAAAAGAATTAATCAAATTAAAAACAAATGAACATTAGAAAAACAATCATATTTTCATAAAACATAAGCATAGAGGTTTAATAAGTTCAAATAAAAATGATTACATATCACCTAAAAATTAGAAATTTAAAGAAATGCGGTCCATTCTCCAGAAGTACGTGAAATACCAACAGCTGTAAATCTTGAGTACATTAAACGAACATCAAAGATGGATAGTACTTAAAAATATTTGACGGATAGATCTCAACAAATGGATCTTTTTGAATAGCACGAAGTGTACTCCAACTACGGGTGCTATCAAAATTGAGGAGCATGATGTCGTTACGTCCATGGTATTCAACATATAGAGACCAACAATATTGCATTACAAATTGGTTGTCAACAAAACCTACGAAGCGTGTGTTGTCATTGACATATGGACAAAAAAGTACGGGCCACTAGTATTGTTGAGACTTGTCGTCATACATGAGCTGCATAGTGATGTATCAGACTAATTCAGGGCCCTGTAGCTCAGCACAAATTATTGCTAATGAACCTTCAAACTCCATAGGTATATATGAAACAAATGGTCTATTAGTAGGACCAGATATAGTACTGAAGATCTCATCAGCTAAATCAAAACGAAGGATAGTTGGGAATTGCTAAGCGGCCCCAATGGTAGGATAAGAAAGCAATTATATAATACCATTTATGTAGACAGACTTGGACTCCCATATATTTGTATGAACAACAGGAGTATTAATGTTAGTCCAAGTATAGTACTGACAATTATAAAGCATGACCTTAAGTTGATTCCCATTATTACTTTCCTCATATATTACCAGAATATACATTGATGAGGACAAAGCATTGAAGACAAAATCATATTTAACACGGCCTGAAACGTAAAAATTGAAATCAAAAGTATTTTCAAGTAATTTGACAATGTGGTATTAAGGTTAATAAGGATTTCGCATTACTATGTGACATTATATATGTACAGTGCAGTTATAATGATTGAGAGTTATTAATAAGCTAAAACAAATAAATAATATAAATTAATTTATGAAGTTAAATTATGTACATAGTTCAAAATGAAGTGAATGAGTACCAACCAGTTGGCATTGGGAGGACGAAGTCTTGAATTTGACGTACACATCTAGTAGCAGGATTGCAAATGAGCAATCTAACGGTTTAATCATCATTGGTCACTTTCAGAAAAAGAAAACCATTGCAAGTGTCAAGTAGATCCATGGACATATTCTGTTCGATAAGTGGATGGAGTCGAAGATAATTCAAGATCTCTTCACCGTCAGCGTTTGAAGAAACAGTTATTAGCCTGTCATATGCTTTTTCTGCAGACACAAAACGTGAACCAAACAAGGACGAATTTAAATGATCATGACCCATCTCAGTATGCATCCGTACGAAATATGGGTGCTTAATGCTGAAGAACCAATTTTTAGAAACCAACTTCATTGCCAATAAATCGTGTGTACCACACCTTTAAAGTATATTCACCATAATCTCTGAAGGAAATTGTAAATCATTGTCGAAACTCAAATCCATTGGAGAGAAAGAGAATATAGGGTATAACGAAAGATGGTTATTTATGAGTAACAGAGTATTAGAGCAATAAAATATTAGGATGTTGGATTATGGAAGTCAGCAATATATAGATGTATGAGATACTTGTAGGAAAACTGCAACTTTGCGGTTATTTTCTAATGGAATAGTGGGGATCCACAATAAATAGGTAATGGAAGAGTGAGGAGCGTAAAACAATATGTAAATAAAATTTTCTGGATATGTCAATATCCTATTTAAATTTAATGTCATTAAATAAGGTATAAAATTTTAACATTCAAATCTTTTGCAACAGAAACATAAATGATAAAGCCAACAATTTATTGAACGGTAAAGGAATAGTTAGAATTTATTCCGGCTACAGTTTTTTATTTTCAAATAATTGATGGATAATTTAATATTATGATTGATTTCAATGTATATTTAAGTAAAAAAATTAGTTACTTAATTTGAATAGTTGAAGAATATTTGAATTTTAAAAAGATTGAGTATTATCAATCAAAATTTATGTGGATAACTTTCGTCGAACAAAATCAAAATTAAAAAAATAAAGATTTCGTTATAAAAATATATCTACGTAAATTTTATTAAAAAGAATTCTCATATAAATTTCGTGACATGTAATTCGCAACTATTTAAGCAGTAAAGGAAAGAAAGTAGTAAGATGTGGAAGTCGCACAAAATGAAAGATATAAAGCTAAGGTACACAATTAATAAATTTATAAAGACTGAAATACGCAAAACAATGCAAATTTAAAATTGGAACTTATCAGAAAACAGGTGTCCCAAAAAAATGTATGAATTCAACAACAAAATTGTAGAAAAAAATCAAAAACTCTGCATTAAAGTTAAGTTCTTGAAGTATTCATATCAAAGTGAAAGCGAAAGATTTTACGAACTTTATCAATAAATTTCAATGGTATGATGATTTTCCGAATCTGATTGATCTAATGTGTAAGCAATCTCAGAATAAGTGACGTCTCCTAATGTGTAGCACTTGTTCAATGATGTTGCCTGATAGTTATGCGGTCTAGTAAGTTGATTAGCAGAGGTCAATTCGGGAGATGTGGGAGAGATCTCATTTTGTGATTTGTCATCACGTTCAACATCGGACGATGGTATAACCTATTTAGAATATTCAAAATTAAATCTAGACGTATGAAAAAAATAAAAGAATTCATAGTAAATGAAAAAAAATATATTATAATGTGATGATATATTAATAAGCAACATTAACAAACCTTGTTTGACAACTTCTCAATCAAGGATGCATCCCAAGACATAGTTATAACTTCAAATGATGGTTTGGGAACGCAGGAAGCTTCATTCACGAATATTTTAAACAGAAACACCTTATGGACTAAATTTTTTAGCACATTTGTGTGTTTAAGTGGATCATCACTAAGCTGAAAATGGAAAATAAAATTAGATAGTTATTAATTGCCTATTGAGGATGAATGAAATTGGACTTTCAAAAGGAAATATGAAGAAGCAGAAATGAATACCTCTCGGTGAAGGAGTTTTGAAGCATCAGTCATGAGAAAGTTTGACACATGAGGATCTAAAATAATTAATCTTGCCCAACCAGTGGTGTCAACAACTTCAACATTAATTTTAAACCTAATTGAAGGTGTAGAAATGGATTTGCCACATGAGTAGCAATAATAACAATCGTCCTCAAAATCCAACTCCTCCATGCAAAAGTCACAAGCATAATAATACCAATCCGTTGATGTATTAACCTTAATCACAGTTGCAAGTATGAAGTGCACAGAATATTCGATGATATATATAATTCACTTATGGTATTCAATTGAATATCAGCGAAAGGTTCTTTCGAAAGTTCAGAAGAAACGTGTGGCAAATGAATGTTTCGGAAATTATCTGGTTTTAGCTGCAATTGTTGAAATTCTCCAGGAAGATCATCAAAATGGGTGATGTCCTCGTTAATCAATAGACGTATGGCTTCCATAGAAGTAGTCACATATTTTGAACCATGAAATTCGGCTACTTTACACCACTGAATAGCAACGATAATCCTACCTCCACTAAAATTACGAATAAAGGTTTTAAAAATCTGACAATGGATGCCGCACAAAACAACTTGCACCACATTACCACTGTAATACAGATTAAAATATATTGACAAATATGTAAACAAATATATATTTGAATTTTGAAATAAGAGGAATGACATGGTTAGAAAATGTACCTGTCACGACCCCCGTTTAGAGGACCGTGACCGGCACAGACACAGGGAATATCCCTATGCCTGTAAGCCTTATCATCTAATTCACAGAATAGCTAGTATTGAAAAAAAATACATTCACATTCAATATAATACCATGGCTACACCGAAAATGGTGGCCTATCCTAGGCAAGCAAATCCACGGCCAGTGCCGCTTCAGGATATAGATATAGGAAAACACACATAATATATATAACCTGTGTATTGGCTACACATCCGAAGATGCTGCCTATCCTATTCACATGCAACAGATATATGTATATATATATATATTGAAAGAAAATTTTCCCTGTAACGCAGTAAAATAAATCCTGATCTTTAAGGTGTGTGAAGCTGACAGTTCTAGATTTAGTAATACAATCTAATTGGGTACGTCTACCCTTTACTTTATGATACAATGATAAAGTAAATTAATTACAAATTACACTTTATTCACCCACATGAACAAGTTGTGGGTCTTGCTCCACCGAGACTTCTTTCACCTGTACTTAACCTGTCTCTGTGTAGTAAAAATGAGGTGTGAGTCTTAACCACGCGACTCAGTGAGGACTCTCCCATCCCAGGCGCAAGGCGGGTACCTTACCGCTGGGACTGGGAGTTATACGCAACCACATGCACAAACAACTAGTTACTGTGAGTTAGCATGCATCCTTGGTGATCACACAATAACATAAATTTTCACCCAAACACTCATATGCATTTAACAGATATAAGCATGCAGCAGTTTATTCCACGTCATCAATCAGCAAGTAACATGTAACACATAGTGCCGGCTTTTACCTACCGATCTTCTCACGTTCAGCATGTTTGAATCAACAAGACACGTGGTGACGTAGTCTTGTACGTTACCACTACACTGCACAATCAACAGTTATATGCAACCACAGACAATTTATACATGCACACAGATGCTAAACATACATCTACTTAATCTCCCCAACCTTGGGGTATCTACTAACCACTACGTGACTTTTCTACTTCAAACCCGTGCACTCGAGCTACTGGCCACCACGTGGCAAAACATACTTAACGCATTCACTTGGGTACTGGTCACCTTGTGACAATTCTATTAATCAAACACAATCAACTTCTATCTATCAAACAACTGACACATAGCCACCACGTGGCACGTCCTGACCCCCTTGCTGCGGGGCAATAGCTTGAGCCCACTCGTCCATTACCCAACCAGGCCACATGGCGGGCACGACACTTCGTCTCGAAGCATGGCCACTGACACACCCTGGACCAACTCCACAGGATAGTTTCTCTTTTACTAGGTTAGGCTCACGGTTCACCCGTAGGTTCCTCCCGTGTCTCCTTACCTTAGTCTCACATATTAATAGGATTCTTTGTATCTTTCCTGAAGGATCAACAATTATTCTCCTTATTAATATGTACAAGTATCCTCAACAGGATATAACTCATATACCCGTCCAGGTGCACTCTCTGAGCCTCAAGCTATCGTCATAGCAATGTAAAACCTTTCTTACCCTATTGCCAGGATAGGGCAATGACCATCATGATGATGATTATAAAACTGAGGTCTCAAGTGCCATCTGACGTTGTTCTAGTCGATGTCTCACATCGCTAACATAATCAAATCCGAAACCCACCAATAACTCCATTTGCATGATTATAATTTAAGTCACCGTCGTGACGAGTTTTCAAATTAAAAGTTTAGTCCTTCCGTACAAGGACTCTTGCCACCGTCGTGGAAAAAGATTTAATAAAATACTCATCATGCCTCCGGAGTGTATAAGTTGGATTTGTAACACACCAATCATAGCAAACAATTATTCTCTACTCATATGTCTTCCTATCTAAGCTACTTTCCACAACCTATTTTCTAGTTCCTCTATTCTTTTAACATTCTACACCTCTAGCTAACACATACCAGACAAACAGAGAATGTACATACTCATGAAATCCACACAAGCATACAACCCTAGGAGCAGAGATGGAAGAACCCTCACTTGGATGACTCCCTTGCGTTTGTCCCGGAGCAACTCCCGCTCTGGACGAATCGTGGCTTCCTAAAGAATGCATTCAAGTGATTAACATCTCAACTATATGCAATTCATATGCATACTACATGCTCGCGCCTAGAATGCATCTAGACATTGCCAAGAACCGAGTCCTTGGTCTTATCCGTCTTCCCTTTCTTCTATGAGTGTCACGACCCAAAATCGGGCTCATGATCGGCATGGAAATCGAGGAAAAGACCCCGTTACCCCGACCCCATAAGCCTATAACTAAAATAATTTACCGAATTTTGTAAGTTCTAAATAATTAGATAAGATTTATTAAAACACGAATTACATATTAAACCAAAGTGGGGATCCTGCCTGTGGAATTATGGAGCAACTCTAGAGAAAAACAAAGTGATACCGTTCTTGCACACACGGACGATGTGTGGCTCTCCAACTAACATTATCACACTTGATCCAACCATCTACGAACCTGCTAAATCTGTATAGAAAGGAAAATGGAGTGAGTTTTACAACTCAGTGAGTAGATAATACCTACCATAACAGGAGGGGAACAAACCTGTGCGGATGAGTTTTTCGCAAACCATTTCACGGTTGAATTTTCTAACATAAATACTATAAATAATAATAATAATAACAACAACATATAAACCTTTAAAACTAAAGGAGTATGATTTCCAAATCAGAGTACTTTTCAAAATTTTATCAGAGATAGGTCAAAATCAGATAGGGAAAACCACATCCACAGAACCAATCAAACAGACATGAGCAGAAGGCTCATGAATCAGAAAAGCCTATGGCTTTAAATAATCAGATGAGCATGAAGCTCAATATATCATATCCAATCCACGTGTGTTGGCCGACACACGGGGCTAGCAACACCCCTGCTAAATGGGGTTCCAAGGTGCACAAGGGCTAACGATACTGCGTTAGCTGCAGGGTTCTATATCAGATGGCTTCCCCAAAAATACTTTAAATATATATTATGTTTAGCCTTTCCATAGTGATTCACATTTCAAATCACAAGATGCGAATAATCAAGTAGTCATAATCCTTGAGCCAAAACAGAAATGCATAAGGCTAGTGTCCATATAATAAATCATACTCCCAAAAATAAAAGAATATTCCGAAACAACCAACCTTTTAAGGAAGTTCATACCAATTGAATCATTTTAGATTTAATCCAAGGTGAGGACACGTTTAACTAATGCAAATATATGTCATAATTTGGAAAAGAGCACATAGAACAATAACTATACAAATACTGCGAGTATGAATTAACTTATAGTGAGTCCATCACCTTGTACTTATTCTCACAAAAGATAGCAAAAAAAAAATGATCAAAAGATCATTTAAGTATATCGAAACCATCAATTAGAAATCAAAGGAGAGAGATAAAACTTCAGAAATTCGGTTTGTTCCCCATACTAATCTAATAGACCAAAATGTGTTCAGAATACATATGGTAGGCAAGAAAATTTGTACAGTAAGTATCATCCACTCACTGTGACATCAAACTAACCAAAAATAGTCCATCATCTCAACTTTAACTCTGACACGAGATCAATTCCAGAAAACCTAATAACAAAATGAAGACTCACTTTCAATCACTCAATTTCTAATATATATTATAATTTAAGTGAAATTACTTTCGATGGTCTTAGGAATTTCCACTATCCCCCATTCAATTAATTTGTCATATTCTTAACTTTCAACTACCCAAACTTACTAATCCATTTTCCTACTTCCACTTGTACGAATTCTGTATCGAATGTATTTCCTTTTAACACACTAAAATTTTTATAGTCAAATACGTAAATTTGTATTATAATTTAAAAGCACATATATATATATATATATATATATATATATATATATATATATATATATATTTATAATAGACTAGAATAAAATTTAGGAATTGATTTAGCAACTTTTCAATATTTCCTCAATCTTCATATTACATTTACCAAAGCTTCCATGACAAGAACTCTTCTTATCAAATGACACCCATCTTGTTATCTAATTCAAGATTTCTCTCAAGGTTGAATAAATTTAATACTTATGAAATTCCTTCCTAATCCACATTCCAAACTCTATCTACTTTACATTACCATATAGTTTTAAAAATCAAATGCTAGGCTAAGATTGCAATTACATGATCAAAGTGAGTCACTGGACCAATTTAACAATATTTAGAATATCCTAGAAATCCCCAAATTATTTTTCATGGGTTCCAAAAAGATAGAAGTTAGAAATCTTAACAAGAATGTTAAGGTTTTTCTTTTCCCAAATCACTATCACCAAATAGAAACAAAAAGAAAGGAGATACTCACAATAGCAAGCCAAAAATCAGTTTTCGATCTTCCCTCACAAATTCACGCTATTCAGTAGCTTGAATAATAGAGTGCAACGCCATTTTTTTTTTCATCCAGAGCAGCTTAACGGAGTGTGGGAAGGAGGGAAGAGAAAGAGGAAATGGAGGAAAGAACAAAAAGAATGGAAAGGAATGAAGGAAAGAATGAAGGAAGAAATCAAAATAAAAGAGCAAAATAAAAGAGGAAGGATAAGGATATGACGGTGGAAACTTCTCGAGGAAGGAGAAAGAAAAGTCTGATTTGTTTAGTCAAAATTACATTTCTGCCCCACAAAGAACGTTTTTCTCTTCAATTAAGTCCCTCACTACATTTCACTACTTTTATTTATTATTTTTATTTTCTTTAAAAAAATTACTTACAAGTGTATAGTTAATACTCCTGTCCAACATTCATAAGTAGGAAACAACTAATAAAAGGGTTCTCCTAATTGGTTTTCAATGTCTCGCTTACTCTTAAAATGAGGGTTATTACATTCTCACCCTCTTAGAAAAATTCGGTCCCCGAATTTAAATTTTGTACTAATATTGCTAATTACCGTGACTAAGGACACTAAAATAATTCTTAATGGAAGCTAGTCTAAGCGTTGTGTTCGTAATCATCCACTAGAGCTAGAGCAACATCAAACCCAATTTATCAAGCATCTCAAATCCATTCCTAAACAGAGGGTAGTGTCGTAGGTATCTTTGAGAATTGATACCATGTAACTTCATTATACAAGACATCAAAATGCTTTTAGCGAGCACATTCCTGGTAGATCACTCTGAACATGAATACATACATATGTATATGTATGCATGTATATATATATATATATATATATATATATATATATATATATATATATATATATGTATGTATGTATGTATTTACTGATCGGGGAGCCAGAATTCATGACAGAACAATTCACAGATTTTGCCTTCTGACATATTGTGCATACTTGGTGTTAAAGCCAGATAAGAATAAGAAACAAAATTTAAATCTAATCCAGCACTAATTTAATTAGAATTTTAGCAGAATTTCTACACATCTAAATCGTAGCTCAACATTAAATTCCATCTGCTTGAGACTGTATTTGATGTGAAAGTTTCGTCCTAAACAACTGAACACTATATTAGTTCCTAAAACTCATTCTATCACACCCAAACATTTCCACCATATGAATTAACAAACTTTATTCTTACCCCAACATAAAAACACAATTGAAAGTCAAGAATCCATCAATAATGAAAATCATGAGCATACTATTGGTTAGTAATATTCCAAATTTCAAGTGACAAAATTTAAATTATTTTAAAACCCCTTTTTGTTAGTAACAACTCCAAAGGACATTATTGCAATCAAAACATTCTTTGTGCGCATGGTATAAACATAGCTGACAAAATTTAATAAATTGGTAATATACAAATACAAGAACATTGGGAAGTGGAAGAAAAGTTATTCGTCTATCTAAGACCATCATAGAGACAAACTGGTGTTAAACACCTAAACACTTTATATACTTTTAGAAATACTAATCACTAACTAAACCCCAATACTTTGAGAGATAAATATCATTTATCCTCATAAAATACCATTTACTCTTCATAAAGACTAAAATTTCTTGTAGGATAAATATATAGAAAATTAGAACTCCATTTATCGCCTTCTTTTTTTTTTTACACTGTCAAAGAAAATATTAATTCTAATAATAGGTCATTGATTGTAGACTTGATAAAGCCTATTCCAAAAACCTCCTATATGGGACTCAATTCTTTGATTCTTCCACTTCCATAATACATTTAAAACTCCTAGAAGAGTTCATTCATGAAATTATGAACTCATCATGTCCAATGTGATCTAATGAACTTCAACTTTCCTAGAAGGTCACCAGTCTAATTTCTATAAACCCTTGGATTTAAGATATTAATTTAAACTATTTTCATAAAAAGATTGCATGTGCTTGTTAACTTGTTGACAATCACCAACAACATCCAGGATTTCTCATGACGAGATCAATACCTAAAGTTCAAATGGATGTGTGTGGCTAGATGATCTCTTGCCAAGGCAAAGGGAAATATATATATATTTTAACCAAAATTTAGCATTTAATAGGATAAATACTACCAAATCTTTTTGTTTGACAATTCTACTAGTGCTATTCTCACCTCTAGCCTAACCTTCTTGTTACACTAATTACATAAACAGTTACCACTGGCACTTCCCCATGTCTACATCATCGGAAAAATTACTTAACACTCATAAGTTAGTCACTTAGTCCTTGGTTTTGAATGTTGACCATACAGTCCTTTCTATAAAAAAAACATAATTTATGGCCAACACAATGACCACCCAACTTGAGACTTCCAATTCATGCTGTCAAAAACACAAAAGAAAATAGGGAAGAAGTAATTAAGGACCCACAAAAAGAATTTTTTTTTTTGAAACAGCAACACAAAACAGAACATAGGAGACAGAGACACAGCAATTCGATCAAAGAAAAGTCATGGGTATCATTTGTTTTTAAGTGAGTTTAAAAAAATATCCCAGTTGCATAATTTTGAACAATTTAGTGCATATGAAGTACAAAATCATTATTCTCTGAATTGGGGGATTTAAAATTTGGGTCTCTATCAATCACTAGAGGGAAGAAGGGTTCAAAGCAATTGCTATCTTTAATATATCATAGCAAGTCAAATCAGTTAGTCAAAAGGAAGTATTTTAACATCAATCAATTACTTTCAACTTACCCTAAATCATCTGTAACACTCCAAACCAACATCTTGCAACACTAAATATTGGTATGTGACAAGTCTATTGTCAGAACATGCTCATCACAATTATTGGACTTTTTTTTTCAAACATGTATCAAGTCTTAGAAGGATGACCCTGATCTAAAGGTCACATTCCAATTGAACAAGGCCTAAATAGTTCTATCAAATAGTAGAAGAACTTAAATATCACATACTTCTTCATATGCAAAAGCTAGCTTATCTCACTTTGTATTAGAAATAGGCTAGATTTATTAGTTCCACAATCGCATCTTTAACCAAAGATTCAAAGTTCCTACAACACCATATGCAATTCAAACAATATTAATGTAACAGAGGATAACATATAAAGAAATTCAGTCACTCCATAACTTGTACAATGCAAATGCCCATGCCAAACCAAATGAAGATATTCACCCACTTTCATGAAGAATACATTGCTCCAAAAGAGTAGGTGAGCAATAGAGGAGAAGAACTTAAGGGTTCCAAAGAAATGACCATCTCACAATTATTTTTCCCAGTAATAACTCTTTACTTCCTAATTTCCTCAAAGGTCAAACACATAGGATCCCTTACAAGCACTTCCATATGTTGTGAAAGATAACCCATAACAACATACTCCAAGATAAGTTAAGACTTTCCTTCAACATCCTTACACTAACTACATTAAACAAATTCTTTGAATGACTTAACCATTTATTCATATGACTCTATGATTAATTAAAAGATCATCTTAGTAATGTTTTCCTTTATGCTCCTCAATTACTCCCTTGTACCTATCTTGGTAACTTTTCTAACTTAGTAGCTTCTAAGAAGATTTCTAGAAATCACCAGTCTAACATTACTCAATACAAAAAGGATGATCTCGATACTTATCTACTGTTCCAATCGCAATTCATTGCTAGAGTACAAATAACATATATATGAATCTAATCACAATCTCCCTAAACTCCAGTCCAACACTAATGCCAAATGGTAAACATAGCCTCAACTAGAATCCTATGGACTGTACATATGCTAATCAAGATTAGCTTGGAAAATTCTTCATTAAATACTTAACTACCCATTACTATATATATATACTATATATATATATATATCTATATATATAGATATATATATATATTCCCCCAAAATTTTCCATCTTTCAACTGCCATTAATGTAGATAATAGTCCCCTGAATCTAATCTCTAGTTGGTACTTGTTGCTAAGTATAAATTATTTACAAAACCTAAATAGTATGAAAAAGCAACATAAACCCTCACCTTCAAAACCTAATCTTAATAAGCTTTGCTTACAACATCCAAAGGCTATAAATATGTTGACTCATAACGTATAGTTTCTAGTTGCGCCCCCCATACTATAATATACCTCCCAATTAAACTTTAATTATCCCACGTTCCTAGAACACTAATTCAACATCTCTAAAATAACCCAAATTCCTATTACTAGTCCATTTCACCACCTCCTAGCCTAGTAGTATAATGCATGTGAACTCTAAGAGGAAAGTGAATTGTGCGGTGCTTCAAATCAAATCTAATGGATAACACATAAAAAAAAAAATAAAGGATCACTTAGGATTATACGTATGGTTTAATTGTTTGTCAACGTCATTAAAAAAACTTACATTTTCCAAATGATATTGTATACTCACCTCAAGTCAATTATTCTATTAGTAGGATCCCACTTGTATCACCATATCCATCATTCTTCATCCATTACATTCCATTATTACCAAGCTCATAATAAGTCATAGCTCATCTAAATTTTGTTTTACATTTCTCAGACTCTAATCTTCCAATGCATCTTCTAACATCTCTCCATTTTTTTACCATCAAAATCACAGTAACATCATGACTATTTCAGTCTCACCTTTAGAATACTATTGATCTTTCGACTAGTTGAAACAAACCCCTTCCTTAAATTGAATGATTGTTAAGATAGGCCATTCCTCAAGTACCTAGAGCATTGCTTTACACAATTAAGACTCAAGTCACCGCAAGAAATCTCTATGACAACACGAGAATGTCTCAAAGAGGCAAGAAGAAACAGAAGAGAGAGTAGACATAAATGATCCTTGCAATTACAATGGAAAGATCAAGAAGTCTAAAATATAATGTAGAAACAAAAGACATACTAAAAAAAGATGAATATCAAATGCAAATATCATTGACCCCTTGCCATGTTAGGATCCGCATGCCTTAAAGTGACAAGCATAGATCCGCCACTATTGTAGTAGACCCTAAAGTCCAAATAGTGACTCTTTTAAGTCGATAAGCATTTAGCAAGCTTATTTCTTAATTATTGAGAACACCCAAGCAAGAAAACACTATGCCATCAATAACATAGAAGTGCTTCTGAGTCTAAAAAAAATCGTTATTAAACAAATAATAATACATCATGATACGGATGTTGTCATCACTCAGTTAAATGATCTTTAGGCTTACTCATAAATGGAATGCCAATCTCTAGAGTTTAGACGATAACGATTCCCATAACCACATGCATCCAAGACAATCAATGCACCCCATAGAAATAGAAGAAACATGCATAACGTATCCAAAACCTATATTGCTCATTCACTACTTCCTACGACAAACCAAAATAACCACAGTTACAAGGAAAGGAAGTCAAAATCCTACAGTGCCTTTATTGTTACCTCAATTATTATTATGCCGCGGTTCATAACAATAATTGAGATCCCACCAAAGATCACTTGGTCCATGAAACCACAGGAAAACCAGGCTCTGATACCACTTTTGTCACGACCCAAAATCAGGCTCATGATCGGCATGGAAATCGAGGAAAAGACCCCGTTACCTCGACCCCATAAGCCTATAACTAAAATAATTTATCGAATTTTGTAAGTTCTAAATAATTAGATAAAAATTCATTAAAACACGAATTACATATTAAACCAAAGTGGGGATTCTGCCTGTGGAATTATGGAGCAACTCTAGAGAAAAACAAAGTGATATCGTTCTTGCACACACGGACGATGTGTGGCTCTCCAACTAACATTATCACACTTGATCCAACCCATCTACGAACCTGCTAAATCTGTATAGAAAGGAAAATGGAGTGAGTTTTACAACTCAGTGAGTAGATAATACCTACCATAACAGAGAGGGGAACAAACCTATGCGGATGAGTTTTTCGCCAAACCATTTAACGGTTGAATTTTCTAACATAAATACTATAAATAATAATAATAATAACAACAACATATAAACCTTTTAAAACTAAAAGGAGTATGATTTCCAAATCAGAGTACTTTTCAAAATTTTATCAGAGTTAGGTCAAAATCAGATAGGGAAACCACATCCACAGAACCAATCAAACAGACATGAGCACAAGACTCCTGAAATCAGAAAAGGCCTATGACTTTAAATAATCAGATGAGCATGAAGCTCAATATATCATATCCAATCCACGTGTGTTGGCCGACACACGGGGCTAGCAACACCCCTGCTAACTGGGGTTCCAAGGTGCACCAAGGGCTAACGATACTGCGTTAGCTGCAGGGTTCTATATCAGATGACTTCCCCAAAAATACTTTAAATATATATTATGTTTAAACTTTCCATAGTGATTCACATTTCAAATCACAAGATGCAAATAATCAAGTAGTCATAATCCTTGAGCCAAAACAGAAATGCATAAGGCTAGTATCCATATAATAAATCATACTCCCAGAAATAAAAGAATATTCCGAAACAACCAACCTTTTAAGGAAGTTCATACCAATTGAATCATTTTAGATTTAATCCAAGGTGAGGACACGTTTAACTAATGCAAATATATGTCATAATTCGGAAAAGAGCACATAGAACAATAACTATACAAATACTGCGAGTATGAATTAACTTGTAGTGAGTCCATCACCCTGTACTTATTCTCACAAAAGATAGCAAAAAAAAAACAATGATCAAAAGATCATTTAAGTATACCAAAACCATCAATTAGAAATCAAAGGAGAGAGATAAAACTTCAGAAATTCGGTTTGTTCCCATACTAATCTAATAGACCAAAATGTGTTCAGAATACATATGGTAGGCCAAGGAAAATTTGTACAATAAGATCATCCACTCACCGTGACATCAAACTAACCAAAAATAGTCCATCATCTCAACTTTAACTCTGACACGAGATCAATTCCAGAAAACCTAATAACAAAATGAAGACTCACTTTCAATCACTCAATTTCTAATATATTATAATTTAAGTGAAATTACTTTCGATGGTCTTAGGAATTTCCACTATCCCCCATTCAATTAATTTGTCATATTCTTAACTTTCAACTACCCAAACTTACTAATCCATTTTCCTACTTCCACTTGTACGAATTCTGTATCGAATGTATTTCCTTTTAACACACTAAAATTTTTATAGTCAAATACGGTAAATTTGTATTATAATTTAAAAGCATATATATATATATATAATGATATATATATATATATTATAATAGGACTAGAATAAAATTTAGGAATTGATTTATCAACTTTTCAATATTTCCTCAATCTTCATATACATTTACCAGAGCTTCCATGACAAGAACTCTTCTTAACAAATGACACACATCTTGTATCTAATTCAAGATTTCTCTCAAGGTTGAATAAATTTAATACTTATGAAATTCCTTACTATCCACATTCCAAACTCTATCTACTTTTACATTACCATATAGTTTTACAAAAATCAAATGCTAGGCTAAGATTGCAATTACATGATCAAAGTGAGTCACTGGACCAATTTAACAATATTTAGAATATCCTAGAAATCCCCAAATTATTTTCCATGGGTTCCAAAAGATAGAAGTTAGAAATCTTAACAAGAATGTATAAGGTTTTTCTTTTCCCAAATCACTATCACCAAATAGAAACAAAAAGAAAGGAGATACTCACAATAGCAAGCCAAAAATCAGTTTTCGATCTTCCCTCACAAATTCATGCTATTCAGTAGCTTGAATAATAGAATGCAACGCCATTTTTTTTTTCATCCAGAGCAGCTTAACGGAGTGTGGGAAGGAGGGAAGAAAAGAGGAAATGGAGGAAAGAACAAAAAGAATGGAAAGGAATGAAGGAAAGAAAGAAGGAAGAAATCAAAATAAAAGAGCAAAATAAAAGAGGAAGGATAAGGATATGACGGTGGAAACTTCTCGAGGAAGGACAAAGAAAAATCTGATATGTTTAGTCAAAATTACATTTCTGCCCCACAAAGAAAGTTTTCTCTTCAATTAAGTCCCTCACTACATTTCACTACTTTTATTTATTATTTTTATTTTCTTTAAAAAAATTACTTACAAGTGTATATTTTAATACTCCTGTCCAACATTCATAAGTAGGAACAACTAATAAAAGGGTCTCCTAATTAGTTTTCAATGTCTCGCTTACTCTTAAAATGAGGGTTATTACATTCTCACCCTCTTAAAAAAATTCGGTCCCCGAATTTAAATTTTGTACTAATAGTGCTAATTACCGTGACTAAGGACACTGAAATAATTCTTAATGGAAGCTAGTCTAAGCGTTGTGTTCGTAATCATCCACTAGAGCTAGAGCAACATCAAACCCAATTTATCAAGCATCTCAAATCCATTCCTAAACAGAGGGTAGTGTCGTAGGTATCTTTGAGAATTGATACCATGTAACTTCATTATACAAGACATCAAAATGCTTTTAGCGAGCACAATCCTGGTAGATCACTCTGAACATGAATACATACATATGTATATGTATGCATGTATATATATATATATATATATATATATATATATATATATATATATATGTATGTATGTATTTACTGATCGGGGAGCCAGAATTCATGACGGAACAATTCACAGATTTTGCCTTCTGAAATATTGTGCATACTTGGTGTTAAAGCCAAATAAGAATAAGAAACAAAATTTAAATCTAATCCAGCACTAATTTAATTAGAATTTTAGCAGAATTTCTACACATCTAAATCGTAGCTCAACATTAAATTCCATCTGCTTGAGACAGTATTTGATGTGAAAGTTTCGTCCTAAACAACTAAACACTATATTAGTTCCTAAAACTCATTCTATCACACCCAAACATTTCCACCATATGAATTAACAAACTTTATTCTTACCCCAACATAAAAACACAATTGAAAGTCAAGAATCCATCAATAATGAAAATCATGAGCATACTATTGGTTAGTAATATTCCAATTTCAAGTGACAAAATTTAAATTATTTTAAAACCCCTTTTTGTTAGTAACAACTCCAAAGGACATTATTGCATTCAAAACATTCTTTGTGCGCATGGTATAAACATAACTGACAAAATTTAATAAATTGATAATATACAAATACAAGAACATTGGGAAGTGGAAGAAAAGCTATTCGGCTATCTAAGACCATCATAGAGACAACTGTTGTTAAAGACCTAAACACTTTATATACTTTTAGAAATACTAATCACTAACTAAACCCCAATACTTTGAGAGATAAATATCATTTATCCTCATAAAATACCATTTACTCTTCATAAAAACTAAAATTTCTTGTAGGATAAATATATAGAAAATTAGAACTCCATTTATCGCCTTTTTTTTTTACACTATCAAAGAAAATATTAATTCTAATAGGTCATTGATTGTAGACTTCATAAAGCCTATTCCAAAAACCTCCTATATGGGACTCAATTCTTTGATTCTTCCACTTCCATAATACATTTAAAACTCCTAGAAGAGTTCATTCATGAAATTATGAACTCATCATGTCCAATGTGATCTAATGAACTTCAACTTTCCTAGAAGGTCACCAGTCTAATTTCTATAAACCCTTGCATTTAAGATATTAATTTAAACGATTTTCATAAAAAGATTGGATGTGCTTGTTAACTTGTTGACAATCACCAACAACATCCAGGATTTCTCATGACGAGATCAATACCTAAAGTTCAATTGGGATGTGTGTGGCTAGATGATCTCTTGCCAAGGCAAAGGGAAATATATATATTTTTTAACCAAATTTTGCATTTAATAGGATAATACTACCAAATCTTTTTGTTTGACAATTCTACTAGTGCTATTATCACATCTAGCCTAACCTTCTTGTTACACTAATTACATAAACAGTTACCACTGGCACTTCCCCATGTCTACATCATCGGAAAAATTACTTAAAACTCATAAGTTAGTCACTTAGTCCTTGGTTTTGAATGTTGACCATACAGTACTTTCTATAAAAAAAAAACATAATTTATGGCCAACACAATGACCACCCAACTTGAGACTTCCAATTCATGCTGTCAAAAATACAAAAGAAAATAGGGAAGGAGTAATTAAGGACCCACAAAAAGAAATTTTTTTTTTGAAACAACAACACAAAACAGATCATAGGAGACCAGAGACACAGCAATTCGATCAAAGAAAGTCATGGGTATCATTTGTTTTTAAGTGAGTTTAAAAAAAATATCCCAGTTGCATAATTTTGAACAATTTAGTGCATATGAAGTACAAAATCATTATTCTCTGAATTGGGGGATTTAAAATCTGGGTCTCTATCAATCACTAGAGGGAAGAAGGGTTCAAAGCAATTGCTATCTTTAATATATCATAGCAAGTCAAATCAGTTAGTCAAAAGGAAGTATTTTTAACATCAATCAATTACTTTCAACTTACCCTAAGTCATCTGTAACACTCCAAACCAACATCTTGCAACACTAAATATTGGTATGTGACAAGTCTATTGTCAGAACATGCTCATCACAATTATTGGACTTTTTTTTTTTTTTTTTTTTCAAACATGTATCAAGTCTTAGAAGGATGACCCTGATAAAAAGGTCACATTCCAATTGAACAAAGCCTAAACAGTTCTATCAAATAGTAGAAGAACTTAAATATCACATACTTCTTCATATGCAAAAGCTAGCTTATCTCACTTTGTATTAGAAATATGCTAGATTTATTAGTTCCACAATCACATCTTTAACCAAAGATTCAAAGTTCCTACAACACCATATGCAATTCAGACAATATTAATGTAACAGAGGATAACATATAAAGAAATTCAGTCACTCCATAACTTGTACAATGCAAATGCCCATGCCAAACCAAATGAAGATATTCACCCACTTTCATGAAGAATACATTGCTCCAAAAGAGTAGGTGAGCAATAGAGGAGAAGAACTTAAGGGTTCCAAAGAAATGACATCTCACAATTATTTTTCCCAGTAATAACTCTTTACTTCCTAATTTCCTCAAAAGTCAAACACATAGGATCCCTTAAAGCACTTCCATATGTTGTGAAAGATAATCCATAACAACATACTCCAAGATAAGTTAAGACTTTCCTTCAACATCCTTACACTAACTACATTAAACAAATTCTTTAAATGACTTAACCATTTATTCATATGACTCTATGATTAATTAAAAGATCATCTTAGTAATGTCTTCCTTTATGCTCCTCAATTACTCCCTTGTACCTATCTTGGTAACTTTTCTAACTTAGTAGCTTCTAAGAAGATTTCTAGAAATCACCAGTCTAACATTACTCAATACAAAAAGGATGATCTCGATACTTCTACTCTTCCAATCGCAATTCATTGCTAGAGTACAAATAACATATATATGATATCTAATCACAATCTCCCTAAACTCCAGTCCAACCTAATGCCAAATGGTAAACATAGCCTCAACTAGAATCATATTGACTTTAATATGCTAATCAAAGTTAGCTTGGAAAATTCTTCATTAAATACTTAACTACCCATTAATATATATATATATTCCCCCAAAATTTTCCATCTTTTCAACTACCATTAATGTAGTATAGTCCCCTGAATCTAATCTCTAGTTGGTATTTGTTGCTAAGTATAAATTTATTTACAAAACCTAAATAGTATGAAAAAGCACCATAAACCCTCACCTTCAAAACCTATCTTAATAAGCTTTGCTTACAACATCCAAAGGCTATAAATATGTTGACTATTAACGTATAGTTTCTAGTTGCGCCCCATTACTATAATATACCTCCCAATAAAACTTTAATTATCCCAAGTTCCCAGAAAACTAATTCAACATCTCTAAAATAACCCATAATTCCTATTACTATCCATTTCACCACCCTAGCCTAGTAGTATAATGCATGTGAACTCTAAGAGGAAAGTGAATTGTGCGGTGCTTCAAATCAAATCTAATGGATAACACATAAAAAATAAACGATCACTTAGGATTATACGTATGGTTTAATTGTTGTCAACATCATTAAAAAAAACTTACATTTCCAAATGACTATTGTATACTCACCTTAAGTCAATTATTCTATTAGTAGGATCCCACTTGTATCACCATATCCATCATTCTTCATCCATTACATTCCATTATTACCCAGCTCATAATAAGTCATAGCTCATCTAAATTTTGTTTTACATTTCTCAGACTCTAATCTTCCAAATGCATCTTCTGAGCCTCAAGCTATCGTCATAGCAATTTAAAACCTTTCTGACCCTATTGCCAAGATAGGGCAATGACCATCGTCATGGTGATTATAAAACTGAGGTCTCAAGTGCCATATGACGTTGTTCTAGTCGATGTCTCACATCGCTAGCATAACCAAATCCGAAACCCACCAATAACTCCCTTTGCATGATTTTAATTTAAGTCACCGTCGTGACGAGTTTTCAAAATAAAGTTTAACCCTTCCGTACAAGGACTCTTGCCACCGTCGTGGAAAATTTAATAAAATACCCATCATGCCACTGGAGTGTATGAGTTAGATTTGTAACAAACCAATCATAGCAAACAATTACGCTACACTCCGATGTCTTCCTATCCAAGCCACTTTCCACGACCTATTTTCTAATTCTTTCATTCTTTTAGCATTTTATATCTCTAGCTAACACATACCAGACAAGCAGAGAATATACCTACTCATGTAATCCACAAAAGCATACGACCCTAGGAGCAGAGATGAAAGAGCCCTCACCTGGATGACTCCCTTGCGTTTGTCATGGAGTAACTCCCGCTCCGGACGAATCGTGGTTTCCTAAAGAATGCATTCAAGTGGTTAACATCTCAACTATATGCAATTCATATGCATACTACATGCTCGCGCCTAGAATGCATCTAGACATTGTCAAGAACTGAGTCATTGGTCTTATCCGTCTTCCCTCTATTCTATGAGAGTCTCAAGTGCCTCGCACTTGGTTTCATACAACCATCGTTCACCTTGAGTTACTTTTAGGGCATTGGATTTGAGTTACTAAACCTCGATATGCTTCTAAGCTATCCTACTTAAGGTACCTAATGACAGTGTGTAAGAAATTTAGAAATTCAGAAGTTGGACTTAGTTTACCCGTAAATTTCTATTCTTGAGGGGCAAGAAGACATTTGGAATGATTTTGATCCTTAAAAACATAGTTGGTGGTGTTCTAAGAAGTTTAGGATTGAAAGTAGGAGGTTCGGACACCCCGGATTGGCAAAAAATGAATTTTGGGCATGAAGGGCAGAGGCCGGGAGCTGCAGCGCCCATTTGGGCGCTGTGGCGCCCAGCTACTGCCCAGTAGCTCTTGTGTACCCGAGAGCAGGCGCTGCAGCGCTGGTTTGGGCGCTGCAGCACCAGCTCGCAGCACAGCAATTCATTTGCTGTGCTGTGTGCTAGCTTGGGCCCTTTTCGGCCCCCTTTTGACCCCGGCTTCGACTCCGCACCTCACGGGTTTTGTTCACCTACAAACCAACGACATAAATCCAACCCTAACTACTCAAATCCAAGCCCGATTCCAAATTTATCAATGAATCCCCAAATTGGGAATATTTAGAATTTTAAACCCCAAACCCTTTCAAATTCGAATTCGGCTAAACTCGAGGGTATAGCCTCGATTATTACCCCAACTAAGTGTTCAAGAACACTTCCTAGGTCTCAATCTACCCTCGAAACAACCCAATCGAAGGTGGATTGAAGAAATCCCTAAAATAAAGAAATTGGGGTTTCAAATGAAATTGGGGTTACCAACCTTTGATTCGATTGGTGGAAGGTGTAGGAGACGTCGTACCCGAGCTCAAGTGTCTTCTCCGGCGTCGGCTAGCTCTCCCTGGTCACTTTTCCGGCGGACCCCAACCCTTCCTCTTCTTCTTCCTCACGCCTCTCCTCCTCTCTCTCTCTCTCTCTCTTCTTTCTCTCTCTTTCTCTTCTTTCTTTTCTCTTCAATCCCGTGGCCCTTTCTCTCTTTCCCCTTTCCTTTTTTTCTTTCTTTCTAATCCAATACCCACTAATATATATATATATATATAATATAACACTAATAATAATAATTATAATGAAGAAGAGGTGGAAAAATATCCCCAATTAAATCCTCCTATTTCCAATTAAATTTTTATTTCTCTTATATTCCAAATTAGATACCCAAAAATACTCCTTACTCTCTTTTCCTCATTTAATTCAGGTTTCCAATTCCATAGGTCTTGAATTAAGTCCAAAATTATTTTCAACTCCTTTCATTCATCTTTTATTTCACTTCAAATTTCGAAAAATTTTCTCGGTTCCTTTTCGGTTTCCCTTAACTTTCATAATTTTCCTATATTCTTTTTAAGGTTTTAATTTCTAGCCCCGGAATAAATCCTTCTTTAATCCTCAAAATTTTTAAATAATCACTCTTTAATCCTCGAAATTTTCCGGGGTATTACACTACACATCCGAAGATGCTGCCTATCCTATTCACATGCAACAGATATATATATGTATATATTTTTGGAAACAAGTTTTTCCTGCATCGTAATCTAACGGATCCTGATCTTTAAGGTGTGTGAAGCTGAAAATTCTAGATTTAGTAATACAATATAATTGGGTACGTCTACCCTTTACTTTATGATACATGATAAAGTAAATTAAATTACAAATTTCACTTTATTCACCCACATGAACAAGTTGTGGGTCTTGGAAAGTGTTGCTCAACCCTCGTTCCTCTGAGACTTCTTCCACCTGTACTTAACCTGTCTCTGTGTAGTAAAAAGAGGTGTGAGTCTTAACCACGCGACTCAGTGAGGAATCTCCCATCCCCGGCACAAGGTGGGTGCCATAGCGCTGGGTTTGGCAGTCATACACAACCACATGCAAAAGCAACTAGTTACTGTTGTTAGCATACATTCTGGTGATCACACAACAACAGAAATTTCAGCCAAACACTCACATGCATTTAATAACTGTAAACATGCAGCAGTTTATTTCACGTCATCAATCACCAAGTAAACATGTAACATATAGTGCCGGCTTTAACTTACCGGTCTTCTCACGTTCATCATGTTTGAATCAAACAAGACTTTGTGATGATGTAATCCTGTACGTCATCTATCCGCTGCACAATCAACAATTATTGCAAACACAGACAATTCTTTCAGTACACGCAGACACTATAACATACATCTACTTAACTTCCCCCACTCTGGGGTATTTACTAGCCACTACATGGCTTTTCTACCTTGAACCCATGCACTCGGGTTGCTAGCCACCAAGTGGCAAAACATACTTAACCCATTCACTTGGGTATTGGTCATCTCGTGACAATTCTATTAATCAAACACAATCAACTTCTATCTATGAAACAACTGATACGTAGCCACCACGTGGCACGTCTTGACCCCTTGCTGCAGGGCAATAGCTTGAGCCCACTCGTCCATTACCCAACTAGGCCACATGGCGGGCATGACATGACGTCTCGAAGCATGGCCACTGTCACATCCTGGACCAACTCCACAGGATGATTTCTCTTCTGTAAGATCAGACTCACGATTCACCCGTAGGTTCCTCCCGTGTCTCCTTATCTTGGTCTCACATATTAATAGGATTCTTTGTATCTTTCCCGAAGGATCAACAATTCCTCTCCTTATTAATATGTACAAGTATCCTCAACAGGATATAACTCATATACCCGTCCAGATGCACTCTCTGAGCCTCAAGCTATCGTCATAGCAATATAAACCTTTTTGACCCTATTGCCAAGATAGGGCAATGACCATCGTCATGGTGATTATAAAACTGAGGTCTCAAGCGCCATATGACGTTGTTCTAGTCGATGTCTCACATCGCTAGCATAACCAAATCCGAAACCCACCAATAACTCCCTTTGCATGATTATAATTTAAGTCACCGTCGTGACGAGTTTTCAAAATAAAAAGGTAGTCCTTCCGTACAAGGACTCTTGCCACCGTCGTGGATAAGATTTAATAAAATATTCATCATGCCTCCGGAGTGTATGAGTTGGATTTGTAACACACCAATCATAGCAAACAATTACTCTCTACTCCTATGTCTTCCTATCTAAGCTACTTTCCACAACCTATTTTCTAGTTTCTTTATTCTTTTAACATCCTATACCTCTAGCTATCACATACCAGACAAGCAGAGAATGTACATACTCATGTAATCCACACAAGTATACAACCCTAGGAGCAGAGATGGAAGAACCCTCACCTTGGCCAACCTTCCATGCAATCATCTCCTGTAACTTTAGTCTCCTCGGAGTTCCTGTGCACTCTTTACCGTGTCGTTGTTCCTATAAGAACAACATTTATTTCATTAAAATTATTACTTACTTAGCTTGACTTTATTTATCTCTCCATTATTCTCACATGTGGAAATTACCCATTGACAATCCTTAAGAAATTGCTTAAGTATCCCCAAGTCGAGGAAATATGGTAGTATGTATTCATTACACTAGTCCCAATTCCAACTTATGTGCAACAACACACACTAATTTTAAGACTTAGGGTTTATTACTATTTGTACCTTTTAACAATTCCACTAAGTGTTACATTTACATACTCGTTTAAATTACTATTGTCACAACACTTCATCCTTAAGCTTGACTTAGTTAATTTATCCTTTGCGCATAATTCATAGAAGCCGATTATATATGTATATACACACATCAATGGCATCCATATTTTAAAGAATCGTTTCTAACCTCTATTACGAAATTACATATAGTCCTTTTTCTATTTAATAAGTTCCTATACTTCCCCAAGTTTATACCATATGTATTTTTTCTTTCTAATATATTCATTCTCCTTAGCTCTTTGGCTGCTATAAAACCACAATTAACTTCCGTCTAGTTGATTTATCTAGTAGTAGCTACACATCATTGCATACGAACAATATGACATCAAGAGCATCCACTATGAGTTCATTCTTTCTTCTTGCATCTGTTCAAACCAAACTCGTTAAATCGAATCAAGCACGCATTATGGACTTTTGAAGCTAAACCTACTGGTTGCAACACTTTTTTCCAAAATCAGTCCCTAAACTCATTTCCAGAGTTGCAAGTTTATCCCTACTTCAATCTCTAAATTCTCATCTGGGTTCCTACAATTCTTCACAATGTTCTTACAAGATTAGGTCTTTATTATTAGCACTTACTGGTTAGTGTCAAGGACCATTAACCTCTCAAACAAACAAACTCTTTTGTTAAACATAGATTCTTTAACTCTCATTAAAACCGTTCATGTAGCATTCATCATATTCAGAAGACCCAAAATAAATATAATAGAATCATGCATCAATATCACACACACCCTTTCATTTCCTTTCATTTACTGTACCACTAATACTCAATCATCTATGTAAGTTAGGAGAATCATTTCATAACTTAATTAGTGCTTACTAACAGCATCAACGAGGCATCACTGAGCTAGTTTAATAACTGTAGCATGGCCAGGAATAGAACCACAAAACACAAGAATCCCAAAGTTCCATTTCCAATTAGAAAATCACCACTCATACATACCAAAAGTTTATACCCTTTACTGTTAGAAAAATTAAGCTATATACAGCATCAAGCCACCACTTACAGACCCACAGAAAAGTGACCAAAAACAATGTTAGGAAGTTCAATTTCAATCTAATATTAACCGATTAAAATCAATAAGAATTTGAAGAGGATCTTTGGAGACTTATGGAGAGTGTGAGCTACCTACCTCAGCCCCATACACAGCTAAAACGAACCAATCATCGAACCACTTCCCAAATCGCAACCCTGTCACTGAACCCATGAATCTGAGAGTCGTGCTTCCGTTCCCGCCGTCCTTTAGCTCCAAGAAGTGCAGAAATTTGAGCAATTCGTTCCTTGCTCCACTCTCGATTTCTTTCTCTCTCTTGTCTCAATCCCTCTCTCTCCCGACGTCGACTACCTCCGACCGCCGTTCCGGTGAGATTTCCCTTCCCTTCTTCCACGGCTTCACTCCGTCTCAACCTCTCTTCTCCCTCTTAGCCAAGTTTAAATTTTAAAGCATATCAATATTTAATATAATAAAAAGGTAATTTTTTTTAAGAATTAAGAAAAAAATATTATTACAATAAGAAGAGAAATATGGAATTAAATTTGAACTTTTCGGAATCCATATGATTAACGGAAGCAACAATAACAATCCCTATAGTTATGGGATGTAAGTATAAAAATGCTTTGCAATAATATTGAACACTTATTATTGCTATAGATCAATTAGTCATTATTGTGTAATTATCACTAAGGGAAATCGAAATTGGATATCAAATCCAAAAATTAAAATATATCAAGTATAAAGTCGTAAAGTCAAATTTAGTATGATGTTGATACTATTGTATAGAAATATTTTAATTTATGTTTTATTTGTTTTATCTTAGTAAATCAATTATTTGATTTTCGAAAATCGATTGAATTTTTTTTTGTCAAGGAAAAAATAAAATGTCTCAAATTAGTAATTTAGAAATCAATTTACTAAATGAGTATGGTAATATACTTAAAATAAGCATTGATATAGATTTAGCTAATCCAAATGTTAATGGTGCTAACTGGAAATTAAATGATATTTTGAATCTATTCAACAATATAAAACAATAAATAGAACACTCAATATTTTTAAAATAAACACAATCAAAATAGACTATTTCTTATATTTGGTTTAATAAAATTCAATTTAACATCTAATTTTTATATAATTAGTTAATTTCTGTAACTGTCGTTTTTGGCTTAGACAATTGTAATTTGCAATTAGGACCGCAAGGGGTCTTAACCTTGGGGGACTTGTCCTTAGGTGATGCACCTGGGTGCCTACGTACGCTTCGGGAGGGATCAAAGTCCACGTAGTTCGTCATGCTGACATCTATAGCAGCCGTTAGGCAAGGCGGTTACCTGTATTGGGCCGTGTGCGGCTAAGACGTGCCTAAGGTACTCAGGGCGGGCGAGCCGCTCTTAGGAGGTTGCCTTAGAGGGAGAGAGCTATGGTCTCTGGGGGTTGTTGGAAGCCCCGTAAATGGTGTACTCCGAGATGGAGGTGAGCTTGCTGGAGGCTGACCTAGCTGGAGCTTACGACGGAGCTCGTGATATGCAGAGGGATTGCGTGAGGTATCTGAGGATGTTCAGGTTACCGAGAGTATGTGTGAGATGTCGTAGATTAGGTGTTGTAATCCTTCGGGTTGCGTCTCTCTCTAGTCCTTCAGGTGAGGGTCTATTTATACTTGGTGTGGGGAGGTTGTGCTCGACCCACGATCTCGTGGGACGTGGGACGTGCCACGAGGCTTGTGGTGTTCCCACGTCTGGTTAAGGGGATGCTCCATGTGATGATGTGGGTAAGGGCCACGTAACTGGTAGATGAGTGGTGCCACGTGTCTCTAGCGAGTGCTTAAGCCTGGCTTCTAGAAGGTCAGTGCCACGTGTCCCAAGATGGAATATTCCGTAGTTACAATTTCTATTAATGTTATTGTCAATAAACTTTATTTTATTCATTCTATATATATATATATCATGAGGTGACTAAAATGATTGATAGTTGATATTCGAAGGATCAAAATGAGCCATTTTATCTTATAATTAAATTTAAAAAAAAATACTTATTAAAAAATTAAAAATTATTAAATCTTTATATCAACTATTCCACATGTTCATATGATTTTTAAAATAAAATATAGCATGTTCAAGATGCTGCAACACATTTGAACCCACAATATGAGTAAAGTTTATAAAAAAATTAGATATATATGAATGTTTGGCACTAATCTATGGCATGAATAATAATAAGAGAAGCCGCGACATGGCTAAAATCATGTAAAAATTCTCCCAATGGATATTATCCATTGAGGTATTCACAAAAGGATTATAATACAAAAGATGGAGGCAAATTTATAGGGTGTCCAAACTATTATTTGTGCAACATATGATAAGTTGAAACTAAAAAATCATTGACAAAAAAAAGATATTGTACTACATAATCCTAGAAGAAGGGTTCCATGAGAATGTGCTCTTGAAAACACACTTATGTGGCTTGGGGACAGCAATCTTCACCATGTCACATTGTCCACATTCTGGGAAGTTGAAGATGTCCTTGTAACAAACGCACTTGTTCAAATCAAACTGAAAATGATTGTCACAATGGAACACAAACTTATCATTCCTATAAGTAAGGAAATTCATCCAAATTGGAACATCTTTAACACGTTTGACCTTACGGAATATTGTCCCATTAGATGAGTTGCGCTTGATAAAAATATTATAATCCCTAGTAATCTCCAAACTTCCAGAAGTCCAAGTTATGATACCCAAGAGTCCATTTACTTCACAGAAGAATAACTGATCACCTACTATGTTGATGGAAAATCATATCTCACCCATGTCATTTTTGCAATATTGAATGCAATAAGTAATGGCTTACAGTGGGAGTTGTCAGTATTTTCCTTGCGAGAAATCCAGTACAAAATACCATTGATGTGAATATATCCATCGTATATTTGGGAGACATCTAGTAAATGTTGTTGTATTGGTGACCACGTGTGATGTAAGGTATCGTAAACGGAAAGAGACGAAGGGATACCATGAAGCTCATCCTTCCACATTCTGACTATGAACTCATAACCAGTAGCAGAGTTGGCACCAAAAGCTGATAAGACTTTACCTGACAAAATGGGTTAAATAAACAATTAAGAAATTACAAAGCTTGCTATCAGCAGACCGTGAAATCTAAACCCTAAATAAAAAATAAATTATCATTATCTGATGTAGGTTGAATAGATGGAACCATAAGAAAAGATGAATTGGTAATGTTGCAAAGTGAATATATTTCTGTACCAGCCGGTGTTGCAAAATCTACACAAAGGATGTCATTGACTACCCCAGTCAAATTTGTAAAACGATCAGCAACAGCTGACGGTAGTGGTGGAAGAGGGGTTAATGTTTCTTTTGAATCAAATTCACGATCCTTAAGATATATCCCTAAAGATGGATGGCCTGGATTGCTAAATGAGCAGAGAACGACTGAAGGATTATAAACAGTCATCGAATAAAGTTGCTAAGGATGCAGTTAGATAAACCTGAGAATCAAGAAAGATTGACAACTGAAATATCATATCAAAACTGAATTCCGATGGTTTATTTTTCATGATCGCAATATTAATTTGAAATTGAACAATTAGAAACAAAAAAAAGTTCGACCTAATATATTGAACCAAATAAACTAAGGAATGCAAATTTAAAGAGTAAAACACTGTTTTGGTCCTTCACAGATGCCTCCTTTGTCAATTTGGTCCCCCACAGATCGATGTTATCAATTTGGTCACCCATAGATCAAACTATTAGCAATTTGGTCCTTCCATTAATTAACTTGATGACATGTCAAGTTAAGTTGTGACTCAGCAATTTTTTTATCTGACTAGGCATTCATTAATTTAGAGTAATTTATTTTTATTTAAAAAACCTTTTAAATTTAAAAAAAAAGTAAAAAACAAATGGCACAAATATGCTTCTTTGCGTTAAAAGGAGGTATGTCAAAGGTTTTTTAAATAAAAAATAAATTACTCTAAATTAATTTATGCTTAGTCAGATGAAAAAATTGCTGAGTCACAACTTAACTTGACATGTCATCAAGTTAATTAACGAAAGGACCAAATTGCTAACAGTTTGATCTGTGGGGGACCAAATTGATAACACCGATCTATGGGGGACCAAATTGACAAAGGAGGCATCTGTAGAGGACCAAAACAGTGTTGTACTCCAAATTTAAACAACTCATGATGGTTTAATTTTAATTATCCAATTGCCACCTCGAAATACAACAGTGAGATAACTACACGGTAAGACCTAACAGATTGAAATAAATAGTTGATTGAAGAAAATATTAATAATACGACATAAATATAATTAGGAATTACCTAATAAACTGGTCTGGATGACACTGAAATAGAACAATTTGAACCTCAAGCACGTGGAACCTAATAGATTTAAGTAAAGTAAATTTCGAATAAAAATTTGAGAAATACCTTTTACCCAATGAAATGGAAGAGAAGAGGACGAAATAGAAGACCTAGAGAATAAAACGATGCGAGTTAAAAGATTAAACTAAAGTTAACGACCAAGAACATATTAGTAAAACGACAGCTGTAGAAGTTCCTTTTCAAGTATTGGTGTAAGTCTGTGGTCTTCTAAATACAATAAACAGTTAGAAATAGAACACTAAAAAGGTAAAACAGTGGGACATCGGAGATGGAACGAAAGGAATCTCAATCAAGACATTAGTAAGATAAAAGCACACTAAATTGGAAGTAACTACTTACCTGGAAGGATAGACGACGAGACGACCGAATTCTTCTGAGAAGCAATGGAAGCGGAAACCCTAAATCTGAACAACGGACGGAAGTGATAAACAGAGTGTATTATGTACAAAGCAAAATGTGCTTATTGGACTATTTTTGGGAGGCAAATGTACTTACTTTGAAATAATGATAAAATGGACCAGCCCGTGCGATTTCATCATAACGGATTAAACAAAAATTACATTTTTTTCCGACAAGATACCTTTTATTATTTCGAATTGAAGATACAGAATAATCCATTGCGTAAATATGGGAGATATATTAATAAGAAGATTGTAATCATAAAAAAACGTTAGAATAAAAAGTCAAAGTTATATTGAATCAAATGAAATAAAATTTTTAACAGAATATCCCTTTGTTAACGTTGGAAATTTTCCAATTTAATTAATTGATTAATATTAACTAGGTTAGTTTAGATTTGACATAACCAGATCTAGCAGATTGATTGAATGAAATATATTTTTATTGAAGTTATTTTTAATTACTAATAATACGAACCACCCCCAAAAAGTTGAAAGATAAAATTTGATAACTGAAAAGCAAGGTTGAGGATATTGAAAAAGAAGAACAGTCAATTATTGTATGCAAACTATCTATAAAGGTTGAGGATATTGAATTTCTAAGAACTCCATTTGAACTAATTGTATTACATAATATTTAGCAATCTCCGATTTAGCCAAATTATAGACTTAAAATAATTGAATATAGGATATTGATGTATATAAATAAAGAATTGCTTATAAACTGTGTATTACAACAAATAATATGAAGAAAACATAGGGAAGTCGAAGGATATAATATTATTGATGGAATAAAGTTTACTATTGAAATCTGTGGGATATCAATATCAATACTATATACAAAAGAAGTTAAGCCAGTACACAATTTGACAAACTTTTTTTTTTTAAAAAAAGACAACTTCAGAAACTACCCCATTATCCCTATTTTCCCCACATCTTACCACTAAATTGATGTGATGATAACTGTTCCTAATTTCCTGTGTAGTAACGGTTTAAATGAGAAAATATTAGCTAATATTTAAAAAAATATTAAAAATAACTATAATTATTTCTTTATTACCCACGTAAATCTATATCTATACTGTCCCACTACTTTAAAAAAGAAAACTGCCCCACTACTTAAAAAAAACTGCCCATGCACACATATTCAGAGAGTAACAATTCTCCTTCATTTATATATAGGTTATCAATTCACTGAAATGAAATTTTTCTAATTAAAATGAGTACCAAGACAAAAAATTTGAGGATGATGCAAAGGATTAACTGCTCAATTTGTTTTGCAGATCTTCAAGATGATAAGCAATTTTTTATGGACCATTCTGGGACAGTGCCAATAACTACTGCTCAGGTAGATCATCGGTCATAGTCTTTCACTTTCTTTAGCCATGTCAATATATATATAACGACACAGCAGAATTATTTATAGGTCAAAGATAGAGGTAAACTACATATTTCATTTTGTTTTTCATCTTGGCCTCCATTAGTTCAATTTCATTTCAATTTTCATCATCTTCTTTCAAAGATAACAACAATCTCATTAATCCCTTCTTCTTCATTTTTCTTATCTCTTATTCTCATAGGTGAGAGAGGAGTCTCAAAGATTTTCTTCTTTTAGATAACGTTTGTATCACCCACAGATAAGTATTTTTTTTTAAAAAAAATCATGATATAATGATTTTTAGATACATTTATTTTACTCTCAAGCTAAGTGGGACATTTAAATAGTTATTACTATCTTCTTCATTCTTTCAAAGATAACAACAGTCCTTTTCATTCATAAAAAAACAAGTAATTATACAAATCGGTAATTCCAAGTTCCTTTTCATCATTTTTCTTATCTCTTACTATCACAGGTTGATAGAGGTAACAATTTATTTATTCTTTTTTAAAAATTATTTTATTACTATCTTTTTTTTTCTTTCTGGAATGTCTTTATATGATTTGTATACATCATTATCTTCTTCTTTCTCCCATAAAAAAAAGTCTACATGTGTATATATGATTAATATAATTCATCTATTTCATGATTAAATTTTTTAAAAAAATTTCGTCAATATGTTATATTTTTACAGTCATGTTTATCAATATGCCTTCGTCATTTTCTGTATTGATGAATAATGATTTAGATTTTATTTAGATTTGTAGTATGACATTGAGGCTTTAATTTGTATATTTATCTCATAACTATACTATTAAGCGTTAAGATAAATTGATAGATAAATAATTTTTTTTTTATAATTTGATATTATTTATCAATTTATTGTTGAGCTATTTAAATTATAAATTTTATACCTTATATGTACTAAATATTATTTTAAAAAAGACACTATTTTAAGTTTACATTTTTAAATATATGCTAATATTTTTTATAATATCGGTGCAATGCACCGGGTTTATGCTAGTTTTCAACAAAATAAATTAAATCTGCAATTGATTAAAGTCTTCTCCTTTAACAGAATCAGTTGAGGAGAAAAATCTTAGAATACATTTTTGCAACCTGATGCTAGAATTAGGAATAACGTCTCTAGCAGATAATCTTGGTATGATAGAAGTAGATACTATTGAAGAAATTTTCAGTTTTGAATAAGTTATGAAAAAGAGAGATATGTAAAGTTGAACAGAAATCAAAATGTACGAATTAGCACAAATCTTGTGAATATTAAGGTGAGAACATAAAAAATTCATAACAAAAACGATTCCTCAGAAGTTCAAAAACAAAAAACACAAACTATTAATCAAATATCATCACTTTCTTCCCTGAGAAAAAAAGTACAACTTCTCCAGTTTAACTTTCTTAAGAACATCCTGACTAACAATGTTGACTTCATGAAAGTCATGGACTCTTCGCTTAGTATTGGACTCTTCATATGAATTCCCCTTGTTACTGATAGTAGTGTAATGATCCTCAGATGTAACTTGTTCAGAAAAGGACAAAGAACGGCCTTCCATAGCATTGTTTGGGGTTGCTGATTCTTTATTAAGAGTAATCTTCTCAGCTTCTTGATTAGGAGTCAAACTCTCACTAGAATCGACTATAGCAATCTGTGGATTACAGAGGAAGAAAATAATTATATTACCAGTAAAACATTTGTTGTGGTTAAGCTATATTACAAATAAAACAAAGACATACGACATCTTGGGAGAAACTCGAACCAATATTCGTATCACCATTTTGGTCAGTAGCAACCACCTGGAAGAAAGAATTCAATCTTAATCTAATGCAATAAATAAATGACAAGCAAAAACAGGTCAAGACTGACATCTAAAGGTGACTCAGCTGATAACTTCTTAATAAGGTCTTGATCCCAAGACATTGCATGGACTGTTAACAAATGAGTAGGACTCCACGTTGCAAATTTCACGCCCACCTTGAACACAAAATGTATACCAAGAAACTTGTTAAACTCGACTAAGGACTACAAAGAATCATCATCAACCTAACAGAGGAATATAAACGTGTTAGTCGATTCAATAGTATGTCGTATAAAAAACTTTTGCCAACTAACAGTGCATAAATTAGTCGAGTCCTAAAAAATACCTTCTCTGCTTTGTTCTTCATAAATTCCGCAGATCCTCCCAAAAAACTTGCTACATCACGATCAAATAAAGTAAAATTAGCAAGAGCAGTGTCATCAATAACGACCAACTCAAGCCTAAACATCGGAATGGCAGTGGATATAGGGGCTGCACAGTAATTACAGTAGAAGCTTTCACCATCTTCCTCAACTTTCCTTTTACATTTTGTGCAAGCATTATAAAACCAAGCTTTAGCTGTGTTAACCTTGAGCACAGAACCGATGATACAATGAACAGACTCATCTGCAGAGTGGAGGAGCTCACTAATGCATGAGAGGGATACTGCATTAAAAGGATCAGCATAACGTTAAACAGATTTGACAGATGACAAAGAACTTCCTATTAAAGGACTTTTCAAATTAGATCCAGAAACTTGATCATGGAATCCCTGAATTCTTCAAGTTTTTCGTTGATCAGGATACGTGTTGCATGCATGGAATTGGACAGACTATGCTGACCATTAAATACTTTGATCTTGCAGTATTGCAAAGCAATAACCACAGCACCTTCTTTATGCTTGTTCATGAACTTTTCAATCTGATCACAGTAACGTCCCCAAAGTGTAGCACTCAACCTGGACCTCATGATATATTTCAAATCATTAATGTCAGAAATCAAAATGTAAAAAAATAGATCATTATAATGAAATAAAAAAAACTTGCGCTCTATCTTCTATCTCAATCGTAACTCTTTTGGAGGAGACGTCATCTTTAGAAGACTGGATGACATCTCGAATGTTAGTCAGCAAACCAATGACATTTGCAGAAAGAGACAAGATTGGATATAATAAAAAACACATTCTATATTTTAACTACGGAATATTCCGCCTTGGGACACATGGCATCGACGTTCTAGAAGCACGGCCTCAGCACTCGCTAGAGACACGTGGCACCACTCATCTATCAGTTACGTGGCCCTCACCCACGTCATCTCACGGAGCATCCCCTCAACCAGACGGGGGAACTCCACAAGCCTCGTGGGACGACCCACGTCCCACGAGGTCATGGGTCGAACACGATCTCCCCACACTCAAGTATAAATAGACCCTCACTCGGGGGACTAAAGGAGATCGAACTCAACAGAACAATATGCAACCTGAAGGATTACTACACCTTCTCTGTGATATTCCATATACTTTCTCGGTAACTTGAGCACCCTCAGATACCTCACGCAATCTCTGCACATCACGAGCTTCGCCACAGGCCGCATTCCGGCCAACCTCCGCCAGGCTCACCTCCCTCTCGGAGCACACCGTTTACGGGGCTTCCAGCAGCCCCCAGAGACCCTGGCTCTCTCCCACTAAGGCAACCTCCTAAGAGCGGCTCGCCCGCCCGGAGTACCTTAGACACTTCTTAGCCGCACACGGCCCAATACAGGTAACTAGCTTACCTAACGACTCCTATAGACGTCAGCATGACGAACTACGTGGACTTTGATCCCTCCCGAAGGGTACGTAGGCACCTAGGTGCACCACCTATGGACAAGTCCCCCAAGGTTAAGACCCTTGCGGTCTTAATTACAAATTACAATTGTTTGAGCCAAAAACGATAGTTACAGTGGCGCCCACCGCGGTCTTATTCAGACCACAATGCCTTGCGCTCTCTGCCACTAAACGACATTTCCTTTTCGGGGAGTAGGAGTATATACCTAACACTCAAAAACCCGTATCTATTTTTGTCTTGATCTTCAATACAGGATATATAGGGTATAATACTCGCGTGGCCAGCTCAGACAATTCCTCAAAATCCTTACACGACCGACCAGATGGCGTTCCAAGCGATCGATGCAAGCGACATAAGACACAGTTCGTAATCTTCGACGACGCTGGTGACGCGACTGAGACAAACGAGCCGCTGGTCATCACGACCAATATCTCAGGATTCGACGTCAGACGCGTGCTGATAGATCCCGTGGCTATTACTGATATACTCTTTGCAAAAACTTTGGAAGAAATGGCCCACTGCGAGGATCAGCTAACATCGGACGAAGAAACCCTTGTCAACTTCTCCGGGCAGGTCGTAAAAATGCGAGGAACCCTCACGACATGGCTCGCCCTGGGCACACAACCGAGGGTCATTCGCGCCCGAGTGAGATTCGCTATATCAACGGCACCATCGATATACAGTGCAGTCTTGGGTCAACCGACCCTGGGCAAGCTTCGAGTCATCATATGCACGGCTCATATGGTGATGAAATTCCCTACACCGGCTGGCGGAAATACGAGCAGACCGGGATACCCATATATGTTATGCGACCAACCAACTCGCTACAAACGAAGCTGAGCATAGCACCAAAAGCCCCCTTAGATAGTGGACCTGCGAGACGAAATCCCTGAAGCTAGGCGACAACCAACGGAGGACCTCGTGAGCATCTGCATAGATCGGGCGAATAATCGGGAAGTCTGCGTGGGAGCCGTCCTCAACCAGACGGCCCGAAGGAAGTTCCAAGAACTGCTCAGCCAGTACAGAGACGTATTCGCCTGGAGTGCCGCGGACATGCTAGGGATAGATCCTGCACTCATATGCCATTCCCCCAATATCAGAGAAGGGCCCGGCATAATCCAGAAGAAGCGGCATTTCGGCGAAGAATGGCAGCAAGCAATCAACAAGGAGGTGCAAAAGCTCCTTGACACCGGCTTCATAAGTGAATAGCAGTACCCCGACTGGCTATCGAACGTGGTAATGGTAACAAAATTAAATGGGAAGTGGCGAATGTGCGTAGAGTTTACCAATCTGAACAAAGTCTGTCTAAAGGATGCTTACCCGCTCCCGAACATAGACAAGATGGTCGATGGGACGGCCGAGCACCGGATGCTTAGTTTCCTAGACGCCTTCTCAGGATACAACCAGATCCAGATGAACCCAAAGGACCAAGAAAAGACCTCCTTTATCACAGATAAAGGCGTTTACTGCTACAGAGTCATGCCTTTCAGACTAAAAAACGCAGGGGCTACCTATCAGAGGATGATGGACATCATTTTCCGAGAACAGATAGGTCGAAACCTCGAGGTCTACGTCGACGACATGGTAGTCAAATTCATGGAGCTCGAACAACACCTGGCACATCTGGAGGAACTCTTCTCGGTTTTGCGAACGCACCAGATGAAGTTGAATCCAACCAAATGCGCTTTTGGCGTATCGGCGGGAAAATACCTTGGATTCCTGATGACGCAACAAGGAATCAAAGCCAACCCCGAGAAATGCGCAACCATTCTCAACATGGAACCGCGACAAACAATATAAGAGGTGTAGAGGTTGAATGGAAGGTTAGCAGCCCTCAACAAATTCTTATCAAGGATGGCCGACCGATGTCTTCCCTTTTACAAAATCCTGAAAACAACACCAACGTTCCAATGGACTGAGCAATGCAAAAAGTCCTTCCGGGACCTTAAGGCTTACCTAGCCAAACCTCCGGTGTTAACCAAAGCAGTCAAAGGAGAAACCCTCATACTTTACCTAGCTACCACCGATCATGCTGTAAGCTCAGCACTGATAAGGGAGGAAAGAGTCGAGCAATTCCCAATCTATTACACAAGCCACACCTTGCAGGGAGCTCAACTTCGGTACCAACGGGTGGAGAAGCTTGTACTTGCTCTCGTCCACTCGGCCAGAAGGCATCGACCCTACTTCCAACAACACACAATTATGGTCTGAACTGACCAACCCCTACAGCAAATACTGCAAAAGCCAGACTTGGGAGGGCGAATGACAAACTGGGCAGTCGAGCTATCAGAGTTCGACATTCAATACGAACCCCGTCGGGCGATCAAAGCCGAAGCCTTGGCAGACTTCGTCGCCGAAATGACTCCGTCAAAACGCCTTTAGGGGGACGCCTCGGCTTCGAATCATGACGAGACTACTGAGCCACAGCTAGAAAAATCCCCATGGCTAGTCTACGTAGACAGATCCTCGACTGGGAAATCTGCGGGCACCGACATTATCGCAGAGAGCCCCGACAAAATCAAAGTGGAACAAGCCCTACGCTTCACATTCCCAGCCTCCACAATCAAGCTGAATATGAAGCACTCATAGTCCGGCTAGCGCTAGCTTAAGACCTAGGTGCCTCAAAGGTCAAGCTATTCAACGATTCACAACTAGTGGTCGGACAACTAAATGGAGACTTAGAGGCAAAGGACCCCACTATCATCAAATATGTGGAGCGTGCCAAACAAGAAATCAGCAGGTTCAAATTCGTCCTGATCACACGGATCCCTCGGAACCAGAACATCCAAGCTGATGCCCTCTCCAAATTAGCCACCACACCGAGCCAATCGGGACTCAAAACGGTCTTGCAAACCACGCTTCGCACCCTCAGTAAAACCCAGACGTATTGCCGATTACAATCGACAATTCCTAGATGGCCCCCATCAAGGGACATATAACGGCGGGCATCCTACCTACAGACAAAGAACTCGCTCGGAAAATCAGGAGGCAAGCAGCTCGATACTTTGTCTGGGGGAATGACCTATACAAAAAGGGATTCTCGTCCCCACACCTCCGTTGTATCTCGACCGAAGAAGCAAGTTACAAGCTACAGGAAATCCATGAAGGCGTATGCGGCACACACCAGTCCGCGGGAGCCCACCGAAACTGAGCCCTGCGCTCCGGATTCTATTGGCCGACAATGAGAGCCGACTCAAAAGCTTTGGTCGCCCATTGCGACCAATGTCAGCGCCACGCTGCGTTCATACACCAGCCACCGGGTGAACTGAAGACCATTGAATCCCCATGGCCCTTCGACACTTGGGGCATGGACATCCTGGGCCCCCTCCCTCAGGGCATGCTCCAACGAAAATCCCTCATCGTGGTTGTCGACTATTTCACCAAGTGGATCGAAGCCGAACCCTTGGCCACGTTCGGATCCCAAAACGTTTAAAACTTCCTTTGGCGAAACATCGTCACTCGCTTCGGTCCCCCGCACACGCTGATCACCGACAATGGATGACAGTTCATCAGCGAGAAGTTCGAAGATTTCTGCAAAGAATGGAGTATCGACCACAGAACTACCTCAGTCGAATATCCGACGACCAATGGACAAACGGAGAGAGCAAACCATATCATCCTCGAGGGGCTGCGGAAGCGTTTGACAGACGCAAAGGAAGGATGGGTGGACGAACTCCCCTCGATCTTGTGGTCATATAGAACCACAATACACACGGCCACCGGAGAAACCCCTTTTGCTCTAACATACGGGCAGGAAGCAATCGTTCTCGCCGATATAGGAGTCCCGTCAGATCAGTTGCTAAACTACTCTGATTCAAATCCACAAAGCCTATTGGTCAGTCTTGACGCGGTCGAAGAACGAAGGGAAGCGGCGACGCTCAGAAAAATCGCCTACAAACAGCTGCTGGCACAAAAGTAGAACCGGGGCGTCCGACCCCAAAAATTTGAAAGAGGTGACTTGGTCATGCGTACAGCGAGAAACCATAGGCGCGACTGCCAACACTGCAAGATCGCCCCTAATTGGGAAGGCCCATATAGGGTCATTGGTATCGCTTCGCACAACGCATACAAGTTAGAACACCTAACGGGCGAACACGTCCCAAACACTTGGAACGCCAGCAGCCTCAAGAAATATTTTGCTACATCTTCGTCAATAATGTTTCTCTACGCCTTAGTCCAAAGGCCAAGCTCGCAGGCACTTCACCACGTCTTAGTCCTAAGACGAATGCCTCTTGCCTTGTCTTAGTCCCAAGACAAATGTACTACTAACTAGTCTCAGTCCCAAGACAATTACGCTATGTGTTTAAAGGAATTTGAAATACAATACGATTGATCAACTCTCGTGCTCAAAATTTCTTTATATTATTCACATAGGGGGTCTATCGCCCCAAAATTACAAAACCGCAAATACAGTGGCATAAAGTCAAGGGGCATCCCCCCGATAAATGCGGAGACCCGTCCGTCTGCGGCGGCTCCCTTCGAGGATTTGAGGGCACCTCATAATCATCGATCTTTAGGGGAGAATCCCCTCGAGCGCGAACGCAAAACTCCCCGCTAATGTTTTTCCAAGAGTGATATATCCTAGCTCTAACCTCCGGAGGAACCGACATGCCCATCAAATCCTCCAGCTGGGCTATACCATTCTACATTCTGTAATTCACGAAATGCAGAAAGTCCTGATGACGAGCTCGCGGGGCGCTAGCCTTGCCCTCTTGTAGCTCGCCCTTCAGCTCCTCCACTCGCGCAGCCAGTCGAGTGTTCTCCGCCAGCAATTCCTCGACAACTTCCTGCACAAAGTCACAAAAGGATCAGTCACCACCAATGGGGCACATCAAAGCTAAGGAAAAAAAACGTCCTACCCCCTCAACTTCCCACTGATACGCGAAACCCGCCAGACGGCTTAGCAACAGCATGGTGTCCCTGGTCATACGCTCTAAAGCATAATCGTCCCCGTAATCTAGAGGATAATGTTGAAGAGCCAGGATGACCCGCTCCGCCTCAAACGAGATCAACTTCCCTCTAAAAGAGATACCCTCACCAAGAAGTCAAACGGGCATCTCTTCGAGGGGTATGGGGGTGTAAGGAACCTTCTTACAGTCGATTTCACCCACCTGATTCAGGGCCCCGGCACCTTTTTCGCAGGGTCTCCACCTGCGTCAGCGTCTTCATTCGCTCCCAGGGGTGGAACAGCAGCGCTCACTAACTCCGAGCGTTCGTGATTCTGGCTCCGAGAACTCGACGGGGGATTCAACCTCCCTTGAATACCGCCCAGACTCAACTCTGCGAAAAGGAAGCGTTTGAAGCTTGGTAAGAAGGCAAAGAAGAAGGACACAGACTCGTCAATACCAACTTATCCAAAGCTGCGCCTGACACCATGGCCCCCTTCAAAAATTCGAAAGCTGTCTTCTCGTACTCCTCCCGGTCATACCAAACCCGGAGAGTAGGATTAGACCACTTGAGGTGAAAGCGCGGACGCCAGTCGAGCGGCTAGATCCAAGGCGGGCAAGAGCCTTTCCTGGGCACCACCTTGAAGAAGTACGGCCTCCAGGCATGATTGTTACCCGACAGGTCAGTAATGGTGAAGCCTTTGGCGCGTGACTGAAAACACACCCATCTGTGCGCCTCGCAGACGTGGTAGAGAGAAAGAAACACACTTGGGAGAACCTCCAACCTGTGTGACCGACAGTACTTGTCAAAAACACTAACTATCGACAAAGCATTCTGGGTCAATTGTGCAGGACAGACGTTCAACAGGTTGAGCATGGCCTCCATAAAGCCAGAAAACGGAAGAATGAAGGCAGCATTGTAAGGGACGCAGAGGGGAAGAACGAAGCCGACACTGTCGCTCCAGTGAATTTTCTCCCCCTCTCCCATCGGCTTTATCTCGTAATCCTTCGGGAATGTGGGAGCAAAGCGCTCCTCCCACACTTTCTCAATGCCGGTTCCTAGCAGCACTCGCGAAACCACGCCGGCATCTGCCACCAATACGTTTGCCGTCGAACCTGGCTCCAGCTCAACAGAATACCAACCTGTGGAGGCAGTCCGAGGAGGTGCCGCCAGTGTCCCATCCTCCCCAGAAAGAACTTCCCGAAGGTTTGCAGAATCTCGCAAGTTGATGAGAGTATCCACTCTCGCCCTAACTCCCTCCGTGGCTACTAGCAGAAGGGACCGTTCAAAATCCAGGTCCATGGAGGAACATACAGAAGCGGTGGTGCTAGCGGAAGCCATTTGTCGAGTAACGGGGAGTCGAAAATCGCAAGGTCTAAAGCTTGGGAAAGGAGATTTGCAAAACAATGGGAAGTCTTCGGCTCTCAGCAGATAAAAGGGAGGCCCAACAGACGCTTTGCAGCCCAACTAAAGAGGCGCAAAAACAAAATGACTCTGAAACCAAAGGGAATGACCAAACAGCCCCTGACCTTTGGATTTCTCCTGCCAGCCCGCAAAGGGCATTTCGAGAAATGCCCCCTGAGCAATGATGACTCCACCTCGGTAAGTCGCACACTTCCTGCAGAGACGACACAGAAACTTGCTGGGGAAGTCAAGCAAGATGACCTTTGTATTTTTCTGGGAGGCACTTTGGTATCATGGAAGTCTAAAAAGCAAGGTATTGTTTCAAGATCATCCTGTGAAGCAGAGTATATGAGCATGAGCTCCACTGTGTGTGAGTTGCTCTGGATATCCTTTGTTCTAAAGGATTTGGATGTTGTTTTTGATTTACCTATTCCTTTATTTTGTGATAACCAATCTGCACTTTATATTTCTGCTAATCCTGTTTTCCATGAACGCACTAAGCATATTGAGATTGACTGTCACTTAGTGCATGAGAAATTCAAGGATGATTTTGTTATTCCCAAGTATATTTCTACTCATCAACAGGTTGCAGATATTTTTACAAAGAGCTTGGCTTTCCCGCAGTTTGCTTTCCTCAGGTCCAAGTTGGGTCTCTCCCTCTGTGAGATGCCTCAACTTGAAGGGGGGGTGTAGAATATGTAAAAGTATAGAATGTGAATATGTTCTGATTAGTTGTTTGGGCCATTGACTTAGTTAGTAGGTTTGGGTCATTCTGCCACTATATTTGGTTTATCTGGATTTATTTTGGTTTAGTTTGTTTTGTGTTAGTTTTTTAGTTAAGTTAGTTTAGTTTCTGTTTTTAGTCTTCTTCTCCCGTGGCTAGCACGTGCCTATAGCTAGTCTCTGTCTTAATTGTATTTAAGGCATTTTCCTCATTTAATGAAAGTATCTTTTTCTTTTGCGTTAATCACGATATTTGTGATTGAACAAAAATCAACCCGTAGGACGCATGAATTACCTTAAAGATAATGAGATACCCGTGCCTCAGTCCGGTACCACGCATTTTATTATTTCTCTAACAAATTTACATTTCTCTATTTTTTGTTTTATTCTTATATTTTCAGGTTGCTGCTCCAACAAGTTTAAGGTCATTCATGGCTAATCCCCATAATGCAGCAAAAGAAAAATTAGAATAATGGGAATGAGTATTTGAGTTCTAATTGGCAAAATAACTCAAATAGATATGTTCATAATATATCTTTATTTAATTTTTGTGGGCTTATAAATATTAATATATTTATACTTTAATTTATTTGGTGATTGCTCACAAAATAAAAATTTATTCTTGAAAAGTTGCTACTGTGATCCAAAGATATATTATTTGTAGAATTTTATTCACATGGTAAAATGACATATTATATTCATTATAATTTGCATATTATTGGCAAAGAGAAAGAAATGAATATGGTTTCTTTGGACATATAGTAGTTTTGTTTCATGACATTGGTTTCCACCTTATATTTTATCTAGATTAACATGTATTGAAATGCTTAATTATTTTTATGAGTATATTTCATGTTTTTATTCTTATGATGAATAGTACTCATAAAATTTAATTTGGTGTGAGCGTTGTGGATCTCATATGTGACTTTTAGTTAACTCTTGCTCACATTGAAAAGTGTGGAAAAGTAATTATCTTACCATTATTTAAGATGATTTTTGTCATGAACTCATGAGTAGGTATATATACTCACTCTTTATATAAAAACTAGTATTCAACCCGTGCGATGCACGGGATATGACTAAAGACTATTTTATATTAATTTGAATTATTTTGTACGTTAAAAAAATTAAATCATGATGTGATTTGAAGTATATGGGTTCTTTTATGTTTTCGTAAATAAATATAGTTCAATGTTTATTTGTCAATAATTATATATAAGTACTAATGTTGTTGTTGAATACTCTGCATCTTACAATGACAGAATACATCAAACATCAAATCTAATTATGGTGATACTTAGCATCTTAATCATATAGGTCACATCAAAGTTCACATACTACTATGTTAACTTGAGATTATTTTTGTTGACCGTGAGTACTTGCTATTATATTTAATCAATTAAATCTAATTAAATAATGTAATATTATTAATAATTAATAAAGATTACAATATCTATATTATATGGCTGTTTTGGGTGAGTCTTTTGGCTACTGGACTTACAAAATAGTTATATTTTATAATTAAAAAATATAAAATAAAATATGACAAAGGAGATGTGAGAGAAAAAGAGATAATTGGCAAGGTAGTTATGAATAATGATAAGAGAAAAGTTAAAAATAATAAGTAGTTATTAAATTATTTATCATTTTAAAATATAATAATAATATTTTTATGTTAAAGTTTAAAAACTAAATAAAATTATGCACCTTAGTGCATCAAAACCTCTCTAAAAGCATGTAAAAAAGAATAAACTAAAAAACAAAAGAGAATTTATCAAAAAAAACAAAAGAGAGAAAGATAAGCAATTAATAGAAATAAAGAAAAACTTACCAGAAAAGAAAAAAAAAGGAAAGCATTGATAGAAATTAATCAACGTTTGCACGAAGTTTAATATTGGTCCTCAACGTTTCAAAAAATTATTTTAGGTCCTCAACTTTTTTTTTATCAAAATTGGTCCTCTAGCGTAACATCCGTCTGGTTTTGCCATCAAATGCTGACGTGGAAGGCTTATGTGGCACACCCTCTCTCCTACATGTCATATTTAAATGACATTCAGGTATTTTAAGATGGCTAAATTGAGAAGACATTCAAGTATTTTTTTTTTCTCAAACCAATGGAATCAACCGCATGCCAAATGCACATATTTTATTTTATCTTCTGGAAAAATGGAACTAATGCAAACATGCAGAAAATACAATTGCAATGAATATTTATGCAGCAATGGCAAGATCAATGTTGAAGAAGCTCTTTTTTATAGGCCTCATACACACGTTAAAAAAATCAAAATTGGGAGCTGACATAGAGAAATTAATGATTGGGACATTAAAATTGTTTTTAAACATCGGCAGATTTTGATCTTGCTTGATGTCAAATACAAATTATGGGAAATTAAATGGTTTGATGAATAGTCAAGTTGCGTCCCATAATATTGGCATATGCAATTCTCTATTCAGGCCAGGATATTGAAATTGTTCTTGCTGTGCATTTAGTAATGGCTTCATGTACATTCTTTTATATATATTATTAATTATTAATTATTAATATTAATATTAGATTAATAGATAATAGAAGATTAATAGATAATAGAAAAAGATTTGTTAAAAGAATTTTGTGATATTTTCTTTGTGAATAGTACTAATATGTTTATATACTTTTATTTAAGTATTATTATATTTTATTAGAAAATTTTGAATATTTTGAATAGTCAAGTTGTGTCCCATAATATTGGCATATGCAATTCTCTATTCAGGCCAGGATATTGGAATTGTTCTTGCTGTGCATTTAGTAATGGTTTTATGTACATTCTTTTATATATATATATATTATTAATTATTAATTATTAATATTAATATTAATATTAATTATTAATATAAGATTAATAGATAATAGAAGATTAATAGACAATAGAAAAAGATTTGTTAAAAGAATTTTGTGATATTTTCTTTGTGAATAGTACTAATATGTTTATATACTTTTATTTACGTATTATTATTTTTTATGAGAAAATTTTGAATATTTTTTTTACTTTACTTATAATATATATTTGAAAATTTTATTTATAACTTTTATTTTCTTAAATCCACTCATATTTGAGAACTTTTAATTGTGGTAATAATTATTAAATTATAAAATATTTTTTCCTAAATTTTTTAATACTATGTTTATATAAATTTTTTAATTTTTAATTCTAATTTATTTTTAATTTTTGTATCTGTATATAAAAATTAAATTGAATATTAATATAAGATTAATAGATTAATAGATAATAGAAAAAATTTGTTAAAAGAATTTTGTGATATTTTCTTTGTGAATAGTACTAATCTGTTTATATACTTTTATTTACGTATTATTATTTTTTATTACAAAATTTTGAATATTTTTTTAGTTTACTTATAATGTATATTTGAAACTTTTATTTATAACTTTTATTTTCTTCAATCCACTCATATTTGAGAACTTTTAATTGTGGTTGTAATTATTAAATTATAAAATATTTTTTCCTAAATTTTTTAATACTATGTTTATATAAAATTTTTAATTTTTAATTCTAATTAATTTTAATTTTTGTATCTGCATATAAAAAATTAATTGAATATTAAAATTTGAACAAATATAAAATTATCCTTAAATTTTTTTAATATGATATTTGTTAGTTTAAACCAATTAGTGATGAGGTCAACCCAATTGAAATAAATGATGCAAATATTTATGATATGATTAATTACATACAATCTGCATTAATTAAAAAGGCTATGCTAAGGAACGATCTCAACCGTCGGCTTGGAGGTATGTTAGATTTGTTTGAAGGATGACGTGGCAGAATTGCAAAACATGACACTCCAGCCATGTGGCAAGAATTGGCTTCATGTCTTTGGCTTTTTATATATATATATATAGATTTGAAAATTTTATTCATAACTTTTATTTTCTTAAATCCACTCATATTTGAGAACTTTTAATTGTGGTAATAATTATTAAATTATAAAATATGTTTTCCTATATTTTTTAATACTATGTTTATATAAATTTTTTAATTTTTAATTCTAATTTATTTTTAATTTTTGTATCTGTATATAAAAAATAAATTGAATATTAATATAAGATTAATAGATTAATAGATAATAGAAAAAAATTGTTAAAAGAATTTTGTGATATTTTCTTTGTGAATAGTACTAATATGTTTATATACTTTTATTTACGTATTATTATTTTTTATTACAAAATTTTGAATATTTTTTTTAGTTTACTTATAATATATATTTGAAACTTTTATTTTCTTCAATCCACTCATATTTGAGAACTTTTAATTGTGGTTATAATTATTAAATTATAAAATATTTTTCCTAAATTTTTTAATACTATGTTCATATAAATTTTTTAATTTTTAATTCTAATTTATTTTTAATTTTTGTATCTGCATATAAAAAATTAATTGAATATTAAAATTTGAACAAATATAAAATTATCCTTAAATTTTTTTAATATGATATTTGTTAGTTTAAATCAATTAGTGATGAGGTCAACCCAATTGAAATAAATGATGCAAATATTTATGATATGATTAATTACATACAATCTGCATTAATTAAAAAGACTATGCTAAGGAACGATCTCAACCGTCGGCTTGGAGGTATGTTAGATTTGTTTGAAGGATGACGTGGCAGAATTGCAAAACATGACACTCCAGTCATGTGGCAAGAATTGGCTTCATGTCTTTGGCTTTTTATATATATATAGATTCCCCTTATATAAATTCTTATTGATAGTGGGGTAAGAAAGAGTGAAAAGTATACATCATATTGGGACATTTTAAAATCATATATATTTGTGCCAAGTGATGTGGTACTATGAAAAGTTTTATTGAGTAAATTAATTTTCACATATATGTTGCCACCATGTGTTTATTATAAATATAATTTTGGGTTAATTATTAAATTGATGTTATATCCAAAACTTATATTAATTTTGAAGGCCAAATAATTATCATAAAATATTATAATGTTATGACAAGTTTTGGTATGTATTTGGGTGGTAATATATTTTTGACATTATTTAAATATGTCATAATGTTATATACTTTCTTGTGAAAATGCACAAAATCCATCAATAGTGGGGGTATATAATTTTGTGGATTCTAAAAATGAGTTCACCTTAATTTTTGACGGTATATTATTTTATTAAAATTGCTATGCAATTTATAATGAGAATTACATAATTCATTTTTTGAAACTAAGTTTATTGCGAATATGTGACCCAAATGATATTGTGAGATTAAGCATATATTTATTTGTGATCAATTGATTAAATTGATGATACCATCTCAAATTAGAGATGATGATGTGCTTAATTTAATTTAATAAGCACTTGGTGCCAATTAAATATTTTTTATTGTACAAAGATGTACAATAATAATTAATTTGTGGTCACATTATTGAATTTGAAAAGTTCCTTAAATTGATTATTGTTTTTATTTTTGGCTAATATTATTATTTGGTGGAAGAATATATTTTATGAATTTTGGAATACTTGCCAATAACAATTGAGTTTTTTGGAGCCAATAATATGTGATCACTTATTGTGATGAATACCGTCATGACTAGATTCTTTGAATGATTTGTGTTTTTAAAAACTATATAGCTATAGTTAAAGAATCTGGTTTGTACATCGAGGGGGATAAATTTTTAAGCCCGTATGGATTAAAAGCAACCTATGAGGATACCCTACCTTGTGATTAGAGATCCTAAAAACTTGGTTCAAAGGGACAAACGAATCATAGAGGAGATGTTGAAATGCACATTTAAAAGAGTTCCAACTCTTAATTTATCCCTATGATGTAAGTGAATTTTCCTGCAATGATATGTGAGGCTGAGTTTTCAAAAGCTCTTAATGAAATCTGTAGCTCTATAAGACTGGGGTATCTTAATTGCAGGAATATCCTTGACAGAATTCACCTATTTGAATGTGACGGAGTGGGGCCGCTCCTATGAGAATATAAAAGGGCATATATTCTTGAAACAGATTCAAGAAACAGGATGCGCACATGGCCGCATAATGTGCGGGCTAGGGCTCATATATTGCACCTGGATTATTATGTGCATGATATATGTCTTGTTTCCCTTAAGCAGTTATGGTTCAAGGCGAATACCATAATGGCTCTGAATCAAGATATATATTTTTGCTAAATATAGATTCAAGGCAATTAACTATCTATATTATGCTTAATAGTCTGTCTCTACCCAAATGTAAAAACTAAATGTCAAATGTGTGTGTTAATTTATAATAATAAGTGGGGGATTGTTGGAATATATTATTATAAATTATTTAAAGTTAATTAATTATAATAAAATATGTAAAACAGTTTTGCATCAGTTTTGGAATGTTGGCTGGAGTTTCATGTTATCAATTAATGGTAGCATTAAAACACATTAAAACACATTTAATCTATAATTAAATGGCATCCTAAATTCTCACCTATATTTATGTGGGTTGGGAGAAGACAGGAGATGCACAGATATTGAGGAGAAGAAATATGAAAACATATAATATGTGTTATTTGGGTAGAGAAAGGTGTGGGAGTCAGAGTCCTGTCTACCTCCTACGTGCAGAGGTTGTAGACAAACAGACGAGTACTGGGTTGTTGTATCTTGGAGGTAACGCGTCTGAGTACCCCTGCACCGGGTGATATAGCAAAATCAACCCGTATGAGGCGTGAATTACCTTAAAGATAACGAGATACCCGTGTCTCAGTCCGGTACCACGCATTTTATTATTTCTCTAACAAATTTATATTTCCCTATTTTTTGTGTTTATTCTTATTTTCAGGTTGCTGCTCCAACACCAACATGCCACTAGCGCTCTGCCCGGTAGTACTTGGGAGTGCATTCCCTTACTACCATTTTTTTCACCAAAAAAAAGATTAAAAGTTGAGTATTATCAGTATTATTGAACTTTGATACACCCTCCAATCATGCAGTGCTATTTATTAATTTTAATAAAAATTTATATTAATAAGGACCCATCTTAAATAAATTAAAAGTCAATTAATTAAAAAATATAGTAAATTGAGTACTATCATATTACTAAATATTTTCTCCCTCTCAAGTCTCAAGCCCAGTCCTTCTATTTTCCACTTGTGTAGATGAACAACACAAAGTGATGGGTCCACAGATGATTCTTTTTTTATTTCCCTAACCGTGATTGATGGCATTACATATAGAAAAAGAAAGTGATAACTCTATGGAAATAGAGTTAAAGAGGGTGAATTATATGCCTTTTTGAGAGTATATTGATCATTGGGTGTGAATTTGGTGTGATTTTAGTGATTTACGAATTCAGATATACTAGTGAAACATGTATCAAGACTTAAGGGAAATATGCGTGATTGTGATTGATTTTTGTATCTATTTGGCATATTGAGTTAGTGACCAAGGTCTTGATTTAGTTTCTTGAGTTTTCAAGTGCCAAATTAGTAATTCAAAAAGCTGAGTTCATGGTTTTGAAGGAGCTGGAGTTAAGTTGGAGTCAACCGGAGCTAATTTGGAACCTTTGGATTGAAGAAAAGCTCACTCTTCAAGCTTGGAACAGTGAAACGGCACTATAGCGCCATCCAACGGCGCTATAGCGCCGTATTAGAGAAAGAACCAAAAATGTACAGAGACACAGCGCTATAGCGCCGCAAAACAGCGCTGCAAAACAGCGCTATAGCGCCATAATCAGCGCTATAGCGCCGCGTCGCAGGGGCACTTCAGGGAATTCGTATTTTTGCTGATAAAAGAGGGTTTTGGCTGCGCGTTTTGGAGGGGCAGAGCTGGAGAAGAAGCTTGGAGTTGGAGCTGTGCTAGGGCTAGAGTTTTGCAAGTTCTTGGAGTGATTTTCATGGTCCGGAGGCAAGCAAGGAGTTGATTTAGGCCTTGGAAACGGAGTTTTCTTCTTCTTCTTCTTTACTCTTGTGATTTTTCTGATGTATCACTCTAGGGCTGTGTTTATATTGATGACAATGATAGGCTAGGCTCTTCTTGTCTTAGGATTGTGGTTCCCTAGCATGTAAACTAATGGATTTGTTATTTTGATTGCTTGATTTAATGGATTTTGGTGTTTATTCAACTTTGTGCTTGATGAACCCTATTTGTTTGGCCATCACTTAGGGAAATTAGAGGATTTGGGGTTTCCTTGGGAAAGGACCCATAAATTTAGTCTTTGAGTTGAATACCTCTTGATTGATGTTGATTATTCTTGATTAACTTGATTTGCCCAAGGGATAGGTATATACCCAAGGGCCTTGAGGAGTTGGATTTAGCTTGAACTTAATGCATCTCTTGAACTTAGCTTCCATAGGCATATGTGGAGTTTAATTAGAGAGGTAGAAATTATATAGGATTGGAAGATTCATATAACGAAAATAGGGCTAAGACTAACACCAAACCAATGAATTGAGTAGTGAAAAAATGGCGTAATTCCATTAGTGAAGTGCTAGGTGAAACTACAATCCTAAGAGCTCTTAATCTCATTTACTCTCTTGACTTATTTTCGCATTGAATTTGCTATATTGCGTTGTTCGTTTGATTTGAATTAAAACATTTGATTATGGTTGCTTGACTTAGGTGAAATTTGAACGCATTGGTAATTAATTCGTTTTAGCTTAGTTCCCTGTGGACGATACTCTACTTATCATTATATTACTTGTTGGCGGTGTATACTTGCACTGGTTAATTTGGCAAACAACAAGTTTTTGGCGCCGTTGCCGGGGAACTTAGTTGAAATTTAATTGATATTAGTGCTAAATACGCGCCTTAGATCAAGCATTTTATTTTTTTTCTTTGATTTTAGTAATTGTTAGTTGAAATTCAGTTGTTTATGTATCCTTTCAGGTACTCTTTCTAGTGTATGCCTTGTGGTAAGAAGAAGAAGAGAGTTGTTGAAACTTCACCACCTCCTGTGCGTGGAAGGAAAAGGAGAGGGCGTGCTATCTCTCATTCTCCGGTTAGAAGTCCTATTTCTCCATCTTCACCAGAGAGCACTCATTCTAAAGAAACTGAAATGGCTGAGCAAAACAACCGCAATGTTTCTGACTATGCTACCCCGAGACTTGACGGGCTGCAACATAGTATCCAGAGGCCATCTATTCAAGCAAATAATTTTGAAATCAAACCGGCTACCATCCAACTTTTGCAAGCTAATGGGCAGTTTGGGGGTTCACCTATTGAAGACCCCAACAACCACATCCTTAATTTTCTGGAGATCTGTGATACTTTCAAGCATAATGGTGTTTCTGATGATGCCATTCGTCTGAGGCTCTTTCCCTTCTCATTAAGGGATAAGGCAAAAGTTTGGCTACAATCTTTATCAGAGGGGTCGATCTCTACATGGGAAGAGTTGGCCCAACAATTTCTTACTAAGTATTTTCCACCTGGGAAAACTGCCAAGATGAGAAATGACATAACTTCTTTTGTGCTTTTGGACAATGAAAGTCTCTATGAAGCTTGGGAAAGATTCAAGGAATTACTGAGAAAATGTCCACATCATGGGCTACCAAAATGGCTTCAAGTGCAAACATTCTATAATGGGTTATCTTCTGAGATCAGAACGTCTATTGATGCTGCAGCTGGTGGGGCTGTAATGTCCAAACCAGTAGATGCTGCTTACACTTTGTTAGAAACAATGTCATCTAACAATCATCAATGGCACTCAGACAGACATGTGCATGCATGAGTTGCTGGAGTACAAGACTCTGATATGTTTGCATCCCTGTCTTCTCAACTGTGGAGAAATGCACACTTCAGAGCAATGCCCTCTTGTCTTTGAGAGTGTTCAGTATCTGGCGAACAGGAATGCCAATAATCCTTACTCCAACACTTATAATCCAGGGTGGAGAAATCACCCAAATTTCTCTTGGAGTCAGAATCAAGGTGCGGGACCGTCTTCATCTTCACGTCCCAACAATGCACCCGGATTTAATATTGGGGGTTTAAATCAACAAGCCAGAGCACTACCTCCACCTGCTGAGAAGAAGCCATCCTTGGAGGAGATGATGATGTCCTACATGTCTAAGAATGACGCCCTCATGCAATGTCAAAATGCAGTTATTCAAAATCAAACTGCATTAATCCAAAGCCAAGCATCATCTTTGAGAAATCTTGAGACTCAAATGGGTCAGTTGGCAGCTGCTTTGAATAATAGACAGCAAGGTACCCTTCCTAGTGACACTGAGCCTAATCCTAGGAAAGAAGGCAAGGAGCATTGCAATGCAATATTTTTGAGAAGTGGGAAAGAAATAGAAGGGAATCTTGAGACAACGAAATATGAAGCAAGTAAGGAGGCAAAACCAGTGGTGATTGAGAAACCAGTTGAAGAGGCACATGGGGACATGCCTAAGAAGGTGCCTACAAATTATAGACCTCCACCACCGTTCCCTCAAAGACTCCAAAAGCATAATTCAGATCAACAGTTCAAGAAATTCTTAGATGTGTTTAAAAAGCTGCATATCAACATACCTTTTGCTGAAGCCTTGGAGCATATGCCTTCGTATGTGCAATTCATGAAGGATATTTTGTCAAAGAAGACGAGATTGGTTGATTTTGAGACCATAGCTCTCACTGAAGAATGCAGTGCCGTTTTAGAAAATAAGCTTCCACCAAAGCTTAAGGATCCAGGCAGTTTTAACATTCCATGCACTATAGGCAATCAGTTTTGTGGCAAAGCTTTATGTGATTTAGAGGCAAGTGTTAACCTAATGCCTCTTTCTATATTCAAGAAGCTGGGTTTAGGGGAAGCTAGCCCTACTACTATTATGTTGCAGATGGCTGATCGGTCAATAGCTTATCCGCGAGGCATTATTGAAAATGTGTTAGTGAAGGTTGATAAGCTTATTCTCCCAGCTGATTTCATTGTTCTTGACTACGAGGAAGACAAAAATGTACCAATCATTTTGGGCAGACCATTTCTAGCTACAGGAAGAACTATTATTGATGTGCATAAAGGTGAGCTGACAATGCCAGTCCAAGATCAAGAGGTAAAATTTAACGTGTTCAAAGCAATGAAGTTGCCAGGAGAAACTGAAGAATGTTTTCATGTTAATGTGGTGGATTGTGTGGTAGATTATTCAGTTCAGGATGATGAATTAAAATACCACCCAATTGATCCTAGTGAAGTTTTCAAGTATCCTTATGCTGAGACTTGTGATGTTGACTTTGTTGGGTGTGCAAAGATACTAGAAGCCCCACCTTGGAAAATCAGAGCACCGCCTTGGTGCCATAAACCTTCACCATCATGTTCAAGGGAACAAGATTGGACTTTCATGCAAGGGTTGCAAGACAATATAGTCCATGAAAGTGCTATCACATGGAATTTCTGCAATGCCAAGCCAATTCCCTTTACTCCAATTGATCCAGGATAAGAAACAAAATATGAAAGTCTGGCTGAAGACTTTAAACTTAGCGCTACTTGGGAGGCAACCCAAGACGTCTTGAGTCCCCTTGCTTTTAACTTTAAAGTGTGATTTTGTCTAATTTTGATTGTGTTAGTTAGGTTCCTAGCTAGTTTTTTTATTAAATTTTCTTGTTTCAATTACAGGGCAAATGTGGTTGCCAAGCAAGGACCAAATGCACAAAGGGTGAAACTACCAGGATTCAAGGAAACACAATGGAGCATAAAAAGGAGAATTAGGATGGCATATCTCGAGGAGCAAACTCAGCGCCTCACAGCTTGTAATGGTGTTATTCACCAAAACTTCCGAGAATTTGTGAAGTACACAAACGGCGACAAGCTAGACCCTCACTACCAAAATCTGCCGCCTCCTCCAGAGCACTGATTCAGGATGCCCCTACTACCCCTATCCCTGTTTTTGTGTTTTTTGTTTTTGTCTTTGTTTTTGATTTAGTTGTGCTTATGTGTTGCTTTCTTGTGTTTTCTGAGAACTTGTGATAATTATACTGGTACCCATCAGTATATTGAGGTTACTGTAATATTCATTTGCTTATGCTTGATGGGTCTAGTGATTTGAATTATCCCTGTAATCATTTAATTGTGTTGGATTCTGTTCTTTTGTTCTGTTTTGTTTTGTTTGTTTGTTTATGGCACCAAATGTTATATACTTTCTAGTTGACCCAGGTACCCATTCCCTTTGCCCAATTTATATGTTTTGAACATTGGGACAATGTTCATTTTAAGTTTGGGGGTGGGGAAGATTTTTTTATGAACTCTCTTAAATTTGTGCTTTTGTTAAATCCAGAGTAATTTTTATTTAGTTTGAGCTTAAATGTTTGCATTTTTTCTTTTCCTTTGGCTTCATTTTGATTTAACTCCAATGAGGATATTAGTTGCATTCTTTTCTTTTGCAAGTAATGGAAAACTTTGTTCTTGCTCATCATTACTTAGTTCCTTAATTATGGATTTGTTTTGCACATATTTCTGGAAAATTTTCACGCACAGGATAACTAGTGGGATCAAACGCATGTTTAGAGGAAAGGAATAGCCGCACCTAGGTTGCATAATTAATTTAACTTTTGGACTCTAGTACTTATCTCATACTCTTTTGAGGCGAAATACTAGGCAATGCATGAATTAGGGATATGATTTAGCCAGTTCTTTCTGCGTTTGAGCCTTTCAAGACTACCTTTATTCATTTACTCCCTAGCACCCTACTGTTGAGCCTAATGTGAAAAACCATAAATTAATTTCTTCGGTAGCCGCATGAGCCACCCCTCTAACCCGAAAAACAAAGAACACACCCTTCAAGAGGTTAGTTGAAGCACATGCCTAGATAGGAGAATGAAGGAAAAGAAAGAAAGAAAGACATAGTTAGTAACTAAGTAACAAGGGAAAGGTGAATGAAAGAAAGAAAAGTTGCCGTGTATAGGTAACGAAAAAAAAATAGAAAATGTAAAGTGAAGAAAAATATCTATGCATGTGGAAACGGGAAGTTCCCGTGTGGCAATTTGTGCTTTGAATTAAATTTTTGCTAACTCTTGAATTTGCTTGAATCCTAATCATTTTCTTATTAGCCCAAACCCTTAGCCACATTACAAGCCTAATAAGTCCAAATGATCTTAAGTTCATGTGTTGTCTAGATTAGTGGAGAAAGAGTAGAAAGTTAAGCATATGAAGTCTCAATCTTGAGTTTTTAAGCAAACAAGGTAATGCTAAACTAAACCAATAAATCATGTAGGAGAGTTCGTTAGTTATCAGCACACACACACTCCAGAAGTAGGGAAGAAACTTGTCCCTAATTTTGAATCTTTTTATTAATGAGCTTGGATAAGTGAGTTTTCTGTTAATAGCAGTGAAGGATGTAGCAGCTGAGGATCCAAGTAAGTCATGTATGAAGCTTTTATGGGAATTGGTGCATGCATTTATCCTTTTTGCATGATTCTGATTTGCCCGAGGACGAGCAAAGGTTTAAGTTTGGGGGTGTGATAACTCTATGGAAATAGAGTTAAAGAGGGTGAATTATATGCCTTTTTAGAGTATATTGATCATTGGGTGTGAATTTGGTGTGATTTTAGTGATTTACGCATTCTGATATACTAGTGAAGCATGTATCAAGACTTAAGGGAAATATGCGTGATTGTGATTGATTTTTGTATCTATTTGGCATATTGAGTTAGTGACCAAGGTCTTTATTTAGTTTCTTGAATTTTCAGGTGCCAAATTAGTAATTCAAAAAGCTGAGTTCATGGTTTTGAAGGAGCTGGAGTTAAGTTGGAGTCAACCGGAGCTAATTTGGAACCTTTGGATTGAAGAAAAGCTCACTCTTCAAGCTTGGAAAAGTGTGACGGCGCTATAGCGCCGTATTAGGGAAAGAACCAAAAATGTACAGAGACACAGCGCTATAGCGCCGCAAAACAGCGCTATAGCGCCATAATCAGCGCTATAGCGCCGCGTCGCAGGGGCACTTCAGGGAATTCGTATTTTTGCTGATAAAAGAGGGTTTTGGCTGCGCGTTTTGGAGGGGCAGAGCTGGAGAAGAAGCTTGGAGTTGGAGCTGTGCTAGGGCTAGAGTTTTGCAAGTTCTTGGAGTGATTTTCATGGTCCGGAGGCAAGCAAGGAGTTGATTTAGGCCTTGGAAACGGAGTTTTCTTCTTCTTCTTCTTTACTCTTGTGATTTTTCTGATGTATCACTCTAGGGCTGTGTTTATATTGATGACAATGATAGGCTAGGCTCTTCTTGTCTTAGGATTGTGGTTCCCTAGCATGTAAACTAATGGATTTGTTATTTTGATTGCTTGATTTAATGGATTTTGGTGTTTATTCAACTTTGTGCTTGATGAACCCTATTTGTTTGGCCATCACTTAGGGAAATTAGAGGATTTGGGGTTTCCTTGGGAAAGGACCCATAAATTTAGTCTTTGAGTTGAATACCTCTTGATTGATGTTGATTATTCTTGATTAACATGATTTGCCCAAGGGATAGGTATATACCCAAGGGCCTTGAGGAGTTGGATTTAGCTTGAACTTAATGCATCTCTTGAACTTAGCTTCCATAGGCATATGTGGAGTTTAATTAGAGAGGTAGAAATTATATAGGATTGGAAGATTCATATAACGAAAATAGGGCTAAGACTAACACCAAACCAATGAATTGAGTAGTGAAAAAATTGCGTAATTCCATTAGTGAAGTGCTAGGTGAAACTACAATCCTAAGAGCTCTTAATCTCATTTACTCTCTTGACTTATTTTCGCATTGAATTTGCTAAATTGCGTTGTTTGTTCAATTTGATTTAAAACATTCGATTATGGTTGCTTGACTTAGGTGAAATTTGAACGCATTGGTAATTAATTCGTTTTAGCTTAGTTCCCTGTGGACGATACTCTACTTATCATTATATTACTTGTTGGCGGTGTATACTTGCACCAGTTAATTTGGCAACCAACAGAAAGTCTTTCGCTTGCTCCTCGATAACACTTGTCTCATTCATCATGTAAAATGTAATACCCCAAAAAATTTCGAGGATTAAAGAATGATTTATTTAAAATTTCGAGGATTTAAGAATGATTTATTCCGGGGCTAGGAATTAAAGCCTTAGAAATAAAATAAAATATATGTGAAAGTTAAAAGAAACCGGAAGAAAATTTTTTCGAGGTTTAAAATAAAATGAAAGGGAAAGAAAAGAAAAGAAGTAGAAAATAATTTTCAGGATTTAATTCAGGACCTAAGAAATTGGGACTTAATTGAAAAGAAATTTCTGAAAGTGGCAAAAACTATTATTTTTCCCAAAAGATAATAAACACACTCATAAACCCCCATCCAGCCACCATTCACGCATAACACATCCATTTTTCACATTTTAGAGGGAGGAAGTGAGGGTTAGGGTTTTGGAGAGAAGGGAGAGCAATTGGGAGGAAGCTTGAAGGTTGAAGGTGAAGGGTGGCCGGTGACCGGAGCAACACTCAAGTGACCTTTTCAAGTTTCATCTTCATCTATATTTATCCATCAAAGGTAGGTTTAGTAATCTCCTCCATCTATGATTTTTCTCATCCTCAGCATTTCTTGAATTTATGAACAATGAAGGCTCAAACTTTGCATTCTTGATGTTATGAACATTTCTATTGGATGTTTTAATTGTTGGTTGTGCTGAGATTTTGCTGGGTTAGAGATTTGAGTTTAGGGTTTGATTTTTTTCATCATGTTCTTCTAAAAACAACAATCTTTGATGGTATAAGACACAAGAAATTCGTGGAACATGTTTTTTTTTGTCAAAAACTGAGTTTTTGAATCTGACCTTGCTCTGTTTAAACGTGTTTTCTGAATTCGTTTCTAGATGGATTTGAATGATTCCAAATCCATATGAAAGCGCTAACATCCTAAGCTTTCTAAATTGTATTTTTCCAAAATATTCCAACGGTCAGATCTTCTGGAAATTGCCTCGAACGTCAGCGGTTCTGTTTTCTAAACTGATGCAGAATTTTTGTATGATTGGCTACTGTTTTTAAATTACTGCTCTTAAATGGCTCAAATCCTTTCTGTAATGAATTTATAATTAGAATATTTTATCTCTAAGCTTGATTTAGAAAGAAGAATCAAATAATTTCGTTAAGTATGGAAGGAGATATGACCATTTCAATGAAGCTTGCCAAATGTTGCATGTTTTGAATCTGATCTTGCTATGTTTAAATGTGTTTTCTGAATTCTTTACTTAATGGATTTGAGTGATTCCAAAGCCATATGAAAGCTAACATCATAAGCTTTCTAATTTGTATTGTTACTAAAAACTCCAACGGTTAGATTTTCTGGTAAGTTTCTCGAAAGTTAGCGGTTCTGTTTTACACACTACCAAGTTTCTAGTTTTTGAAAAGTTGTTATTTCTTCCTTAATTTGAATGGTTCCTTTTCCTTCAACTAAAATGAGTTTAACCAACTTTTAAGTGTCATTTCAAAGATCAAACAAAATCCTAGATAAAAAAATTGTTGGTTTGTTTGGGTTCCAAATGAATTGCTTACACTTTTTAAATGAAATGAGAGATTGCCCAATGGTTGGATTTTTTTCTATGTGTGGACTCATGGTGAAAATGAGAAGTTTCCATATTTGGCAAAATCCTTTATTGAAGGAGCTTGGAGAGTGAGCAAGTGGCAAGACTTGTTTACTTAAGCATAAATTGTTTTTAACTTAAAAAGAACTCTAAATGATGACCTTAGCTTAATAAGGGGTTTTGGGTTAGCCTTGAATGTAGTTGTAAGTTGCTATGTAATTATGAATTTAGAATATGGTGGAAATGATTATATGTGATAGGACTTATGTGGTGAAATAGAAGTTGATGTATGAAAATTGATATGGATTGAATTGGTTGTATGTGATAGGATTCAAGTACTTACTTGGAGACAAGAGTGCTCAAAGGGAATGTTAAGTAAAGTGACCGAGGTGAGGGTTCTTCCATCTCTGCTTCTAGGGTTGTATGTTCACGTGGATTACATGGGTATGTATATTCTCTGCTTGTCAGGTATGTGTTAGCTAGAGATATAGAATACTAAAAGAATGAAATAATTAGAAAATAGGTTGTGGAAAGTAGATTGGATAGGAAGACATAGGAGTAGAGTATAATTGTTTGCTATGATTGGTGTGTTACAAATCCAACTACACACTCCGGGGACATGATGAGTATTTTATTAAATCTTTTTCCATGACGGTGGCAAGAGTCCTTGTACGGAAGGACTAAGCTTTTACTTTGAAAACTCGTCACGACGGTGACTTAAATTATAATCATGCAAAGGGAGTTATTGGTGTGTTTCGGGTTTGATTATGCTAGCGATGTGAGACATCGACTAGATCAACGTCAGATGGCACTTGAGACCTCAGTTTTATAATCACCATGACGATGGTCATTGCCCTATCCTGGCAATAGGGTCAGAAAGATTTTATATTGCTATGACGATAGCTTGAGGCTCAGAGAGTGCATCTGGACGGGTATATGAGTTATATCCTGTTGAGGATACTTGTACATATTAATAAGGAGAAGAATTGTTGATCCTTCGAGAAAGATACAAAGAATCCTATTAATATGGGAGACTAAGGTAAGGAGACACGGGAAGAACCTACGGGTGAACCGTGAGCCTAACCTAGTAAAAGAGAAACCATCCTGTGGAGATGGTCCAGGGTGTGTCAGTGGCCATGCTTCGAGACGTCGTGTCGTGCCCGCCATGTGGCCTGGTTGGGTAATGGACGAGTAGGCTCAAGCTATTGCCCCATAGTAAGGGGTCAGGACGTGCCACGTGGTGGCTATGCGTCAGTTGTTTGATAGATAGAAGTTGATTGTGTTTGATTAACAGAATTGTCACGAGGTGACCAGTACCCAAGTGAATGGGTTAAGTATGTTTTGCCACGTGGTGGCCAGTAGCCCGAGTGCACGGGTTTGAAGTAGAAAAGCCACGTAGTGGCTAGTAGATACCCCAGGGTTGGGGAGATTAAGTAGATGTATGTTTAGTATCTGTGTGTATGTATAAATTGTATGTGGTTGCATATAACTGTTGATTGTGCGTCTTGTTGATTCAAGCATGCTGAACGTGAGAAGACCGGTAGGTAAAAGCCGGTACTATGTGTTACATATTACTTGCTGATTGATGACGTGGAATAAACTGCTGCATGCTTATATCTATTAATTGAATGTGAGTGTTTGGGTGAAATTTCTGTTATTGTGTGATCACCAAGAATGCATGCTAACTCACAGTAACTAGTTGTTTGTGCATGTGGTTGTGTATGACTCCCAGTCCCAGCAGTAAGGTACCCGCCTTGCGCCGGGGATGGGAGAGTCCTCACTGAGTCGCGTGGTTAAGACTCACACCTCATTTTTACTACACAGAGATAGGTTAAGTACAGGTGGAAGAAGTCTCGGTGGAACGAGGGTTGAGCAACACTTTCCAAGACCCACAACTTGTTCATGTGGGTGACTAAATTGTAATTGTAATTTAATTTACTTTATCGTTGTATCATAAAGTAAAGGGTAGACGTACCTAATTAGACTGTATTACTAAATCTAGAACTGTCAGCTTCACACACCTTAAAGATCATGACTTATTTTACTGCAATATAGGGAAAATTTGTTTTCAAAATGTTTATATATACATATATTTGTTGCATGTGAATAGGATAGGCAGCATCTTCGAATGTGTAGCCAGTACACAGGTTATATATATTATGTGTGTTTTCCTATATCTATATCCTGAAGCGGCACTGGCCGTGGATTTGCTTGTCTAGGATAGGCCACCATTTCGGTGTAGCCATGGTATTATACTGCATGTGGATGTATTTTCAATAATAGATATTTTGTGAATTAGGTGATAAGGCTTACAAGTTCAGGGATATTCTCTGTGTCTGTGTCGATCACGGTCCTCTAAACGGGGGTCGTGACATAAAATGTGATTTTCTATATTTTCTCTCTACTATAATTGGTCATACTTAAAATTTTTGCCACATGTCACCTTTGTATTATGAAACCTTATAACAAAAAATAAGGAACCTTACCTAAATTTAATCCAATAAAGAATCACCATGTCTCAAGCTCTAGTTGGATAAGAGCATGATTGCACTATAGACAAGCCCCTATTTCAACATTTTTTACAAGAAAAATAAGTATTTTAAGAACTTATAGTTTGTCTACTACTTTTGTTAAATTGTAGCCGCAGAAATAGGTTGTTGAAAAAAAATTACAATATTAGTATTTTCGTTAGTCAATAATTGTCGATAACACTTTTTTAATATATATTTTTTCAACGGTAATTTTTTCGACAGCCGTTATCAACAACGGTAATGTTGAAAATAATATTATTAATAATTATTAACAACTACTAGACATTGAAAAAATATAACAAGAAAAAAAGACTATTTTCAATTACCTATATTTCGATAGCCACTATTAGTTAAAAAATGTACTTTTTTAAACAATTAAATTTTAGCCGTAGAAATTAATATTTTTTTAGCAATTAAATTTTGACAGTCCAAATAAGTTATTGAAAAAAATTAATGATAGTATTTTCAACGATTAACAATTTTCAATATTTTTCAATAATATTATTTTCTATAATACATTTGTTGATGACGGCTGTCGAAAAAAATAACGTTAAGGAAATTATTGTAAAAAAAGTATTATAGACAACTGTTAACCGTCGAAAATATTATTATTTTTTTAAAAATTTATTTCAAAGATCAAAATTTGAATGTTGAAAAAATGTATTTTTTAACAATTAAGTGACCATCGAATTAGAATTGTTGAAAATATTCTTTTTTCTTGTTGTAATACTACTTTAAATTTTTATTAACAACTTATTTTAATAGTGAAAATTTAATTGTTAAAAAATATATTTTTTAACAATTAATAGTGACTGTCAAAATATAAATGATCGAAAATATTATTTTTATTATAAATAAAAAATCTCTCAAGTGACAAAAATAAATTTTAAGTTGATATAATTGTATTTTAGGCAAGCTCCTAGTTCAACATTATATCTTTGAAGCGTTTTGTCCAATCATCATCTAATAACAAAATTCAACATTTTAAATAAAAAAATCTCCAGGTGATAAGTTTGTCACGACCCCCCCACCGGGCGCCCGTGACCGACACGGGAGGTAGGATTTCTCCTATCCCATAAGCCCCTAACTACTGATTGACATTCTTATATATGCGTAACTACCCATTTCTAATACAAACAATATAGTATTTATATGGCCATCCCTATCCGATGACCTAAGTAGCACACAATCCAAGGCTCGCTCAACGCCGCTTCAGTCTATACATATACACATAATCAATCACACGTACATATAATAAACATATTGATCACGCGCTTGTACGCAAACTCAGCCAAAGGTAAATACCTTTCCCAACTTCCGCCGAAATCCATAATACACGCCCGAAGCATGTCCTCAAGAATCTGAATGGTTTTTTCTGATTGCCCGTCGGTCTATGTGTGGAACGCAGTACTCAGATCAACTCTAGTTCCCAACACTTCCTGCAATGACTTCCAAAACCTGGAAGTGAACTGTGGACCTCTATCAAATATTATGGACACTGGCACACCGTGCAATCTAACGATTTCTGATAGGTAAATCTGTGCATATTGACTCACTTCGTAAGTGGTCTTAACTGGCAGAAAGTGTACGGAATTAGTCATGCGATCCACTATTACCCAAACCGAATCAAATCCCCGTTGTGATCTTGGCAATCCTGTTACAAAATCCATCGTTATCCTGTCCCATTTCCACTCAGGTATCTCTATCTGTTGTAATGTTCCGGCGGGCTTCTGGTGTTCAGCCTTGACTTGTTGGCACACTAAACACCTGGCTACATAGTTTGCGACATCCTTTTTCATAGCATTCCACCAATACAACTGTTTCAGGTCATGATACATTTTATTAGCTCCCGGATGGATTGTATACGCTGTCCGGTGTGCTTCTTTAAGAATTCTCTCTTTCAAGTTATCAACCATAGGGACACACAACCGTCCCTCTAACCGAAGTATCCCAAAATCATCTATAGAGAATCGGACGTCGCCCCCTTTCTCTTTAGTTACGGTATCCCTGATTTGCTTGAGGTCGGTATCTTCGTCTTGTCTAGCCTTCACCTCTTCGACCAAAGAGGACTTATCTTGCAAATGGGCTAAAAGTGAGTTAGAACTTCCAATCTCAAACTGATTTCCCGTTTGCTCTAGCTCGTGCAGTTCTCTAATTAACGGTCTCCTTTCTTCAGTTATATGAGCAAGACTGCCCATGGATTTCCGACTCAGAGCATCGGCTACCACATTAGCCTTTCCTGGATGATACAAGATCGTGCAGTCGTAGTCCTTCAACAACTCCAACCATCGACGTTGTCTCAAGTTCAAGTCTTTCTGCTCGAAAATGTATTTGAGGCTTTTGTGGTCTGTATAAATTTCACAATTCTCACCATATAAGTAGTGTCTCCATATTTTCAAAGCGAATACTAAAGCCTCCATTTCGAGGTCGTGAGTCGGGTAGTTCTTCTCATGTTTCCTCAGTTGTCGCGATGCATACGCAATCACCTTGCCATGCTGCATCAAAACACACCCTAACCCGATCCTCGACGCATCACAGTATACCACATACCCTCCTGTGCCTTCAGGTAATGTCAGCACTGGAGCGGTAGTGAGGCTGTCCTTCAGCTTTTGAAAACTCTGCTCACACTTGTCATCCCATACAAACTTCACTCCTTTCTGAGTCAATCTAGTCATAGGTGCAGCAACCTTAGAGAAATCCTGCACAAATCTTCTATAATATCCCGCTAAACCCAAGAAACTGCGAATCTCAGTAACAGAGGTAGGTTGGGACCAATTCTTCACTACCTCTACCTTACTTGGATCAACGTGGATTCCCTCTGATGATACCACGTGACCCAAAAAGGCAACTCTGTCCAGCCAAAATTCGCACTTAGAGAACTTGGCATACAGTTTTTCCTCTCTCAACCTCTGTAAGGCTAGTCTCAAGTGTTCAGCATGTTCCTCAGAATTCTGCGAATAAACCAATATGTCATCAATGAAGACAATGACAAATCAGTCTAGAAATGGTTTAAAGACTCTGTTCATCATGTCCATGAACGCTGCAGGAGCATTAGTTAATCCAAAGGACATCACCAAGAACTCGTAATGTCCATATCGGGTCCGGAATGCGGTCTTAGGTATGTCTGATTCACGAATCAATTTTGGAAAACCGCTTCGCACCCTGCAACTGATCAAATAGGTCATCTATCCTCGGCAGTGGGTATTGATTGCGAATCGTTACTTTGTTTAACTTTCGGTAATCGATACACAACCGCAAAGATCCGTCCTTCTTCTTTACAAAAAGGACCGTTGCGCCCCAAGGAGAGAAACTGGGTCTTATAAAACCCTTTTCAAGCAATTCTTGCAATTATGTATGTAGCTCCTTCAGCTCTTTCGAAGCCATACGGTAAGGTGGTGTGGAGATAGGCTGAGTACCAGGTTGCAGCTCAATTCCAAATTCAATCTCACGATCGGGCGATAACCACGGCAATTCTTCTGGAAATACATCCAAAAACTCTCGCACTACAGGTACTTGAGTTGGGGAAAGTACTTCTTTTGTGGTATCTTGGACGAATGCCAAGTATCCTTTGCATCTCTTTGCAAGTAATTTGGATGCCTTCAAAGCCGAGATCAAGCTTGGATACGGTGCAGCTCCGTCACCCCGTATCACAAAGGCTCCTCGTTTGGCATATTAAATTTTATACATTTAGCCCTGCAGTCCACAACCGCATGGCAAGACGACAACCAATCCATTCCGAGGATCACATCAAGATCAATCATACACAACAACCGAAGGTCTACCACAGTCTCATGACCATCGACCTCCACAATGCAAGACTTGTGCACATATTCTACTTGTACCGATTCTCCCATTGGTGTAGAGACCAGTACTGTTTCTTCCATTCTAGATGGACTTTTGTTGAATTTAGAGGCAAATGCATGTGACACATAGGAATGAGTAGATCCGGAATCAAATAAGACTCATGCTTCAAGAGAGCAGACAATAAGAGTACCTGTCACAACTGCATTTGATGCATGAGCATCCTGCTGAGAGAGTGCAAATACCCGCGCCTGTCCTCCACCTACCGCCCCTGGCCCTCGGCCACTAGACCTTGCACCACGGCCTCTAACTGCACCTGTACCTGCTACTTGTGGTGGCACGGTTCTCACTGGTGAAGCTGGAATATGTTTACTCCTCGGCGTCGGATTGCTTCTCACACTTGTACCCTCTTTCTTCTTTAGACACTCTCTAGCCATATGGCCCATCTGGCCGCAATGGTAGCATCCACCTATCAGTTTCCGACATATACCAGAATGAAATCTGCCGCAAGTCACACACTGGGGCTTTGTCTTACCGACATTTCCACCCCTTTGTTCCCTCTGTCCCCCTTGAATATTACCTCTTGTACCTGTTTCATAGGTGGTAGTTGAGGATAGTCCTCCTACGGACCCTGCGTATCCTGCACTTCCACCTGTTGTCTTCCTTTTCTTACTTCCACCTCCATGGTTGTCACTGCCTGTAATTAACTTGACTTTAGGATCAACAGACGTCCCATACCTCTTCCTGGTTTCAATCATTCTAGCACAGTCTGCTGCTTGGGCTAAAGTCTCAAACTGTCTCCTCTGAGGTAGCAAACCAGTAAACAAAGGCTCCGTGAGTCGATGTATGAATCTCTTGATCCTTGCCTCTTCATTAGGAACTAACTCAGGTGAGAATTGAGCCAGTTCAGTAAAAAGTAACTCATACTCCCTCACGGTCATGTTAGGCGTCATCCACAATTCCTTGAATTGCTAACGCTTTGCATCCTTGGTACCTTCAGGTAGAAATCGACCCAGGAATTCCCTCTGAAAATCTTCCCAGGTCATCGGTGCTACTCTACGCGAATACCTCGTCTGTACGGACTCTATCCATACTCTAGCCGCTCCCCTCAGCTGGAATGAAGCTAATTCCACTAATTCATGGTCTGAGCACCTCAGCATGCGCCCAATTCTGACCACATCTCTGATAAAGTACTGCGGATCCTCTTTCTCACTAGTTCCGCAGAAAGTGGGTGGATGAAGCTTCAGAAATTTTGAAATTGGTAGCTCTCTGGGTGCTGCCCGCGGTTACGAGGCATCTCCTGTGATTGTTGCCATTCCCAATCCTCTTCCTCAACAACCTCCATCTCTTGATTACTAGGAACCCTCTCTTGTTCTTCCTCGCCGACTATCAACCGGCGTACTTCCCTTTGTATTTGTCTTGTCATTTCCTCTCTTAGTTCCTGAAATCCTGCCGTGAGCATTTCCGCCACAGAAGGTGCAACCGTCTCTACTTGAGGTTGAGGTTCCGGTGACTGTCTCCTCTCTTCCCCTCTTACTTGTGCTCTACCTCGGCCCCAAGCACGACCTCTACCTCGGCCTCGGGTACGACCTCTACCTCAGCCTCGGGTGGGCATTACCTCCTCCCGAACTGACTCTTGATCAATTTCAGCAGGAGTTCTCCCTCCACCCCTAGTCCGTCTCGTAATAGGTGACATCCCTATACTGCACAAGGACCACACCTAATAAGTACACGTATATTAATGACATTTCATATCAAGGAGAGTAGAAAAAAGGCTGACACAATTACCTGGGTACTTCCACAAGTGCCTCTTTACTCCCACGTTGTGCCCGGGTACACAAAGAGGGGTAAACCGACACCCGGTCATACCTATGGCTTCATACAGTTTAAAGTAACCAGGCTCTGATACCAAGTTTGTCACGACCCCCCCACCGAGCGCCCGTGACCGGCACGGGAGGTAGGATTTCTCCTATCCCGTAAGCCCCTAACTCTTGATTGACATTCTTATATATGTGTAACTACCCATTTCTAATACAAACAATATAGTATTTATATGGCCATCCCTATCCGATGACCTAAGTAGCACACAATCCACGGCTCGCTCAACTCCGCTTCAGTCTATACATATACACATAATCAATCACACGTACATATAATAAACATATTGATCACGCGCTTGAAGGCGGGTGATCTATCCTATTCACATGCAGAATCCCTGTGTACAATCAAGCGTATATATTCAATCACACACCTGCATAAAATATACATATTGATCACACGCCTCAATGCGTGTGACCTATCATATTCGCATGCGGAAGCCGTATTTTCACACAATCAAGTATTCAGTCACACATATATATAAGTTTACATATTGACCACACGCTCAGTGCGAGTGATCTATCCTATTCACATGCGGAAGTCACATCCATATATATATATACACATGATATTCAGCATATCATAACCTATATTCCCAACAACCAGACCAATCTTTAATCTGTATGAAGCCGACAGTTCTAGAGTATGACATATACATATATGCATATAGCAGCTGTACAAAACAATGCTATACCAAAAGAATCATATACATATACATCCTGTCAAAATACATATAATAGTACTACCCACGCGAACAATGCGTGCGGTCTCTAAGTCTGTCCGCCTCCCTGAGATGAAGTGGAAGCGCTCCCGATGCCTATACCACCTGTGTCTGTAACATTTAACATTGGGGTGAGTCAACAGACTCAGTGAGAGGCTTTCCCATCCCTGGTGTAGTAGCGGGTACCACTACAACTGGGGAAGAGGAGCCAATCACAAACACATACGCATACAACGGATTAAATTTCCATATATTAAGTGGTCAGGCAATTAGCTTATATCATATTCACAATAAAGAATTTAAAGCATGGATTTACATACATTTAAATTCACACATACATCATATCATGATTTAACATATAATTCCATGTGGTCACCCGTATTCAATTAACCGTAATCATAAACTGACCCGAAGGCAATATCTCCGTTAGGAGAGAATCTGGCCCGAAGGCAATATCTCACGTGAGCAATGTGGGAACCTAGTTGATCATTCTAGGAACCCCTGGTCCCAAAACTTTACTTGGAACAATAATCTGACCCCAAGACTTTACTTGGAGCAATAGTTGGCGACTCATCTGACCTCGGTTTACCCAAGGCAATAGCCACAATGTGGTGTACTCAAATACTTGTATTTCTGTGGTTTGACTCAAGACAAGAGACTCAATCTACCCGGACCACCCGTGATAGACTCGGTTCCCGCGTTGTACAATAAATGACCCCTATGGACCTCTACTTATTCATCTTACTTCTGATTAGGCAACCTAGACTTCCAAGTGGTTTCTAATTCGGACTCTTGATTCAAAACAAGTCACCTATGTTTATTTCCTTTAAGGATTTACATACAAACCACACTTTTCAGGTAATGATCGATGAGGTTTGTTTCTAGTATCACAAGACCCCCACAAATAAACTTAACTCGATCCTACCCCCGATATCATTCTAGGTCCCGAGGACCTTCTTTCCATATAAGGCTCCTTGAGCCACCATTTGCTTTTACAGTTCACATATACACGTACAACACGTTATCACATATATTACAATTTAGGAACAACAATAGCATGTTATCTAACATGTAATTCCTACAAATAGGCAAGAAGGCAAACCATATATCCATATCCGCAGTCAACCCTATAGGGAAGGATAGGAAAGCCCCTCACCTGGTTGGCCCCTCTGATCAGCTCTCGGTGCGCCCGAAAGTCCACTCACAGTATGGTGCCCTATACACATATACTTGAGAGATTCAGAGACTTGAAAATTCAACCACTATCGTGTACATGTAACGCTAATGTTCATGTTCTTTCTAATTAATTCCATAGACTAGTTGTTGGCTTGGAATACCCCAAACTAGTTTTCGGAACACCTAGCATGCTTCAAATTCATGTCCAACCCTCTCTTAATCACGCTATTCGGAAACGTTGAATTTGGGAATGCAAGGTTACCCAATTTCACCTCTATGTGTCCATGTGAAGTTCCCATTACCCAAGTCTTGAATTTATGGCCCAAGAGTCATAAATTCTACTTGTCCAAAATTTCCATTTATCAAAATAACCTTGAACACTTCACCTACACATGAATACACATACCCGAATATGCGTAAAATTGGAAAATGGTCTCTTTTTCCCCGAACGGGGTTCCGGGTGAGACGAGAATTACTCGGGTTTTCATCCCTCGTACATTCCAATAATTTTTAACAATTTTTATAATTATTATTCAACCTTTCAATGCACCCCAAGTCATTCCACAACACCCTTAAACCTTAACAACCACACTTTCCTACACTTTTTCCAACCCGGATAAATTCCATCAATTTGGTTCCGGTTCCTAAGCTTTCAACTCACTTCTTAACATGCATACACTTCAATTTAGGACCCAAAACACTCAGATTGAATCAATTGGGGTCTTTCCAAAAATCCCTAAAATTGATAAAATTGGGGTTTGAGAGTTTCGGGACTTCTCACCTCGATTCAACCGGTTAGAAGGACGATATGGAGTAGAGGAGACTCCCAGCTACCTTCCCCGGTGAAGAAACGGCGTCTTCCGACGAGTTTTCTGGCGAGAAAGCTCTCCCCCTTTGCTTTCTCTCTCTAACCCGCGACTCTCTCTCCTCCTTCAGCTCAACGGCGACGGCGACGGACTCCGGCCGGCCTCCTCGCACGTCCGGCCAGCCACCACGCATTCCCCTTCTTCCGTCCGTGAGCCTCACCCTCTCTTCTCTCACTTTCTCCCGCCCAGTGTGCGTGCTCTCCTTCTCTCGCCACTCACGCCTCTCTTCTTTTTTTTTTCTTTTGTTCTCTTCCTTCTATTACATATATACATATATATTAAATTAATATATATGTATATGTCACCTAACCACAATCTGGTCCCCTCTCTCTTCTTTTAATATATATATATATATATTTAATTAACATATATATACTTATCATCACAATAAAATCTGACAAGTAATAAAATGGTAATAAAAAAACAAATATGTAGAATTATTAGGTTACACAAAAATTTGTATATATTTCTTTCTTTAAAAAGAAAAATTAAGTAGTAGGATAGTATTTATTTGTTATCTCATTTTCCCCTTCTACAGAAATTAATTAAATTAAATTAATGATGCTAATTAAATATCCTCGGGTATTACAAATATAAATTTTCTACATAATTCTATCATATTTACAGAAATTATTAATAAAAAATTTATATCAATTTAAATACTTTAACAATCAACTCATATAATACTATAAAGAATTCAGAAAAAAAAACTATAAAATATTAGTTTACTTTTGATATATCATTGATCTAACAAAACAACAACTCTAAACATTCTCCAAATTGTGGAGAGAATGAAAATAGGGTGGCAATGGATAACAGTATTTTGGGTACCTGTGGATACTTGTTCAAAAAATATCTGATATTCATTAGATATCAGATATGGGATCCAAAATACTCATCAATTATTGGTCGGATTAGGATATTAGTCTCGAATATCTTATATTCGTTCGATTGAATGGGCGGATAGGGTATTCGGAATCCGTTATCCGTTTTTATATAACTAGGCTTTGTACCTGTGCCCTGCACGAGTTATGTTTACATGTACGAACATATTTGTATGAAAACTCAGTTTACAAAGAGAGTGTGAAATGGTTATTCATAATACACACAGATACGTCCAATGTGTTATATAACAATTAACTGTATTGAAATACATTTTATGAAAAAATTTCTGTGCAATGCATATGATACTTTTAAAAAATTAAACGTCAACACAATGCTCAATAGTGCACCATGTAAGGAATCTAATTTGCAAAGTTATATCAAATAAAAATCTGTATGTAGTAAATATTTCTAAAACTTTTAGAGTCTTACTAATAAATCATACGTGTAATCAAACAGACCAAGGATATAGAAGATGATAATGGATGATTGGTCATATACATGAATGAATAAAAATAGAACTGTGAAAGCAACGAAATTGATTATCTAGCAATTTTGAATAGAAGATAATTAGATAAATTTTCTTGGCAAAGATAATAAAACGAACATGAGCAATACAACGGGATATAATTTTAGACTATTTCATAATTAAATTTAAAAATTATAAGCATCTATTAATCGTAACATATTAATAACAATACATAGTACAAAAAATACTTTGGCTCAACTGATACCTGACTAATATGTATAACCTTATCGATTGATCTTATAAATATAAATAAATTTAAACAAAATATATATACGATATAAATACGTGAAAAATGTAACAAATATATACTAATATATATAAAATGTATATGATACAGACTACTTAACATTCTGAAAAACTTTCTTGTAGACAACGTCATATGTTTTGTTGGATGGATATACATCATGCTTACAAAACAGTACTTTCAATTATAAATAAGATGTATGGGATATAGATAATATGTATTTTGGACATACGGAAGTATGTATTTTGGACGTATGGAGGTATGTATTTTGATGGCAATTTGATTTTTGAAACATGGAAGTATGCATTTTGGACGCAAGGGAAGGAAAACATGCCTAAAAAAATGGAGAAACAGAAAAGAATAAAATTGGTTGGTTGAAGCCAAACCAATCCGTTCATTAAAGGGTTGGTTCGGTTCGAGTTCAATAGGTTTTTTTTTTCAAAATCGACCAAGCCCCCACTACTTTTTAATAAGTTCGGTTCCATTTTGTCCTCAAACTGAAACCAACTTGACCTGTGACCACCCCTAATCATGTATGTTCTATGATCTTAGCTTTGTCATCCCACTACTAAAGTTTTTATTTTTGGTATTAAAAGATAACATAATTACAGGAAGTAGTAAGTACCTATCAGTCGTCCTTGAAGCCCAAGGGATTCCTAGGGGTAACTACATGATATTATTTGAAATTCGAAAAGCTTGAGATCAAAAATCAATATCATGTGTGAAACAGAGATTCATTGAAAATTGAAGCAAGTAAAACATATTTGAAGCTTTTTTTTCTATACAGAGTAATTTGATCACAAAGTATATGAGATCTAAAAAATATGTTAGACACAATTAATATTTAGAAAAGCAAAACCTAAAAAAATAAGAATAACCTAATTAATGTGAAGGGAAAAAAAGAGTAATCAAACTCAATAACCCATTCATTCTTCTTCTTTCATTATGAGAATCCTGAAGCTTTGACACCTTTGTAGGGCATTTCTTCAAGATTTTGCCGTATCTATCCCCCACTCTCTTAATTATGGATGATCATTGGTAGGGTTTGGATAAGATACTATATTCATCATCCTCGGACCCAATTTGAGCAGGTATCAAAGTTAATCCACATCCCCGGAACTTATGAATAGTCGAATCTCCATATTCGAACCGGATACCCATAAAAAATTTTAAATAAATTATTATTTTATTTTATATTTTATAAATAAAAAAAATGTTGACATGCACGTACGTTCATGTGAAGCTTCTAGTATATATATATGGCTATTGGGTCTTCTGGTTATTGGACTCACAAAATAGCTATATTTTATAATTAAAAAAATATAAAATAAAATATGATTGGAGGAGATATGAGGAGTTTTTTTTTTTATTGGATGAGGAGTTAGAAATATAGGTAGTTATTGAATTATTTACTTTTAAAATATAATAATATTTTTATATTAAATTTTAAAAACCAAGAAAAAATTATTGCATACACCTTAGTGCATGTGAAACCTCTAGTTTATATTATATGATTGTTAGGTTTTCTTATCATTGAACTCACAAAATAAATATTTAATAATTTATTAAATATAATACAATATATATATATATATATATATATATATGGTGAGTAATCTATATCTATATATCTATATAACTATATAAAACAAGAGACATGGAGTCTCCACCTGCCACATCAGTGTAACACCCATTTAATTCTAAGATTTAATTAAATTAGATTAATTAAATAGATGGTTGTTAATATTGTGTTTTAATTTAAAATGGTTGTGTATGGCCTTGATTGATGCATTAATTGCATATAGTTGCATTATATTGAGAGTTAGGACTGTAATACCCGAGAATATTTTAACTAGCATCATTAATTAAAGTAAATTAAATTAATTAATTCAATTGTTGAAAATTGATGGAAGCACACACTATCCTACTACATAATTTTTTTTAAATACAAGTGTGTTTAAATCCTAATTTATCTATATTTCTTTTTTATTTTTTTTAATTTTATTTGTTATTACACCAGAATTTTAATTAGTAATATGTATATATATTAGATTATTATATACATATATATTATATAAGGGAATAAGGAAAGAAAAGAAAAGAAAGCAGATTGAAAAAAAAAGGAAGAAGGCGTGAGAGAGGAAAGAGGGAACGGGCAAGAAGCAGAGCAAAACGAGAGAGAGGGTTGAAGCGTCGTTTTTGGCACGGAGGAGCAAGGAGGACGACGGCAAGCTCGTGGAGGTGGCCGAACGCGAGGAGAGGTCGGAATCGCTGCCCACCGGAGCTGGTCACCGTCTTGTGGCTGGAGGAGAGAGAGAGCTCGGGTTAGAGAGAGAAAGCAAAGGGGGAGAGCTTTCTCGCCAGAAAACTCGCCGGAAAACGCCGTCTCTTCACCGAGGAAGGTAGCTGGGAGTCTCCTCTACTCCATATCGTCCTTCTAACCAGTTGAATCGAGGTGAGAAGTCCCGAAACTCTCAAACCCCAATTTTATGAATTTTAGGGATTTTTGGAAAGACCCCAATTGATTCAATCTGAGTGTTTTGGGTCCTAAATTGAAGTATATGCATGTTAGGAAGTGAGTTGGAAGCTTAGGAACTGGAACCAAATTGATGGAATTTATCCGGGTTGGAAAAAGTGTAGGAAAATGTGGTTGTTAAGGTTTAAGGGTGTTGTGGAATGATTTGGGGTGCATTGAAAGGTTGAATGATAATTATATAATTGTAAAAAATTATTGGAATGTACGAGAGATCAAAACCCGAGTAATTCCTATCTCACCCGGAACCCCGTTCGGGGAAAAAGAGACAATTTTCTAATTTTACGCGTATTCGGGTATATGTATTCATGTGTAGGTGAAGTGTTCAAGGTTAGCTTGATAAATGCCAAGCTTGGACAAGTAGGATTTATGATTCTCTTGAGCCATAAATTCAAGACTTGGGTAATGGGAGTTCATATGGACACATAGAGGTGGAATTGGGTAACCTTGCATTCCCAAGTCAAAGCTTCCGAATAGTGTGATTAAGAAAGGGTTGAACATGAATAGAAGCATGCTAGATGTTCCAAAAACTAGTTGAGGGCATTCCAAGCCAACAACTAGTCTATGGAATTAATTAGAAAGAACATGAGCATTAGCGTTACATGTACACTATAGTGGTTGAAATTGCAAGTTTCTTAATCTCTCAAGTATATGTGTATAGGGCACCATACTGTGAGTGGACTTTCGGGCGCACCGAGAGCCGATCAGAGGGGCCAACCAGGTGAGGGGCTTTCCTATCCCTGTCCTATAGGGTTGACTGCGGATATGGATATATGGTTTGCCTTCTTGCCTATTTGTAGGAACTACATGTTAGATAACATGCTATTGTTGTTCCTAAATTACAGTATATGTGAAAACGTACTATATGTGTGTTTGTGAATTGTAAAGGCGATGGTTGCTCAAGGAGCCTTATATGAAAAGAAGGTCCTCGGGGGTAGGATCGAGTAAATATTATCTGAAGGGTGTGGTTTTGTATGTAAGTCCTTAAAGAGAATAAACCTAGGTGACTTTGTTCTAAACCAAGAGTCCGAATTAGAAACCACTTGGAAATCTAGATTTGCCTAAGAAGAAGTAAAATGAACAAGTAGTAGTCCATAGGGGTCATTTATGGTACAACGCGGGAACCGAGTCTATCACGGGTGGTCCGGGTAGATTGTCTCTTGTCTTGAGTCAACCCACAGCAATACAGAGTATATGAGTACACCACATTGTGGCTATTGCCTTGGGTAAACCGAGGTCAGATGAGTCGCCGGCTATGCTCCAAGTGAAGTCTTGGGTCATTTTATTGTTCCAAGTATAGTCTTGGGACTAGGGGTTCCTAGAATGATCAACTAGGTTCCCATATTGCTCACGTGAGATATTGCCTTCGGGCCAAATTCTCTCCTAACGGAGATATTGCCTTCGGGCCAGTTTATGATTACGGTTAATTGAATACGGGTGACCACTTGGAATTATATGTTAAACTATGATATGGTGTATGTGTGAATTTAAATGTATGTAAATCCATGCTTTAAATTCTTTATTGTGAATGTGATATAAGTTAATTGCCTGACCACTTAATATATGGAAATTCAAATATGTTATATGCGTATGTGTTTGTTATTGGCTCCTCTTCCCCAGTTGTAGTGGTACCCGCTACTACACCAGGGATGGGAAAGCCTCTCACTGAGTCCGTTGGACTCACCCCAATGTTAAATGTTACAGACATAGGTGGTCTAGGCATCGGGAGCGCTTCCACTTCATCTCAGGGAGGCGGACAGACTTAGAGGCCGCACGCATTGTTCGCGTGGGTAGTATTGATAAATGTATTTTGTCAGGATGTATATGTATATGATTCTTTTGGTATAGCATTGTTTTGTACAGCTGCTATATGCATATATGTATATGTCACACTCTAGAACTGTCGGCTTCATACAGATTAAAGATTGGTCTTGTTGTTGGGGAATAGGTTGTGATATGATGAATATCCTGTGTATATATATATATATATATATGAATGTGACATCTGCATGTGAATAGGATAGATCACACGCACTGAGCGTGTGGTCAATATGTAAATTTATATATATGTGTGACTGAATACTTGGTTGTGTGAAAATACGGCTTCCGCATGCGAATAGGATAGAACACACGCATTGAGGCTTGTGATCAATATGTAAATTATATGCAGGTGTGTGATTGAATATATATACTTGACTGTACACAGGGATTCTGTATGTGAATAGGATAGATCACCCGCCCTTGAGCGCGTGATCAATATCTATATTATATGTACGTGTGATTGATTATGTGTATATGTATAGACTGAAGTGGCGTTGAGCGAGCCGTGGATTGCGTGCTACTTAGGTCACCGGATAGGGATGACCATATATACTATATATTCTTTGTAATAGAAATGGGTAGTTATGCATATATAAGAATGTCAATCAGGAATTAGAGGCTTACGGGATAGGAGAAATCCTACCTCCCGTGCCGGTCACGGACGTCCGATAGGGGGTCGTGACAAACTTGGTATCAGAGCCTGGTTCTCTTTAATTGTATGAAGCCGTAGGTATGACCAGGTGTCGGTTTACCCCTCTTTGTGTACCCGGGCACAACGTGGGAGTAAAAAGGCACTTGTGGAAGTACCCAGGAAATTTTGTCAGCCTTTCTTTCTACTCTTTTTGATATGAAATGTCATAAGTATATGTGTACTTATTAGGTGTGGTCCTTGTGCAGTATAGGGATGCCACCTATCATGAGACGGACTAGGGGTGGAGGGAGAACTCCTACTGAAATTGATCGAGAATCAGTTCGGGAGGAGGGAATGCCCACCCGAGGCCGAGGTAGAGGTCGTACCCGAGGCCGAGGTAGAGGTTGTGCTCGAGGTCGAGGTAGAGCACAAGTGAGAGGGGAAGAGAGGGGACAGTCACTGGAACTTCAACCTCAGGTAGAGACAGGTGCACTTTTCGTGGCGGAAATGCTCACGGCAGGATTTAAGGAATTAAGGGAGGAAATGACGAGACAAATACAAAGGGAAGTACGCCGGTTAGTAGTCGGCGAGGAAGAACAAGAGAGGGTTCCTAGCAATCAAGAGATGGAGGTTGTTGAGGAAGAGGATAGGGAATGGCAACAACCACAGGGAATTCCTCGTGAGTCACGGCTAGCACCCAGAGAGCTGCCAATTTCAAAATTTCTGAAGCTTCATCCACCCACTTTCTGCGGAACTAGTGAGAAAGAGGATCCGCATTACTTTATCAGATATGTGGTCAAAATTGGGCGCATGCTGAGGTGCTCAGGCCATGAATTGGTGGAATTAGCTTCATTCCAGCTGAGGGGAGCGGCTAGAGTATGGATAGAGTCTGTATAGACGAGGTATTCACGTAGAGTGGCACCGATGACCTGGGAAGATTTTCAGAGGGAATTCCTGGGTCCGTTTCTACCTGAAGGCACCAAAGATGCAAAGCGTCAGCAATTCGAGGAATTGTGGATGACACCTAACATGACCGTGACAGAGTATGAGCTTCTTTTTACTGAACTGGCTCAATTCTCACCTGAGTTAGTTCCTGATAAAGAGGCGAGGATCAAGAGATTCATACACCGACTCACGGAGCTGTTGTTTACTGCTTTATTACCTCAGAGGAGGCAGTTTGAGACTTTAGCTCAAGCAGCAGACTGTGCTAGAATGATTGAAAGCAGGAAGAGGTATGGGACATCCGTTGATCCCAAAGTGAAGTTAATTACAGGCAGTGACAACCAAGGAGGTGGAAGTAAGAAAAGGAAGACAACAGGTGGAGGTGCAGGATATTCAGGGTCCGCAGGAGGGCAATCCTCAACTACCACCTATGAAACAAGTACAAGAGGTAATGTTCAAGGGGGACAGAGGGAACAAGGGGGTGGAAATGCCGGGAAGACAAAGCCCCAGTGTGTGACTTGCGACATATTTCATTCTGGTATATGTCGGAGACTGACAGGTGGATGCTACCGTTGCGGCCAGATGGGCCATATGGCTAGAGAGTGTCCAAAGAAGAAAGAGGGTACAAGTGTGAGAAGCAACCCGACGCCGAGGAGTACACCTATTCCAGCTCCACCAGTGAGAACCGTGCCACCACAGGTAGCAAGTGCAGGTGCAGCTAGAGGCCGTGGTGCAGGGTCTAGTGGCCGAGGGCCAGGGGTGGTAGGTGGAGGACAAGCGCGGGTATTTTCACTCTCCCAGCAGGATGCTCATGCATCAAATGCGGTTGTGACAGGTACTCTTATTGTCTGCTCTCTTGAAGCACGAGTCTTATTTGATTCCGGCTCCACTCATTCCTATGTGTCACATGAATTTGCCTCTAAATTCAACAAAAGTCCATCTAGAGTGGAAGAAACAGTACTGGTCTCTACACCAATGGGAGAATCGGTACAAGTAGAGTATGTGCACAATTCTTGCACTGTGGAGGTCGATGGTCATGAAACTGTGGTAGACCTTCGGTTGTTTTGTATGGTTGATCTTGATGTGATCCTCGGAATGGATTGGTTGTCGTCTTGCCATGCGGTTGTTGACTGCAGGGCTAAATGCTTGAAATTCAATATGTCAAACGAGGAGCCTTTTGTGATACGGGGTGATGGAGCTACACCGTATCCAAGCTTGATCTCGGCGTTGAAGGCGTGCAAGTTACTTGCAAAGGGATGCAAAGGGTACTTGGCATTCGTCCAAGATACCACGAAAGAAGTACTTTCACCGACTTAAGAACCTGTAGTGCGAGAGTTCTTGGATGTATTTCCAGAAGAATTGTCGGGGTTGCCACCCGATCGTGAGATTGAATTTGGAATTGAGCTGCAACCTGGTACTCAGCCTATCTCCACACCACCTTACCGTATGGCTCCGAAAGAGCTGAAGGAGCTACATACACAATTGCAAGAATTGCTTGAAAAGGGTTTTATAAGACCCAGTTTCTCTCCTTAGGGTGCACCAGTCCTTTTTGTAAAGAAGAAGGATAGATCTTTGCGGTTGTGTATCGATTACCGAAAGTTAAACAAGGTGACAATTCGCAATTAGTATCCATTGCCGAGGATAGATGACCTATTTGATCAGTTGCAGGGTGCGAAGCGGTTTTCTAAGATTGATTTGTGATCTGGACATTACGAGTTCTTGGTGATGTCTTTCGGATTAACTAATGCTCCTGCAGCGTTCACGGACATGATGAACAGGGTCTTTAAACCATTTCTGGACCGATTTGTCATTGTCTTCATTGATGACATATTGGTTTATTCAAAGAATTATGAGGAACAGGCTGAACACTTGAGACTAGCCTTACAGAGGTTGAGAGAGGAAAAACTGTATGCCAAATTCTCCAAGTGTAAATTCTGGCTTGACAGAGTTGCCTTCTTGGGTCACGTGGTATCATCAGAGGGAATCCACGTTGATCCAAGTAAGGTAGAGGCAGTGAAGAATTGGTCCCAGCCTACCTCTGTTACTGAAATTCGCAGTTTCTTGGGTTTGGCGGGATATTATAGAAGATTTGTGCAGGACTTCTCTAAAGTTGCTGCACCTATAGTTGCCTTCTTGGGTCACGTGGTATCATCAGAGGGAATCCACGTTGATCTAAGTAAGGTAGAGGCAGTGAAGAATTGGTCCCAGCCTACCTCTGTTACTGAAATTCGCAGTTTCTTGGGTTTGGCGGGATATTATAGAAGATTTGTGCAAGACTTCTCTAAAGTTGCTGCACCTATGACTAGATTGACTCAGAAGGGAGTGAAGTTTGTATGGGATGACAAGTGTGAGCAGAGTTTTCAAAAGCTGAAAGACAGTCTCACCACTGCTCCGGTGCTAGCATTACCTGAAGGCACAGGAGGGTATGTAGTATACTGTGATGCGTCGAGGATCGGGTTAGGGTGTTTCTTGATGCAACATGGCAAGTTGATTGCGTATGCATCACGACAACTGAGGAAGCATGAGAAGAACTACCCGACTCACGACCTCGAAATGGCGGCTGTAGTATTCGCTTTGAAAATATGGAGACACTACTTATATGGTGAGACTTGTGAAATTTATACAGACCACAAAAGCCTCAAATACATTTTCGAACAGAAAGACTTGAACTTGAGACAACGTCGATGGTTGGAGTTGTTGAAAGACTATGACTGCACGATCTTGTATCATCCAGGAAAGGCTAATGTGGTAGTCGATGCTCTGAGTCAGAAATCCATGGGCAGTCTTGCTCATATAAGTGAAGAAAGGAGACCGTTAATTAGAGAACTGCACGAGTTAGAGCAAACGGGAAATCAGTTTGAGATTGGAAGTTCTAACTCGCTTTTAGCCCATTTGCAAGCTAAGTCCTCTTTGGTCGAAGAGGTGAAGGCTAGACAAGACGAAGATACCGACCTCAAGAAAATCAGGGATACCATAACTAAAGAGAAAGGGGACGACGTCCGATTCTCTATAGATGATTTTGGGATACTTCGGTTGGAGGGACGGTTGTGTGCCCCTATGGTTGATAACTTGAAAGAAAGAATACTTGAAGAAGCACACCGGACAACGTATACAATCCATCTGGGAGCTAATAAAATGTATCATGACCTGAAACAGTTGTATTGGTGGAATGGCATGAAGAAGGATGTCGCAAACTATGTAGCCAGGTGTTTAGTGTGTCAGCAAGTCAAGGCTGAACACCAGAAACCCGCCGGAACATTACAACAGATAGAAATACCTGAGTGGAAATGGGAGAGGATAACGATGGATTTTGTAATAGGATTGCCAAGATCACAACGGGGATTTGATTCGGTTTGGGTAATAGTGGATCGCATGACTAAGTCCGGACACTTTCTGCCAGTTAAGACCACTTACGGAGTGAGTCAATATGCACAGATTTACCTATCAGAAATCGTTAGATTGCACGGTGTGCCAGTGTCCATAATATCTGATAGAGGCCCACAGTTCACTTCCAGGTTTTGGAAGTCTTTGCAGGAAGTGTTGGGAACTAGAGTTGATCTGAGTACTGCCTTCCACCCACAGACCGACGGGCAATCAGAAAGAACCATTCAGATTCTTGAGGACATGCTTCGGGCGTGTATTATGGATTTCGGCGGAAGTTGGGAAAAGTATTTACCCTTGGCTGAGTTTGCGTACAATAACAGTTATCAAGAAAGTATTCAAATGGCACCCTTCGAGGCGCTGTACGACCGTAGATGCAGATTCCCGATTGGGTGGTTCGAGGTCGGAGAAGCTAGCCTAGTCGGCCCGGAATTGTTACAAGATGCCTTGCAGAAAGTAAAGTGTATAAGGGGGAGGTTGCTGACGGCTCAGAGTAGGCAAAAGTCTTATGCAGACAATCGAAGAAGAGAACTGGAGTTTGCCGTTGGTGATTAGGTATTCTTGAGAATATCACCGATGAGAGGCGTAATGCGGTTCGGTAAGAAGGGGAAGTTGAGTCCTCGGTATATCGGACTATTTGAAATCTTAGAATGAGTTGGGAATGTAGCGTATCGGTTGGAATTGCCTACGGAATTGGAGGGGGTACACCCTGTCTTTCATATATCGATGCTTCAGAAGTATCTTCCCGATCCCTCGCACGTGAGTTGGGAACGTTCGTTTTGTGTTTTTCGCACCTAAGGGGTTTTTACCGCGCTACTGGGGGAAATGTTAGCTTGGCCATGGGGGCCCTTAGAATTTCTTGGGGCGGTCGAGCCCACTGTCCTGTGGTAGGACTTACGCGAGTACTTTGCAATTTTTAAGTCTTGTCTCTAGTAGGAAGGGAGTACTTTAATAATAGACAAAATGGTTACATTCGTGCAGCCTCAGTCGGGCTAGCCTTAGTTAGGCTGAAAGTAAGGAAAATGATTACATTCGGATTGCCTAGGTCAGGCGGGCCTTAGTCAGGCTGAAAATCCTAAATTCGAAGTAGAGACATATGCGACTTGACCTAAAGACGTTGTGAGAATGCAAAGTGCGTTCGGAGTCTAAGCGGAGGTTAGGTCCGGGCGGACGGACTCTGGCTTCTTTTCTCCTTACTCTTTACCCTCGGGGGGTTCCTCGCGTGTTTCTTTGGGACCAAGGCGGGTGACCTTGACGGTCTTGGTTAGGCTCGCTGCGTAGCATGCTAGCGCCAGTTTCTGGTCCGCCATGATTTCTCCAACCCCGTGGGGTGTTGGGAACTTCATTGTGAGCTATGCGGTAGACACTACAGCTCTGAGTTTGTTTAGGGACGGTCCCCCTAAGATCGCATTGTGTGCTGATGGCGCTGAGACAATGATGAAGTCTACATCAAGGCTCGCGACCTTTGGTAAGGTGCCCAAGGTTGCTCGGGCGGTGATAATTCCTTCTGTTGGAACCTAGGCTCTTGAGAATCCTATGAGTGTGCCGGGGAATGGCCTTAGGCTGGCTTCATTCAACCCGAGTTTTTTTGAAGGTGTCGAAGTAGAGAACGTCTGCTAAAGATCCTTGGTCGATCAAGACTCTCTTGACTTCGTAGTTGGCGATTATGGCGGTCACCACCATGGGGTCATCATGGACTGGTCCCTCTAGGTTGGTGAGGTCGAAGGTGATGGGATCTTCTTTGGATTCGCTCCTCATTTTGTGCTTCGGAGCGTAATCGAGGGCGAGTATGGAGCGTTCCATCCTCTTCTTGTTTTGCGGCAGCGAGAAGGTCCCCCTCTACAGTCCGCCTGCTATGACGTTGATAACCCCGCGGGTAGGTGCTTGATCGTTGGCCTCTCAGGGATGTTCGGTATTAGCCCTGCTTTCTTCCTTGATGAATCTGCAGAGCTGTCCTTTCCAGATTAGATCCCCGTCTTTTTGTTTTTCTTTTCCGCTCGTTCCACGTCAGCCTTGCTTATTAGGAACTTTCTCATCTTGTCCTTGGCGATCTGCGCGTTAACCTCTTGAATGAACCATTCTGCATGGTCCATAAGCTCCTGTAGAGTGGAGATGGGGCATCTGTTGAGTTCCCCGTAGAATTGTGAACATCGAAGGCCTTGCTTTATGACAAAGATGGAGACGGCGTCCTGGAGGCCTCAGACTTGGAGCGAGAGTTTGGTGAAGCGAGTCAGGAAGGCTTGCAGGGTTTCTCCTTCCTCCTGGTGGAAACCAATGAAGGAGTCTTTATTTTTCTGATAATCTTTGCTGCTGGCGAACTTTGTGAGGAAGTTTTGCGCCAGTTCTTCGAAGCTGTGGATCGGATTGGTAGGCAGCAGCGAGAACCATCTTAGGGCGGCTTCTTTTAGAGTCGACGAGAAGACTCGGCACTGTTGGCCATCCGTCATGCCCAATATCGACATGGCCGAGTTGAAGGTGTTCAAGTGATCTCGTGGATTGGATTCTTCACCATAAGGTTCTATGTGGACGGGCATTTTGAAGCCCATGGGCACGTGCTCATTCACGATTTGCCAGGTGAAGGGATGTCTCCCCTTTCCCTGGAATTCGAACGTGGGCCACTGGTAAGCATTCGCACTGCAGGCAGCGCACGGGATGTAGGCTGCTGCTTATGGCATGTGGAGGTAGGATCCCGGGGGATAGTTTAGGACCGGTGGTCACGGATAGTTCCTGACGGGTCGTGCTGCTTGTCCGACAACCAAGGTTGGTCCCAGTGGGATCACTACTGGAGGTGTCGGTGCTGTCAGTGATAATCATGCGAACTCCATTGGTAAAGTCTCGAACTGAATTGCAAACAGGCTGGTAGGGTCGCTGGAGGACACTGCCGTCGCGCTGTGTGGTAATAGTGGTAATTGGGCGCTCGCGTTTGCTGGGGCGAGGTTCCTGTCCTCCTCCCATCATTGTTGACGTAGATCCGCTACTTCTGCCTCGAGGCGGGCGATCTTTACGTCCCGCGGGTTCCTTGTTGGCTCTGTCATTTCCTGACAGCCGGTTGTGGGGCAAGGGACGTGCGACATGCCATATAGGTGTTGAGGGCGAGTTTCCGCTTTGGGTGCCGGGTTTTGGATCACGGTTTTCGCGACGGCTACCTGCGTCATTGAGGAGCTTTGAGGCTGGGTTGCGCTTGATCCGCCTGACTCAGTTGTGACCGCTTTGGCCGTTCCCTGTCGGTTCCTCATGCTGCGCCTTAGAGCGCTAGCGTCGGTCGTGGTCGCGGGGACGTTCAAGTCGATCATGATGTATTATATCCTGTGTATCCTGTATTCAAGACGAAAACAAATACGGGTTTCTGAGCGTTAGGTATATACTCCTACTCCCCGAAAAAGAAATGTCGTTTAGCGGCAGAGTGCGCAAGGCATTATGGTCTGAATAAGACCGTGGTGGGCGCCACTGTAATTGTCATTTTTGGCTCAGACAATTGTAATTTGCAATTAGGACCACAAGGGGTTTTAACCTTGGGGGACTTGTCCTTAGGTAATGCACCTAGGTGCCTACGTACCCTCCGGGAGAGATCAAAGTCCATGTAGTTCGTCATGGTGACGTCTATTGGAGCCGTTAGGGAAGGCAGTTACCTGTATTGGGCCATGTGTGGCTAAGACGTGTCTAAGGTACTCCGGGCGGGCGAGCCGCTCTTAGGAGGTTGCCTTAGTGGGAGAGAGCTCTGGTCTCTGGGGGCTGCTGGAAGCCCCATGAATGGTGTACTCCGACATGGAGGTGAGCTTGCTGAAGGCTGTCCTAGACGGAGCTTACGGCGGAGCTCGTGATATGCAGAAGGTTTGCATGAGGTATCTGAGGGTGCTCAGGTAACCGGGAGTATGTGTGAGATATTGTAGATTAGGTGCTGTAATCCTTCAGGTTGCGTCCTATAGTCCCCCGAGTGAGGGTCTATTTATACTCGAGTGTGGGGAGGTCGTGCTCGACCCACGACCTCATGGGACGTGGGTTGTCCCACGAGGCTTGTGGAGTTCCCACGTCCGATTGAGGGGATGCGCCGTGAGATGACGTGGGTAAGGGCCACGTAACTGGTAGATGAGTTGTGCCACGTGTCTCTAGCAGGTGGTGAGGCCGTGCTTCTAGAAGATAAGTGCCACTTGTCCCAAGTTGGAATATTCCGTAGTTACAGTTGGTATATCTAATCAATAGATCACTTACTTTGTTCAATATTGTGCATTGTTAAAAGCTAATTTTTTTTTACAAAGTATTTCAATGCAGTCAATGGTTTTAACTCACATTCAATATATCAATTTATATTATGGAAAACAATTTCACAACAAGGTATCATCTTCCTTTCTAAACACAATGTTCAAACCAAATTGATCATAACTATAGATATAACCCGTGCAGGGCACGGGTACAAAGACTAGTTACTATAAAAGTGGAGAATCAAATAAATATAAATAATTTTTTATAATTTAATTAATTATTTTAAAGTATACTAATTATTTTATAAATAAAAAACAATTCCATTTGTTGGTAAATTTATTTTAATTTTATATTCAAATCAAAATTCGAAATTTAAAATTACATTTCTAGAAAACCTAGAATTTAGAGTTTAGAGGGAGCTGATGTTTTAAAATTTTTTAAATAGAATCGTCACGTGTTACAACTTGTCCATAATGTCTATTAAAATAAGCTATCATGAAATCTAGTATTTTTCACTAAAATACACTCATTTCATGATGATAAATTTTTACATACTAAAATGGAGTTCTCATACAAATGACAATTCTTGCAAATGAGAACAGAGAAATAATACATAAGAAATAAGGTCATCAATATTCAGGCAAAAAAAAAAGGTCATCAATATATCACACCAAAACATAATACTCTTATATATATTAATTATTGAATTGATAATAGATTGAGTACTGTCACTAATTACATCATGGACTGCGAGCCTCAATAGCTTCACTTGTGCTTCTAAAATCGTCCTTATCTGATTATGGGATGAAAATAATAATGAACATATATATAATCACAATAATTCACATATTAAGAGGAGGATTTAATTTATTAATTAAGTACCTTATGATCAATGTAAAAGACCATGTGTTCTAGAGTGGTGACATTGAGATGCAAAATGGTGAGCCTGAGAGATTGCAGAGCAACAACCATCTTGGTGAGCTATCCTTCTCGTTTCTGGATGAGTATCTTGAGATTGGTGGATGGACTATGGATTTGTTTCATTAGGATGCAGCATTTATGGGATTTAATTGATTGAATGATGCAATGGGAATTAAATAGAAGATAAGCAAAATCAATTTAAAATTTAACTTTTGCCCAAAAGATTTAGACGAACGAATAGGAAGGAGGATTCAATTAAATTCAAAAGCCACAGCATCTTACCATATTAAAAATACTAAAACATGATCAGACGATTGTATGGGATAAATTAATCAAAACTTAAGAAATAATTAGATAGATCTTAAAAAACACAGCATGAAGCATTGTCAATTGAGGACGGCAGAAAGATGAACTCAATGGTTCATTGTCATCTTCTATGTATAATATATATACTAGATTGGTACCCGTGCAATGCACGGGATATGATTATAGGCTACTTTATGATTAAATTCAAAAATTATAAGCATATATTAATCTTAGCATACTAAGAACAATAAATAGTATAAAATAATACTTTGACTCAATTGATGATACTTGACAAATGTCATTATATTGATTGTTTAGATATATAACCATATGAGTTGATGTTATAAATAAATTTAAACAAAAGATATATACGATGTAAACACGTGAAAAATGTAACAAATATATACTAATTTACACGAAAAGTACATGATACAGACTACTTAACATTCTGAAAAATTTTCTTGTACACAACATTAGATGTTTTGTGGATGGATGTCCATCATGCTTATACACCAGTACTTTCAATTATAAATAATATGTATAGGATGTAAATAATATGTATTTTGAACGTAAGGAAGTATGTATTTTGATGGTGATACGCATTTTGATTGCAATTTGATTTTTGAAACATGGAGGTATGCATTTTGGAAACAGGGGAAAGAAAACATGCCTAAAAATGGAAAAATGACAACAAAATTTGGCAGGTTACTGTAATACCCGAGAGGTATTTTTGGAATCAAGTCAAATATATAGTAAGACTTAGAATGGTCATCATTTGGAGTTGAAATGTAAGGACAAAATAAATAAATAAATAAATAAATGAACAATAGAAATAAATAATAATTTTGTGTATACATATAGATAAATAAAATTAAATAGGAATTGAGGAATAATATGAAATTGATAAAATTGTGAAAATTGAAGTTAAACATTTTGGCTAAATAAAATAAAAATAAATTTTTTTAGATTGAAATAAAATTTTTGGGATATAATTAAGATTTTAATAGTTTTAGAGTTGAGAATTTAAGAAATTAAAATAAATATGAAAATTTGATAGACAAATTATAATTTTGTCTAAAAGTGGTTATATGAATTATTCAAAGTTTATAGTTTAAATTTGATAATTTTTCGAAAATAAAAATTATACTGGGTAGGAAATTTTCAACTGCAAGACACTCAATAACAAATATTTTTAATAGGCTTATGATTAGCCAAAAATTTCAAAATTTTTCTATTCTTTTCTAAAAATAAATATAGTTGAGAAAATCCAATCAAAACCCTATTTCACCATACCCCAAAAGTTGTCAAATGTCCAAAATCACCCTTAATTTTCAAATCCAATATATGACACATTTTTTCTTCCTGCATCCACCACGCAACTCTTCCTCATTTTCTTCATCTTCTTCTTCTCTTCTCTTCCTCTAAAGCTCTCTTAGGGCAAGCAACAAGTGAAGAAATCCTTCACTTTCCACCATGTTTCTTGCTTACTCCCACCAATTCCATGCCTCATCAAGCTCCCTCCACCATTGTTAAGCATATTGGGCAACCTCCATGGGTTTCCAAATTCGGACTTCCCCAAAGGTGAGCATCAAAATCTTGTTTTCACCTCTTAAATCATAGGTTTCTTGATGGGAATGAGCTACCTATCAATAATATATAACCTTAGGATCATTTTTGAACATAGAGATCACCCAAATATTGAGTTCTATGGAGATTTCTACCCTAGGGTTCCTAACCTACGAATTTTGGCAAAATTTATGGAATTTATAAATTTTCTTAAACTTGATGGCATGTATGGATTTCAAATGAATTATTTAGGTATTCTAAATGATTTGTAAGAATGCCCAATGATTGGAATAATGATATGTAAACATTTGGTGAAAATGAGAACTTTTCATATTTGGCAAATTCTCCATTGATGGAGGTTGTAGAGTGAACAAGTTTTTAAACTTGTTTATTTATGCATTAATTTAGTTGAACTAAAAGAGAACACCAAATGATGACCATAGGCCAAGTAAATGAACTTGGGGGTTGGATAAATGTATGAAGTCATAAGTAAAGAAACTAGGAAATTGTATGAAATTTGATATCGATTGAATTGGTTGTATGTGATAGGGTTCAAGTACTTCCTTGGAGACCATAGTGCTCAAAGGGAATGCTAAGTGAAGCAGCCAAGGTGAGGGACTTTCTTATCTTAGCCCCAAAAAGGGATGATTAAATTATGTGTTGTGATTAATTGTGTGATTGTAATCATGCACTTAATATGAATTAGGATTGAATCTAAATTGACCTAGTAATGAGATTTTTATGTGATTTGAACCATTATGAATTGTCCAATAAGGCATGTTTTTGCGTTTTAGATTTGAGTGAGATTGGGTGTGAACCCATTTATGTTGAGATTATGATTGTGACTGTGATTTTCAAGGGTTGAAGGACATAGTGGATTTGATATAAGTTGTGTATGAACAAGAGTCTTGATAGAATAATTGAGATGGTGTTGTATTTCCCTTTTGATTGATTTTGCTGGTATGTTGGTGCCTTTATGAAGGAATTATCTTTTTGCTTGATTTGAGTGATTTTGTGTGTTATAAAGTGGTGTATGGGAAGGAACAAGGTTGAACCATATACCATGTGTGAAGTGGCATGAGATAGTCCATGGGAAGGAACAAGGTTGAACCATGGGACTAACCTTCTGTTAAGGTACTAAGGCGGGCATGGGAAGGAATGTGGTTGAACCATGCGCCGTTAGAATTGTAAAATTGGGAAGGTAGTGGGAAGGAACCTAGTTGAACCACTTAACCAACCCATTTTTTAAGAACTCATAGGTAAACAAAGGAGGAGGGAAGGAACCTAGTTGAACCTCACCTCTTGTTTGCTTGTGGGAAGGAATTTGTGTGAATAGGTAATGTTGGTCACATATTTGTGTGAATAGGTAATGTTGGTCACATAGTTTTTTTTTTACTGTATGAACCCCCTTCTCTACATACCTAATTTCTTATCCTTTTGAAAACCAAGTCGAGGATTCATGCTCTTTATTACTTGAAAAACCTTGTCCGGCTTTGTAAACTAATTCTTTTAAAATTATATTATTCTCAACAACCTTCCTTCACTAAATGGTGCCCAAACAACCTCAACCCTATGCTGCCAACATTACACTCAAATATTTGTTTTCTTGGATTGTTGATTTTTGTGAAATGTTGATTTGGATGACGTGCTATTGGTATTATGATATGAACTCTGTCAAAATTTGATTTTGTGTTCGTAAGGAATTGTTTATGTGTGACACTGTGATTAACACTCCCAAGGGTATGTGAATGATTGTACTATGTTTTATTTGATCTTTGTTGACTTATTGATTTCAGACTTGATGTCTTTGACTATGCTATTTGATTTTGAACTATCTGTTAATTTGATTCGTGAATGGGTTTGATGGAAGTCTTTGATATGTAGTTGAGAAATTTTGAATGATTATTTGTGCTTGGCATCTATGCTATAAATTGGATTGCGAATGGTGAATTTGATCACATTATATGTTTCATGGTGTGTACGAGACATTCTGCATAAGTATGTGGTTGTCACCCTTTCCCTGTCGTAGTGGTGCCCGCTAATACGCCTAGGATGGGTTAGTCTCTCACTGAGTCGTATGACTCACCCCTCGTTTGCTAATGTTTTCAGAGACAGGTTCAGAACAAGTGACAGGTCTCGGATTAGCAAGGCGTCAATTCTCAAGGCCCTCATTTTGTTCATGTGGGTGTTATGTCGATTTGAAATTTATTTTATTTTATAAGTGTATAAGTCTAAGTAAGAACTTAGAGGTCAGCTCCATTTGTCTAGAGGCAGGATCATGCGCATATATAAATGTTTATTTATGATTTGTAAGAATTATAATTTTCATATTGATATCTTATTCATGCATGATTAGTTAAGTTCTAGGATAATAGGCTTAGAGACCGGGGCTCCCACCTTCGGTCTGTGCCAGTCGCGTGCTCCCCGAACGGGGGTCGTGACAACGTTGAACCAGAAGCAATCCGTTAATTAAAGGGTTGATTCGTTCAAGTTCTAAACTTTTTTTCCTAAAACCGACCAAACCCAACCAGCTACTTTTCAATCAATTTGGTTCCATTTCCCTCTCAAATCCAAACAGACCCAACTCGTGAAGACCCCTAATCATGTATGGCTGTCCATGATGATTCCTCACAAAAAGCCCACTCTTCTTGAAAAGGTTAGGCAACTAATTCTCTGCTTTATTAATTAATATTATCTATATTAATACATTTTGGTAGTGTTTGGTACAAGGTTTAAAAAAATAATGCCAGGATTATTTCTCCGGCATCTTGTAGTCCCGTCTTTGGTACAAGTTTTAAAAAATTAATCCCGGGAATCTTACAATCCCGGGATTATTCTTATCCTATGTTTCTTCATATTTTTAATCCCACCTAAAAGGGTGGGATTATGATAATCCCATGGGATGAGATTATTTTCTAATACCTACTTTTACTAAATTACCCCTCCCCTAATTAATAACCATTATTTACCCTATTCTTTCCTTCTTCTTCAGCTTCAGCCGTGATGCGGAACCCCAGCCTATGATCGAGACTAAAACACCGACACACGCTTTGAATCAAGCAAAAACCTTAGAATAAACACCCGCCCTAATGAACCCCCAAGAAACCCGTTCCTAGAAACGCATATAATAGAGCTAAAAGAAAGAGAATGAATAAACGCCACAAAGATAAACTAACCTTTGATAAGTAGATTCAATCTCTTGATGCAACAAGCAAAGAAATCCATCCTCACTTGCACACACACATAGAAGTTTTCATGAAGAAAACACACTCAATCAAAATTCATTCAACATTGTTCCTTACAATAGAAAATAAAGAGTATTTATACTCCAAGATAAATGAAACCCTAATTCACTAATGGACTCTACTAACATAACATAAAATAAAGCCCAACATAAAATAAACCCTATTGGACCTTTAAACATCAAGTCCAAACTAATTAAAACATTAAATCCGAAATAATTGTTTTAAATCACTAATTGACTTTAAATAATAAAATCTAAATATAATGATTTTCGCACAAATAATTAACCCAAATTAAAATAAGCATTTTAAGCTCAAAATATGATGCTTTAGACTTAAATACGTCTCCACATGTATAGTACTTGGTCCAAGCTCTCTAAATTGATGTTTCCATGCCCAATACATGTTGTAAAGCTCCATTTTTAGCCCACTTGGTGTTAAGGACGTTTTCAACAACAATTGATGGCCCAATTGCTATTTGATTTGTCCAAGTCTCTTCCATAAGCTCCTTCAGTGACTCCATGATTATTCTAGTTCTATCATTGCCTCCTGTGCACTTATCAAGCCGCCCCCTCTCTCTCTCTCTTGTACGCTTCCTCTCCATCTCTCTTGTACGCTTCCTCTCCATCTCTTCTCAAGCTAAGGTTAGCATCATCTCCCTCTTTTTTCTTCTTTATGTATTTTCAATTTGTTTCATATGTTTTCTTTTTCATATGTCTGCTGCCTCTTGATCTCTACCTCTTGTAGTTCTTGGTTGTGTGATTTTGGGAGGATTAGGCGGTTATGTGTGTACCTGTGTGGGTTTGGGAGGCGTTTGTGTTTGCGTACACAAAGAACTTATCCATATTCTCCTCACTTTTTTTTTCTCATTATATTGTTTTCATGTTTTCTCTACGGCCTCTTTGGCCCCTCTCCTTCCATCTACCACTACAAACTTAATTAATTAGCCACTTCAACTAGTTTTATTTTAATTAAATCCAAGGAAATTAAAGAGAGAGAGGCGATAGAATTTGAGATTCGAGAAGTGTAATACCTGAGAATATTTTAACTAGCATCATTAATTAAATTAAATTAATTTATTTAAAGTTGAAAATGGGATAAAAGAAAACACTATCCTACTACTTATCATTTTGTAGATACAAATTATTTTAAATCCTAAGTATTCTAATTTTTATATTATTATTACATCAGAATTTTTTTTGATATGTATATATATATATATATCTAATTAATATATATATATATATATATATATATATATTATAATATATAAAAGAAGGAATAATGGGGAGAAGAGAAAAACGAAAACGCGTGAGGAAAAGAAACACGGAGAGAGAGCGGACAGTGACGTCGCACGCACGGAGAGACACGGTGAGAGGGCAGAGGGTTCAAAAGGAGAAGAGCAAACGTGGAGGTGGCCGGACGTTCGAGGTGAAGCCCGAGTGCGACGCCGTCCGCCGGAGCTCGCCGTCGTTGTGCTGGAGGAGAGAGAGTCGCGGGCTAGAGAGAGAAACCAAGAGGGAGAGGGTTTCTCGCCGGAAATTCACCGGAAAACGCCGTCTCTTCACCGGGGAAGGTGGCTGGGAGTCTCCTCTACTCCATATCGTCCTTCTAACCGGTTGAATCGATGTGAGAAGTCCTGAAACTCTCAAACCCCAATTTTATCAATTTTAGGGATTTTTGGAAAACCCCCCATTTGATTCAATCTGAGTATTCTCGGACCTAAATTGAAGTATTTGAATGTTATGAAGTGAGTTGGAAGCTTAGGAACCGAAATTAAATTGATGGAAATTTATTCGGGTTGGAAAACTTGTAGGAAAATGTGATTGGTAATGTTTAAGGGTGTTGTGCACTGATTTGGGATGCATTAATAGGTGGAATTGTGATGATATAATTGTTAGAATTATTAGAATGTACGAGGGAGTAAAACCCGAGTAAGCACCGTCTCACCCGGAACCCGGTTCGGGGAAAAAGAGACAATTCTCTAATTTTACGCGTACCCGGATATGTGTATTCATGTGTAGGTAAAGTGTTGAAAGTTATTTTAGTAAATGGAAATCTTGGACAAGTAGAATTTATGTCTCTCTTGAGCCATAAATTCAAGACTTGGGTAATGGAAACTTCACATGGACACATAGAGGTGGAATTGGGTAACCTTGCATTCCCAAATCAAGGCTTCCGAATAGTGTGATTAAGCAAGGGTTGGATACGAATAGAAGCATGCTAGGTGTTCCGAAAACTAGTTGAGGGCATTCCAAGCCAACAACTAGTCTATGGAATTAATTTGAGGGAGAACATGAGCACTAGCGTTACATGTACAAGATAGTGGCTGAATTTCAAGTTTCTAAATCTCTCAAGGATATGTGTATAGGGCACCATACAGTGAGTGGACCTTCGGGCACATCGAGAGCCGATCAGAGGGGCCAAACAGGTGAGGGGCTTTCCCATCCTTGTCCTATAGGGTTGGCTGCGGATATGGATATATGGTTTGCCTTCTTGCCTACTTGTAGGAATTATATAATAGATAACATGCTATTGTTGTTCCTAAATTATAATATATGTGATAACGTGCTATATGTGTATATGCGAACTGTGAAAGCAATGGTGGCTCAAGGAGCCTTATATGGAAAGAAGGTCCTCGGGACCTATATGATATCGGGGGTAGGATCGAGTCAATTTTGTTTGTGAGGGTCTTGTGGTACTAGAAACCAACCTCATTGATTATTAGCTGAAAAATGTGGTTGTATATGTAAATTCTTAAAGAAAATGAATATAGGTGACTTTGTTTTAAACCGAGAGATTCTGAATTAGAAAACCACTAGGAAATTTAGATTTGCCCAAGAAGAAGTAAAATGAATAAGTAGTGGTCCATAGGGGTCATTTATGGTACAACGCGGGAACCGAGTCTATCACGGATGGTCTGGGTAGATTGAGTCTGTTATCTTGAGTCAAACTCACAGAAATAAAAAGTATATGAGTACACCACAATGTGGCTATTGCCTTGGGTAAACCGAGGTCAGATGAGTCGCCGGCTATGCTCCAAGTGAAGTCTTGGGGTCAGGTTAATGTTCCATGTAAAGTCTTGGGACCAGGGGTTCCTAGAATGATCTACTAGGTTCCTATACCGCTCACGTGAGATATGCTTTCGGGCCAGATTCTCTCCTAACGGAGATATGCCTTCGGGCCAGTTTATGATTACGGTTATTTGAACATGGATATCCACATGAAGTTATATGTTGAACTATGATATGATGAATGTATGAATTTGAACGTATGTAAAATCATGCTTTAAATTCTTTATTGTGAATATGATATGTGCTAATTGCCTGACCACTTAATATATGGAAATTCAAAATCTATTACATGCATATGTGATTGTGATTGGCTCCCTTCCCCCAGTTGTAGTGGTACCTGCTACTACACCAGGGATGGGAGAGCCTCTCACTGAGTCTGTTTGACTCACCCCAATGTTACATGTTACAGACACAGGTGGTATAGGTATCGGGAGCGCTTCCACTTCATCTCAGGGAGGCGGACAGACTTAGAGGCCGCACGCATTGTTCGCGTGGGTAGTATTTATATATGTATTTTGTCAGGATGTATATGTAAATGATTCTTTTGGTATAGCATTGTTTTGTACACTTGCTATATACATATATGTATATGTCACACTCTAGAATTGTCGGCTTCATACAGGTTAAAGATTGGTCCTGTTGTTGGGAATATAGGTTATGATATGATGAATATCATGTATATATATATATATGAATGTGACTTCCGCATGTGAATAGGATTGATCACACGCACTGAGCGTGTGGTCAATATGTAAATTTATATGTACGTGTGATTGAATACTTGGTTGTGTGAAAATACGGCTTCCGCATGCGAATAGGATAGATCACATGCATTGAGGCGTGTGATCAATATGTAATTATATGCAGGTGTGTGATTGAATATATATACTTGACTGTACACAGGGATTCAGCATGTGAATAGGATAGATCACCCGCCCTTAAGCGCGTGATCAATAGGTATATTATATATACGTGTGATTGATTATGTGTATATGTATAGACTGAAGCGGCGTTGAGCGAGCCGTGGATTGTATACTACTTAGGTCATCGGATAGGGATGGCCATATATACTATATATTGTTTGTATTAGAAATGGGTAGTTATGCATATATAAAAATGTCAATCAGGGATTAGAGGCTTACGAGATAGGAGAAATCCTACTTCCCGTGTCGGTCACGGACGCCGATAGGGGGTCGTGACAAGAAGCTAGCAAATATGGGTAGTGTTTTTATAGTATAGTTACATATCATGTTTGCTTATAGAACTTGTGCAGTAATTTAATAAGAGTGGATTTCTTTTTAAAATTTAGCTAACCAAGGAATTGAAGATGTTGTCGCCTGCCATTTTATCAGCATGAATATAGGGTCAGTGAATTAAAAAGGTTCATAAATAGTGTAAAATATCTCCAGCAGAGTCACTGTGTTGCCAGTATGCTCATATGAGAAGTAATCACCGGAACATACGATAATAATTTATTTATACAAAATATAGCTCCATTAAAATTTGCTAAACTGGAACATAAAGATATGTTGTAATTCAAATTCAAAATTGATTTGATCGATCTATGACTAATACGTGATCACATCATAATTCAAAATTGATTCTATTTGATTATTATTGATTTTTGTTCTAGAAGAATTAATTATCGAATATCAAATTGGTTGTAGCAAGCATTTAATATAATATTAAACTGATTGAACTAAGATTTAAGAAGATTTCAACGATTTGCTTTGTATTTTTGTAATACAGGAAATATTTAAATTAATTATTATCATCATTATTTAGTTTATTTTTCTTTTTGGGAGAAAAATAAATTAAATTAAAGGGTTAAAATAAAAAAGAAAGAAATAAATATAAATATATATAATAATATATATATATATATATATATATTAAAATAATGGGTGGGGGTCAAACCGTGACCCCCCTCCCCTTTCATTAAAACTTAAAACAAATGAATATATATATATATATATATATATATATATAATACTAAAATATATAAGGGGGGCCAACCGTGACCCCCCTCTCACAAACACACTCACACAAAAGAAAAAAAAAAGTAAGTAGAAGCAGTAGCTAGACACACACACCACGCGAGACCAAACCAAAAAGAAGAGGAGGAAGGGAAAACAGGGGAAACGGCCGGAAATCTGCTGGAGGGGCGACGCCGGTGACTGGAAAAGTTTATCGGAAGTCTCTTTCAACACCCACAAGCCTTCTACCCGATTGGAATCAAGTAAGAAAGCCCCAAACTCTCAAAACCCCAATTTCTCCAATTTTGGGTATTTTAGGAATTCTTCAAATACTTCTAATCGGCGCATTCCGGGGTTAAATTTGAGCTTAGTGGGTGTTATTGAAAGCTTAGGGAGGTTCAGAATCGAAGTAAAACCTTAGGAATTGACCGGGTATGAAAATTAGGAAAATTGGGTTAGGAAATTGCTCTAAAATTTGAAATTGATAGTTTGATGCATGTTTAGGCTTGGATTGGAGTAGTATAAGTGTTGGAAATAATCAAGGGAATAAAGCCTGAGTATTTACCGTCTCAATCGGAACCCAATCCGGTGAAAAAGAGGCGAAATACTAAGCCACAGTGCCGTAAGGAGCTGTGCAGTGGGTTGGACACTTTGGTCTAGTCCGTAGTGGACGCCTAAGACCCGCTAATTGGTTCAAAGGCTCTAATTATACCCCAATTATATTTTTATATATAATTAAAGAGGTAATAATTAAGCTTTTACTCGGCGAATAAGGGAGACGGTAGAATGAGTAAGCTAGAGCCTCTTTTGAACCATGAATTTAATTCTTTTATTAGTTAAATACCCATATGAACACATGAAGGGAAATTTAAACAAGTGGAAATCTCTAATCTAAGCAATTAGAGATTCTAAATGGCTCGAAAGTGTGAAAGTCGAATATGGGGCATCCTGGACTTTCAGAAAGAGCAAATAAGACGACGTAACGAACTAAATAATTAGTTATTGGGAAAATAGCTAGAGGGTGCATAAGCATTAGCATGACACGTGCATGGTTGATGCTTAATTATGTGTTCTAAATTTCTTAAATATACTGTGTATAGGGCACCACAGAGTGATTGGAGCTTCAGGCACCCCGAGTACTGATCAGGAGGGCCAACGAGGTGAGGGGCTCTCCCATCCCTGCCCCACAGGGTTGGATGACTACGTGGAAATGTGGTTTGCTCTATTTTGCGTAATTGTTATATGAAATTTATTTATCTGAATGAAATTGTGTTACACGTGTATGATTAGCAAGTAAGCAGTCAATGTGCAACAGTATATCTGCTTATATGATTACTTTCAAGTGTATTACGTGATAATATGGCTCAATGAGCCTTATATGATACCGTGGGTAGGATTGAGTCGGAATTTCATATGTGAGGGTTCATTAATATTAGAAACCCATTTAAATTGATCATTGTGCAAAGGTTTTAACCGTATGGTACATCGAGGAAAATGAACCTAGGTTGTTAAATGTGAATGAGAGTGTTGCATAATTGAAACGGGGGAAATCTAGGCCTAACTAAAGAACGCGTATGATATTCAGTTAGTTACAAATAGAGTGTCTTTCAAGGTTAAATATGTTAGTTGAGTTTGTTTAGGTTGTCCGGGTAGATCGAGTCAGTCGTCCTGATCGAACAGACAGGATTATGACGTCAGCAAGTATGCCACATAGTGGCCATTACCTTGGTTTAACCGGGGTCAGACAAGTTGCCGGCTATTACTCTGAGCGTGCCTTGGAGTCAGAAAGTTCCTAGTTTGATCAACTAGGTTCGAATAAGACATTGCCTTCGGGCCAGTATTTCTCTTAGCGTAACGCGGGAGATAGAAAGTGAATGCCTTCGGGCCAGTATTTCTCTTAGTGTAATGCAGGAGACAGAAAGTGAATGCCTACGAGCATAACTATGTATGACTTATGAAAAGATATGATATATGTTTATGATTGGTTTACATGCGGATTAATAAACATGTTAGGAGCATGAATTAGGATTTTTAATTGTGAATATGATATATTGATTGCCTGATCATATTTAAGGTCACAATATAAATTTGTTTCATGCGCATGTGGTTGTGGTTGCTCCCTTCCCCCAGCTGTAGTGGTACTCGCTGCTACGCCAGGGATGGGGGAGCTTCTCACTGAGTCTGTTCGACTCACCCCCTGTTTACATGTTTCAGATACAGGTGGTTCAGGAGTCGGGAACGCGTCCACTTCTTCTCAAGGAGGCGGACAACTCTGAAGACCGCATGCTTTGTTCGCGTCGGTAGTTATTTTGATTATGTATATGTGTTGTGATGTGTATATATATATATATATATATATATATGAATCCTTTTTGGGTGTAGCGTTTGTACAGTTACAGCTGCAGTATATATATACGTCCTATTCTAGCATTGTCGGCTTCATACAGATTAAAGTTAGGTCTTGGTGCTGGGAATATAGGCTATGATATGATATATATCATGTGTACTTATATATATGACTTCCGCATGCGACTAGGATAGATCATACGCCTTGAGGTGTGTGATCAATATGTAAATTATATATATATATATATATATATATATATATATATATATATATATATATATATATATATATATATATATGTGTGTGTGTGTGTGTGTGTGTGTGTGTGTGACACTGAATACCTGATTGTATGAAAATATGGCTTCCGCATGTGAATAGGATAGATCACACGCATTGAGGCGTGTGATCAATATGTAAACTATATGCAGGTGTGTGATTGAATATATACTTGACTGTATACAGGAATTCTGCATGTGAATAGGATAGATCACCCGCCCTGAAGCGCGTGATCAATATGTATAATATATGTACGTGTGAGTGATTATGTGTATATTCATAGACTAAAGCGGCGTTGAGCGAGCCGTGGATTGAACGCTACTTAGGTCACCAGATATGGATGACCATAAATACTATATATTGTTTGTATTAGAAATGGGTAGTTATGCAAATATAAAAATATCAATCAGGGATTAGAGGCTTGCGGGATAGGAGAAATCCTACCTCCCGTGCCGATCACGGACGTCTGATAGGGGGTCGTGACAATTTTTCCATGGCGGAGCCTAGTTGGCACCACCTAGGTGTCACATAGAAATTTTAAATAGTGTAACTACGGAATATTCCACCTAGGGACACGTGGCACTGACGTTCTAGAAGCACGACCCCAGCACCCGCTGGAGACACGTGGCACAACTCATCCACCTATTACGTGGCCCTCGCCCACGTCACCACACGGAGCCTCCCCTCAACCAGACGTGGGATCTTTCACCATTTTAAATTGAAGTTTCATCTTTTTTAGCTTAATCGAACTCATCAATCTCATAGTTCTAAAGGTAGTGGTAACTAAGTACTGGTGACAAGTAAACAATGATATGTTAGCATTTAATAGTCACGTCACTCGGTTAGGTAATAGCTAAAATTTCAAGGACTAACTAGTTGATAGAGGTGAAAATTTATGGACTAAATAATCTATTTTTCTAAAATTAATGGACTAAATAGTTTACATAGGTAAAAGTTTAAGGAGCAAATGGTATACTTCCAAAATTTACGGACTAAATAGTAGTTTGACAAAAAATTTAAGAATAAAAAAGTAGTTTATATCTAAGAAAAACAAAATTAAGTAAAAATTTAAATTTAAATTTAAACAAAAGTAAGGATATGTTTGGTAGAGCCAGTTATTTCCTCTTTTTATTTTCATTAAAAATATAAAATAGTTAAAAAATATGTTTAGTTAAATTTTATAAAAATATATTTCAGAAAACTTTTTTTTTCAAAATGACATAATTTTTAGGTTTAATTGCTATTTTTCTAAAATTAATGAACTAAATAGTTTAAATAGGTAAAAGTTTAGGAAGCAAATGGTATATTTTCAAAACTCATGGACTAAATAGTAGTTTGACCAACAACTTCCGAACCAAAAAGTAGTTTATATCTAAGAAAAACAAAATTAAGTAAAAAATTAAATTTAAACAAAAGTAAGGATATGTTTAGTAGAGTTATTTCCTGTTTTTATTTTCATTAAAAATAAAAATTAATTAAAAAATATGTTTAGTTAAATTTTTCAAAAATAAATTTCAGAAAACTTTTTTTTCCAAAATTACATAATTTTTAGGCTTGATTGCTATTTGGTTCTCTATGTTTCACTGAAGTTTAGTTTTGGTCCTCTATGTTTCAAATTTGGTGAAAATTGGTCCTTTTGCCTCACGTTGTCAGCTTTCTCCGTTAAACGTTGACGTGACTCGATTCTCACTCCTACATGTACATTTAAGTTGACGTGGCATGCCACATTACCTCCTTCTTCTCTCTCTTTCTCTCCCATTTTCTCTCTTTCTGACCTCTCCTTCATCCTCCTTCATCCCCTTCATCTTCGTCAACATCATTGCCGCCGCCGCCACCATCCCTCCTCCTCCTCCTTCTCTTGCAATCCTCTCCAAAACCCTAATCTCTTCCCTATGTAACTACTTCCCACACCTCCCTTAAATCTCCACATCAAAGAAGAAAACTGAAGAGAAACCCCTTAAATCCACATAACCAAAGAAACCCCAAAACAATGATCTTCGTGATGTTGCCCAAAATTTCCAAATGCTTCAACTTCACGGTCACTAGATATTGGTTCTACCGCCAATCCTTCTCCAACGTCGGCCTCCTCTCCAGAATCATCAACCTCGGTGAGGGAACCGTCATGCATTCCAGGGTTCCCAAAATCCTCAAACCTAGCAAACCCTCGCTTCTTCTAATTCACGGATTTGTGGCAAACACGATTTTACTGAAACTGAAGGCTTCCATCAACCATCAGACTCTGTAATCTGTCAAAAAGTTAGGTCAACGCAAACAAAAGGATTCGAATCAACCGGGAAGGAAAAGGATAACTAAACTCTAATCTCAAAATTGAAGCAGGCTAGTTATTAGATCAAAATTCGAAAGAAAATCATCATAGTTGTAAACTAAAGGAAGAAGAGAGCGGACTAAATATAGAACCTGATTAGTAATTGGGAGGTGGTGGAGTACAGGAAAACCAAAGGATGATAGCGCAGAGAAAAAGCAGAAGAGGTATGGCGTGGATTGCATTGTGGGTTGATCTGAGACGAGAGCGATCCCTCTAGGAAACTTTAAAGACGGGATCGTATGTGGGAATGTGTAGGTCACCGTCAACGACGAATCTGAAATTCGAATATCGTGAGGAAGTTGTGGACGACGATCTCACCGTCACTATTGAATCGTCCTTAGAGACTTTGCTAGCACTGGACGATCTGTGCATCAGTTTTTGATGCAAAGGAAAACGGTGGACGCGGAAGAAGAAAGAAAAAAAGATGCGTGCACAGAAGCTGATGCTTTAATTCAGCCTAACTTTGCTCTCTGTCTCATCAATTTTCTATTATTTACAATTGCTAGGGACGTGCAAAGAAAGAGATTAGGGTTTGGAATAGGATTGCAGGAGGAGGAGGAGGAGGGGAAGAGATGGTGGTGGCAGTGGCGGAGATGTTGACGGAGATGAATGGAATGAAGGAGGAGGGAAGGGGATGAAGGGGTTCAAAGAAAAAGAGAAAATGGGAAAGAAGAAGAAGAAGGAGGAGGAGGAGGAGGTGACGTTTCAGCTTAAATGGACATGTAAGAGAGAGAGAGATTCGAGCCACGTTAGTGTTTAACGGAGGAAGCTGACGGTGTTAGACAAAAGGGCCAATTTTCACCAAATTTGAAACATAGAGGACTTATAATGATCTTTTGAAACATAGAGGACCAAAATTAAACTTCGATAACCATAAATAAGAAAACCATAAATAAATACTTGGATAACCTTCAGACATTATCTAAAACACTTAGACATCATCCAAAACTCAACAAAACTATGTAAAAGCATCACTAAACAACTAAGTATCGTAATTTCCTCTAAAACTAAACCAAATTGCAACTTAATGACCGTTACAACTATAAATTTTCCTGTAATGCATGCCCAAATAACTCCATTTTATGGAGTTATCAGTTTGTTTTATTGCTTTGAGTGTTTTTCGATTATGGTTATGCGATTTATCTTGTAAGCTTTTGCTTGGAGCATTCTTCTAGCTCGAATAGGAGAACTCGCTAGTATACTTCCCATTACTCTAGGATTTGATATACTTAATTCATCCATAGAATTCATTCCTTGCCTGCAGTCATTGAGAGGATTTCAATGGCAGAAGTATCGATCACTCCATTTTCTTGTTCAATTCTTTTTGTTTTGGTTGGAGCATTAACACTGGTGCTTTTATTGAGAGGATTTCAATGGCAGAAGTATCGATCGCTTTAGACTGTCCGTTGCCGTTATTGAGTTGCAGAAATTGCATGGTGAAATTGGTGATCGCTTAGGTAAGTTGGAGGACATGTTGCGGAAGTTTATGTTGCAACAATTACAAGGTGACTCGGATCGAGAATCTCGCAACCATCAAGGATCTGGAGATGATGGATTGCCGAGCAAATTGTTGGCCAAGACCTTGAAGATGGAGATTACAACATTGGGTGTTTAAGATCAAGCAATTTTTTTGATTATACACAACCACTTTAAAGCAGAAGATTTACGGGTCCAGCCTATGCTTGGTATAAGTGGGTTTGTCAGAACCAACCTCATTTAACCTGGGATGAATTTTTTGCAGCTTTGTTGCACCGTTTTGGGTATACGTAGTATGAGTAATCCCAAGACAACGCTTAAGCAATTAGTTCAGGTGAATGATGTAGCTAATTATCAGGACAAATTCTAGGCGCTCTCTACTCGGATTCTTGGATTATCTGAAGATTGGTTAGTAAGTATGTTTGTTGGTAGCTTGAAGAAGGGTATCTCTTCTAAGCCTTCTACACAACCACCCACCCATACCCCGACTTCGTCCCAAGCTTCCAATATTCCAGCATATAAACGGTTTACTGCTGCTGAATTGCGTGAACGACGGGCTAAGGGCCTGTGTTACTACTGCCCTGAGAAATTGAACAGGTCCCACAAATGCCAAGCGAGTTTTAGCTTGCTTTTGGGAAAAGAAGAATTAGAAGCATTGTTAGAAGTAGATGGTGAGGGTGAGATGAATGCTTTAGAAAAGACAGTGGAACAAGAGGAAGAGGAGGTAGTGGAAGTCATACCTGAGATCAGTTTCAGTGCCCTTGAAGGGCAGTTCCACCCTAATACATTGCGGGTCACGGGCAAGCACAAGGAATTTATGGTGAAGGTGCTGATTGATAATGGTAGTACTCACAACTTCATTACAAGGCAAGTATCATTCAAGATCAAGATTCATATAATGCATTCAGAACTGCATTATAAAATCTAAATTGTATTGGTATGATGAAAAAAATATGAAAAGACCATGTGATTTGTCTATTGCTATTAAATAAAGGTATAGAATTAGTAATATACTAGTGCTAATTGACAGTTAAACCTAGAGGGAGGTAAATAGGTTTTAACAAAATATTTATTTATTTATTTATTTTACTTAAATTTATGAATTAACAATTATAATATACTTTATATTAAATATATATATAAAAATAGATATATATATATATATATATAAATTATTTATAAATATTTTAAATATGTATATATAAATATATAACAATTATAAATTGCAGTAATTAAATTGTGCAGAAAATTAAAAGCATAAAAATAAGCACACAAAAAATTTATCCTGGTTCAGCCGAACAATGGCTTACGTCCAGTCCCCTTGCACAAGCAAGAGATTTTTTATACTAACAAGAACTTGTTTTACAAGACCGCTCACAAGCAACTGGTTGGTTTTCACTCGCTCACCAACAACGACAAGGTTTTTCCGGTCACCTAAAACGGGTTGGTTTTCACTCGCTCACCAACAACGAACCCAAGTAGAGAATATTTGGATAACCCTTTTATCAATAAGGGAATACAAGAAAGCTCAAACCCTTTACACTCTCTAAGTGTAAATAATACCCAGACACTAAGCTCTAGAAAATAATTCTCAGAATGAGAGAGATATGGAACAATTTAGCCTATTGCTCTTGCTTTGAGACTTGGTGAGGATGAGAGTAGGATGCTTCTCTATTTATAGTGTAGCTTGGTCACAAAAAATGGAAAATAGCCGTTGGAGCAATTAAGAAGAAAAGAGACGTTGGAGTTGATTTGCATTGAACAAGTTGATTGAAGTTGATATGTGATGAGTCATGCTGCACAATTCTCTTTTCACCAAAAAGGCAACATCCTTTCAAAATCAAATTGTTAGTACAATATGTTATTTAAAAATCAAAACTCATTTGTTCCATTTTGAGAGTATTCACGTGAGTGAGCTGCACCAAAAAACCTAAGGCAACATATATCAAGCATTTAAATGGTTAATTAATATATTATTTAATAATTAAATAATAATTAATTAGAAACAATGGAATCAATTAATTTATTATGCATGATCAATATCATATTTATATTATTAATTTCTGATTCATGATCAATGTCATATTTATATTCCTTAATCATTCATAAAATAATTATAATTATATTTTATATAATTATACACATGATTTTGTTATCATTCAAAACTATATTATGATGCATGAAACCTTGGGGCTAACACTAATATGATTTTTTTTTTTTGAAATGATAGTTTATCTGTCAAAACCAAGTATTGTTTCTATCATAGTTTAAATTCTGAAGTCTTAGAGGATGCCTTTTCTTCTACTACTTTCAGACGAATGTGAGGTATTTGTATTTTTAGTTTTTTCTTAAATGAAGCAGTAAACAAGTTTGCTATATAAAAGATTTTGATAATGGGTAAAACTATTATATATATGGATTTCTAATTTTGGGGAATAATGTATGGAAAAATGTTTTTTTGCAGGAAAGTTTTAACATTTACAGAGTTGTTGGGTATGGGGTTTTAAGATTATTTTTCTGAGTTGGAGGAGTTAAAGGCACAATAGTGTCTACATTGAAAATTTTAACTATGCTTGGTGTCAAGAGTTGCATTAGTTGGTATGAAGTATTTTCGAAAAATAACTGTCTATGATCTAGAGTACAGGAAATGTAGCTTTATTGTTAAAAATTGAGAAAAGGGGTCAAATATCTGAATTTGTCTAAATGTGCTGCGAGTCTACAACAATTTTTTGTTTTTGAATGAGACAATTAAATGGGAAGATGTGAGTTTTTACGGTTGGTATCAATTCTACATTATAAATCAGCTAAATTAATAGTAATACTTTTTGAATTTATATGGAACTGTCCTACATAGTTAACAATGGGAGAAATTCTTACATACAAAATATGCACCACATCATCTATAAATCAACCAATGAAATGTATGAAATCTAACATTTGCTATTTTATCTGTTGAACATTCTATTTGGTTTCTTTTAGTTTTCCTTTTTGATTTGGTTTTATAATGTAAGTCAAGGATCCTCTACAAACTATTGTAGATGCTGCCATTCTTTTGTAAGTTTGATATGAACATCATGCTAAAAGAGCAAGATACATGAGGGAAAATATATTATAAACTAAAAACTCATAAGGGCCATGGTTCACTCTCTTAATTCGTCTTCTTGCTCTCTCTATGCTTTTGCATACTTGATTTTGGTGTGATAAGTGTCAAGTTACTTGTATGAAATCCTATTCTTTTCTCCAACTTAGTAATGTATCATTTGGTCAGGTTTTGTGTATGAGAAGTTAATATAATAAGATGATTTATTGTAGCCGTATTATTTTCAAATCTTGTTTGGAGAAAAAGAGTTCCCAAATGAGAACACACCAACCTCTTTTGCAAATCCTGTTGGGAGGATGTCTACAGCTAAATATGTCACACCACTCCCTTTCTTGTCATCATGATAGGAATAAATTAACGCATCATATTTGAAAACAATGTTACGTCTTCTCTTCATACAGGGTATAAAATTGTGCTGCCTTAATCTCAGCTTTAATGCACAACAGATATCACCGGGAAGGAAATAAAAGCAAATCTCAAATCTTGTTTTCTTATATTTTGGGGTGTCACTCCAGAACCAAAATTTACAAGGCAAAGTTAAATATTTTAGTTATGAGATCAGAAGCATAAATTTGCAATTCCACTTGAAAATTATCATTAACCTTAGCTCTACAATCAACATTAATTCTTAATTCCAGATATTGTGACATTCCAATAACTTATAGAACCAACCAACTGTGCTGAAAGGACAGAGTGACAGACCCAGAAGAGTCATATCTCACCTAATAGTGCTGAAACTAAACTAATCATTACTATTTTCTCAATGCAGGTAATCTACAATCCAAAATTTTTTCCCTAGATAAACTGGTACAAATACAAGACTTGCATGTATTCATAGGTTCAGCACTTAAGAAAAATTGAATAGAAACCCATATATGTCAAGAGCTCTTCTCAAATCTATATAATTGGGAAACCAATCAATCTTGACAGAAAATTTATCATCCTGTTGAAGAATGATGATTAATAACAAACATGAAATAGAAGCCAAGAATAAAGAAATTAAAAGAAATAAGTCCTGTCATGTTTTTTTTTTTTGGTTTCCCACAGGTGTCCTATTGGAAGCAATCCAATTCGAGCTAGCTGAGGTCCCATTACGGAGGTAGAGCTCTCCCAGCAGAGATTTTTCCATACACAAGACTCAAATCTGAGACCTTGCTTAAGGGGAATGGAGTACGGAGTTCCTACCACTCCAACCTTATTAATAGTGTAATCATCCAATCACTAAGTAAACATAAACAAGTTTACCTCTTTTGTAGATGAAAGAATTGCACACCAAAAATTACATGTACAAGTCTACCGAAAATTCCACACCAACAATGGAGATAACAAAGAATTTAGCATCACAATCATTATATATATATAGCTATGTAATCTTTTGTACTAAGAGGATAAATTTGCTTTGCCAAAGAGAGAGAAAGGAAAAAAGGGAATAGAAGGCTGATTGACTATTGTATTTCTGTATCTAATTATTTTTACCCATTAGTTTACTTTGAAATGTGAATACATTTAGTCTACTAGTCCAATTGCTAATGAAATTGATCCCTTGTTGGGGAATAAGAAGGTGATTTTGTCTATTGCACGAGCTTAAGATCCACTAAAAGTAATGTTAGTGTGTTACTTTCTTTTTATAGAAAAAAAATTACTTCAAATGACGTTAGTGTAATCACATTTCAAACTGGATTTGACAAAAGGCTTAATGATGGTTGTATACATAAATGTAGAAGAGCTTCTAGAGTAGAGATTGCTGTACATTTTACAGCTCCAAAGAGGAAACTATTGAGTGCTGATCATGGTAAATAACTTATTGTCAATCCAATGCAATCAATTTTTTGAAAATTCCAAATGTTCTATAAGAATAATCAGACAGCAAAACAACCCAATAAAAAAAATGGATTCACACCAACTCAAAATTGACAAATTAGCAATGAGGGTCCAGCAATTGCAGCAATCAATTAGTGGCATCATCAAAAGAAGATTAAGCAAAAGGGAAGGAGAAAAGAAAGAGAAGAACCACTTGCCTAAGATTGCACGGAATTTTTACCTCATGAGATGGTATTGGTAGGCAATCATTTACAACAGTTTAGTCTAAACAATGACTTATTTATAGCAGCAATCAAAACAAACCTATAAGTTAATGAGAAACTAGCGCACATTTCTTTATTAAATAATTTGGACAGCGAAATGTGGGGACTAATAAATAAGGTGATAAAGGAATGCAAAACAAGAAAGGGCAGAAAATTACTGTTTTAACTTTTAATAAAGGTGGCAGTAGTTTTCCCAGGTTGGACAGTTGGAAATGATGAATCTTGACGTTTCAACTGTTCACTCAAATCGTGAGGGTCCAATTGTAGGAAAGTGTAATAGTAGTTCAAGAATGCTATCAAAAGGTTGTTCACTAGCAAATAAAAGGAACCTGAATTATATACAATTAAATAAAACTCATGTCAAAAGAATTATAAAAGTAACATAAATTGATAGAATTTATTTCATAAACTGAGGTCAACATCATGGCCTTGATCTCTCTCACATCCTTATTAATACCATTTCTTTAAATCTCTGATTGATGCACCAAATGTTGTGCCTAAATGAGTAAAAGCCAGTGATAAATGAACCGCATAACCCCAGGATTCAAAGAGAGTTCAACCTTCTTTAATGCATTTAGGCCAGTGAAACCTGCCAAACTACTAGGAAGAGTTAATGATGATGTAGAAAATATGATGGCCATCACTCCAGAACTATTTGCCAACCATTCAAAAAGTAAAAACAAGACAATCTAATTGACTCAACTTATCGCTTTATGAGTAAAAGAAAAAAATTTTAGAGCATTAATGAAATAAATTTATGAATAAGTAAATATATTAAGATAATTAGAGTACTATACTACTATAAGATTTTAAAATATGGGGAAGGAGAATGACCTTAAAGGGTAGGTAAGCAGATTTATCAAGTCCTCTGGTTCTGCTAGTGTATCTTGAAGCATTGTTGCGAGGAATCTTTCTATCGGCTTTCTGAAAGCCATATTTGAGACTAACTGCAAACATCTATTTAATGCTCAAACTATAAACTATTTACAATATTACAATATAAATAGTATTTACTTGAACATAAACAATACCAAGAACCAACAAAAAAAACTTACAAATGAAACAAAACCAAAATCCCACAAAATCAAAAATCAATTTTGGTATTTGGACGAATAAAAGGACTTTTGGCAATTTTGATGAAGGAAAATGAGAGATAAAACCAGAACATCATACCCAGTACATTTTTTTATCAGCAAATATTACTTTGCCATTTGATTTTCTTACTGTTAACTTCATCTTTAATTTCACTTCCTTATTGTCCTCGAGCTTTTGTTTTCTCCAGGTATTGTTTCTTATGCAAGAATACATCAGACAATGCTGCTTTTGACAATAATGCTCACTTGAGTACATCCAAAACCTTCACATATATATAACAGATAAATGAGAGGAAAAAAACTCTCAATATTGATTATGAAGCACATAATTCAAATGCAATAATTGCTTACCTAATTTTGGCTTATAATGGTTGCCCGAGCTCAAGTGGGCTAGCAAATTCAACAATGGGGAGGAAGATGTGGACGTTTAAGCCTGAAGGAGATATATGCAAAGCTAGCTAAAGAAAGCTTTAATTGATACCCACAAACAATAAAATATATTGGATAAAGAAAGCAAAATGTTAGGTATTGCGAGCTCCGTGTTTGTAATGGACGTTACTTCCTTATCACAATCCAATATGAGGACAACAACAATATCAACAGTAAATTCCATTGGTGCATCGTTAATAACCAAACTCTAAGTAGACCCAGTGCTATATACCTTTCACTTGTAATCATACACACTAAGCTCATCTAAAATAACAAAAGTTACCATGAACAAAACCATCACTGGTTACAGTAATTGAACTGTCAAGCTTAATCTCTGAACTCAGATTACTCCCGCAATGGTAAGAAAGAACCCTAGAAAGAACAACTCACCTAACAACTTGGACAAAATATGCTCGCGATGATTTGGGCGACTAGCAGTGGCTTGGGGGACGATGGAGACTGGGGCGACGGAGGCTGACTTTGCGATGGATTTGGGAGACTCGCTTTCTCTAATTGGTTGAATGTCCATATGAGAATGAAAATAGAAATAGCAAACTGAATGAGAAATATGAAAAAGTTTAAGGATCCATTTACTTTGTCTTTTTATTTTCAATAAAAATACAAAATAGATTAGAAAATGTGTTTGATTAGAATTTTAAAAAATATTTTTTGAAAATAGACCCATTTTTAAAAAAAGTCAAATTGATGTTTTCATCATTAAAAGGGTTTTAATATAAAGCTTTTAGGGAAAACTAGGGGTGTACACGGGCCGTGCTGGGTTTTGGCTGGACCCGAGGCCCGACCCGGGTAGTGGCCGGGTCAGCCGAGTCAACCGATTTTTTTTTTTTTGAAAATTTGAATTTGAGTCATGGGAAATAGAAAATGGACATGGGAAATAGAAAATGGACATGGGAAATAGAGAGTGGGCATAGAAAATGAGAAGTAATTAATACATGTTGACATTTTGAATAGATTTTTTAAATTTTAAATTGATTTATTACCTAGTTTTTAGGAATAGATTAATAAGATATTAAATAATAGATATGATATTTTATTTTCAGCCATCAATTTTAATCTTTTTTACATATAAAAATACTTAAATAATAAAAATTTAAAAAAAAAAAAAGAAAAAAAGAAAATGGGCCTACCCCGGGTCGGGCCGGGTCGGGTTGGCTGGGTCACGGGTTTGGTGTACACCCCTAGAAAAAACCCCCAACAAACTAAAGGCTCAACTCAAAAACAAGTAACAACTAGCTAAAGATAAAAGAACCCATACTAGATCCTATAGCAACATAACTTAAATACATAATTAGATGCATAATTAGATAAAGTTCAATTAAACCATAAAGGCCTAATTTCAAAGGAAAGTGCCTAAAGGCATTAACTGCAAAATTTAAAAAATTTTGAATTTGGAAATCTTGAAAGAGGCGGCAACATTGCCGCACCTTTCTGGTGGCCAGAGGATGGTGGTTCAACAAGGAAAAAGACATCGATGAAGAGACTCGGCCAGCGCATGCTCCAGTGATGTCGTTCGACGGCTTGAACCCTACTGTTGTGGCATGAGGGGTAGTAGATCCGACCCGAACAAAGGCAACCAGTACCACTCTGCAGGGCTTATCAAGCGGCGAAGATGAAGCGCCAGAGAGGGAGTTATGGTCGACAGCAGGAAGCTTTGGGCTGCCATCGGTGGCAATAAAAGTGGTAGACGCCACACAAATTCGTCTACCGATGGTTGCAACGTCGGGCTTCTGAGAGGAACCTATGCTCGACGGTTGAGAAAGAGAAGAAGGAGATGACTTCGGGGCTCCAAACGTAGCGGCAAGAAACACATGGCAATTTTTTGCAGACACTGATCCAAAAAAGGAGTCGGCAGAATTTCCAGTGCTAACTTTGGAGAGATTTGCATCCTCTGCTTCGGCTTGGTCGGCAACAATGATCTTCGCCGTCTTCATCGTAGAGTTGGGTCTTTTATTATATAAAGTGGCCACGGCACCTGGCGCGATGATGGTGGCGGCGATGAAGGAGTCCGACTTCGACACAATAATAGAGGAGATTGACCAAGACGCGGGGCGAAATTTGCTACCAGCGAACGTTCCCACACTCCTTCAACTATCATTCACACATACAATAGCCTATGCACAAGAATGATCTAAATTTAATATAGCGCATGAATTCACCATAAAATACACAAAGCACCAAGAATCATTTTCTCTTACAAGTTAAAGTCCAAGTCCAAGAGCTTGTCAAAAAAAAATATTATTAATCCAAATTTTATTATAAATTTATAGTAATTTTCATATTAAATTTGACTATTAATTTACATTATTATTAAAATTATTTTCCTGCTATTACTTTTTTACAAAAATAAAAACTATTGATTAATAAACTTTATCTTTTACAAAAGGAGAGGAAACAGGATGGGAGAGAGATACAAATGGAATGTGTAACATAAAATAAAATATGTTCAAAATTTGTAAACCATACGTGTTTTCGTTATTTTTAGTTTTCAAAATATATTTTGACTTTATAAATCAAACACATTTTTAAAATTTTGAAAACTTAAAAATGAAAACAATTTTTAAGAAATGAAAATAGAAAATGAAAATAAAAAATGTTTTTGTAAAGTAAAATAAGAGTTGGATAAAATGACATTTAAACTCTTCATTTAGACAAAAAGCCAAAAGAGATAGTTTGAGATTTGATATTGGTGGATTTATTTTAGAAAATGAAAATAGGAAAGAGAATGAGCAAGAAAATAAAACAAGAGTTGAATAAAATGACAATTATACTCTTCATTTAAATATTATTAATATTTAAAAGGAATGCAAATTTGACTTTTTCCACAAACGTTCCTTCTCCCTTCCACATTCTCCTATTTATTATATTTTTAGTTAAATTAATAAAATAATAAAAAAAATATTTTTTATATAAGAACTTAATGAACTAAAATGTAAAGATAAAAAAAATTTTGGAGTGAGAAGTATATAAATTCTAAAACCTTATTTGGAAACATGGCATTTTCTGGACCAAGAATACACAGTTGTATCATACACATATGTTGTCACGACTCCCGTTTAGAGGACCGTGACCGGCACAGACACAAGGAATACCCCTATTCCTGTAAGCCTTATCACCTAATTGACAGAATATCTATTATTGAAAATATATCCACATGCAATATAATACCATGGCTACACCGAAATGGTGGCCTATCCTAGGCAAGCAAATTCACGGCCAGTGCCGCTTCAGGATATAGATATAGGAAAACACACATAATATATATAACCTGTGTACTGGCTACACATCCGAAGATGCTGCCTATCCTATTCACATGCAACAGATATATGTATATATATATATATTGAAAACAAATTTTTCCTGTATCGCAGAATAATTTATCCTGATCTTTAAGGTGTATGAGTCTTAACCACGCGACTCAGTGAGGACTCTCCCATCCCCGGCGCAAGGTGGGTACCATAGTGCTGGGTTTGGGAGTCATACACAACCACATGCAAAAACAACTAGTTACTGTTGTTAGCATACATTCTTGGTGATCACACAACAACTGAAATTTCACCCAAACACTCACATGCAATTAATAACTGTAAACATGCAGTAGTTTATTCCACGTCATCAATCAACAAGTAAACATGTAACATATAGTGCCGACTTTTACCTACCGGTCTTGCCACGTTTCAGCATGTCTAACTCAAACAAGACGTGTGGTGACGTAATCCTGTACGTTACCACTACGCTGTACAATCAGCAATTATACGCAAACACAGATAATTTGTACATACACACAGATGCTAAACATACCTTAACCCATTCACTTGGGTACTGATCACCTCTTGACAATTCTGTTAACCAAACACAATCAACTTCTATCTATCAAACAACTGACACATAGCCACCACGTGGCACGTCCTAACCCATTTACTACGGGGCAATAGCTTGAGCTCACTCGTCCATTACCCAACCAGGCCACAACGGCGGGCACGGCACGACGTCTCAAAGCCTGCCCACTGATACACCCTGGACCATCTCAACAGGATGATTTCTCTTCTGCAAGATCAGGCTCACGGTTCACCTGTAGGTTCCTCCCGTGTCTCCTTATCTTGGTCTCACATATTAATAGGATTCTTTGTATCTTTCCCGAAGGATCAACAATTCCTCTCCTTATTAATATGTACAAGTATCCTCATCAGGATATAACTCATATACCTGTCTAGATGCACTCTCTGAGCCTCAAGCTATCGTCATAGCAATATAAAACCTTTCTGACCCTATTGCCAGGATAGGGCAATGACCATCATCATGGTGATTATAAAACTGAGGTCTCAAGTGCCATCTGACGTTGTTCTAGTCGATGTCTCACATATTAATAGGATTCTTTGTATCTTTCCCGAAGGATCAACAATTCTTCTCCTTATTAATATGGACGAATATCCTTAACAGGATATAACTCATATACCCGTCCAGATGCACTCTCTGAGCCTCAAGCTATCGTCATAGCAATATAAAACCTTTCTGACCCTATTGTCAGGATAGGGCAATGACCATCGTCATGGTGATTATAAAAAACTGAGGTCTCAAGTGCCATCTGACGTTGTTCTAGTCGATGTCTCACATCGCTAGCATAACCAAATCTGAAACCCACCAATAACTCCCTTTGCATGATTATAATTTAATTCACCGTCGTGACGAGTTTTCAAAATAAAAGTTTAGTCCTTCCGTACAAGGACTCTTGCCACCGTCGTGGAGAAGATTTAATAAAATACTCATCATGCCTCCAGAGTGTATGAGTTGGATTTGTAACACACCAATCATAGCAAACAATTACTCTCTTCTCCCATGTCTTCCTATCTAAGCTACTTTCCACAACCTATTTTCTAGTTCCTTTATTCTTTTAACATCCTATACCTCTAGCTATCACATACCAGACAAGCAGAGAATGTACATACTCATGTAATCCACATAAGCATACAACCCTAGGAGCAGAGATGGAAGAACCCTCACCTTGGCCAACCTTCCATGCAATCACCTCCTGTAACTTTAGTCTCCTCAAAGTTCCTGTTGCACTCTATTGCGTGTCGTTGTTCCTTTAAGAACAACATTTACTACATTAAGGTTATTACTTAGCTTAACTTGTTATTTATCTCTCCATTACTCTTACGTGTAGTCCATGGTTGCCACAAAGTCAAGCTCTTGGTCTTATTGGACTTCTCTATCCCGACTTATGCGTATCCTTCCTCAGACACTTGACTTACTCGAATATAACATTCTACTTGAGTGTTTCACATACTTGGATTTGAGTATTAGACCTCTATCTCACTTGTATTCACATCTAAGGAAGCTTATCTAGCTTGGTTGGAAGGAATCCTAATTTTAGGAAGGCCCAAGTATTTTGAATCAACTTGTGTTCCTACTTGGGTTCTAAGAAATCTAGTTTCTAAACCTCAATATACCTCAAATTTATCCCACTTAAGGTTTCCTAAAGGTTGTGAAAGGATAAGGTTGAAATTCACGAAGTTAGACTTAATTTGTTCCGCAAGTTTCCATTCTTGAGAAACAAGAAGGTACTTGGAGTGATTTAAATCCTCAAAAAACATGTTTATGAGTGTTCTAAGGTGTTTAAGATTGAAGAGAAGAGGTTTGGAGCCCTCAACATCACCCTTAAAGTGTATTTGGGCAACCCGAGGAGGGACCCGGCACGTTAACGTCAAGGTTCAACCTTAGTAACCTCGGGCCAGCTCTTCACGGGTCTTGTTCAGCTAATATTCCAACCATATAATTTCAATAATATCAATCCAAGCCTATTTACTCAAATCCAAGCTCAATCCTAATTATCACAATTTCCTCAATTTATGAATAATTAGAATTTTAACCCCGAATCCTTTCAAATTCGAATTTGGGCAAATCCGAGAATATAATCTCGATTCCTACCCCAACTAAGTGTTCAAGAACACTTTCTAGGTCTCAATCAACCCTTGAAACAACTCAATCGAAGGTCAATCGAAGAAATTCCTAAAAATGGAAAATTGAGGGTTTAGAATGAAATTGGGGTTACCAACCTTGATTCGATTGGTGGGAGGTGTGGAAGAGGTTGGAGTCGAGCTCCGGTGGTCGTGTCCGGTGTCGGACCGCTCTCCTCTAGCGAGTTTCTGACAAAATCCCCCTCCTTCCCCTTCTTCTTCTCCACATCGCCACCCTCTCTCTCTCTTCTTTCTATTTCTTTCCCTTGTGCCCGCGTCTCTCTCACTTTCTCTTCTTCTTTCTTTTTCCTTTTTATTCTTTTCTTTTCTTTTCTTATTCTCTTTTCAAGCCCACGTCTTCCCCCCCTTAACTAATAAAATAATGATAATAAATAAATAAATATAAAATTAAAATAAAATAATTAATAATTAAATACTTAAATAATAAACAAATAAATATTATTAAAAATAAATAAATTAATAATTGAGTAAATAATAACAAATTTATATTTTTAATTTAATCCCTTTCCCTATTTAATTCGGGTTTCCAAGTTCTTAGGTCCCGAATTAAATCCAAAAATTATTTTCTACTTCTTTTCTTTCGCTTTCTACTTCCTTAAAAAAACCCCTTTTAAATATTTAAAATAATCATAATAAAAATAAACTAATTAATAATTAAACAAATAATAACTAATAATATTTTGATTTAGTTCCCACTCCTATTTATTTTGGGTTTCTAATTTCGTAGGTCCTGAATAAGTTCCAAAAAATATATATTTTACTCCTTTCTTTCATCTTTTATTTTACTTGAAATTTCAAAGAATTTCGCGGTTCCTTTCTGGTTTCCCTTAACCTTCATAGTTTTCCTATATTCTTTTTAAGGTTTTAATTCCTAGCCCCGGAATAAATCATTCTTAAATCCTCGAAATTTTAAATAAATCATTCTTTAATCCTCGAAATTTTTCCGGGGTATTACATATGTTCAACTCCATTTTTATAGGCTTGTAATGTTTATTGATAACAATTAACCAATGTTGTAAGAACCGAACCGGACAAAGACTCGGACAAGTGTTCGGTTCATGGTTTGATCGGTTTAACCGGTCGAACCGTCGGTCGAACCGGATGACGCAATAAATAATAAATAATAAATAATAAATATTCTTAAGACTTGTCAAGCTTTGAAAGAACTTAATCAAACCAAATATTAAATTATTGATAATCATAACTTTTAAATTTTAATTTTTAAGACTTTTCTAATTTTAATTTTTAAGATTTCTCTAATTTCTTTTTTTTTAATGTTATTTTTCCTTTTAATTTTTTAATTTTTTAATTTTTTTTAAAAAATAAAATTGGACCGGTTGGACCACCGGTTGACCGGTCCAACTCCGGTTAAATCCGGTCCAACTGCAAAAACGGTTTTTTGGTCCAACCGACTCGCCTTTGTATTCGGTTGGCGGTTGAACCGGTCGGACCGTCCGGTCCTGTCCGGTTCTTACATCATTGCAATTAACATCTTGACTTATAAAAATAAACTACCAAATGACTTTTTTTAATTACTATTTTTATAAGTTTTTTATATTATTTAATCTTAATATATTAATATTTGATAAAAAATAAGTTATTTAAAAAAAATAAAAAAAGCCAATGGGTCGACTCGGCCAAGCATATGACCCAGTTGGATTATGGAGTATGGACTATCATTTTGGGTACACATCTTAGAATGACCCAAGCGGACTCAACTCTTTCAATTAAAAGCCGTTATGCACTAACTCAGATTTTTGTGGACCTATCGATTTTATCTTTTTTAAAGCATCAAGCTAAATTAAATTTATAGAAAAGCCAAACGATACTTACAAAAAGTCAGAGAACTACAACCCAATAATACAGAAGAAGGATAATTGGCAAACATTATTGAAACTAAAAAGCAAAAGAAAAGCACAATTAATTTGATAAATAAGATAATCTTAGGATGAAAATTCACACCGATCTTGGTGTTGCCAACAAATTGCTTACCCTTACACTTCCTGCATACCAGATAAGTAGTATTCTGCACATATGTAGATGACATAGACTTCTCCATCAATTTGATAAGAGACCTAAAGCTTTCCGACATAGATGCTTAGATCTGAGTCGATCTAGTAATGGGAACATAATCTTTTATAAAGAAAGACTGAAACCAGAAATAGGTCTGGACAAAATCACCACCAACCTTGGGGGACTCAAAGATCTGACTTATTTAATTAAAAAAAACAAAGTAAAAAGATAAAAGCAGGGAGGAGTTACAATAATTACAACTCCTCCCTATAAATTTGTTAAAGATAAAGAAAAAGATAAAGGAAGATGGAGAAAATTACCTTGTAATTAACTGCAGCAGAACTTGAGAAAAAAATTTTGTAATTACAGTGTTTCGTGCGAGAGATCTCACCCCAGCGAACGCAAGCGCCCAACTACCGCTAATGCTACACGGCGCGACGACGGGGACCTCAAGCGACCCTACCAACCTGCCCGCAATACAGTTTGGAACCTGACCAATGGAGTTCGCGCGACTGTCGCTAACAGCACCAGCACCTCCAGCAGTGATCCCACCTAGATCAGCTATGATCGCCGGACAAGCTGCACAACCCGCTACGAGCTATCTGCGACCACCAGTCCCTAACTACCATCTGGGATCCTACCTCCACATGTTGTGGGCGACAACCTACAACCCATACGCTGCCTGCGGCGCAAATGCTTACCAGTGGCCCGCGTTCGACTTCTAGGGAAAGGGAAGACATCCTTTTACCCAGCAAATCATGAACGAGAACGTGCCCATGGGCTTCAAGATGCCCTTCCACATAGAACCTTATGGCAGAGAAACCGATCCACGGGATCACCTGAACACCTTCAACTTAGCTATGTCGATATTAGGTATGACGGACAGCCAACAGTGTCGGGTCTTCTCATCAACCCTGAAAGAGGTCGCCCTAAGGTGGTTTTTGCTGCTACCTACCAATTCGATCCACAGCTTTGAACAACTGGCGCAAAACTTCCTCACACAGTTCGCCAGTAGCAAAGAGTACCAGAAAAATGAAGATTCCTTCATTGGTTTCCACCAAGAGGAAAGAGAAACCCTGCAAGCCTTTCTGGCCCGTTTTACCAAGCTCTCGCTCCAAGTCCGAGGCCTATAGGACGCCGTTGCCATCTTCATCATAAAACAAGGTCTTCGATGCTCGCAGTTCTACGGGGAACTCAACAGATGCCCCGTCTCCACCTTACAGGAGCTGATGGACCGCGCAGAATGGTTCATCCAGGAGGAGAACGCACAAATCGCTAAAGACAAGATGAGGAAGTTTCTGATAAGCAGGGCTGACATGGAACGAGCAGAAAAGAAGAAGGAAAAAGCGGCGACAGAAAGCCAAGCTCCCAAGGAGAAAAACAACAGGAAGAGATCACCTCCTCGACCACGAACGCCTCCTAGAGGACGATTCACAAGCTACACTCCCCTAAAAAAATCCCATGTTGGGGAACTGGAAGAGATTTATCACTCGGACATGCTCAGTTTTCCCCCTCAGGTCAAGAGGCGAAAAACGAGAAAACCAGTAGACAAGTCCAAATACTGTCAATTCCATAAGGATTATGGGCACGAAACCAACGACTGCATCCACCTTAAGGATCAAATCGAAGACCTAATCCGAAAGGGACAGCTCGACAGATTCATCAAAGAAGAAAGCAGGGCTAACGCAGAACAACCACGAGAGGCCAACGATCAGATACCTACTCGTGGGGTCATCAATGTCATTGCAGGCGGTCTGCAGAGAGGAACTTCCTCGTCACCACAAAGCAAAAAAATGGTGGAACGCTCCATTCTTTCCCTCGACTACGCTCCAAAACACAAAAGAGGAGCAAGCCCAAGGGAGACCCCATCACATTCGATCTCACCAACCTAGAGGGACCAGTCCACGACGACCCCATGGTGGTGACAGCCATAATCGCCAACTACGAAGTCAAGAGAGTCTTGATTGACCAAGGATCCTCGGCAGACGTCCTCTACTTCGACACTTTCAAAAGACTCGGGTTGAACGAAGCCATCATAAGGCCATTCCCTGGCACAGTCATAGGGTTCTTAGGAGCCCAGGTTCCAACAGAAGGAATCATCACCGCCCGAACAACCATGGGCACCCTACCAAAGGTCGCTAGCCTTGATGTAGACTTCATCATCGTCTCAGAACCTTCAACGTACAATGCAATTTTAGGGCGACCGTCCCTAAACAAACTCAGGGCTGTAGTGTCCTCCGCACAGCTCACAATGAAATTCCCAACACCCAATGGGGTTGGACAAATCATGGCGGACCAGAAACTGGCGCGAGCATGCTACGCAGTGAGCCCAACCAAGACCGTCAAGGTCGCCCACCTTGGTCCCCAAGAAACACGCGAGGAAACCCCCGATGGTAGAGAGTCATGAGGGAAGAAACTAGAGTCCGCCCGTCCGGACTAGACCTCCACCTAAAAAGTCCAAACACACTTTGCGTCCTCACGCCACTTTTAAGTCAAGTGATGCACGTCTTTTATTTCAAATTTAGGATTTACTTCAGCTTGACTAAGGCCCGCCTGACCTAGGCAATCCGAATGTAATCATCTTGTTTACTTTCAGCCTGACTAAGGTTAGCCCGAATGAGGCTGCACAAATGTAACCATTTTGCCTATTATTATTGAAGTATTCCTTTTTTACAAGAGACAAGGCTTCCAATTTGCAAAGTACTCGTGTAAGTCCTACCCCAGGACAATGGGCCGACCGCCCTAAGAAACGCTAAGCGCCCCTAGGGCCAAGCTAACATTTCCCCCATCAGCGCGGTAAAAACCCCTTGGGTGCGAAAAACACAAAATGAACGTTCGACAAACCATGCTAGCATATCGCATACAAACCGTCCTGATCACACGGTACTCATGCAAAAAATCTTTTTACCCAGACGTAAAGAGATGACTAAGAAAAGAGAAGCTGCAATCATGCATGACTTTTTGCCCAAAAGTAAAAAGGGAGGCAATAAAAACTCTTTACAAAAAATCATTATCATTAGATGCCAAAAAAATGAGAGGGCGTCCGCCCATTACAAAGGGTAAACACCCTGAAACTACATAAACCTATTCTTGGGCATCCCCAAGATCTACGAAGGCCTTAGCCCCAACCGGCTCCGCATGGCCAACACCTTCCGACGACCCCCGCCTGGTCGCTTCAGCTAGCTGTTGAGAAGTAGGTCCAATCTCTGGAGCTTGCCTGCCGATTCGAGACAACACTTGGTGCTCCACCAGGCGGTCGGTTAGCTGACGAAGATAAGCAAGATTCAACGGAGGATCTGTTTCCATTCGACCGCGAAGCTCACCTTCAAAGAACTCCAAAGAAGGATGCAAGGAAGCCACCCATTACGCTGGAAATCTCTCCCTTGAGATCAGCAACGTCGGTAACTTTATCCTCAGCCGCCAGCCAACCAGAAAGGTTCTCAGCAGTGCGAGCCTCCGCACCTCGTAAAGCTTCGCGGAGGGAATGCAACTCCCGCCGACGCCTCTCAGCGTCATGCTGACGGGTGGCCAGCTCCTTGTGAGTCTTCTCCAACTCCGAGCGAAGGAGCATAACCTCGGAAGGATGTCCAGCTTCAGCCCTAAGACGGGTAACCTCGTGAGTCAAGGACTTGATCTCGCGTCCTTGATCCTCACACTCTAACTTCTTCGCTGACAGCTGCCCGCGCACGTCTGCCAACCTCTTCTGGGAAACCTCCAAAGCTTGGCTCTTGGAGGTCGCCACACCAGCAAACTAGTCTCGATCGAGACGGATCTCCCCCTGCAAAAAGACAAGTCAGAAATGCAAGGGATATTCCAAAAAAGCGCAACACCAGGATAAAGAAGCTCACCACACGCTTCTCCCACTCAAAGTCAGCTTAGTGGAAGTCTGGTAATGCCTCAGCAACACGGCTGAAGCCTCAAACAGCAAGATTCAAGGGAGAAGTATCCAGTCCCCTGGCTTCCCTCTCCCGCATCTCCACGAGGAAGCGTCTGCCCAACGCCACCAGGTCGAAAGGAAGTCCTTCCTCCGCAGGGCCGACGCTTGCCCTCGTAAAAACATCCTTTGTGGCAGCCGCCTGACTGACCACTACATTCCCTCTATCTGAGAGGGCTCTGGCCTCCACGGCTACATCACCAGACTCCACAACCCTGGCCGAAACTTCAGCCGCGGGCTCGCCCGCCGGAACCCAAGCTGCAGAAGAATCTCCAGTAGGCTCCTCAACGACCACCCTGGCCCTCTTAGCAGCAGGCTGATCGACCCCCTTAATGGGGCCCATGACGGGAGGACGAGTTGATAGAACCACCCTCATGGGTGATTGTCGAACAGAAGCGAAAGTGGGAATAGAGGTAGGAACAGAGGTAGTAACAACATCTCCCACTGGAGCCTCCACTTGCAAATCCCCCTGGACGAAACTCCACCGTACCGCCTGCAAGAACAACCACGACTCCACACTGGAAGGCTGCTTCTTGAGCCCTCCTTCTATGCCCTTGGACAACTCCGCCGCAGAGGTTCCTTTCTTTTCCCCCTCCCGGGGTCCACTCGCGCTAACTCTTCCATCCTTCTTCCATCCTTCTTCCTCTTCTCCGTTTGAAGACCATCCTGCCGGTGGTCTCTCTCGGAAGACGAAGGTACGGGAAACCGTCCTTCCCTCTCACCACCAGCGGGTACCACAGCAGGGACATCGGCTACTACCTCTGGAGAAAGACTTTGTTGACCTTTTTTCTTCCCCCTACTCCGACCAACAATGCGAGTACGACTAAGAGGGGGAGGAGGAGGAGAAGAAGAAGGAAGATCCTCCAAATCAATAAAGTCGAAGGGGTAGAAGCTATAATCGTCACCGCCAGCCATTGCAAAAGCTCGATGAAAGCAGAGAGTAGGAGGAAGAAGCAAGAATCAGCGAGAACAAAGCAAAGGCAGGGAAAACAGAGGCAACGGGGAAAGGTGAATGCAAATGTAAAGTCACAAACTTTCAAATGCTGGACATTGATAGGATACCCAAAAAGCGACGATTCAAAAACCATAGCCCCCTCGTATCCCGTAACAGATAGAATTTTTATCCATCCTCTACAATCAGGTCCAGCTGCAACCGTTCGCTTCGACCGAACACATGGAGAGGAAGGATGACTGAGATTCACAACTGAGGCAACAGAAACCCAAAGACCGAAAAGCCCTCAGAAATCCAAGAGTCACCTGGATATACCTGGGGGCCTTTTCGAAAAACCATCTGCCCAGGCTAATGATGGCTACCCTCAGAAACGGACCCGCATTTAATGAAGGAGAAATGATGGCAAAACACCCAACGCAGTGGCACCCGTTCAAGCTCTGACGCGTGGCACCTGCAACAAGCCTACTCCTTCAATAGAAAACTCTCAGCAAGGAATCCCCAATCTGAGGTATTTCAGGAAATGCCCCTTTGAGCAATGATGACTCCCCCTCGGTAAGTCACGTACTTTCTACCGAGACGGCTCGAAAACTTGCTGAAGAAGTCAAGCAGCCAGCCATCCAGAACAAGACGCGTGTCCCCTCCAAAACGTCTCCTTTTCCACGGAACGATACGAGGGAACCTACTTCGCAAGTCGGACGACCGGCTCCAATAACCATGACTTCGCGCAGACGAGCCCCCTACTAGCAAATTGATGGTGACGCGGCCTTGTCGCGAGGCCGGCACCAATAAAATTAATACTAGAAAGTGCAGCTAGTGGCACAACCTAGGTCGATTCTCTCTCGCGGAGCCTATGGACTCGATGGACAAATATGCTCAATTAACACAAATGGGGTGTCTTTGAGGCAATTTAACAAACACTTGGTATGCAATGAAACTAAATGGAATTAAATGCAACTAAATGAAACTAGAACTAACACTTTTTGGGGTTTTCAATATTTTTAAAGCTAAAGTAAATTGAGGTGAATGAAATAAGATGGATATGCTTTGTTGGAGAATGCTTTGGGCTATCCTTGCTATCAAAAAGTATGGAGTTAATCAATGAAAGGCCATTTCCTAAAGTAGTTTAGTGACCACTAAACCTAGGTAATTTAATTAGAGGATGCAATTAACCAACCGGACAATTAACAAACCTAATCAAATACCATCAATGAAGCAAATGAGGAATTTAACATAAACTAGAATTCAACTCAACAATTACCATTGTCATTAGAGTGACTTCCACAATGAATTAAAAATTACAATAAGATTCAACCAAATCCAATGTAATCAAAACCCACAATGGGAGAATTAAAATACAAATTACTAGTCTATTTAAATTCCTAATGTCCAACTACAACCTAGTTGAGTTCCACAACCATGGAGCCACAATCAATAAAAACTCATCAATATCAACAAGATAAACATGAATCCATAAAGAGAAGTAGTAGGAAAACAAGAAAAACTCCCTATTGGATGCCATAGCTCAAGCCCTAATCATCCTCCTCCAAAGCACAAGAAGTTTAGCCACTCATGGATGAGAGAAATGCTTCACCAAGCTCCTCCAACCCTTGCTTAGCCATGGATGATGATGGAGGTTGCTGGAATTTGGTTTGAATAGGTGTGGAGAGTGGAGAAGATGAAGGGAAAATGGTGAGTGTGGCTGGAAAATGTGGAGAGACTTGGGAGAGAGAGCTTAGGTGATGAATGAATGTAAAATCGTGGGTTCCTCTCTTGATTAGGTTAAGGGCCTCTAAAACCTCAGAATATTCCCTCTAATCCGACCTAATATGCTCCCCTTGTGGTAAAACATTGAAAAAGTGGGCCCACCATCCGTTTCAGCTCTTAAAATCGCGAGAAAGTCGTGCAGAACTGGTGTACCCGCTGGCAGCGGGTCATCTACCCGCTGGCAGCGGGTGGATTACTCGAAACGCACGTTTTTGCTCTGAAACTGAAGTCCACCCGCTGGCAGCTTGTAAGGCTACCCGCTGGCAGCGGGTGGAACAGCAGAATAGGCCCAAAAATGCCTCTAAGCCTCAAATCTTGTACCGGCTTCGCTTTCCAGCTTCTTTCTCGACCTCTAGCACTTGAATCCTTGCTATTCCTCAAGCTAGATGACCTACAAATCAACCAAAACAATTGTGAGGCCCTCAAGTTAATAAAACTAGAGAATTATCACAATTTATTCAATAAAAACATGGAATTAGCAAGATTGTGATTTAAGTCCTTAAGTCCCCTTGAATAACATTAAATCATGCATAATGACTCTTTAAACTCAACAAAAGCTTGTCAAATGCCAAAAGATACAAGGGTAAATAATGGTATTATCACAAAGGCAGCGAAAATTCCTAAGTATCTTACAGACAAGGGAACTTAAGTCCACGGGCGCCCGACACCGGTAGACTTGGGGGACTTATTTAACTACGGAATATTCCACCTTGGGACACGTGGCATTGACTTTCTAGAAGCTCAGCCTCAGCACCCGCTAGAGACACGTGGCACCACTTATCTGCTAGTTACATGGCCCTTGCCCACGTCGCTTCACGGAACATCCCCTTAACCAGACGTGGGAACTCCTCAAGCCTCATGGCACGACCCACGTCCCACGAGATCGTGGGTCGAGCACGACCTCCCCACACTCAGTATAAATAGACCCTCACCCGGGGGACTAAGGGATATGCAACCTGAAGGATTACAGCACCTAGTATGAGATCCCTCACGTACTCATGATAACCTGAGCATTCTCAAACATCCCACACATCCCGAGCTCCGCCGTAGGCTCCGTCTAGGCCAACCTCCGGCAAGCTCACCTCCATCTCGGAGTCTACCACTTACGGGGCTTTCAGCAGCCCTCAGAGACCCAAGATCTCTCCCACTAAGGCAACCTCCTAGTAGAGGCTCGCCCGCCCGGAGTACCTTAGACTCGTCTTAGCCGCACACGACCCGATACAGGTAACCGCCTTGCCTAACGGCTCCTATAGACGTCATCATGATGAACTACGTGAACTTGGATCCCTTTCGAAGGGTACGTAGGCACCTAGGTGCATCACCTAAGGACAAGTCCCCCATGGTTAAGACCCCCTGCGGTCCTAATTACAATTTACAATTGTCTGAGCCAAAAACGACAGTTACAATACTCACTAAAATGCCACCACCAGGATCAAAAACCAAAGTAATAATCTCTCCTAAAGAGAAGCAAGCTTGCCAACAACTCCATGCTTTCTTAGCACTTGCATCACAATCAACACCAACTCTGTAGCAGTAACATCGTCATGCAATTTCATTGACAATTTGACCCCAACCACATTGGAAAGAACCACGTTCATAGGTTGGTCAGTATTGTTGCCTTAGCTTCAATTCCACCTACTTGCCAATTGAGGACCATGTACTTTTCCCTAAAAGAAAGTAAGCCACGTTCACCTAATGCATTCAGATTTTCTTGAACCCACATTGGCACAATATTCTTAGTCATATTTTGACCCTTCAATATTAAAGGAATGATTGAAAGAGGAGCAACATCTATTTCCTCATTTTCTTCAATATTCTGAAGCAAATCCCTGTCATTAGAAACAATGAAAACATCTTGTCTAGTGATCCTATTAGAACTTTTCAGCTTCTTCTAATGCTCCAAAGACCCATTTCTATTTATTTTTTCATTCCGTCTAAACTTGTGGTACTGTATTGTGGGTCCACCAAGAGTGAACTCAAGCTTTTGTTTCTCTTTTCCAGCACAAACAAGCTTCATCTTCCTTTGTCTTCTTCCTGAAGCTTCTGTGTCAGCACATTTTTTAAAACAACCAGAACATAACTCTATCAAAATTAAATTCACCTCCTGTGCACTTCTTGCAGCAATGACAGCAACACAAATAGTTTGTTTGGTCCCTCCTATAACTGATTCTGTTAAAAGGTCTGGAGTTTGCACCAACTTCTTGTAGTATACCACACGAACTACCATAATGCTAGAAAATTTATAAATTCCAAGATAAAAAATGAAAGTAATGACCACCTCTATAAATATGTTGATGCTATATGTCTCCATATGACCGAATGCAAATATTTGCAAGAGTAATGGAATCATAATAAAGAAAATATGAAGTCCATAATCGAAAATAGCTTCTATCCTTCCCTTTGTCTCAATCTCTCCTTCATAACAAGGGCACATCAATAAGGCGAAACAACCTCCAGGAAGAGAAATATAATAAGAAACAAGGAAGGAGTGTTCTGACATCAATAAAATCACCCAACTGTTGATTTCCCTTAACCTCTTGTTGCATGACTTGCATCTCAACTTACAAGAGGAATTATTAAAAACTGTCAAGAGAATTAGAATTTGAATATCACTCCATTGGGATTGCAGCATGGTAACTTCTATCCTTGTTGAATTCACCATGTTGCTAGTGGTGCAAGCTATGATCCTGTGTATGCCACCTAATGCAGTAGCTAAATCCCAGTTTAGAAGCTGAGGATAGGATATCCAAAATTTGGGGAGAGATTCCAATAGGATGACAAAAATCTTATCTCCTAACATTTGAATGTAGCATTTCCACAAACATGTGGAGGGCATAGAGAACACATCACCACCAGGGTCATATACACAAATCAAACCATCATTATCCCATATATTCCACTTTTCAAAACTAAAATTCAATAAACTGTTTAATGTAGAATTAATTTGCAGATTAGTGAAAATTATTCTGGTTGGAGTCTACAGGAAATTATATGAATTAAATTGAGTTGAAGAACTATATGAAACTAAGCATCTTGCAAGTACTTAGTAAATGGGAACACATTAGAAATACCAATTGGTGTAGACCAAAAGATTTGTTCCAATTGTTTCTCCACCTCCAAATTCGGTGTTGGCAACTTGCTTTCCTCAATCCTAATTTCTGGAAATTCTACACTCATAGTGTTCTCTAAGATGATGCTTCCTCTTCAAGCTTGCAAATACCAAACTCATTCTTAGTAATTGGAATTAGAGTCAGAACATGGATGTCACTGCCAATGGATACAATTATTTCATCTTCATCAAATTCCTCCACACCACAAACTGCAGCGTCAGCCTGATTAGATTTCATTTCCATTGTCATAAAGCTAATCATCTCATCTGCTTGTTCATCTTCAATAATTGCTGACGTTACCGGTGCCGACGTCAATGAGAACGCAGAGCCTAGATGAAGGCTTTTCTCTTCTACTCTTGGCATCAAAATTTCAAACTCTGCCTCATATAGCGTTGCTCCAAATCTAAATAACAAAGCCTTCAAAAATTCATCCCAACTTGGTAATTGTTGATTCGGACATAACCACTTGTACCATACATATGCATGACCAATCATGAGAGTTGATGCAAGAATGACTCTCTGATCCATAGTCACTTTGGCAGCCATGAAAAATTGCGTAATCTTGAATATCCAAAACTCAGGATCAATTCCATCAAACGGCGGTACCTCAACCTTCAGATTTCTTCCCCACAATGAATTCTGATGGTTAACTCCATTCTCGTCCTAATTGTTTTTCGTTTGCTGTTGTAATGCTCTGCTGAGCAGCTCCTCCAATTTAGCGAGTCGCACATCCATCGTTTCCATTCGATCATCGACGGGTGTTCTCTTCGGTACCTCTAGAATGGGAGTTCCATCTGGCAAGGCCATCTCTCAACAAGAACACCAATGATACAACTCAATAATGCAATATTGCAGAACTTTAATCAAGTAATAAGTTCAAAATACAAATCACAGAACAATAAAATCAAATGGAAAGAGAGGGATGAATAGATGAATGTGGTAGTGTAATAATCCTGGCAGAAATGGAAAATTACACAAGGGATAACCTTTATAAATGATGATGATGCCAAAACACCTCCAGCTATAGCCTCCACCCACACTCTCTCTCTTGCTTTAGGCTTGATTAGTCGGCCCGCTATAGTGCAAAAGATGGCCCATTTTTCTTTTGCTTTGGCCTTCTCTCCCTTGGGCTTAATTGGATTACTTGGTTCCCTTTCATTCATAACAGTCTTTTACTTATCCAAAATCAATTTGATATATTTCCCATGTATTTCTTCATGGTAAGCAGCTTTTCACGTAGAAGTTATAGCATCCACTTCATACTGCCACTACCAATATAATAGTTACGAGTTGTATATCTCAAAAGCCAGCAGTTATTTAAGTCAGTTTAATTTATATTCAAATTAGTATTGGACCCGTGCCATACACGAGATATGTAAACAGATTAGTTTATATTAATTTGAAATAATTTAAAAAATATATGAATAAAGATACAACAATAAAAAAATCATACTGAAAAATAATTAAATGTTAATATAATAAACAAATATTTTATATATATATATATATATATATATATATATATATATATATATCTTTTTTTGAAAACAATAAACAAATATATATCATGATATCTTATTAAAATTCAGCAAATATCAAAAATGTAATCATAAAAACAGACAACAATGTTTTAAAATAAAAGAATAATTAAAAATATCATTTGAGTTATATGATCTCCTGTGTGTTTTCTTAAACCGATATAATTCATAATTTATATGTTCAAAAAAATTTTAGCCATACTAATTTTAACTTATAACATTATGCGTTGTCAATTACAAATATTGTACAAAATTGTAATACACCAGAAAAATTTGAGGATTAAAGAATAATTTATTTAAAATTTTGAGGATTAAAGAATGATCTATTTCGGGGCTAGGAGTTTAAAACTTTAAAAAGAATATAGAAAAAAAATATATGAAAGTTAAAAGAAACCGGAAAGGAATTTTTTTTCGAGGATTGTAATACCCGAAAATTTTTTCAAGGTTCAAAATAAAATAAAAGGCAAAGAAAAGAAGTAGAAAATAATTTTTTGGATTTAATGCAGGACCTAAGAAATTGGAAACCTGAATTAAATAGGGAAAGAGATTAAATTAAGAAAAATACAAATTAATTATTATTTATTCAATTATAAATTAATTTATTTTTAATAATATTTATTTAATTATTTTATTTTAATTATATTTATTTATTATGATTATTTTATTATTATTATTATTATTATTATATAAAGTGGGTTGGGTGCCGTGGGGTTAGGTAGATATTAAGCAAAAAAAAAGAAGAAGAAATATATATATATATATATATATATATATATATATATATATATATATATATATAAAGGAAAGGAAAAAGAGAAAAGAAAGAAAGGAAATAAAAAAGAAAAAAGAGAGAGAGGGGGCACAGGAAAGAAGAGGAAGAAAACGAAGAAGAGAGAGAGAGGGTGGAGAGGTGAGGGAGGAAGAAGGGGAAGGAGGGGGATTTCGCTGGAAACTCGCCAGAGGAGAGTGGTCCGACGCCGGCCACGACCACCGGAGCTCGACTCCAACCTCTTCCACACCTCCCACCAATCGAATCAAGGTTAGTAACCCCAATTTCATTCTAAACCCTCAATTTTTTCATTTTTAGGGATTTTTAGAATTGACCTTCGATTGAGTTGTTTCGAGGGTTGATTGAAACCTAGGAAGTGTTCTTGAACACTTAGTCGAGGTAGGAATCGAGATTACATCTTCGGATTTAGCCAAATTCAAATTTGGAAGGATTTGGGGTTGAAATTATAATTATTTTCAAATTGGGGAAATTGTGATAATTAGGATTGAGCTGGGATTTGAGTAAAGAGGCTTGAATTGGTATTATTAAAATTATATGGTTGGAATATTAGCTGAACAAGACCCGTGAAGATCTGACCCAAGGTTATTAAGGTTGAACTTTTACGTTAACGTGCCGGGTCCCTGCTCGATTTGCCCAAATACACTTAAGGGTGACGTTGAGAGTTTTAAACCTCCTCTCTTCGATCTTAAACACCCGAGGATAATTATTAATATTTATTAAGAATTATTTTAGGTACCTTCTTGTTTCTCAAGGATGAAAACTTGCAGAACAATGAAGTCCAAATTCTAAAATGGTAATTTTATTCCTTCATAATTATTAGGAAGCCTTAAGTAGGGTGAATTAGAAGTGTATTGAGGTTTAGAAACTAGATTTCTTAGAACACAAGTTGAATCAAAATGCTTAGACCTTGCTAAAATTAGGATTCCTTCCAACCAAGCTAGATAAACTTCCTTAGATGTGAATACAAGTTAGATAGAGGTCTAATACTCAAATCTAAGTATGTGAAACACTCAAGTAGAGTGTTATATTCGAGTAAGTCAAGTGTCCGAGGAAGGATATGCATAAGTCGGGATAGAGAAGTCTGATAAGACCAAGAGCTTGACTCTGTGGCAACCATGGACTACGTGTGAGAGTAATGGAGAGATAAATAACAAGTTAAGCTAAGTAATAACCTTAATGAAGTGAATGTTGTTCTTATAGGAACAACGACGCGCAATAGAGTGCAACAGGAACTCCGAGGAGACTAAAGTTACAAGAGAGGATTGCATGGAAGGTTGGCCAAGGTGAGGGTTCTTCCATCTCTGCTCCTAGGGTTGTATGCTTATGTGGATTACATGAGTATGTATATTCTCTGCTTGTCTGGTAAGTGTTAGCTAGAGGTATAGAATGCCAAAAGAATAAAAGAACTAGAAGATAGGTTGTGGAAAGTAGATTGGATAGGAAGACATAGGAGTAGAGTGTGATTGTTTGCTATGATTGATGTGTTACAAATCCAACTCATACACTCCGGAAGCATGATGAGTATTTTATTAAATCTTTCCCACGACGGTGGCAAGAGTCCTTGTACGGAAGGACTAAGCTTTTATTTTGAAAACTTGTCACGACGGTGACTTAGATTATAATCATGCAAAAGGAGTTATTGGTGGGTTTCAGATTTGATTATGCTAGCGATGTGATACATCGACTAGAACAACGTCAGATGGCACTTGAGACCTCAGTTTTATAATCACCATGACGATGGTCATTGCCCTATCCTGGAAATAGGGCCAGAAAGGATTTATATTGCTATGACAATAGCTTGAGGTTCAAAGAGTGCATCTGGACGGGTATATGAGTTATATCCTGTTGAGGATACTTGTCGATATTAACAAGGAGAGGAATTGTTGATCCTTCGAGAAATATACAAAGAATCCTATTAATATGTCAGACTAAGGTAAGGAGACACGGGAGGAACCTACGGGTGAACCGTGAGCCCTAACCTAGAAAAGATAAATCATCTTGTGGATTTGGTCCAGGGTGTGTCAGCGGCCAGACTTTGAGACGTCGTGCCGTGCCCGCCATTGTGGCTTGGTTGGGTAATGGACGAGTGGACTCAAGCTATTGTCCCACAGTAAAGGGGTCAGGACGTGCCATGTGGTGGCTATGCGTCAGTTGTTTGATAAATAGAAGTTGATTGTGTTTGGTTAACAGAATTGTCACGAGGTGACCAGTACCCAAGTGAATGGGTTAAGGTATGTTTTGCCACTTGGTGGCCAACAACTCGAGTGCACGGGTTCGAAGCGGGAAAGCCACGTAGTGGCTAGTAGATACCCCAGAGTTGGGGAGATTAAGTAGATGTATGTTTAGCATCTGTGTGCATGTACAAATTATATGTGTTTGCATATAATTGCTGATTGTGCAGCGTAGTGGTAACATACAAGATTACGTCACCACATGTCTTGTTTGAGTTAGACATGCTAAAACGTGAGAAGACCGGTAGGTAAAAACTGGCACTATATGTTACATTTTTACTTACTGATTGATGACGTGGAATAAACTGCTGCATGTTTACAATTATTAAATGCATGTGAGTGTTTGGGTGAAATTTCTGTTGTGTGATCACCAAGAATGTATGCTAACAACAGTAACTAGTTTTTTTTGCATGTGGTTGTGTATGACTCCCAAACCCAGCGCTATGGTACCCACCTTGCGTCGGGGATGGGAGAGTCCTCATGGAGTCGCGTGGTTAAGACTTACACCTCATTTTTACTACACAGAGACAGGTTAAGTACAGGTGGAACGAGGGACAAGCAAAACTTTCCAAGACCCACAACTTGTTCATGTGGGTGAATAAATTGTAACTGTAATTTAATTTACTTGATAATTGTATCATATACCCAATTAGATTGTATTACTAGATCTATAACTGTCAGCTTCATACACCTTAAAGCTTAGGCTAAATTATTTTGCGACACAGGGAAAATTTATTTTCAAAAAATATATATATATATATACATATATCTGTTGCATGTGAATAGGATAGGCAGCATCTTCGGATGTGTAGCCAGTACACAGGTTATATATATTATGTGTGTTTTCCTATATCTATATCTTGAAGCTGCACTGGCCGTGGATTTGCTTGCCTAGGATGGGCCACCATTTCGGTGTAGCCATGGTATTATACTGCATGTGGATGTATTTTCAATAATAGATATTCTGTCAATTAGGTGATAAGGCTTACAGGCACAGGGATATTCCCGGTGTCTGTGCCGGTCACGTTCCTTTGAACGGGGGTCGTGACAAAATTATTTTCCAATGATGGTGTTACTTCAAAAATATTTTTCTTATTTAATTTTTTTTTTAAATATTTAGATAATTGTTACTTTTATTTATATTAAACTATGTAATTATATAAAATATTCTGTTGTTAACGTTTGATTTAAAAATTTTTAAATTATTATGAAAATTTAAAAATAATAATATAATAATTATTTTACTTAAATTTATAAGGACAAATTTGAAAGATATAAAAATAAATAATATAGTATTTTAGATAACAAAATTTTATATCAAACACTAACATTGATCTTGTATCTATATATAGTTCCTAGTGTTTCAACACATGCAATAAACAGGTTATGTTTATAGTTGTTCATATAGGTATTGTTAATATTTAAATTTATACAGCACATTATTATTTGACAACAAAAAATATAAACATACAAATAATAGTTATACTAAAAAAATGATAAATTTGTTGAGAAACCAAACTAATTAATAAAGGAATCTTACAAATATTTATGTTGGATAATAGAATAGAATAGAATATCGACTCAAGATATACTTTTTTGAATTATATCTCCAAGAAGGTTAATTCCGTTGGAAAATTTTTTTTCTCGAAAACTAATAATTAAAATTTATCAAAATGATAAACTGAGTCAAGGTCTAATTAAAAACAATTAATAATATTAGAAAAAAATATAACTAAATGTAATTGATGGACAAACGTTCAAAAATAACGTATATGTCTCACACGGATCATTATGTTTCATATTAAATTATATAACCTAAAATATAGTTGTCCAAACGGGTCCAATTCGGTGGGTTGGCCCATTTAACCTACCTATTTATTAAATGAGCCGTGTCAAAGAAATTTAGGCTTATTTATAAATGAGTCAAAAGTAATATAGCTCACTTAACCCGCGAGTTAGGTGAACCAACTGTCGGGTTAAGTGGGTTGGCCTGTTTAATTTTCTTTTTTATTTTACTTTTCAATCATTTAGTTATTTTTTAAAAAAAAACTTAGATTTTCTTTAAATCTGGTTCTAACTATTGACATTTTTTAACTTAGTATACATGCAACCTCCACTTGAATTTGAATAAATGCAATTTCAGTTATTAATTTGAGACATATATTATTACTATTTGGTTGTTTAGATTGTTGGTTTTGTTTTTTGATGCATTGTTTATGTACTTCTAATGTATTTTTCAAGCTTATATCTATTTATTATTGTTTTATTCTCCCCATGTCTTTTTCCATTTACATTATTGTTTTTATATTTACCTTCTTCCCTCCATTTCTTTTTTTTTCTCTTACTCATATTTCTTCATTTACCCTCCATCTACATTTCTTTTATTCCTCCAATTCTTCTTACCACTATCTCTTTCTCGCACAATTATGTATTTTTTTCTTCCTCTTTTTTAAACCATTATGTATTTTTTATTCTTGTCACTCATTTTTTTCTGGCTAAAGGTCTATTTTGGTCCTCAATGTTTGCATGAAGTTTAATGGTGATCCTTAATGTTTCAAAAGTTTAATATTGGTCATCAAAGTGTTTTTTTTGGTCGATTTTGGTCCTTGAGCGTAACACCGTTAACTTTTTGCCGTTAAATGATGATGTGGCATGCTTATATGGTAAACCCTCTCTCCTACATGTCATATTTTAATGACGTGGCATGACACATCATTGCCACGTCACGCCGGATTGCCACATCATCATATTCTCTCTTTCATCAGCATCATTATTATCATCATTCGGGGAAAGGTACTTTGATTTCCAAGCTTCCATTCGTTTTGCTATTTTCCCCAGAATATCTTTAAAATCCGCCTTCTTGACAGATCCACAAAGTGGGAATCCAAGATACTTACCTAGATTTTTCACCTCCCTAAAATTTAGTTTTCTAGCTACTGAATTCTTGGTGTCCTCTGAGTTATTTGAGGAGAACCAAATGACTGATTTACCGACATTTACTGTAAGACCCAAGATGGTGAAGAAGGTGTCAAGTGAATCTTGAATTGAATTAACGTTTTGCCTATCTGTTCTAGCAAAGAGCAGGACATCATCGGCAAAGATGTCACGACCCCCGTTTAGAGGACCGTGAGCGGCACAGACACAGGGAATATCCCTCTGCTTGTAAGCCTTATCACCTAATTGACAAGATATCTATTATTGAAAATACATCCACATGCAGTATAATACCATGGCTACACCGAAATGGTAGCCTATCCTAGCAAGCAAATCCACGGCCAGGGCCACTTCAGTATATAGATATAGGAAAACACACATAATATATAACCTGTGTACTGGCTACACATCTGAAGACGCTGCCTATCCTATTCACATGCAACAAATATATGTATATATATATATATATATATATATATATATATATATATATATATATATATATTGGAAACAAGTTTTCCCTGCATCGTAATCTAACGGATCTTGATCTTTAAGGTGTGTGAAGCTGACAGTTCTAGATTTAGTGATACAATATAATTGGGTACGTCTACCCTTTACTTTATGATACAATGATAAAGTAAATTAAATATTAATTACAATTTATTCACCCACATGAACAAGTTGCGGGCCTTGGAAAGTGTTGCTCAACCCTCGTTCCACCGAGACTTCTTCCACCTGTACTTAACATGTCTCTATGTAGTAAAAATGAGGTGTGAGTCTTAACCACGCGACTCAGTGAGGAGTCTGTCATCCTCGGCGCAAGGTGGGTACCATAGCGCTGGGTTTGGGAGTCATACACAATCACATGCAAAAACAACTAGTTACTGTTGTTAGCATACATTCTTGGTGATCACATAACAATAGAAATTTCACCCAAACACTCACATGCATTTAATAACTGTAAACATGCAGAAGTTTATTCCACGTCATCAATCAACAAGTAAACATGTAACATATAGTGCCGGCTTTTACCTACTGATCTTCTCACGTCTCAGCATGTCTGAATCAAACAAGACGTGTGGTTGCGTAATCCTGTACGTTACCACTACGCCGCACAATCATCAATTATATGCAAACACAGATAATTTATACATACACAAAGGTGCTAAACATACATCTACTTAATCTCCCCAACTCTGGTGTATCTACTAGCCACTACATGGCTTTCCCACTTCGAACCCGTGCACTCGGGTTGCTGGCCACCACGTGGCAAAGCATACCTAACTCATTCACTTGGGTACTGGTCACCTCGTGACAATTCTGTTTATCAAACAACGCTTAACCCATTCACTTGGGTACTGGTCACCTCGTGACAATTTTATTAATCAAACACAATCAACTTCTATCTATCAAACAACTGATACGTAGCCACCACGGGGCATGTCCTGACCCCTTGCTGCGGGGCAATAGCTTGAGCCCACTCGTCCATTACCCAACCAGGCCACATGGCGGGCACGGCACGACGTCTCGAAGCATGGCGACTGACACACCCTGGACCAACTCCACAGGATGATTTCTCTTTTACTAGGCTAGGCTCACGGTTCACCCGTAGGTTCCTCCCGTGTCTCCTTACCTTAGTCTCACATATTAATAGGATTCTTTGTATCTTTCCTGAAGGATCAACAATTCTTCTCCTTATTAATATGTACAAGTATCCTCAACAGGATATAACTCATATACCCGTCCAGATGCACTCTCTGAGCCTCAAGGTATCGTCATAGCAATATAAAACCTTTCTGACCCTATTGCCAGGATAGGGCAATGACCATCGTCATGGTGATTATAAAACTGAGGTCTCAAGTGCCATCTGACGTTGTTCTAGTCGATGTCTCACATCGCTAGCATAACCAAATCCGAAACCCACCAATAACTCCTTTTGCATGATTATAATCGAAGTCACCGTCGTGACGAGTTTTCAAAATAAAAGCTTAGTCCTTCCGTACAAGGACTCTTGCCACCGTCGTGGAAAAGATTTAAGAAAATACTCATCATGCCTCCGGAGTGTATGAGTTGGATTTGTAACACATCAATCATAGCAAACAATTAAACTCTACTCCTATGTCTTCCTATCCAAGCTACTTTTCACAACCTATTTTCTAGTTCTTTCATTCATTTAGCATTCTATATCTCTAGCTAACACATACCAGGCAAGCAGAGAATATACATACCTATGTAATCCACATGAGCATACAACCCTATGAGCAGAGATGGAAGAACCCTCACCTTGGTCACTTTACTTAACATTCCCTTTGAGCACTCTTGTCTCCAAGGAAGTACTTGAATCCTATCACATACTACCAATTCAATCCATATCAATTTTAATACATCAACTTCTATTTCACCACATAAGTCCTATCACATATAATCATTTCCACCATATTCTAAATTCATAATTACATAGCAACTTAAAACTAAATTCAAGGCTAACCCAAAACCCCTTATTAAGCTAAGTGCATCATTTAGAGTTCTTTTTAAGTTAAAAACAATTTATGCTTAAGTAAACAAGTCTTGCCACTTGCTCACTCTCCAAGCTCCTTCAATGAAGGATTTTGCCAAATATGGAAATTTCTCATTTTCACCATGGGTCCACAAAAAAAAAAAAAATCCAACCATTGGGCAATCTCTCATTTCATTTAAAAAGTGTAAGCAATTCATTTGGAACCCAAACAAACCAACAATTCTAATAAAATCCACAATTCTTTCCAAAATGGCAAAATCCGCACCTTAGGGTTCATAGAGTAAAAACATCTATGTAAATTATGATTTGTGGGTTCTCTATGTCCTAAAGGAGTCCTAGGGTGTTATATTATCACTGAGCAACTCATTCCTAACAAGAAAACCATGATTAAGAAGTGGAGACATGATTTTTGGGACTTACCTCTTACAAGTCCGAGTTTGGGGTTTTTGGAATATTGCCCAAGCTTCTTGGAGCTCAACAATGGTCCGAGTTTGGGGTTTTGATTGGATTTTCTTAACTATATATATTTGTAGGTAAGAATAGGAAAATTTTGAAATTTTTGGCTAATAATAAGCCTATTAAAAATATCTGTTATTGAGTGTCTTACAGATGAAAATTTCCTACCCAGTATGATTTTTATTTTCGAAAAATTCTCAAATTTAAACTATAAGCTTTGAATAATTCATATGACCACTTTTGAATAAAATTATAATTTTTCTACATAATTTTCATATTTATTTTAATTCCTTAAATTCTCAACTCTAAAACTATTAAAATCTTAATTATATCCCAAAAATTTTATTTCACTCTAAAATTTTTTTTTTTTATTTTCTTTAGCCAAAATGTTTAACTTCAATTTCACAATTTTATCAATTTCATATTATCCCTTCAATTCCTATTAAATTCAAATTTCCAATTTCTTAGGTCTTGAATTAAATCCTGAAAATTATTTTCTACTTCTTTTCTTTTCCTTTCATTTTATTTTAAAACTCGAAAAAATTTCTTTCCGGTTTCTTTTAACTTTCACATATATTTTATTTTATTTTATTTCTAAGGTTTTAATTCCTAGCCCCGGAATAAATCATTCTTAAATCCTCAAAATTTTAAATAAATCATTCTTTAATCCTCGAAATTTTCCGGGGTATTACATTCTTCCCCCCTTAAGAAATTCGGTCCCCAAATTTCATCTCCTTCGTGGGGTTGTTGGCTTGTTGCCCTCCCTTGGCTGAATTTCATCTATGGTTTCCCTCAATGTGGAAGTTTTACCGTTTTACCCTACAGTTCATCTTTCTTTCCTGGAGACTCAAGGTCTCTATCTGGTTTCTACATATTCTTTCTATGATCGTTTCCATTTCTAGTTTCGTAGTTAACCACCCCTTCGCGAGGTGTTAACTGATAGACTCCATCTGTCGTCGTATCCTTCCCCGAGGATACATAACTTTCCTAGTTTCAATTTACTTTGTGCTTACTAGTTTTGTAATGGAGTGTCTGGCACGTACCACATGCCATGCTCCAATTTAGTTCTCCGAGGAGTTAACTATTCCCTTCTCTAGTGAGGCTTACCTTGACTCAATCTGCTTGTCCGACTAGCTACCTTCGTATTGACTTCTTATATCCATCTTGGGACTATTGCCTTCTCTAGTGAGGCTCACCAAGACACTAGCTATTTGCATAGCACACCAGGCTCTACTTTTATAAACTCTAACGGACTTAAGTATTCCCCTACATTGAAGTACTCCCCAACATCGGAGTCCCCGTAGTTAAGTATCCTCTACTACCAAGCAGCTACCCTTCTGCCGATATTCCCCCGATATTCTCTTTGTAAATGACTTCTCCAGAAAAGTCCGTTCATAGCTTATTACCCCTTCTACTCTATATCTAGACTTACCGCTTACACGGCATACACCCTACGTAGGTGTTTATACTTTGTGCCATCAGTGCACTCAACCCTTCCGAGGCTGTTACACTCACTGCCGACTCAGTTTACCCTACTCGTATCTTAACGAAGCCAAATGTCATGACACTAGCACAACTATGTATTATACATACCGTTTCTCCACCAAGTGGTAAAGAATCTTACATTTATGACTCGTGTTTCCCTTTCTTTTCTGGACTCCTACACTTACACTTAGTGGTTTCCATAACCACTTCAGGTTACTCCCTGTGAACATCCTATGTCTGACTGACTTAGACTCTTCTCTGACTACTACTTGTAGTCATTTCTGTTTATAATGGAAACTCACTAGTTTCCTCCTTACCATCATACTCGTTACTCTGCCTCAGCCTCAGCCTCAGTTCGGTCTTCACATCCAAAGACCTCGTTTAACACGACTATGACTGTGGACCTATACCATCCTCAGGTTAGTCCACTTAGAGTTGCACATCCTATGCTAACTCTACTCGTTGGGTTTCCATTGGCTTTTACCCTAACTTAGCCCACTCGGACTCTTCACTCACTTAAATCCTGTATTCTTACTTGGAATAATTGATCCGTTAATTCCAGCATGAACTTTTCCGGACATGCTCTACTCCCCATGACCAAACGGGATTCGCTCCCAAGGTTTGACTCTTTCCTTCCTTACGGTGTGGCATATGTTCACGAACATATACCGCCTCTTGCAAGTGTGTTACCCGTTGGGTTCCAATCGCCCCTAACGGTAGCATACCTATTATATCATTTTGGCTCGCATCTCCAAATGCTTTCCCGACTCCGTTCCCGTATTCGCTTTCTCCTTTTCCATTTCGTACCTACGTGGTACTCTTTTTTCGAGTATTTCTCAATACTCGTTACTCACTAAATTCTCCTTCTCGATTAACCGTCCTTATGGTAATTTTTCCTTTATGGCACCCATATGGCCATTTATACGTTTGGTTTGTCCACTCAATCTCCACTCATACACGGGCTTCAGACTAACAGATTTACGGTTCACTAACCTGTGGAATTAGCTTACCTAGCTATGTCCACTACAATCTGTGTACTATACATACACTTACGGTAGTAGTTGGTTCTTCACCTCCTACTTGACTCTTATCCTATGGGGTCCTATAGGCTTCCTCTTCCCCCCTTATTGGACTACTTATCCATGTCTACTTTCTCTCCCCTCGGGCCTCCACGAGTCCCTTTGGGGTTTATCTCTCACATTATCTCGTTCGAGAGCTATGTACCGCAATAGCACTCATTTTCTTATCTCTGGACGGTACCCGAAGGTCTACGCCCATTTCCACTTCTAGACCTGCTCCGGTCTAATGCTTTTGGGTCCATAATCACCCTATGACCCCCTTAATTGGTAACCCTTAGGTTTACCTGTATACTCCCTTGGCACTTTAGCACTCTCTAGTGCTTTTCGATGTCTACTCAACTTTAATCACTCCAAGTGAGTGATTTCTCAACTACATCTACCATCCTTATACAGCTTACCTGTAAAAGGACTATTGTTTAGTAGGGTATTGGTCACATGAGTTAGTTTTCTTAGGCACCCTGGGGTTAAAAAAATATTAATTCAAGTTTATTTCTTAGAAAACGACGCCTAAGGTTTTCGTAAATCATTAGGGTTTAACTAATTGGAATGACATAATTGAGAAAAAGTTTTCATGAAAAATTTGCCTTCCAATGGTTATCCCTTGTGTCTTCAAGAAAAGTTTGAGGGTCTTTCAGAATCTCCCATCCGGAAAGACCAAAAAGATTTTTTTACATAAATTTCTCATGTGATCAATATCCTATTCTTTATACTCTTCCTTAAGCAACTCAAGAGAGTTTGGTTGGGCTTAATCCCTTCTTTTCCCCCTTGTTTGCTTAAGGAACTAGCAGTTCATGGATCGAGCGCAGGGTTGGACTAGGCTTCTTCCATGTGCCTTACCATAGGAAAATTTTGAAATTTTTGGCTAATAATAAGCCTATTAAAAATATCTGTTATTGAGTGTCTTGGAGATGAAAATTTCCTACCAATATGATTTTTATTTTCGAAAAATTCTCAAATTTAAACTATGAGCTTTGAATAATTCATATGACCACTTTTGAATAAAATTATAATTTTTCTACCTAATTTTCATATTTATTTTAATTCCTTAAATTCTCAACTTTAAAACTATTAAAATCTTAATTATATCCCAAAAATTTTATTTCACTCTAAAAAATTTATTTTTATTTTCTTTAGCCAAAATGTTTAACTTCAATTTCACAATTTTATCAATTTCATATTATCCCTTCAATTCCTATTAAATTCTAGTTTCCAATTTCTTAGGTCCTGAATTAAATCCTGAAAATTATTTTCTACTTCTTTTCTTTCCCTTTCATTTTATTTTAAACCTCGAAAAAATTTCTGTCCGGTTTCTTTTAACTTTCACATATATTTTATTTTATTTTATTTTTTTCTAAGGTTTTAATTCCTAGCCCCGGAATAAATCATTCTTAAATCCTCGAAATTTTAAATAAATCATTCTTTAATCCTCGAAATTTTCCGGGGTATTACAGAAGAGAAGGTGAGAAATGGTCACTCTTTTAATTTTTGGAGGAATCCAGCTCTTATTTGCTACTTCCCTATTGATAAGCTGAGTTAGAGTTTCCATGGCAAGAATGAAGAGGTAAGGAGATAGAGGATCTCCTTGCCTAATCCCTCTTGATGGAGTGATTTTTCTTGAAAACCCTCTGTTTATTAGAACTCTTTGTTTGACTGTGTAGATACAACTCCAGAAGAGATCTACAGTTGCTGCAGGAAAGTTGAATTTCTCCAAACCGCTTCGGATGAAGCTCCAGCTAATTTTGTCGTAGGCTTTTTCTAGATCCAGTTTAATGACCATCCAACCATATTTCTCCTTTTTCCTTCTTCTAAGAGACGCAATCATCTCTTGGGCTATTACTACATTATCCGAGATAATACGCCCAAGAATGAAGGCTCCTTGATTGAAGGAGATCATATTTTGCATCAAAGCTTTCATTTTATTTACAAGGATCTTAGCTACAATCTTATAGAGAGAAGAGCATAGACTGATAGGTCTATAATTGGTAATTTCAAAATGGTTTTGGATTTTTGAAATTAAGCATATCATAGTATCATTCCATCCCTCTAGAATTTCCTTTGACCTAAACGTGTCTTGAATTTCTTTGATAACAGATGATTCCACTGTACTCCAAGAGTGTTGGAAGAACCCAGCTTGGAAGCCATCCACCCATGGGGCTTTGAAGGAGCTTAAATGGAACAGGGCTGATTTTCTTCTCTATCAGAGATTTTTTCGAGAGTGCCTGCCCTTTGGGGGCTAACTGCAGAGAATTGGACATCGGGAGGGAAATCAGCTTGGCTTGAATCCCTAAATAAATTTTGGAAGTGAGCTAGGATAATATTTTGGACTTCAGAACGGTCAGAAATCCAGTTCCCTTCATGGTTATTGAGTCTAACTATCCTATTCTATCTTCTGCGACTAAGAACAGAGGCATGGAAGAACTTCGTGTTAGCGTCGCCAAGGCTTAAACATTCTAGACAAGATTTGGCTGCCTAGAATTCCTCTTCGCATATGAGGACTTCTAGCAGCTCAGCTGAGAGGGAATTTTCTAGCTCAATCAGTCAGTGGGAGGGTCTACTTGAGAGCGCAATACTGATGCCCTCTAACCTTCTAGTGAGAGTTTTTTTCCTTACAAAGATGTTGCCAAATTCCTGGTGGTTCCAAGTAAGAAGGCATTTTTGGATTTCTTCTAGAGCTAACATCGAAAGACATGAATCAAGCCAATTTGAATCAATGACACTAAGGAAGTTAGGATGCCTCAACCACATTTGCTCACAGCGAAAAGGTTTGTTTGAAGAGGGGGGTTCGGAATGTTGGTGGTAACAAAAATTGGATAATGGTCCGAGTAAACCTGCGGAAGATGAGTATTTGTAGCATTAGGATAAAGCTCGATAAACTCAGCATTGGCTAAGAATCGATCCAGTCTTTTGTAAAACTAGACTACCATCATCTCTCTTATTGCAGTAAGTGTATTTACATCCTATAAACCCAAGGTCAGTTAGACCACATTCATCAAGGCAAGCCTTGAAGTCATGGATTCTTGAAGCTGGAGCTTCTCTACCACCCCATTTTTCATCACGTGAGAGTACTTTATTCAAGTCTCCACAAACCATCCAGGGAGATTTATAGAGGTAGCAACTTGGCATAAATTATACCAAAGGATTTTCCTTCTCTCTTTATTTGGCGAGGCATAAATAAAGGAAAGTAAAATCGATATATTGTTACATACCTCCGTCGTAGCGTGTATTTCTTGGAAAGTGTTCACCCTGACAGTAAGTTTGACCTCTTCACTATCCCAAATGAGCCAGAGCACCCCTACGAATCCCATGGGATCAACTCTAAAGGACCAATCAAACCCCATAGCGTTGATGATATCCTAGGCACGATCTCCTCCTACACATGTTTCAGTAAGCAGCACAATGTTGGGCTTATTCTTGTTGACTACTTCACGAAAAGCTCTTCTAAAAGCTCCATTTTCTGCTCCACGTACATTGCAAGAAAGCACTCTGAACCTATCCATAACATAGGGGTTTTGAAAATTTTCATCCCACTGATTCAGCATCTGACTTGGATATCAGATCACGCAGGTAGTTGGGAAGGAGGTTATCCCAAACTAGGGAGGGGGCACACTTTATCAGATAGTCAGGGTGCCCGTTCCTAGCTTCAGATAAGATATGGCGGACACGTCTATGGATCTGACCTTCCCCCTCCAAGAAAAAAAGGTAGCTAGGCTCTGGTGACCCTTCAGCTAGTGCTCTATTGGAGAAGACAGGAAATGAATTGGAGTTCCATACTAGTTTGTCACAAGAAGGGTCTCGTTCAACACCATCGGCCGTGGTGTTGGTCCGGTGATAATTGCTCTTGGAGGGAGAATGAGGAGCAGTCCATTCAGCCTTAGCACTCTCATATAGGCCTTGACTTCCTGACTTGATATTGCATCTATCTGTGCGTCCGAAATCAATTTTGCCCATGTTTGAAGCCATTCCGTTTGGGTAGTCATTGCATACATCAGGCTCTCCCAAATCCGTATATGGAAGAACAAACGCGCTTGGGGACAGTTCAGTAGTTCCTTGTTTGTTGGATACATGTCCCAACTTAGATATATGGCTCGCAGAATCTGGAGTAATGTCCCTGTGAACCTCGAGTAAGTGTTGTGGTAAGGAACTACCACTGGGTTTTTCGTTCTCGAGGCATAGGTGTGTCGATACATGAGCTCTCGTTGGATTCAAACAAAATTTCTGCGGAGTCTTCGTCTTCATTTGGCAATCGTTTGGATTGTTCTTCAACGTTCGACATTGACTTGGAAGTTGTTTCATGGCGGCATCCTTCAGGCTCAACACTTCATAGCTAATCCGCAACGGGAATTGTTTAGGGTTTGAATAAGGAAGGGTTTCTTCACCCCCCAAAATAAAGACCCATGCCTGAGGTGAAGAGAGGAAGCAGAGATGCAGATCTGCCTCCTTGCAGGTTAAACATGAGATTGGTGAGGTCCAGATGCAGTAGGGGTTGTGGTTTGGAGCTCGATGAAGCTTTTGTCATTTGTAAGGAAAGTTCTTTTTGATGAGGTTGACTTTCCTTGCTTTATTTTTTATTTTCCTCCAGCTCTTCTGTATCTTTTTTCATCTTTTTCCATCTCTGGCACTCATCCGTATTCTTTTTGTCCAGAATGGGATTAGCTTTTTAGGCGTTTGGGCCTTTTGCCTGCTATTTTCCTCTTTGCTCACTATTGGGCCTAGACAGTCACTATTCTTTTCAGAAAGGTGTTTCTGACTTTTGAACTAATTCAAATTTTGATCTTTTGGCGCCCTTCTTAGCTTTCCTGGTGTTGACGTACGTGGTTTTAGGAAGTGGTACCTGTGGTCTTTTCCGACGAACCGTTGTCCATTCATCTTTTGGAGTATACGAGATTGGGGTCTTTTGGATCATTGGTTCTTTTTCGTTGGCTTTCTGACATACTCGCTCATCATGGCCACTCATACCGCAAAATCCACAGAAGCAATGTACTCCTTCGAATTCTACTGATTGGTGGAATCCATTAATAATAATGGATTGTTTCAGAGGTTTGCTGAGATCTCGAAGTATGCATATTCGTTCAAACCTCGCTTTTGACAGATTATGAGTTGCCTCATCAATTCCAATAAATTCTCTAATATTGTTATTGATCCTCAGAAGAATTTAGGGGTTATAGAATTCTAACGGGAGCCCGTTGAGTTTGACGCAAACAGGGGAGTTCATATCTTTCGATTTGACATACGGACTAAAACGCTCCTCCCATTTTCGGACCGAGAGGAAATGGCCATTAATGATGATTACTCCATGCAAGAGTGCTTTCCAGTAGTCTTCTAACAGTTGAAATGAAACAATAAAGCAACCTTGTCCGATGTCCAGCAGGAAAGGTGTTGCTTTAGTTTCCACAGATGAATTAACTTAGATTTAAGAATGTCCTTCCCTAGAGAAAGCCCCCATAGTCTAATAATAAGAGAATTCCTCCATGGAGATTCGATGGAGAGTTTCTCTTCATTAGAAAGAGGAATCTGGTCTTGGCTGGGGCTTACCCCTTCAAGAATTAAGTTAGTCATACCTGTGAAAGTTCCAAATTGGATGTGGACTCTGAGGTAGATCTAGCATCAGTGTGATCTTCACAAATCTCACTCTACTTCACAGATACTCCTTCCTCGGCATTTGGAGGGTTATGGTCCCTCCTTTGTTTCGGCTAAAATTTGAGCTGTTTCACTTGCCTGCAGGCGATAATCTTCTTCATAGCTTCCGTTGTCTTGAAGATTCTCGTTATAGGAGTGTCTTCAGCTTGGTGATTTTGAGTCACCGGAGTGTTGCTGTCTATCCTCTGTCCCTCATTCGTCGGAGTCTTCTCGCCTTCGCACTCTCTCACCCTAACACTCTCTCCCATCCTCTTCTCGCCTTCGCTAATTAATCCTTAATGGCGTAATTTCATCAATTTTGAAAAAGTCATCTATTGACTTTTCCAATAGGATGATAGGGGTGTTATATATATTGTTAATTATATGGATATGCATTAAAGGTAAATGTTGGAGTCTAATAAAAATGTCTTTTGTCAAAATGTTAACGAATCAATATGATGGCAGAGAACACTACCTCTTTTTCAATGCAGCGTTTTTGTTGAATAAGCAAAAAGGAAAAAAATAAAGCAAAACCAAAACGACGTTGTTGCAATAATGACAACTGATAGCAGAGAACTTTAAAGGCAGAGGATTCGGTTCGATGGAATGAGACACTAACATAGTAATAACAGTATCACTCAACCCACTCACTCCTATGTATTTATTGGATTTATCTCACATGAAACAGATAAAGATTTTATTTAATTGTTAATAAAATATTTAAAGATTTAAAATAGTTAAATAATTAAACAAGAAAAAATATTTTTCTAATAAGTTCTTAAGAATATTATTTAAGTTTATTTCACTTTTTAATAAATAATTTTTTGTATTAGACTTTTTTTTATTTGATAACAAAATTGATAGTTAAAGAAAACAATATCAAATACTATCGGGCAGATTAGTAGCGTATTGGGAAGACCACCAGGGATCCAACCCAAAAAATTTACACAGGCTTAAACCGCAAGCAATTTTATCCAACTGGCAGCTGCAGCTATTCAACTAGCCCTTGGGTGCTAGGGAATCTCCCTAAAGAAGGATACCTACCAGGCGGGATTTTGAATGGCTTAAAGAGATTTGAACCCTCGCTCATAGGTGAAACGAGAGGCTTTTCTCCGAAATCCTTAACCATTTGTATCAACCCACACTAAGAAACTTTTTTTAATCAAGTATTAGACGTAATTAAAAGTCAATAAAATAATATATTTTAGCACTTAAAAACTATCTCATTGGTTGAGAGAAAACCTTGAAGATTATCATTAAAGGAAAAATTTTTAGGTGTATGTATTGTACTACATTATTTGTGCATTGATAAATAATATTCATCTAATTTTTTAGATCTTAGAATATGAGGCCTACATTATAAATAAAAGAAAAACAAATTAATAAATATTATTAGTAAAACACAAATAATGTAGCCTAAGTAACATATGTACTTGAGTATTTTTTTCCCTAAACTTAAAAAGAATTATTTTTAATTTTTAAGGCACATATTAGTCAACCCTATATGGTACTGTTAAATTGTATTTGTGATTGTGAAATGATTGGTATATAATAACAACAATAATTAAAGTCTTTTTTCATTAAATGGGGTCGACTATATGGATCAGTCGACGCCAACATATTTTGGCATTACCCATTGATATAGACTGTGAAATACAAATTACAAAAACAATAATCAAAGCCTTTTTATCACTAAATATGATCGATTATATAAATTAAGTGACGCCAACATATTTTGTCTTTACTTATTTATTAAAACCAAATGTGTCTAGATCAGGGAAGGGCTTTCTCTCAACAAATTATATAATTTTTAAGTATTAAAATTATTTTTATTAATATTTTATCAAATTCAAATCAATATTTTTTTTCTTAACCTATGAAAACAATTTAGAAACTGCTCTTGGGCTGGTCAATATTATTCTTATATATAAATGTGTTTTTTTAACAAGTACTCTAGCATTTATTAGGTTTTATCTTGTTAATTAATAGAGAATTTATTGCAATTTTATTAAAAAAAAATGTTGCCTTACACATTTTAATTTTTTGTTTAGATCTAATTCTGGTTTCGATCTTTCTTTGTGAAAGATTCTATTCTAATTACTAAATCGACATTGATCTGAGCATTTATGCCAAAAAGCTATCAATCTTTTATCAAATTCATGGAGAAATCGATGATATCTACATCTGTGGAGAACACTACTTCTATGATATGCAGGAAGCATAATAGTAAACATTTTGTTGGCAACACCAAGATCGATGAAGATTTTCAGCCTAAGTTTCTCTTACTTGTAGAATCAACTGTACTTTTATTTTACTTTTTTATTTCAATAATATTTACAAATTATTCTTCTTGTGTTTTATTGGATTAGAGTGATTTGAACAGTTGTAAGTGTCGTTTGACTTTTCTATAATATGATTTGGCTTGATGTTTTTTTAAAAAAATGACAAAAATTTATTTTGATCCTTGACAATTAGCATCCTTTATATTTTGATCCTTAACGTTTGTTCAATCTCAATTTGATTCCTCAAGTTTGTGATTGATACTAATTTGATCCCTAACATTTGTTTAGTTTCAATTTAGTCCTTCACATTTGTAATTTGTATCAATTTGGTCCATCCATTATAATATCCAAGTATTAAAATAAATTAACAAAATTGAGGGATAATTAAAGAAGGAAATGTGAGGGATCAAATTGGTATTAATCGTAAATGTGAGGAACCAAATTAAACAGAGCAAATGTCAGGAATCAAATTAAGAAAAACTGCCAAATATTAGGGATCAAAATAGGTTTTGTAACTACGGAATATTCCCCCTTAGGGACACGTGGCATTGGGCTTCTAGAAGGACCACAGGAGCTCAAGGCAGTTACACGTGGCACCATGCATTCACCCCCTACGTGGCCGGTACCCACGTTTTCCCTTTTGTGCTCCCGTCCAAGAGACGTGGGAAGCCTGCAAGCATAGTGGGACGACCCACGTCGAGCAGGTACGTGGGTCGACCACATCTTCCCCCACACTTGGTATAAAAAAGAGCTCACTCGGGGGACTCGAGGACAATCAAGTTAACAAACTCTGAATACACATAAGCTAGACTTGGCCCCCCGAATACAATACACCTCCTCGTTAATCTCAGAGCTTGGTCCATCGTACCCCGAGCTCCACCGTCAATCGGCGTATCTCTGTCTCGGAGATCTCCACCAGCAAAGCTCTTAGCAACTCAGAGAGATCCTTACTCTCTCCTAGTCTAAGGCATCCTCCAACGAGTGGCTCGCCTGCCCGGCGTATCTTACACACGTCCTAGCCGCACACGGCCCCTTACAGGTAATCACCTTGCCTAACGGCTCTTACGGACGTTCCCCCAACGAACTACGTGGACTTTGATCCCTTTACAAGGGTACGTAGGCACCTAGGTCCTCACCTAAGGACAAGTCCCTCAAGGTTACGACCCCTTGCGGTCCTTATTTCTAACTTAGAATTGTTTGAACAAAAAATGATAGTTAGATTGGTGCCCATCGCGGTCTTTCTCAGACCACAGTACCTTGCACACTCTACCGCTAAACAGCATTTCTTTTTCGGCGAGTAGGAGTATCTGCCTAACACTTAGAAACCCATGTTTTCATTTCTTCCCTTACAGGGCAGTACTTGTATGGCCAATACCAACAGATCCTCCAAGTTACTGCGCGACTGGCAGGATGTCACTAACAACGACCAGTACAAGCAGCAAAAAACACAACTTGTGGCCTTTGAAGGGGCGAGCAACGCGATAGGGACGAACGAACCAATAGCCGTCATGGTGAACATCTCGGGATACGATGTTAAGCGAGTACTGATAGACCTCGGATCAGCTGCTGACGTACTCTTCGCAAAAACCTTGGAAAAAATGCACAACTACGAGGATCAGTTGACGACAGACGAAGGAACTCTTGTTGACTTCTCAGGACGAGCTGTTGAGACGCGAGGGACCCTCACAACATGGCTCACCCTGGGCGTACTACCGACAGTCGCCCGTATGAGGGTTAGGTTCATCATATCGGTAGCCCCGTCGACATACAATGCCGTCTTGGGTCGCCCGACCCTTAATCGACTCAAAGTAGTCATATCAATGGCTCACCTTGCAATAAAATTCCCCACGACAAAAGGAATAGGGGAAATACAAGCAGACCAAAGAGAAGCCCAAGCGTGCTACTCAACGGACCTTCCCGGAGGGGACAAGACCGAGAATCATATCGAAAACTCCCATGAGATAGTAGATCTACACGATGAAATCCCTGGAGCTTAACCGCAGCCTACGGAAGACCTCATAAGTATTTGTGTAGACCAAGCAAATAACAGGGAAATCCGAATAGGAGCCCTCCTCGACCAAACAGCCCGAAAGAAGTTCCAAGAACTACTCACCAGGTACATGGACGTATTTCCTGGAGCGCCGCGGACATGCCGGGAATAGATCCAACACTTATATGTCATTCCCTCAATACAAAAGACGGTCCCGGTATCATAAAAAAGAGCAGCACTTTGGCGAAGAGAGGCAGCGAGCAATCAACGAAGAAGTACAGAAGCTCCTGGATGCTGGGTTTATACGCGAATCATAGTACACAGACTGGCTCTCGAACATGGTCATGGTCAAAAAGGCGAATGGGAAATGGCGAATGTGCGTAGACTTCACGAATCTGAACAAAACTTGCCCAAAAGACGCCTACCCACTCCCTAACATAGACAAGCTAGTAGACAGAACAGCAGGCCATCGGATGTTGAGCTTCTTAGACACCTTTTCGGGGTACAACCAGATCCAGATGAACTCAAAAGATCAAGATAAGACCTCCTTCATCACAGACAGGGATGTCTACTGCTATAAGGTCATGCCTTTTGGACTAAAAAACGTAGGCGCCACCTACCAAAGGATGATGGATATAATCTTCAAAGAGTATATGGGTCGCAATCTCGAGTCTACGTCGACAACATGGTAGTTAAATCCATGGAGGTCGAGCGGCACCTGGCGCACTTGGAAGAATTCTTCCTAGTCTTGAGGAAGCACAAAATGAAGCTGAATTTGACCAAATGCGCTTTCGGCGTATCAGCTGGAAAATTCTTGGGCTTCATGATCACACAAAGGGGAACCGAAGCTAACCCTAAAAAATGCACAGCCGTACTCAACCTGGAGCCACCTCGATCAATAAAAGAAGTACAGAGGCTGAACGGGAGGTTAGCAACCCTTAACAGATTCCTATCAAGAATGGCCGACCATTGCCTTCCCTTCTACAAGATCCTGAAGACAGCACCAGCGTTCCGATGGACTGAGCAGTGCGAAAAATCTTTCAAGGACCTCAAAGCTTACTTGGCTAAGCCTCCGGTGCTATATCTAGCCACCACCGATCATGTTGTGAGCTCGGCGCTAATAAGAGAAGAAGGGACCGAACAGTTCCCGGTATATTACACAAGCCACGCCTTGCAGGGAGCCCAACTTAGGTACCAACGAGTGGAGAAACTCGTGCTCGCCCTCCTTCACTCGGCTAGAAGGCTTCGGCCCTACTTCCAACAACACACGATTATGGTCCGAGCCGACCAGCCCCTGCGGCAGATACTGCAAAAACCCGACCTAGCAGGGCGAATGACAGACTAAGCCGTCAAACTTTCCGAGTTTGACATCAAATACGAGCCCCGACAGGCGATGAAAGCCCAAGCATTGGCAGACTTCGTCGCCGAAATGACTCCTTCAGGACGCCATGAAGGGGATGCCCCAGCTTCAAACAATGGCGAGACTCACGAGCCACAGCCAGAAAATCCCCATGGCTAGTCTACGTAGACGGCTCTTCAACCGGGAAATCCGCGAGCGCCGGCATCATATCAGAGAGCCCCGACGGAATCAAGGTGGAACAACCCCTGCGCTTCATGTTCCCCGCCTCCAATAATCAAGCTGAATATGAAGCACTCATAGCCGGAATAGCGCTAGCTCATGACCTAGGTGCCTCAAAGATCAAGCTATTCAGCGATTCACAGTTAGTGGACAACTCAACGGAGACTTTGAGGCGAAGGACGCTACCATCGTCAAATACGTAGAACGTGCCAAACAAGAAATTAGTTCGAATCCGTCTTGATCACACGGATACCCCGGAACCAGAACACCCAGGCCCTCTCCAAACTGGCCACCACGCCAAACCAATCGAGACTCAAAACAGTTCTGCGAACAACACTTCGCACCACCAGCATAACTCCGAACATACTACCAATAGCAGTCGATGACTCTTGAATGGCTCCAATAAAAGCATAACTAACAGAGGGTGCCTTGCCTGTAGATAAGGAGCTAGCCTAAAAAATAAGGAGGCAAGTAGCTAGGTACTTTCTCTTGGGGGATTTTCATCCCCACACCTTAGGTGCATCTCAGCCGAAGACGCCAGCTACGTGCTACAAGAAATCCACGAGGGCGTATGCAGCACCCACCAATTCGCAGGGGCACTCTGCAAGCAAACGCTACGCTCGGGATTTTATTGGCCCACAATGAGGGCCGACTCGGAGGCTCTGGTCACCAACTGCAACCAGTAACAGTGGCACACCATGTTCATACACCAACTGCTCGGCGAGCTAAAGCCCATTGAGTTCCCGTGGCCGTTTGATAATTGGGGTATGGACATACTCGGTCCCCTCCCACAAGGCACACTACAAAGTAAGTTCCTCATATGGCAGTCGACTACTTCACAAAGTGGATCGAGGCTGAGCCTCTGGCTACCATCGGCTCCCACAACGTCCAAAATTTCCTCTGGCGAAACATCATAACTAGATTCGGCCCGCCACATGCATTGATTACTGACAACGGGCGCTAGTTCACTAGTGAAAAATTCAAGGACTTTTGTAAAGAATGGTGAGTCGATCATAGGACAACCTCGATCGAATATCCGACAACCAATGGACAAACAAAGAGAGCGAATTGAATCATCCTCGAAGTATTACAAAAACGCCCGATAAATGCCAAAGAAAATTGAGTGGACGAGCTCCCCTCAGTCATATGATTCTACCGGACAACGATACACTCGGCAACGGGAGAAAGTCCTTTCGCTCTGACATATGGGCAAGAAGCGATAGTTCCCGTCGACATTGGGGTCCCCTCGGATCGAGTACTAAACTACTCTGATTCAAACCCAGAAAATTTGCTAATCAGCCTAGATGCGGCCGAAGAATGCAGGGAAGCTGCGACACTAAAAAACGTCGCTTACAAACAGTTACTTGCACGAAAATACAATCGGGGCATCTGACCTCGAGAATTCCAAAAAGGCAACCTGGTCATGCGAACGGTGATAAACAATAGGCGTGGCCGCCTGCACGGCAAACTCGCCCCTAATTGGGAAGGTCCATATAGGGTCATTGGGATCGCTTCCCATAACGCATACAAGTTAGCACATTTGACGCGAGAGCACGTCCTCAATAGAACACTAGCAGTCTCAAAAAATACTTCACTATGTCTTAGTCTGAAGACAAGTAAAAGTACTCTGTGAAGACCGAACGTTCGACAGGAGTCACCACCAAATTTTCAATGAAAATTTGGAAAAAGAAAAATAAGTTCAAAAATGGGATAAAATGAATTTGCACAAAATGTTGGGTTCGGGAGTCCTGATTGAGATGAAGGGAAGGTGTTAGGCACCCTTCTTCCCCCGTCCGAAGACGGTTACCTAAAAATTAATATTAAAATTAGTTGGCCTTGAAAATATATACAATCATGGGGGAAAATGAGGAAAGAAAGAGAGAGGGCTTGACCTAGGATAAAAGCCTAGGGCCTACGTACCCCCAAGGAGGGATCAAAGCCCACGTAGTTCCTGTGACATACAAGTGTGTGAGTGAGGGGAGGCTCATCAAGCGAATACTCAGATGGCCTCCCAGTGCAATGTACCTAAAGAGGCCAATGCCTTTTGGTACCTATCTGCCATACAATATATCAAATCAATAGTAAAAGAATGAGAAAAAGTGCATGTGTGAAGGCTCATCAGGCGTAATGCCCAGATGGCGTGAAGGCTAGTGCTCCTATAAAGACAAAAGTCTCTTGGTGGCACTAGATTACATAACAAAAGGTTCATTCTCCAAGTAAATAATAATAAATTTAATATTTTTGTCCCCCAGAAGATAGGGGGTCACGACTGGTATCATTTACCGTCGCGACCCATAGTCGTGAAACACTGGCAATCGCGACGTAGACACGGATGCGTCGCGACACCACTGTTAGCTGGGGGGGGTCACGACGGTTGTACTAACCCGTTGCGACCCCTTTTATTTTCAAAGAAAAAAAACAAGGGTAGGAAAGAAAATGGAGGTCCTTTTGGGGTGCGTGAATTAGATGTTTGATAGAATGCTAGCACTGAGGGATCACAACCCGAAAAAAAGAAGTTTATAAAAAGAGCAAACAAAGATACCCATAGTTTAAGTGAATATGAGTAGAATAAAAGAAAGAATAGAATGCAATTATAGTGTTTTTTTTCTACCTTCTTACTTGCGGCCTTTTAGTTCGCAATTTTTGGGTCCCCTCAACCGAGAAACAGCGTCAAATTTATAGTAGGTCGGAGGGAACTATTCCAGGAAAGAAATCTGGTCATTTATGTCCCGATGCGTCGCGACGGGTATCCAACAGATACGATTTTGATTCCCATAAATGCCAGGACCGTCGCAACGTATGGACCTATACGTCGCGATGGGCCCTTGATTGATGATCTGACTGATTCTCCATAAATGCGCGGGGGCGTCACGACGCACAGCTTGTCCGTCGCGACGATTCACACGATGGACCACCCGTTGCGACGCCTTATTTTTTATCATTTATATTTCCTATTTTCTCCTTTCTCATTTTATTTTCTTTCTTTGTTTTTGCTTTATTATTTTTGCATGCTTGGGCGGAAAAAATGAAGTGTTCACAGAGTCCCCTCTTTACTTTTCTTTTAAACTTTAAAGGAACAAGTAAAGAAATGAATTGAAACCGAATTTTGTCATATATTTTCTTTGGGGTACAAAAGCAAACAATCAAAATAAAGTCAAACAAATTCCTACGGTCTCTAAATAGTTCCTTTATACTCGTCACCGCCGCCTTCTTCATCACTCTCAGAGGGTACTACGGGCAAGGGTTCCGGGACGACGTCCTCAAACAGGTGGAAGTGTCTCGGTATGGACTGCATTCCTCCTTGCAATCCGCGAACGTCCTCTCATAACCCCCTTATCTCTTGCTGCTGCTGTCTGTTTTCCTCACCCAGTCGCTGGATCTCTCTTCTCTGCTCTTGGATCTCCCGAGTCAGAGCCTCGATACGTCCTATCTCAGGTCCTGCAGGGATGTCTTTCCCCTGGGGCTGACCCTATGGCGGCTCCTGCCGTTGCTCCCCCTGTGGTTCTGACTGCGGCTCAATGTTTTCCATGAGGATATTTTCCCAGTCTAAGTCTTCATGGGTAGGGAAGTCCTCCATGTCCTGATCCCTCATCATGTAGTAGGTAGTAGCTACCTCAAAATAGTCTAGGGCTCGACGAGCGACCTGGAAGCACTCGTAGAAGGCGGTAAGGAAGTGGGGGAAACCAATGGCGACAGGAGAACCTCGAGATTCAGGCTCCAGCTTGAAGTTGTTGACATTGTTGTGAAATTCTCTGCACATGATGGTGGGGAAACAGAGCGGCGCCCTCTTCATGATGAGGTAGATGAGGATGCTCAGCCTCCTGCTCAGAGATTCCCTGTGCTTCATAGGGATGACATTGCTGGTAAGGAAGTTTTGCTAATTCTTGGTCATGTGATGGGTGCCATTCCTCTTGAGCCCACCGCTTTTGGACTCCCACCTGTCCTTGCGTGGGTATGTGAGGGCCGCCGCAATCTCCTCCTTTGGATATTTGCCCGCTAGGGTTTGTGCGAAGACGCAATTGGGCTCCATCCTCAGGTTGTACATTTCAACGAAATGCTGAGGTGTCACTTCTGGAAGAGCGCAATCCCTGAGTATAAACGTCCTGCTCCAAGTGCTGGCATATCCTACATGGTATTGATACACCAGGGGGGATGTTTCTCTGGTTCGTCACCTTCAGTAGGTCATAGAGGCCGTAAAATTCAACACCCTCTATGAACGAGGGACTTATCTCCAACCGCTCCATGTTTCGTTCCGGGTTTAATGATCTGGCCTGAGTAGCAACGATCCATGGGAGGCTGAGATGATGCAGAGGCAGCGGTGCGAGATCTCTTTGGGCGAATCATTTTCCTAGAAGGATAAATTCCGGGTTAGTGCTAGAAAAAGGATCAAATACCCAAAAAAATGCCCCTATGAGTGCTTTAAGTCGCGACAGGTGCACATGTGCGTCGCGACCCATAGATATAGGCGTCGCAATGGTGGTACACATGAAAAAAGGGGGGTCGCGACCCCTATGCATTTTTACTTACCTTGCGAATTTAGAGGGCCGAGAAGGAAACTGATACGGGCGAGGTGAAGAAACACCCGAGGGCTTCCTTTTGACCGGTTTATTTCTGTGAGGGTGTGAGAGAATCAGAGGGAAGAGGGGTTGTGACCCTTAAAATGTGACGGTTTTCTTTAAATAACGTTTTCGGGGCACAGGCATCACGACAAATAAGGTACCCATTGCGACGGTCGCATTAATGAGACCGCCTATCAGAGCCAATCAGAAGATGCCACGCCGCCCGTCGCGACGCTAAACGCCAGTCGTCGCGACGCCTTTTGGTCAACCTTTGACCGACCGTTGATAAGGTCGCGACGATTTTCTCGCGATTTTAAGAGCTGAAACGGATTTGTGGGCCCACTTATTCAGCATTTTACCACAATGGGAGCATCTTAGGTCGTATTAGGAGGGAATGTTCTGATGTTTTGGAGCCCTTAACCTAATTTGGTGAAAAACCCATTGACATTCTAACACATTCATCATTCAAGCTTCTCTTACTCTCAAGTCTCTCTCACATTCCAGCCACACTCACCATTTCTCTTCATCTTCTCCACTCTTCACACCCACTCAGACCAAATTCCAGCAACCTCCATCATCATCCATGGCTAAGCAAGGGTTGGAGGAGCTTGGTGAAGCATTTCTCCCATCCATGAGTGGCTAAATCTCTTGTGCTTTGGAGGAGGATGATTAGGGCTTGAGCTATGGCATTCAATAGGGAGTTTTCCTTGTTTTCCTTCTACTTCCCTTTATAGATTCATTTTTATCTTGTTGATATTGATGGGTTTTGTATTGATTGTGGTTCCATGGTCGTGGAACTTAACTTGGTTGTAGTTGGATATTAGGGATTGATATAGAATTGTGATTTGTATTTTCATTCTCCCATTGTGGGTTTTGATTACATTGGATTTGGTCAAATCTTATTGTAGTTTTGATTCATTGTGGAAGGTACTCTAATGACAATGGTAATTGTTGAGTTGAATTCTAGTCTATGTTAAATTCCCCATGTGCTTCATTGATGGTATTTGATTAGGCTTGTTAATTGTCTGGTTGGTTAATTGCATCCTCTAATTAATTTACCTAGGTTTAGTGGTCACTAAACTACCTTAGGAAATGACTTTTCATTGATTAACTACAAACTTTTTGATAGCAAGGATAGCCCAAAGCATTCTCCAACAAAGCATACTCATCTCATTTCATTCACCTCAATTTACTTTAGCTTTTAAAATATTGAAAAGCCCAAAAAGTGTTAGTTCTAGTTTCATTTAGTTGCATTTAATTCCATTTAGTTTCTTTGCACACTAAGTGTTTGTTAAATTGCCTCAAAGACATCCCTTTTTGTGTTATTTGTCCATATTTTCCCTTAGAATCCATAGGCTCCGCGAGAGAGAATCGACCTAGGTTGTGCCACTAGCTGCACTTTCTAGTATTATTTTGATTGGTGCAGGCCTCGCGACAAGGCCGCGTTCATCAATTTGGCGCCGTTGCCGGGGAGCCATTTTGGTGCTTTGTAGCTGGCAGTGGGTGGACCTCAGTTTAAAGGGAAAACACGCGTTTCGAGTAATCCACCCCGCTGCCAGCGAGTACACCAGATCTGTACGATTTTCTCGCGATTTTAAGAGCTGAAACGGATTGTGGGCCCACTTTCTCAGCATTTTACCACAATGGGAGCATCTTAGGTCGTATTAAGAGGGAATATTCTGATGTTTTGGAGGCCTTAACCTAATTTGGAGAAAAAACCCATTCACATTCTAACACATTCAACACTCAACTTCTCATCCTCTCAAGTCTCTCTCACATTCCAGCCACACTCACCATTTCTCTTCATCTTCTCCACTCTCCACACCCATTCAGACCAAATTCCAGCAACCTCCATCATCATCCATGGCTAAGCAAGGGTTGGAGGAGCTTGGTGAAGCATTTCTCCTATCCATGAGTGGCTAAATCTCTTGTGCTTTGGAGGAGGATGATTAGGGCTTGAGCTATGGCATCCAATAGGGAGTTTTTCTTGTTTTCCTTCTACTTCTCTTTATAGATTCATTTTTATCTTGTTGATATTGATGAGTTTGTATTGATTGTGGTTCCATAGTTGTGGAACTTAACTAGGTTGTAGTTGGATATTAGGAATTTATATAAACTTGTGATTTGTATTTTGATTCTCCCATTGTGGGTTTTGATTACATTGGATCAAGATTTATATAAATCTAGAACTGTCAGCTTCAGACACCTAAAAGATCAAGATTTATTTTACTGCGATACAGGGAAAATTTGTTTTCAAAATGTATATATATACATATATCTGTTGCATGTGAATAGGATAGGAAGAATCTTCGGATGTGTAGCCAGTACACAATGTTGTGTGTGTAATTCAAAGTCCCACATTGGTGGGGTGTGTGGAGTGAGTGGGTGAGGAGCTTATATAAATAGGTGTGAGTTATATAGGTTCCAACACACATATTAGAATACTAGCCTATAACCATTGGGTGTATTGGGTTTTGGGTATTTTTTATGTATTGAGGAGGGTTTGTAATTTTTTCGTTCAAAAATTACAAGTAGTAAAGTTTGTCCCAGTGGGGGTCGTGGTAGTAGGTCTTGAGGCACCGAACCACATTAAAATTTTTGTATGTTCTTCTTTCTCTTTTCTTTATATTTTTATGCGGGGCCCAACAAGAATCTTCCCTTAATCCAAAGTCCTACATTATTTCTCTTTATAAAAAAAACTAAACTCTCCTACTCATTTTCTGACTTCTTCTGCTTCTGCAACGATCCTCCCTTGCTGCAGAGTCCTTTAACATCCTCATATTAACTCATCTTCATAAGAAACCACATTAGCAGAAGAAACTCCCTTCGATCTACCCCTTTTCTCCTTCATGCTCTGCAAGTCCTCCTTGAAGTCTAGACATCTCATTTGCATGTGACCCAACTGTCCACAATAATAGCACTCAACAGTACTCATGTCTCTTGATCGAGAATTTCTTCCAAATTGATCAACCTTCTTCTTCCTGTCACTATTCACTGCTAGTATATGACTGTCCCTGAAAGACTCTTCACCACCCATCATCCTCTGACTCTCCTTTAAGGTACTCATCACTTCATCTAGATTCAGTGTGCTCTTTCCAGCTAGCATTGACTGGACTAGAGGCTTGAAGGATTTTGGTAGTGAAGCCAAGAGAAGCAGCGCTTGCTCTTCATCCTTAATAGTCTCCCCTGCATTCAACAATCTAGATAGCATCTCATTAAATTTGTTAATGTGATCAGTCACATTACCTCCCTCTTCCATCTTCAATGAGTACAAATCCATCTTCAACATCAATCGATTGGTCAATGTCTTCGACGCAAACTTGCTCTCCAACGTGTCCCACAACTTCTTTAGTGATGTCTCCTTTAGCACAGTCACTTTTATCTGTGGGGCTAGTGCCAATCGAATTGTACTAACAACATTTTTTTGAATTGTACTCCAATCTGACTCTTTCATTTCACTCGGTTTCTCATCCTGCAATGCTAAGTCAAGACCCTGCTGGACCAAATAATCTTGAATCGTGCATTGCCACAGTGTAAAATCCGTTCTCCCATCAAACAACGGAACTTCAAACTTCAGGGTGTTCATTGTATTTAACCCAACTCTATGCTAAATACTTCCACTCACACAGCCAACCAACCATCATCACAAACAGCCCAAATTCAAAAGAAAATCTGACTTGAAAAAAAATTAAAAAATAAGCCAGAACCAACCTCTCTCCAAATTGCCGACGTGGCGCTGACGACTCCTTCCTCTTGCTCTTTCTCCCTTCTTCCTCCCTAGGCGGGAACCAAAACTCTGATATCACTTGTTGGGCCCCGCACAAAAATATAAAGAAAAGAGAAAGAAGAACATACAAAAATTTTAATGTGGTTTGGTGCCTCAAGACCTACTACCACGACCCCCACTGGGACAAACTTTACTACTTGTAATTTTTGAACGGAAAAATTACAAACCCTCCTCAATACATAAAAAATACCCAAAACCCAATACACCCAATGGTTATAGGCTAGTATTCTAATATGTGTGTTGGATCCTATATAACTCACACCTATTTATATAAGCTCCTCACCCACTCACTCCACACACAGGTTATATATATTATGTGTGTTTTCCTATATCTATATCCTGAAGCGGCACTGGCCGTGGATTTGCTTGCCTAGGATAGGCCACCATTTCGGTGTAGCCATGGTATTATACTGCATGTGGATGTATTTTCAATAATACATATTCTGTCAATTAGGTGATAAGGCTTACAGGTATAGGGATATTCCCTGAGTTTGTGCCGGTCATGGTCCTCTAAACGGGGGTCGTGACACTTATGGTGAGGCCAACCTCATGAGCCAGATTGAGTCACGAAGGCTACGTTTGATAGAAATGTACAAATAAGAAGGGAAGAGATGTAAAGTACTATAGAGTAAAGAAAAGTGAAGAGAGAGATAGAGAGAAAAAATAGGAGAGGAAAAAAATATAATGAGAAGTATGTTTGGTATGTAAAAAATATGATATAATTTTTTTAAAAAAAATGTAAGAATACATGAAATTTACTATTTGGTATAGCTTCTTTTGTCCAAAATAAATGATATTTCCATTTACCAATAGGCAATACGGTTAAGAAAGCTGGCTACACCCAAATTTCCTATTTTTTTTGCAATGGGTGAATTTGTAAAACCTTTCCACTTCTTCATGCTCATAAAATTTTATCACATTAATAAATGGCACATTGCAATATAGCATTGCATTTTGCATATGTTCACATGTACCATGACGATTCTTCTCTTTGTTTGTTATTATAAAAGGTTTAATTTAATATTTTAAGAAACGCAGCAGCGCAGTCGTAATCTCGTAGAGCACCAACTACACTAGATTGTAATTTTTTTTATAACAATACACTATAGTGTAATTTAGTTACATAACATGCGGATCAATAAAATAAAAATTTAATTTGAAAAAAAAAATAAGGATTGAAAAAGTTAAAATGAGAGGTTTTTCTTTTTTTTAGTCAAGGTTCAAATGAGATGCTAGGCGATAGACATATGTTGGTGTTAGCCTTAGACTTGATAAAATAGATTAGTCCACAAACACATGACTGACCCAAAAGGGCTTTCAAATAAACTAAAAAAGCTAAGTTCGTTCTGGTCATTTTAAGAGAGTGAACTTAAAATCATGGTCCATCATCGCGGTTTTTATATAAATTACATGTATATATGTGCACGTGAAACTTCTAGTATATATATATATATATATATATATATATATATATATATATATATATATATATATATATATATATTAATATGGTCTGGAGCCACATAAAAAAGAATATTTTTAATTAAATAATCTATATTTATATATCTATCTATATAATCTATATATCTATATAATATATATATAATCTATATATCTATATATCTATATCTATATATCTATATATCTATATATCTATATAAAAGAAGAGGCATAAAACCTCTTCTTGCCAAATCATCTTTTATAATCTTTGTATTCTTGCCACATGTATCCTAATTGGTGCCACATAGGATCCACATAGGCTCCACCTGAAAATAAATTATTAATTAAATAATCAATCAATTAAATTAAAGGTATAAAATCAAATCCCTTAATTAGTGCAAGTCAACTTTTAAATCCTTATCATAACTTCTTAAATTTCTAATTCAAAATCTTATTTTTAAATAATATATTTAAAAAAATTATAAAAAATATGATGTCACATGTCTCAAAAAGATCGAAGTTTTTATTTCTTTAATAAGTGTAAATTATTATTATTATTATTATTATTATTATTATTATTATTATTATATATTAGCTTTTTCTTTTTAATTAACCAACAAAATCATGAAATTGCATAAATTTTTAATTGAAATATATGATGAGTTCAAATTCTAACTTCAGATAAAATATTGACAATTTAATTTTCTTATTTAAGTAATAATTTATTAAAAAATAAATTTTAAATATTTTCATTTCAATATTGTAATACCCGGGAAAATTTTTCGAAGCTTGAAATAAAATAAAAAGAGGAAGAGAAGAGAGTAGAAAATATTTTTGGGTGTCCAATTTGGGATATAAGAGAAAATAAAAATCTAATTGGAAAGAGGAGGATTTTTATTGTGGATATTTTCCATCTTTTCCTTATTGGAATTATTATTATTATTATTGGGTTATTAATTTTTTTTTGTTGGGGTGCCGTCGGTATTGGGGATAAAAGAAAAAGAAAAGGAATAAAAAGTAAAAGGGAGAGAGAGAGGACGACACCAAGAGAAATAGAAAGAAAGAAAAGAAGAAAGAAAGAGAGAGAAAGAAGAGAGAGAGAGAGAGAGGGTGAGGCATGAAGGAGAAGAAGAAGAGTTGGGGTTTTGCTGGAAAAGTGATGGGGGGAGCTAGACGACGCCGAAAAAGTCACCAGAGCTCGGGTACGACGTCTCCTACAGCTTCCACCAATCGAATCAAAGATTGGTAACCCCAATTTCTTCATTTTTAGGGATTTCTTTGATCCACCTTCAATTGAATTGTTTCGAGGATAGATTGAGACCTAGGAAGTGTTCTTGAACACTTAGTTGGGGTAAGAATCGAGACTATACCCTCGGGTTTAGCCGAATTCGAATTTGGAAGGATTTGGGGTTGAAATTCTAATTATTCCTAATTTGGGGAAATTATTGATAATTAGGAATTGAGCTTGGATTTGAGTAAATAGGCTTGGATTGGTATTACTGAAATTATATTGTTGAAATATTAGCTGAACAAGACCCGTGAAGAGCTGGCCCGAGGCTACTAAGGTTGAATCTTGACATTAACGTGCCGGGTCCCTGCTCGGATTGCCCAAATACACTTTAAGGGTGAGGTTGAGAGTTTTAAACCTCTTATTTTCAATCTTAAACACCCTAGAATAATTCTAAATATGTTTTCAAGGATCGAGAATTATTTTAGGTACTTTCTTGTTTCCCAAGGATGGAAACTTGCAGAACAAAAGTCCAAATTCTAAAGTGGCAACTTTATTTCTTCGTAATTATTAGGAAACCTTAAGTAGGATAATTTAAAAGTATATTGAGGTTTAGTAACTCAAATCCAAGGCTCTATAATCACTTCAGATAAGTGATACTTATTATGAAACCAAGTGCGAAGCATTTGAGACTCTCATAGAAGAGAGAGAAGACGGATAAGACCAAGAACTCAGTTCTTAGCAACGTCTAGGTGCATTTTTAGGCACGAACATGTCACATGCATATGAGATGCATATAGTATAAAATGTTAACCACGTGAATGCAATTGTTAGGAAACCACGATTTGTTCAGAGCGGGAGTTACTCCAAGACAAGCACAAGGAAGCCGTCCAGGTGAGGGGTTTCCCATCCTTGCCCTATAGGGTTGATTGAGGATGTGGATATGTGGTTTGCCTACTTGCCTATTTGTAAGAATAACTTAGTGGTTAACATGCTATTATTGTTCCTAAACTGTTATATATGAAAGTATTTGTATATGTGTGTTTGACTACAGGTAAAGAGGTACTGGAGGGTATCCATGTGATGACATGAGATACGACGAACATTACAAGCAAGGGGGTAAGTTGTTGATTGAGTCAAAGGTTTGGTTTACCCTATTAATTAGAAACTCATTAAAGAAATCGTATAGAAGTTGTTAGTAGACGACGGCGTTTTATGGTAATTGAACTTAGGAACGACCTTAGAGCTAGGTTATGATCTAATCAAGTGTTTGGGTATTAAATAAGGATTACAAAGATCTCATAAATGGATTAGTGAGTCATAGGGAGGTTCACACCACCTAGGTAAAGTGAGTTTAGGATAGAATTGGGTAGATAGAGTCAGAATCCCAGTTGAGAGCTCGGGGAGAGAAACGAGTCAGAAAACATTTGCCCGTTAAGGCCATTGCCCTAGCCTGACACTATGGTCAGTTAAAGATTAAGGGAAATTGCCCGTTGAGGCCATTGCCCTAACCTGGCACTAGGGTCAGTTAAACATTAAAAGAATTTGCCCGTTGAGGCCATTGCGCCTGGTACTAGGGTCAGTTAAGTGATTTACAGTTTTCAAATGATATGTTAAAAGTGTTTGCTTGTTTATGAAAAGCATGATAGAGGAGCATGCGTAGGTTTATCCATGATTTTATGTTATATTAATATTGCCTGATCGTAATATAACATTTGATAAAATGGATTTTCATGCACATTTGATTGTGGGTGTTTCGCTTTCCCCAGCTATAGTGGTACCCGCCGCTACGCCGAGGATGGGAAGCTTCTCACTGAGTCTGTTTGACTCACTCCCTCTGCTTCAATGTTTCAGATACACGTATCGGACAGGCATCGACGTCTGGACAGTGATACGGACATCAGACCATCTTTACGCACTAGTTCGCGTGGCTGGACACTTTTTGTTATTTTGACTCTTTCGGTTGTACATATTATAAGTTGTAAGAGTTGTGTATATATATTTACAGCTTTTGATATGTACCTACCCTAGAATTGTCGACTTCACATGTATTTAAAGACAGGATCCAGTTTGGGGATAAACTAGGATATATGTATGAGTATATAAACTTCTGCATGTGAATAGGATAGATCGTACGCATTGAGGCGTACGATCAATATGATATGGATATATATATTATGTGTGTTTGTTGCATGTGAATAGGATAGATCGTGCGTATTGAGACGTACGGTCAATATGATATTAATATTTACATTATGAGTGCTGATATATATATCTATTCACTAGGCTGAGCTGAAGCGGTATTGAGCGAACCGCGGATTGCAGGTTAATTATGCCACCAGTGAGGTGGGGGCACTAGTATGATATATATATATTGATTGTATAGCAGAGTAGTTATAGTCATGTTTACAGGATAAGGCTTACGGGTTTAGAGGTAAAAATCTATTCCCGTGCCGGTCACGTACTCCCGATTTCGGGTCGTGACAAATATTATTAGTTTATATTTTAAAATTATTTTTTAGATTTTCCAAACGCATATACAAGATTTATTATATTTTATAAATAATAATTTTTTCTTAAGTTTAAAGTAAAATAATGTAATTTTAATAATAAAAAAAGAACTTAATTTTTACATATTTAAAAATAATTAATTCACCTTTATTAAAAGAAGATGCAAGAAGCCTCACACCAACACATAAGCTATTTGAGTGCTCTCCACTCTTGACATGATGGCATCTAAGTGGATTCTACTAAGATCCACTAGGATTCACCTAGGAAAATCTTAACAAATCATATTATCAGTCTAATTAATAATTAAATATTTCAAACATACCTTCAAATTTGCTTTTGGAATTTTCTCTTTTTGAAATTCTTATTAATTTGATAATTAACTAGAAAGTCAACTTCTAAATTCATATCATATTCTAAATTTGAATTTTCGAATTCAACTAACATCACATATTATAAAATTCTTAAAATTTAAAATTAAAATACATTAATTTCAAATAAAATGCAATATTATTAATACCATTAACATGTGGCCCAAAAAAATACAAAATTTAATAGTTATCCATAAAAAAAAAAGAAATAGTTACGTTAAATTAATTTTAGTAATTATCCACATAAAAATCATAATTTTTTCTATATCCACAAAAATAGTATATTTTATGCAATATTATTAAATATATTTTAATAATATTATTGAATCCTCATCCGTATACACTATATATATCTATATAATATTTTTTGCATCATAAACCGAGGAAAATAGAATAAAATAGTTATGTTGAATTAATTTTAAAAATAATCTAAAAATAGTATATTTTATGCATTCCATTAATAAATATATTTTAAAATATGGAATTGATTTGTTGCATTTTAAAAACTACACACAACTAAATAGTTTTCATAATATAATGCAAATATCCAAAGACAAATTTTTTTCAAAAGCATATTATAGATTAAAAAATTTCATCAAAATATTCTATTTCTAAAATATCAATACCAAATTCCTTTAAAAATACTTTTAGAATATTCTATTTAAGAAATTATATTGTAAATCTCTAACTAGATAACGTAATTCAATTAATTAAGATTGACAAAATATTCTATTTTATTTCATCCAATTTCCTAATTTGAATTCAACTTCTATTGTTTTTTAACACTCCTCAATCTACGTTTATTCTTTATTCATAAATTCTTCCAAAATGCTTCATCTTCCACACCTAATACAAATGCAGGATTATATGCTTTATTCCTTACGGTGAACTCTGCTAGGGTTTGCTGTGAGTGCTTTTTTTTTCCGACGAGCCGGGGTTTACGTTCGCGTGCGTGACGTAGGGTTATTTTCCTCTTTTCTACGGCCTTCCTCTTCGGCTGTGTGAAGGATGGGGGACGACAGGAGAATTGACGGTGGACGTCGGAGGGATAGAGACGTCGTAGTGACCTTCGGGGAAGACGACGTTGATGTAGGACTGAAGGAGTGTGAGAGCTGTCTGATGGGAAGAATTGTTACTGAGAAAACAATCAACAAATCGGCGCTTGAATCAGCTATGAAGAATATATGGGGGGTGTTGAACAGCTTCAGGGCAGAGGAAATTGCAGGACTTACGTATCAGTTCTATTTTAGTAGCAAGGTGGAGGCTGAGAAAATTCTAAAAGGGGGGCCGTGGATATTCCGCAACAGTTGGCTTTTGCTGCAACCATGGCAACGTGATGCGGAAGAGTTGGAGAAAGGTTTCGAACGTGTTCGTATATGGGCACAGCTATGGGGATTGCCGTCGCATTGTAAGACGGAGGCAATGGCGAGGAAAATAGGCTCGGTACTTGGAAGGGTCATCGAAGGTGGGGTATACATGTCGCAAGGTGATCAAAAGCGGTTCTTAATGGTGCAGGTTGAGATGCCCATTGATCGGTCGTTACTTGATGGGGTTCATGTGGAAGGAAGAATGGATGGCAAGTTGTGGGTGGATCTCAAATATGAGAGACTTGTACAATTTTGCTATTATTGTGGAAAGGTTGGACATGGTGAAGAAAACTGTAAGGTAGCGGATGAGGATGAAAAAAGTGAACGAATGCAATCTTTAGAATTGGGACCATGGCTTAAGGCCTCGATTGTGGGTATAAGGGTGGATATGAAACGCAATATGCCATGTAAGGAGGAAGGGCGTCAGAATAGGATGAGACGATGGGGTGAACCAAGAATGGAGGAGAAAATAGAGGCATTAACACAACTAATGGCAAAGCTACAGGTGGAAGGTAAGGATGGAAATAAGGGAGATGGAAGGGTAGAAGAGGCGAAGGCAATCGAGGTAGCTGCTTCAAGGGCTGGGGGCGAGAATGACGGGGCAGAAGGCGTAATTACTGAGGAAGAGAAGGACCCAGCGACAATGAGTCAACAACAACAAAAGTTGCCCATGGGAGATGATCATACTGAAGTAATGGAGGAAGGAGAGGGAAGTGGGGAAGGTGCGATTGTGACGGAAGATATCTCAGTACTAAAAGAGATACAAAACTTGGTGAAACCAAGTTTGACCATAAAAAAGACGTTGACTCTTTTATAAGACCAAAAGGGGTCAAGATGTGGAAACGAATTGCGAGAAGTGGTGATGGGTTTCAACCTCAAGAACCTATGGACCAAAAAACGTTGAAAAGGAAGGGGTTTGCTGAAGGATATGGCGATGATAAAGAGAACGAGCCAGTTATGACGAAAAAAGGACGAGGTGTAGAGGAGGGTGTAGAAAATATTATCAATACATCGGCCGGTCTGTCTCAACAGGCCCGCCGGGAACAATGAAAATAATATCGTGGAACTGCCATGGGATGGGGAGTCCACGGGCAGTTACTTCCACACTACTCCTCATCAGTCAGGTTAAACCAGATTTGATGTTTATTTGTGAGACAAAACTGTCTGCGGGTGAAGCTGAAAAAAATAAATGTGATTTGGGTTTTGCAAATGGTGTGTGGCAACCGAGTGTAGGTCGTAGTGGAGGAATGATGTTACTATGGAATAATGAGTATAAGATCTCTCTTATCTCAATGTCCAAATTTCATATTGATGTAGTGATTGGAGAAGGGGATGAGGATAAATGGAGATTTACTGGTTTTTATGGAGAGCCGATCACTCACCTGAGATATCATGGATGGAACATGCTTAGAAGACTGAAGAGTGGTCCGAACCTTCCATGGCTAGCCATGGGAGATTTCATTGAAGTCACATGTAATGAGGAACAACTGGGTGAGAATGACAGAACCGAATGACAGATGCAACTTTTTAGAGATGCCATCGATGAATGTGAGTTGAAGGATATTGGCTATGTGGGATTCCCCTTTACTTGGGCAAATAACCGTGATGGGAATAGACATGTCAAGGTGAGATTGGATCGAGGTTTGGCAAATACAGAATGGGTAGACAAATTTCACTATGCGCAACTATTCCACTTGAAAAAATTCCATTCTGACCATCTCCCAATTGTGTGTAATTTGGAGTGGCATCGTTATAAAGAGGCACAGAATTCACACTTGGAGAAAAATTTTCGATTTGAAAAATTCTGGTGCGGTTATGATGAATGTAGGGATTTAATTTCGGAATTCTGGAGAAAGGATGTGGCAGAAACAAGAATAGGCAATGTGAATGGTGGTCTTGAGGCGATTCAAGTACAATTAACCCAATGGAGTAAGGAAAAATTTGGGAATTTTGGCAAAAAAATTAAAGCCCTTCAAAATGAGATAAATAAGGAGGCAACAAAAAATGTTACTGATATGCATAAGGTGAGGGCTATGGAAAAGGAGCTCTATAATTTGGTGAAGGAGGAAGAGATGTACTGGAGGCAGAGATCGAGGGTTCAATGGTTAAAAGAAGGGGACATGAACACTAAGTTCTTCCACACAGCCGCATCAAATAGAACAAAGAAGAATAGAATAAATAGATTGAAAAGAGAGGATGGGAGTTGGGCAGAAGATCAGAAAGAAATACCGGATATCGCTATAGATTATTTTGAAGAATTGTTTACATTGTCCGATCCAATTAACATGGAGAGAGTTATTGAGGCCACAAGTAGAAAGGTTTCAAACAGGATGAACGAATCTCTGATGGCTAACTTTACAAAGGAAGAAGTGAAAGAGGCACTCTTTCAAATGGGCCCAACAAAGGCACCAGGTCTTGATGGCTTTCCGGCATTATTTTATCAGCAGTATTGGGACATAATCGGTGATGACGTCACATAAGCTGTCTTAGATTTTCTGAATAATGGTGTGTTCGACCCAAACATTAATCTGACGAGAATAGTTTTGATCCCGAAATCCAAGGATCCAGAAGACATGACCCAATTTAGACCCATCAGTCTGTGCAATGTCATCTACAAAATCATTGCCAAGACCCTGGCAAACAGAATGAAGACTCTTCTCCCGGAGGTTATATCTGAGTTTCAGAGTGCTTTCGTGCCAAACCGACAAATTACGGATAATGTTTTCCTTTCATACGAGCTTATCCATGCTCTAAAAAGCAATAATACGGGGAGTAAGAGTTTGATGTCTGTTAAGCTAGACATGAGCAAAGCATATGACAGAGTAGAGTGGAGATTCTTAGAACAGATGATGCATAAGTTGGGTTTTCATGAAGAATGGGTAAAGAAAATTATGATGTGTGTATCCAAGTCAGCTTTCGAGTGCGCATTAACGGGTGTGATACAGAGACTTTTAGGCCTCAAAGGGGTTTACGACAAGGTGATCCGCTTTCTCCTTATCTTTTCTTAATATGTGCCGAGGGGTTGAGTGCGTTGTTGTCAGCAGGTGAAAGAAATGACACTATTCACGGAGTTAAAGTGGCCAGGTATACACCAAGTATATCCCATCTATTCTTTGCAGATGATAGCTTAATTTTTCTAAGAGCAACCGAGGAAGAATGTAATAGTTTCAAGGATCTGCTCAATACATATGAAGTAGCGTCGGGTCAAAAAATTAACTATGCAAAATCAGCTATTTTATTTAGCCGTAAATGTCCGGACCAGGTGAAAATAAATATCCAGAATATTTTACAGGTGAGAGTTATGGCAACTAACGAGAAATATTTGGGATTACCTACAGTGGTTGGACGGGATAAAAATAATGCGTTCAAATCCATTAAGGAAAGAGTATGGAAAAGATTGCAAGGATGGAAGGAAAAATTATTATCTAAAGCTGGTAAGGAAATTCTTATCAAGGCGGTAGCGCAATCAATCCCCACCTATTCCATGAGTTGTTTTCTTTTGCCTAAGGGTCTTTGTTATGATCTGACACAACTAATGGCAAAATTCTGGTGGGGAAACTCCCAAAATGATAAGCACATTCATTGGCTCAGCTGGAAAAAATTATCTCTCCCAAGAAGTAGAGGGGGTCTAGGTTTCAAAGACCTTGAGACATTTAATAAGGCTTTGTTAGCAAAGCAGTGCTGGAGGATAATCCAGAATGAGAATCTATTGATATTTAAAGTGTTAAAAGCTAAATACTTTCACAATAGTGACTTTATGCAGGCTAATATTGGAAGTAGGCCCTCAACAACATGGAGAAGCCTTATGGCAGGACGCACACTGTTAGCAAAGGGGTTAAGGAAGTCGATAGGTAATGGAGCATCCACCTGGATTTGGAAGGATCCATGGATCCCGTTTGACCAACCCACCATAGTTTCGGCTCCAACGCCTAATGGGATAGAGGTGGAACGGGTCTATGAATTGATGACGGAGAATGGCACGAACTGGGACGGTGAGAAGCTGAGGCGTTTTTTTGATGAAGACATATGTGAACGAATCACTAGCATACCACCGAGTGGCGAGCAAGGAGAGGATAAATGGGTGTGGGAGTTGTATAGGAGTGGAATATACTCTGTCAAATCTGGGTATAGAAGTGCGATGGTGGAAACGTGAGATAAATTTGTTCACAATGGGGAACTTGATCAAGACGCAGTGTCTCGATTCTGGAAGAGGCTGTGGAAGATGCCAATCTTGTCTCGTTACAAAACTTTTTTGTGGAGAGCATGCTTAGGCATTATTCCGGCCATCGAATCTCTAGAAAAGAGAGGTATGAATATTAATGAAGATTGCGGCATGTGTAATTCGGCCCCTGAAAACGTCTTTCACGCCCTGGTTGACTGCTTGGATATACAGCTCATATGGATAGTGGCAAAATTCGATTACAACAGTAGGCACTATCATGGTGATCTACTAGAATGGCTTGTGGTTGAATCGAATACGTGGCAGGAGGAGCAGCTTAGCTCTCTAGCGGTGGTGATGTATTATATCTGGGAGAGGAGGAATAAAAAGAAATTTGCAAACGAGCTTATCCGGGTTAACGACATTTGGCAAAGGGTCGAGAAATCGATGGACGAAATGCAAGTGATGATGATCGACGACGGGAGGAACGAGGTGGTACCGGGAAGGTTGGAATGGGAGAAGCCTGAGTATCCCTTTCACAAGCTCAACGTGGAAGCAGCAACGATGGAAGGAGGAGGAGGTGCGATGGGAGGGTTGATTCGTGATTAAGAGGGATGCATTTTGGGTGCTTTTATGTGTGTGGTGAACTACCCAAGTGACCCTGTTTTGCTTGAAGCCATGGTAGTAAAAAGAGGAATGGAATTGGCAAAGGAAGTTGGAAGTGCTGACATTATAATTGAAGGAGATGCCAAAATGGTGTTCGATATGCTACAGACCCAGTGCAACCAAGCTTCTTCCCTTAATTCGATTTGCAAAGACATCTTGAACTTTAAAGTATATTTTCAGAATGTTATTTTTAATTGGGTTCCTAGATCTTGTAATTTAGCAGCTGATGTAATTTCTAAAAAGGCGAAATTAGTTCGTCAAAATTTTGTATGGACCGATTCGGTTCCTTTATTCCTCTCTGAGGATATTTTTCATTGAATAAAGTTTTCCAGGTACCGCCCTGGTTCCCTCAAAAAAAAAATACAAATGCAGATTGAACATCACTCCTTTCTCACCATTCAAAGTTCAAACGCTAAAATTTAATGAAAATCAAAGGTTTTTCTATATTTCTACCAATGGACTCTTCTTCTCTCTTTCTTTTTTCATTATATTTTTATCAATGGATTTTCCCCTTCTTTGAGCGGTATGAAATATGACTACCCTTATCCTCTTCCTTGAGGTACGTATGCTTTTCTCCCATTAATGATGGTTCATTTGAAGAGAATTTAAGGATTTCATAGACCTTCCTAGCTAGCTTTGTTCAGGAAATAATGTTTGATTTAATGGATGTAGAGGAAGATGTTCTTTGCTTTTCTTTCAATTTCTATTTTTTTGTAAATTCTTTCAATTTCTATTTACTTAACCATGTTTCTCATCAAGTTTTAGAAGTTGTAAACCCTCTTCTATCAAAAGAACATGGTAGGTTTTTTTTTTCCGTAAATAGAGGCTATAATAAAAAAAAGATTTCAGTACAGAGTTCTAAACAACAACCAAAAAAAGCAAGCAAATCAAAAACTACACCTCAACAGAGTTAACAACTCTGTCAAATTCTACACCTACAAGATCGGCCAAAAAGGAACTAGAAAGCCAGGGCGGTAATTTGTCAAAATACAGCAACTGAGATTGAGAATTAACTGCTTGTTTAGCCAAAATGTCTGCACATGCATTTCCCTCTCTATGAATATGGACCACTTTAGCCTGATAGAAATCCGAAAGGGTAGCTCTGCACAAGGAGATCAATCTCTCAGAATTTTATCAATACTTTTACAAATTTTTCTAGGGAAGACAAAACACTGCATGTAGTAGGAAATAAGAGGAGCACAAATCGAGTTGATGAGGGTAATTTTACCCGCTTTGGACAAATATTTGGCCTTCCAATTTTTAACCTTATCAAGAACCTTGTCCACGATATGTTTATAATCACTCACCCTTCTAATTAGCCCCAAGGGAAACCCCAAGTATTTACCAGGTTTTGGGTGTTCACTGAATTGAAGGGTGTTAGTCACAAAGCTCCTATCCCTCGCTGGAGTATTAGGAGAAAACCAAACTGAGGACTTGTCAATGTTAGTTAAAAGTCCCGAGCTTTGAAGGAAAGAATTCAGGGCACTCTAAATAGCCAAAACCGATTTCCTATCAGTGCGAGCAAAAATGAGGACATCATCCGCAAACAACAGATGGGAGATTTGGGATCCCCTGATTTTGACTGGAGTTCAGTTCCTATCTCGAACCTGAGCAAAAATCAGTCTAGACAATACTTCCATGCAGATGATGAAGAAGTAGGGAGACATGGGATCTCCCTGACGAATCCCCCTTGAGGGATGAATACAGTTAGATAGCCCTCCATTAATAAGAATGAAGTGCTTAACAGAGGAAATGCAGCACTCGATGAGCTTAACCAAATTTGGGGGGACATTCAACATACTCAAGGCATTCACAATAAAGGACCAATTGATTTTATCATAAGCTTTTTCTAAATCTAGTTTGACTATCATCCAACCATTTTTACCTTTCCTCTTTTTCTTTAATGTATGGATCACTTCTTGGGCAATTATGACATTATCCCCAGCTTTACGACGAGGAACAAACACTCCTTGATTAATGGAAATCAACTCAGGAATCAAAGGTTTAAGACGGTTGACAATGATTTTGCTAACAACTTATAGAGAGTGGTACATAAACTAATGGGGCGGAAATTTTTAGTTTCAGAGGGATTGAAAATTTTTGGGATCAGACATATCATGGATTTGTTCCAATCCGTGGGAATATGAGAAATTTGGAAGGCCACCTTTATTTCATTACAAATCTTTTCTCCAACAAATTCCCAACATTTCTGGAAGAACCCCAGTTGAAACCCATCTATCCCCGCTGCCTTGAAAGGCTTCAAGCTCTAAAGGGCTATCCTTATTTCCTCATTGGAAGGGACTTTCTCTAACTCTGGAAAAGCTCGATCACTAATCATGGGCATATCAATATTTTCAAGAAAGTCACAAATAGAGCTCGCAAGGAAACAATTATCAAAGAAGTTAGTGATATGGTGTTTAATGTTATCAAAGTCATACAACCAATTTCCCAAATTATCTTTCAACGTAGAGATTTTATTAGATCTTCTGCGCATAACAACAGAAGCATGAAAGAAAGCAGTATTTGAGTCACCAAGACTCATCCAATCCATCCTTGCTTTGGAGGCCCATAGCTCCTCCTCCTGGTTAAGTACTCTTTGGTACTCAGAAGCAAGTTGTTGTTATAGAATCACCAAATGAGGCTTTGGGCCATGACTCATAGCTCTACTAATACCTTCCAACCTCCTAATGATTCTCTTTTTCCTTTGGAAGATATTCCCAAAGTGTAATTTGTTCCATTCACGGGCCTTTTCACGGATTACCCCCAATCCATGAGAAGCAGATCTAGCTTCTTTCCAAGAATTAGAAGCAAGGTTAATAAAGCTCGTTTCTTGAAGCCATACCCTTTCACATCTAAAGGGTCTGGTCATATTGAGCTTAATGGAAGGCTTAGACACAAGAAGCATTGGGAGGTGGTCAGACTTAATTCTAGGAAGATGATAGTTAAGAGCCTCCGAAAAATAGTGAATCCATTCAGAGTTAGCTAAGAATCTGTCTATTCTATAAAAGATCATCGCCCCATCCCTTTTATTGAACCAAGTGAACTTTTGGCCTATGAACCCTAAATCAGTAAGCTCACACCTCTCCACGCATTCCTTAAACTCTCTAATTCTACCGAAAGGAGCAGAATTACCCCCCCCCCCCATTTTTCATCAGGGTGCAACATGTCATTAAAATCTCCGCAAACAATCCAAGGTAAATCATTATGATCAGCAACACTCATAAGGTTTTTCCACACACACCTACGTTTCTCTAGAATTGGACTCGCGTAAACAAAGGACACTAGAAAAGGGGGTTGAGAATGTACTTCCATAATAGCATAAATCTCTTGGAAAGTGTGCGTTATAACCGAGAGTCTAATATCTTTTGAGTCCTAGAGTATCCAAAGCCCACCAGCATATCCTATAGGGTCCACCTTAAAGCGACGGTCAAAACCGAGCGTGTTGATGACGCTATCAGCCCTGTTGCCATCAATCCTGGTTTCAGAAATAAACACCACATTTGGACGATACCTCTGTTTCATATCCAAAATGACCCTGCGGAACTCCGGACTTCCTGCTCCACGAGCATTCCACAACAACATTTTGAAATCCATAGACCTATTTGTTTCATCGAAATTTTGGCCTACATAGCCACCATAATCAGAAGATGTAGAATTAATTGGAGATAAAGGCTTCTCCCCCTGCTTTGGATCGAAGACAAACTGGTGATCCAGAGCTCCCGATCCTAGCCATAGATAGGACGTGACGCACACGCCTACTATTGGCTTGTGTATCTCTACTATGAGAGCCCCCTCTGGCATGTTCCCTTTCAGAATGATGGTCCTCGGGTTTCCACATGGGTGAATCATCTGTAAAAGCTGGTTGGTTCTTGTCTCCAGAAGGATCGGATTGATTTCGGGTTCTGGTAACACCTTCGATTGGACTGCAGTTGGGGGAATAATGAGTCCTAATCCCTTGCTTCTCATTTCCAAGATTAAGTTGCATACCACTGGATCCGCTAATCTGTAGAACATGCTCTCCGCTATCATATACGCCCAATCCTTCAGGCATGGAGCCTGGATAAGAACACCCACCACCACATTCTCCCATATTCTCCACGGGTACGTGATTTGCGCCGCTAGATTTTGCACGATGTTGTTCACCCGGAGGAGCATCTCCGGAGGAATATGAGATGATACAGTCACATTTCTTAACGAGATCAGCAGTGGTGATTTGGGGGTCACACAATAGTTTTGCCTCAGCAGAATCGCCTGCCTCATGGTTACTTGGTTTCTCTGGTTGGTGGTTCTTTGATCGACAACGGCAAGAAGTTGTTGGATCGACATTATAGTGCTCACACTTAGGTTTTAAGCTCTGATTTCTATCTTGAGACGTTCTTTGTGACTCCAGTTTTCCCCTACTATTATATGAACCTAGCCGAGAACCCATGTCTGGAATTTCTGAAGGGCTTAAGATAGTTGACCTCGAAGGCTCAGCTTCAACCTTCCTGTTTGGTGTAATTGATTTATCCTCTTGAGCACTCATTTCTTCTTTCGCGTTCCGTTGGTATTGACCTAGCTTGTTCAAAGCTAAATTTTCCTTAAACTGTGCAACATCTAACAACAGGGGGGCTGGTTGGGACTTGCTAGTTGCTTCCTCGAGCCTTGAGTCTGACATCGGAGCTGGTGATGGAGCTGTGACAGAAACAGGGTCAGACTCTCCCCTTAGACTTTTTCCCAAGATTTCCGCTGCTAATATGATCCTTTCTTGGGCTCATACTTTGACTTTTTTGTTTCCCACTCATCACAGGTCCTGATGCGTTACTATTTTGATGGTTATGGGCCCATCCCTTACTTTGGGCCTTATGTTTGGGTTGGATAAATTTACCATTCATAACAATTTGAATTTTTTACTTTTCCATACCCATTTTGCCCTTGGGTCGACGGCAACTACCAACCACCGTCCACTCCTTTTCTGATGGAATCAAAACGGAGCTAGGATTTTCCACTACTTTTGCCTTACTCATTCTGCAAGCGGCAGTGGCATGATTCAATCCCCCACATTCCATACAAAAACCAGACATTCCCTCCACTGATATTTGCTGAAGGAAATTGTTAACAACAACCACGTTGGGCATAGGTTTTTTAAGATCTGTCATTACACGAATTCGAGCATACCTTGCTAAAGATAGAGAGTGGGTTTGCTCATCCATCCCCAAAAGTGAACCTAGCGAATTACTTATTTTTATTAAAACCTTCGGGTTAAAGAATTCAATGGGAAGATTGGCCAGTTTGACCCAAACAAACGAGAATGCTTCGTTCAAAGAAGCAGTCGGATTAAAGCATGGTACCCAAGGTCTAACATAAAGAAAATGACCCTCTATGAAGGTAATGCTTGCCAGCAGACCTTTCCACCTATCCTCAATACATCCTGGAATTACTACGAAGAATCTTAGACCAATGTTAATCAGTTGAGGAATTAATTTCAACTTCCACACCTCTGTTAATCTTATCGCCAACCTAGATTGGTCGAGAATCTTTCCCCACAACCGGATAATTAATGCATTTACCCAGGGTTTATTAATGGTTTCTTTTTCCTTTTCTGACAGTTCAACAGATATGTTTATCTTTGGGGAATCCGTTCCAACTTTCGAGCTTGGAATCGGGGGCACAGCACTAGCCCTCTGGCTACCCCCAGCATCGTTCTAAAGATTGATAGACACGTTACTTACATTATGTAGTGTTTGCGCTCCCTCCATGGTCCCGAAGCTTATGCTCTGTATTTGCTTGCCCTCGCCAGCCTCTGTTATACCCATCTTTGCGCTCCCTTCCTTCGTAATCAGCGTATTTCCAACTTCAATTTCTTCCATTTCCATTTGCCCTTTTTTCGATGTCGCGCAATCGTGGGCTTCCACCTCATCTGCCCAACTCCGATGTTGGTGCTGCTCACCTTCCTCCTGGTTTCCCCCCTTTGTTTGTTTCCCGGACTTATCTACTTCCCTGCTCTCGCCTTCAGTCTCATTTCCTTGAGGGGCCTTACTTTGAGTCTTGTTGTTTCCATCTCCTCCTTTGATGCCCTCCTTTAATAGATCACTCATCTTTCGACCCGCTAGATTCGCCTGGAGCCTCGATTCGATTGACATCCTGGAATTCCTTGCACGCCTAATCACCTCCGGTGTCTCACTCTTCCCACCCCTCTCTCTCTCATCTCTCCCGTTTTTGTAGGTATTTTAATTTTCTATAAATTTCATCATATTGTTGAAGCCTGTTTTCATATTCACGTTGTGTATTTTTCCATCATGTAGATGTGACTGAAGCTACCTCTAGGAGTACTAAGACAAATCATTATTCAACGCCCGTCAATAGGACACTTTTTCAAAAGGGTTTTTATTGTAGCAAGTTCTTCTTCTTATCAAGTAATTCTATAATTTGCAAGTTATTTTATATATATATATATGTTATGAAAATTTGGATTTATAGCAATTTCTTAATCATTTTAATTTTTATTTCAAATTTCATTTTTCTGAATGAAATTGCAACAAATATTAATGGCAGAGGGCCAAGTATATGGGTTACCTTTTTAACTTTTTTTAATATATAATATCATCAGTCACTACATGGAAAAATGCAATAATTCATTATTATCTACTTCTTATTATATTTCCACTACCAAAATTCTTATTTTTAACGAGGGTCAAATAACGACCCTTTAAACAACCGTAGTTAGACATGAGAATTTCAAAAATCTAACTACGGTTGTTTAGGAATCACCAAAACCGACGTTAGGCTCTTGTTTTTTTTTTAAAAAAAAAAATATACTAACCTCTTGTCTTCTTTTCATCGATGTTCATTTCCTCCTTTTGCCCTTTCCGATTTCCTTCATTGCCTTCTTTGAAACCTCAATCGGAAACGAGTCCTTTAGCCTCCCATCCAACCACCTCCTCAACCCGTTGCCGTCCACGGTGGCCCTCGCCGTCCCGATCATAGACGTTTTCACAAGTATCGCCCGTCTTTCATATACTTCGGTGGTTCCTCTCCAAAAGTGTTCACGTCGGACTTCTGCATCTGCGATATCTTCTTCTCCTTTGTCGATCTGCGTTTGCGATCTCTTCTTCTCCTTTGTCGATCTCACCACATATTGTGCGTCGCCGAAGTGGCAGATCTTAGCGTTTAACACGGCTCTGTGACGATAATTCCACTACTATGATGTGAGTATGATGCGTAAGCCCATTCCGTGATGGATTGTGTTTTTTTTTTGGTGCTCCTTTGTCTACATTGATCTATGTGCGATTTTGTTTTCTCCAAATAATATGGTATCGTTAACCCATATGTAACTCAGAAGGTGCAGAGTAGCTTATCTAGTTTAGTATTGCTACTATGTGCTTGTTTTCCTCTTGTATTTTCGTTACTGCTACTGTTTTGGGTTCAAGAAATTGAATAAACAAGAGGTTCCTATCACTGTCATTTTGGTGTTTTGCCTCTGTTCCTGTGTTTTACTTCATAGAAATTGGTATTTTCCCCTGTTTCTAGAGAGGCCAGTCATTTCTAATGTAAAAATGTTGTAAATTCTGCACGTGGTGAATTCAATTATTAACGTGGGCTTTTACCAAGAGGTTTCAGTTGTTATACAAGCTAAGCTCAATAGAAGAAGGGAGAAGACGTGGATGAGAGACAGTGGGAGAAACGTGAAAGAAATGAAGCCTTGCCTTTTATGTTACTTAAAAGTTGAAGCATTAATTTAAGTAGCTTGTTTGTTTCTATGCTTGCGTTTGTGTGTGTGTGAGAAAGATTTCGGATAGCTAGTAAGTTCCAGATCTTGAGAGCATGCACAAGTTCAACTGGAAACTACTAGAAACATATATGAATATTGTAGATACCTTAGCTCTGTAAATACCCCCTGAATTCAATTACATTTACAACAAATCAAATTATATTATTTGTCCCACTCCACGTGCAGAATTTACAACATTTTTCAGGTGTACACACACACATATATATATGTATTCATTCTTATGATCTATGGGTGCTAATTTAGTCGTAAATACAATTTGGTTTACAGTGGGCACACTTCCTTGTTATTCATTTTGAGTTGATGTTGGAGGCCAACAATCAAGCTAAGTTGAACAATGTAAGTACTTAATTAAAATACTGAGGGCACTATAGGTATGCAGGTGGGAAAATGTTGTATATGTAAAATTAATTAAGAAGTTATTTGATGGCCCATTCCTCCATGACTAGGACCAGAGTATGCTTGAGCTGTGTTGAGCTTATGAGTGATGGGCCTGGAGCTTCGAGCATGCCATGAAAAGCATAACAAGATAAGCAGCATCACAAGGAGAGAGGTGAGCAAGAGCCAAGATGCCACTGCTGGAATAATGCTTGGGAACATTCAGTAAGCATTTATTAATTAAATTAGTTGCCTCACACACAGTTATCTATAATTATTATTATTATTATTGCATTATATATCTTATTATATTAATTAAATTAGTTGCTCTATTACTTGTATTTCACTCTTGTGAGATTTGAAACTTCTTTGCCTTAAAGGAGAAAGAAATTTTAGGGGTGGTGTTTTTCTACCACATCACTAAATCTCACATCTGCCTTTCTTCTATTACAGACTTTGTGCTTAACACAATTATCATTGCCATCCTTATCCTCCCTTCTTCATTCTCCTTTCCCTGTCCATATTACCTTCTCCTACATCATTCATCATAACATCACCACTGCTCTTTTCATTCCTCCAACCCCATACCCTCACCTATTTCATCCTTAATCACCACCACAGCCCCTTTCAATTCCTTCGCAGGAACGATTCCCATACTCTATCTTCTTAATTTCCACATGACAAGTTAGTGTTGTTTTGTTTCTACCGGTAAGCTTTGTGATTTTGGTATATATGGAATTATAAAATTCACTTTTGAAATTTTATATATTTTCTCACACTGTGCCTCTAAATGTTTTTATGCAGACCATTTAATATTAAACCATGATATAATTTTTAGCATGTATTGCCAATACTATGTATTACCATATAAATTATAATATACCATATATGATTATTTCTAATTTGCCTGCTAAACTAGCAGATTAGAAATATTCATTGTGTTTTTAGTGAGTGTGTTGATCATAGCATGGGTTTGAGAAACACTGGGTGGCATAGCATGTTAGATCACGTGCTAATTGACTCTGATGATGGAAGATGATTTCTGGTAATGACTCTACACATTTCTGTGTTTTTTTTTTTAACTGATACACATTTCTATGTAATTTTAACTATATGTTCTTGAAATTTCAATGCTGGGACCTTTTTTTCATATAGATAAAATTTATGCTACAATTTTTTATTTCCATTTGCTCATTTAGTATTTTTTTTATTAATTAGTATGATATATAGTACATAATGTTAATATATATTTTTTTGGTAGAACATAATGTTAATATTTTAAATAATAATAGAATGAGTGTAAATTAAATTTAGTGTAAAAATAATATAACTAGTTGAAAAACACAAATATCTTTTTTTTTCTACATATAACAGTTTGTCAGATTAGATGTTTAATAATACGATAATACTATATCCCTCCAATCAGTTGATATAATGTTGACGACTTGACGTTCACATAGCCGACCAGTCGTTAATTAAGCCATGAACACTAACATATGAATATTCATTGTGAATATTCATGTTAGCTTTTCAAAGATAATCATAACCATAAACTAATTATATAGAGAGAGATCGAATAATTGAGAAAGGGAATATACCACCTTAAAGGGAATTAAGTCTACTTTGAAGACAAAGGGAAGCACATAACTGAAGCTGAGGACATACAGGTTATTGACTAAATGATGAGAAGAATTAGAATGTTTATATATATATATATATATATATATATGGATGGTAAATTTGAAATGGTGAGTAATACATTGGTGCAGGACAGGGAGACACATCTGGAGCAGAGCAAAGTAAGTATAAATTTCATTTGGTTACTCAAATTGAGAATCTTAAATGGCTTTCTTGTTTTTCCTCCTTGAAATATGTCTCCTTCAGTGGCATAGATCTTCATACAGAAACTAATTGGCTTAAGCTGGCAAATATGCTTCCTTTACTTTCAGAGTTACACTTGTCTAGTTGTAAGCTTAGAAACATCAGTTCCTCTCTTCAATATGCCAATTTTAGTTCATTTCAAGTTCTTGACCTTTCCCTAAATGATTTTGGCTCTGTGTTGTTGCCTAATTGGCTATTCAATCTTAGTGTTGCTTTCTCTTCCATTGACTTGAGTGGTAATTCTTTTCAAGGCCAACTTCCAGAGGGATTGTTAAATCTTGGAAAATTACAATCCCTCAGATTGAATGCGAATAAACTTAGTGGACCAATCCCAAATTGGTTAGGCAGATTTGAACTTCTTCAATATCTTGCTGTTGCTTTCTTGTTTATATATATATTACATGTAAACTAAGTGAATGAAAGGAAAGGCAAGGCAAGGCTGGACCATAACTTTAGCTATATAATATATATATATATATATATACAATTTGATTGTAGCGTGCAGAAATTTTAAGTTTTGTCCAAAGAGGTATTCGAGCTGGACCTTACATGTAAGCATGGAGATTCTTAGTTTTTTTTTTGGGATGTAAGCATGGAGATTTTGAGAGAATGATCTTTTAAATGTCCACCCCAGTTATTTATTTATTTTTTTAAATAATGAAACAAACTAATTGCTATAGGTTGACTTGCAAACATTCTAGTAATATTTAGTTTGTTCCTATTGCAGCTCAAGTCAAGGTAGTTTAGAAATTCAAGTTGAAGCAGATTAGAGAGGCTGATTTCACCTCCTACTAATAATTTTGTGTGCTCTAAGTAATCTTCAGGATCATTATTATTGATTACAAGTGAAAGTGGTAGCACTTAGCAACAAGAGCGAAACAAGTGAAAGTTTTGAAGGGAAGAAGCTAACCATCATGATTATTGATTACAAGTGAACCAAGAATCGCAGTGGATTTTGCAAGTCACACTACTTACATCTCCATTACTGGTATGTATAGTACAGTTTCCATTGAGAACCTTAATTTATACTTTTAGGTCACAAATTAATTTAAAGTTGTCTAATGAAATTAAGTGGGGCCGAAGGAAACGAAAAGTCAAGTAATACATACAAGTCAAGCCTAAATTATTATTATTATTATTATTTATAATAATTTATAGCATCTATTTCCCAATTAAAGTAAAAGAGTGCACTACTGCATCATGCATGATGAATATCTAAATTAAAGACCACATGTGAATGTAGAACGTGAGACATGCGTGTGTTTTGGTCAATTTCTTATGTAAATGACAGAAGAGAAGTAGATTCATAGAAGAGTGTGTTTTATTTTCAATGGAAACTATACTACATCTGCTCTGCATATCAGATCATTGCTTGCAGTGCCTCTATGCTGTGGCACTAACCTTGATCATTGCTCCACCATACAAAGAAGTGCACTCATGGAACAGTTACTGTGATGGTATTGGTGACACTGACTATTCATTTATTTCAGAATGGAATTTAGGTGGTTTCCCTGCTTGGTTACTTGCTATGAATCCATCTCTAAATCTAAGATCATTTGATCTTTCTTTTCTTCAACTGGTATGTTTCTCTTATAGAGTTCAGCTACAAAATATTATTAGTCTCTCTCTCTCTCTCTCTCTCTTTCATATGAAAACAGTTTCTGTGCTCCTTTCTAAATGTGTTTTATAACTTGTTATCTGTATGGTATTATTCCGTTTTTTTTTTTTTTTGCTTTGTCCAAGCCAAAGAAATTAAGAAAATGGTCTTTCTTGCAAAGGTAAGGACTCTTGATATTCTTGTTAAATTTTTTTTTCCATAAATCTTTTTCATAATGTTTTAAGAAAAAGTACTATAAAATGAAATAATATGATAAAAGGAAATTTATCATTAGAACTAATGTTGAGTATTTGTAACTTTGACTACTTTTAAAAACTTTTATTTTGGGGTTATGTTTTCTATTCCTTTCTACATTTAAAAAAGAAAAATTTGCATTTTCTTTTACTATATATATATATATATATATATATATAATATTGCTGTCTAGTCTTCAAGATTTCTTCTTACTCTTTCTTGGTATAGATTTCAACTTGAAGATGACACATTGATGGGAAACTACACACTTCAACTAGCCTTGGCATCAACTAATGAGGCTAACTTAGCTTGCAGCATTCTATGGTCTTGAAAAATTTTGTTTTTATTGTTGCTATATTGTAAAACTTCTTATTATTAATACTTGAGTGTTGAATTGGTGATTATGGATGTTTTGTTTGTAAAATTTCATGTACATCTTGAGTTTTTTTTGGCCAATTAGTACATCTTGAGTTTAAATAAAACTATTTTTTTATTAAGTATTTATGTTTTTTTTCAAGAAATTAAAAGTGTCAATATAAATTGAAATAAATGTTAAAAAAAAAAGTGATCTAGCGACGGTTTAAACCGTTGCCAAATTTTGCACAATAAACTGTCGCTGTTTTAACGGCGGTTGAAACCGTCGTTAAATATAAATAACAATGGTCTATTTTAGAAGATTTTAGCAACGGTTTTAACAGTCGTAAGATTTAACGACGGTTAGTGCCGACGCTTTTGTGAAGCGTCGCTAGAGTTATTCCCGACGGTAACTTTAGCGGCGGTCAGTTTAACCGTCGTTAACCGTCGCTAAATCAGAAAAAAATCGTTGCTAAAAATGCATTTTTTTGTAGTGTTCGAATATTTGGATCAATATTTTTTAGTCAATGACATTCTCCAGGTAGAGGTAGATGTTTATATCGATGACAGAGAATTATGTACATGGAACACTGTTACTAAACAACACCAACACCAAAGTCAATTCTTTCGATTTTTCTTTACATGATTACGAGTAATGTTTTGATATTTGTGTTATACACAATTAAATGAAACACTTCAATATATATTAAACATAATATTGTTTTAGTGTGGAAGATATATAGAAAGTCCTTCATGAAGAGTAAAGAAAAAGGAGATTCTAAAGGATGAAACATAGTAGTGAAAATTAAGGCTTTTCCTATCCCTCTACAATTGTATATTCCCTAATTTACAGGTGGGTGGACACATTAATATGACTAATGGTGTGGATTTGAGCTTTGGGCTTGCTCATTATGGTTCATCAGAATTTGAGTTAATGGTAGAAGCGCTTCTAATGAGTGAGTCTAAGAATAAGGTGGGTACTTTTTTTCTTTTACGATAGTATTTTTTTTTTTTGCTTGAATTTTATGATAGTATTTTCTCACTTAAATTATGTTCCTTTCATAACTCAAGGATATGACAATGCACCATAAATATACCTATCCATGTATATATATATATATCCAATCTCATTAACTCTTTCATGCTAATTCATTAAGTGGTAAGTAATAATTATATTAAGTATTTTAATTGAATGAACAAGACAGGTATATGTGAACTCAAAGCTTTTGCTTTTGAGGTTACTTTGCCAATTGTTGCCTATAATGTTCAAATATATGCCTTATGGGGAGGGGGCTATTACCCTATAACCAATTTCACTCTTCAATTGTCAAGAGCAAATAGTGTTGTTATACTTCTTACATATCTTGCTTATATCTTCTTCCAATTGAAGGAGTGAGAGTGAAAACAAAAATGAGAATGGCAATGGTAAGAGGAAAGTGAAAGGAAATGATATGGTTTCGTTCAATATAACATTAAAAAAATAGTATTAGGATTGGAAATAACAATGTGAAAGGGTTACAATGATTCATTTATCTATATAATTAAATTTGAAGGTGACAATGATAGGAAAAAGTGTCATTTTAACCTTATTCCCATGGAATGGGTTAAATGGCTCCCTTTGTGGAAAGTTTGGAAATCCCCGGTTTTGAGGGATTGTGATGTAATATCCGAGGGGTATTTTTAGAATAAGGTCAATTGTGTATAGTAAGACTTAGCATGATCATTATTTGGAGTTGGAATGTAAGGACAAAATAAATAAATAAATAAATAAAAATTTTGTGTATACATATAGATAAATAAAATTAAATAGAAATTTATGGGATAATATGAAATTGATAAAATTTTGAAATTGAAGTTAAGCATTTTGGCTAAAGAAAATAAAAATAAATTTTTTTAGAGTGAAATAAAATTTTTGGGATATAATTAAGGTTTTAATAGTTTTAGAGTTGAGAATTTAAGAAATTAAAATAAATATGAAAATTATGTAGAAAAATTATAATCTTGTTTAAAAGTGGTCATATTAATTATTCAAAGCTTATAGTTTAAATTTGAGAATTGTTCGAAAATAAAAATTATACTGGGTAGGAAATTTTCATCTGCAAGACACTCAATGACAAATATTTTTAATAGGCTTATGATTAGCCAAAAATTTCAAAATTTTCCTATTCTTACCAAAAAATAAACATAGTTAAGAGAATCCAATCAAAACTCTATTTAACTCTACCCCGAAAGTTGTCAATTGCCCAAAATTACCCTTAAATCTTCTACCCAATTTATGAAACACTTTTGTTTCACTTCCAGCACCACGAGCACGCACCAAGCCATTTCCTCTATTCTCTTCATCTTCTTCTCTTTACTTCTCCTTTCTTATGTGCTAGGGCAAGGAAGAAAGTGATGAATTCTCCACTTCTCTCTCATTTTCTTGCTTCCTCCCACCAAGTCAAGACTCCTACAAGCCTCCACCACCATTGTTGAGCCTCAAGGAGCTTGGGCAACTTCCCCAAACTTCCATTTTTGAATTTCCTTAAGGTAAGCTCCAAAAATCATGCATCCACCTCTTAAATCATGATTTTCTTGTTAGAATGAATTGCTAATGGATAGTATATCAACCTAGGACTCTTTTGGAACATAGAAAACACCCCAATAAGGATTTCTTTGGAGGATTTCAACCTAGGGTTCATGTTGCACGAATTTTTGTCAAAATTTTTGGAATTTTTGATTTCTTTGAAATTGTGTGATATGTATGAATTCTAAATGATATGTTTATGCATTTTAGATGATTTGGAAGAATGTCCAATGATTGGGATGGTGATTTATGAATTTTGTAGAAATGAGTAAAATTTCTATATTTGGCAAAAACTCTCCATTGATGGAGCTAGATGGTGTGCAAACTTTTGAATATTATTTCTTAAAGTAAAATTTATTTTGAACTAAAACCAACTCCCAAATGATGACCATAGCTTAGGTAGTGGAATTTAGGCATTGATATGCGTAGAAGTGGAAAATTGGTTAATATGGAGTTTATGGAAAATTAGCTACACACATGTGTAGATAAGTAGTTTAATTGGTGTGGTTCTATTTGTTAGGACTCAAGTACTTCCTTGGAGACAAGAGTGCTCAAGGGTTACTAAGTAAAGTGGCCAAGGTGAGGGACCCTTCCATCCTAGCCCCAAGGGTTGTATGATAACCTTGATTGTGGGCTTGTTTATACCTGAATGTTTGTAAATACTTAATTTTATGCTTGCTAGTAATACTCTGTCATTATATTGGCGATTGCTGGAATTTTGTACAATGAATTGTTTGTTATTGTTAAAGTGGAAATATGGTGGATCAAGTACATATGGGTGACGATGAAGAATTCCGAACACATATGTGCTTGACCCGAGAATTATGGCAATAACATGTATGGTACCAAGGGTAAGGGCTTTCTGTCGGGTCAGGTTCGGAAAGTGCCTTCATGTTGGCATTTCGTCGGGTAAGGTTCGAAATTGCCTTCATGTATATATACACTTCTGGATACTCTGTTGAGCCGGTCCGGAGCATGCCACCATTACTAGTTGGTTAATTTGTTGAGTTGGTCCGGATATTGAACCAAGCGGGCTTCCCGAGACGATGGTCCGAAAAGTGCCGATGTAGATGGACACCTCGGCAGGTTGGTGCCGGTGTGCGCCACCGAACACAACATTCCGTGGAGACGATCCCGGAATGGGTCGTGTGCCTATGCGTATTGATGTAAGATACCGAGCGTATAGGTACTCAACACTAGTGTAAACCCTCAATGTCCTTGGTATGCACTATGACTAGATTTCCTTTTCTTCGAACATGCCATGACGATGGCCGATATCCTCACGTGACGTCAAGACAAAGTTATTTTCTTAAAAAGGTCATGACATTGATTGTTGTCTTGACGTGGCATTGAGGAAAACTTGTTTTTAAATTACTATATTTCAAATCCAACCGACCATGACGATGAGTTAAGTCTTATAGTGCTTCAGGATTGATAGGGAGGACCGACACATCACGGTGGCAACAAGGTAAGCAAAGGTACGTATGTTTGGCGGGTGAACCGCACTTGAATGTTAATCTATGTTCAATGTTTCTCGATACACGCATGTCAGTATGCATGATTAATGTATGTTGTGGTACGGTTAAAGTAGAGTTTGTACATGTTCTATTGCTTGAGAACAATTATATAATTATCAAAGATGAATTGAAGTGTATGCGTATGTGAATGTGGTTTCTCCCCTTCCCAGTCGTAGTGGTACCCACTACTATGCCTAGGATGGGAGAGTCACTCATTGAGTCGTTGACTCACCCTCTAGTGGTTTATTTTTTTGTCACGACCCCCGTTTAGAGGACCGTGACTGGCACAGACACCGGGAATATCCCTATGCCTGTAAGCCTTATCACCTAATTGACAGAATATCTATTATTGAAAATACATCCACATGCAGTATAATACCATGGCTACACCGAAATGGTAGCCTATTCTAGGCAAGCAAACCCACAACCAGTGCCGCTTCAAGATATAGATATAGGAAAACACACATAATATATATAACATGTGTACTGGCTACACATCCGAAGATGCTGCCTATCATATTCATATGCAACAGATATATGTATATATATATATATATATATATATATATATATATATATAATTATATATTTTGACAACAACTTTTCCTTGTGTCGCAGAATAATTTATCCTAAGCTTTAAGGTGTGTGAAGATGATAGTTCTAGATCTAGTAATACAATCTAATTGGGTACGTCTACCCTTTACTTTATGATACAATGATAAAGTAAATTAAATTACAGTTACAATTTATTCACCCACATGAACAAGTTGTGGGTCTTGGAAAGTTTTGCTTGTCCCTCGTTCCACCTATACTTAACCGGTCTCTGTGTAGTAAAAATGAGGTGTGAGTCTTAACCACACGACTTAGTGAGGATTCTCCCATCCCCGGCGCAAGGTGGGTACCATAGCGCTGGGTTTGGGAGTCATACACAACCACATACAAAAACAACTAGTTACTGTTGTTAGCATACATTCTTGGTGATCACACAACAACAGAAATTTCACCCAAACACTCGCATGCATTTAATAACTGTAAACATGCAGCAGTTTATTCCACGTCATCAATCGGCAAGTAAACATGTAACATATAGTGCCGGCTTTTACTTACCGGTCTTCTCACATTTCAGCATGTCTGAATCAAATAAGAGGTGTGGTGACGTAATCCTGTACGTTACCACTACGCTACACAATCAGCAATTATATGCAAACACAGGAAATTTGTAAATATACACAGATGCTAAACATACATCTACTTAATCTCTCGAACTCTAGGGTATCTACTAGCCACTACGTGGCTTTCCCGCTTCGAACCCGTGCACCCGGCTTGTTGGCCACCAAGTGGCAAAACTTACCTTAACCCATTCGCTTGGGTACTGGTCACCTCGTGACAATTTTGTTAACCAAACACAATCAACTTCTATCTATCAAACAACTGACGCATAGCCACCATGTGGCACGTCCTGACCCCTTTACTGCGGGGCAATAGTTTGAGCCCACTCGTCCATTACCCAACCAGGCCACAATGGCGGGCACGACACGACGTCTCAAAGCCTGGCCACTGATACACCCTAGACCATCTCAACATGACGATTTCTCTTCTGCAAGATTAGGCTAATGGTTCACTCGTAGGTTCCTCCCGTGTCTCCTTATCTTGGTCTCACATATTAATAGGATTCTTTGTATCTTTCTCGAAGGACCAACAATTCCTCTCCTTATTAATATGTACAAGTATCCTTATCAGGATATAACTCATATACCCGTCGAGATGCACTCTCTGAGCCTCAAGCTATCGTCATAGCAATATAAAACCTTTCTGACCCTATTGCCAGGATACGGCAATGACCATCGTCATGGTGATTATAAAACTTAGGTCTCAAGTGTCATCTGACGTTGTTCTAGAAGATGTCTCACATATTAATAGGATTCTTTGTATCTTTCCCGAAGGATCAACAATTCTTCTCCTTATTAATATGGATGAGTATCCTTAACTGGATATAACTCATATACCCGTCCAGATGCACTCTCTGAGCCTCAAGCTATCGTCATAGCAATATAAAACCTTTCTGACCGTATTGCCAGGATAGGGCAATGACCATCGTCATGGTGATTATAAAAACTGAGGTCTCAAGTGCCATCTGACGTTGTTCTATTCGATGTCTCACATCACTAGCATAACCAAATTTGAAACCCACCAATAACTCACTTTGCATGATTATAATTTAAGTCACCGTCGTGACGAGTTTTCAAAATAAAAGTTTAGTCCTTCCGTATATGGACTCTTTCCACCGTCGTGGAAAAGGTTTAATAAAATACTCATCATGCCTCCGGAGTGTATGAGTTCGATTTGTAACACACCAATCATAGCAAACAATTACTCTCTACTCCTATGTCTTCCTATCTAAGCTACTTTCCACAACATATTTTCTAGTTCCTTTATTCTTTTAACATCCTATACCTCTAGCTATCACATACCAGACAAGCAGAGAATGTACATACTTATGTAATCCACATAAGCATACAACCCTAGGAGCAGAGATGGAAGAACCCTCACCTTGGCCAACCTTCCATGCAATCCTCTCCTGTAACTTTAGTCTCCTCAAAGTTCCTGTTGCACTCTATTGCGTACCGTTGTTCCTATAAGAACAACATTTACTTCATTAAAGTTATTACTTAACTTAACTCGTTATTTATCTTTCCATTACTCTCACTTGTAGTTCATGGTTGCCACAGAGTCAAGCTCTTGGTCTTATCGAACTTCTCTATCCCAACTTATGCATATCCTTCCTTGGACACTTGACTTACTCGCATATAACACTCTACTTGAGTGTTTCACATACTTGGATTTGAGTATTAAACCTCTATCCAACTTGTGTTCACTTCTTAGGAAGCTTATCCAGCTTGATTGGAAGGAATCCTAATTTTAGGAAGGTCTAAGCATTTGATTCAACTTGTGTTCCTACTTGGGTTCTAAGAAATCTAGTTTCTAAACCTCAATACACCTCTAATTCATCTTACTTAAGGCTTCCTAATATTTATGAGGAGTAAAATTATCATTTTAGAATTTGGACTTCATTGTTCCCGCAATTTTCCATCCTTGAGAAACAAGAAGGTACTTAAAATAATCCTTGATTCTTGGTAGCATACTTAGAATTATTCTAGGGTGTTTAAGATTGAAAAGAGGAAGTTTAAAACTCCCAACATCACCCTTAAAGCATATTTGAGCAAACCAAGCAGGGACCCGGCATGTTAATGCCAAGGTCCGGCCTTAGTAACCTCGGGCTAGCTCTTCACGGGTCTTGTTCAGCTAATATTTCAACCATATAATTTTAATAATACCAATCCAAGCCTATTTACTCAAATCCAAGCTCAATCCTAATTATCAACAATTTTCCTAATTTATGAATAACTAGAATTTTAACCCAAAATCCTTCCAAATTCGAATTTGGGCAAATCCGAAAATATAATCTCGATTCCTACCCCAACTAAGTGTTTAAGAACACTTTCTAGGTCTCAATCTACCCTTGAAACAACTCAAACGAAGGTCAATCGAAGAAATCCCTAAAAATTGAGAAATTGAGGGTTTCGAATGAAATTGGGGTTACCAACCTTGATTCAATTGGTGGGAGGTGTGGAAGATGTTGGAGTCGAGCTCCGGTGGACGTGGCCGGCGTCGGACGGCTCTCTCCGGCAAGTTCCTCCCTCCTCCCCTTCTTCCTCTCTCTTCTCGCATGCCCCTCTCTCTCTCTCTCTTCCCTCTTCTTTCTCTTCCCTTTCTTCTTCTCGCGTGACTCCCTCTCCTTTCTTTCTTTTTTCCTCTTTTTATTCTTTTAAATTCTTCCTACGGCAACCTCCACCTCCTTATTATTATTATTATTTATTCTTTTAAATAAATAAATAAATAATAATAAAATAATTATAATAAATAAATAAATAAAATAAAATAAAAATAAAATAATTAATAAAATAATAAATAAATAAATAGTATAAAAAATAAATTAATTAATAATTAAATAAATAATACTAATATGTATTTTTAATTTAATCCCTTTCCCTGTTTAATTCAGGTTTCCAATTTCTTAGGTCCTGAATTAAATCCTAAAAATTATTTTCTACTTCTTTTTCTTCCCTTTTATTTTATTTTAAACTTCGAAAAATTTTCTTGGGTATTACAATCTTTGAAAAAAAAAATTTTCTTTTCGGTTTCTTTTTAACTTTCATACTTTTTCTATATTCTTTTTTTTTTGTTTTTTAAGGTTTTAATTCCTAGCCCCGGAATGAATCATTCTTAAATCCTCGAAATTTTAAATAAATCATCCTTGAAATTTTCTAGGGTATTACATTTTTCATATACAGGTACCGGTCAGGCTTCCACGTTGGCTCAGTGAAGGCGACGTTTTGCCAGCACTCACATTCTGTCTCCGTGGGTGGCTTTGATTTTTTTTTTGGATATTGTAATGAATTGATTACACTTTATGGTTATTATACTCTAGACTTGTCGGCTACACATACTTAAAGACAAAATTATTTTGGGGGACTTATTATTACGTATATGAATTTGCATGTGAATAGGATATGTCACACACCGGAGTGTGTGTCAACGTATATGACAGATATATATTATGTGTGTTTGAGTATACATATAAACTGAAGCAGCACTTGGCTGTGGATTGCAAGTGTATGATAGGTCACACAAGAGATGTGAGCCATATATATTGATAATGTGTGTACGCGAATGAGAATGATAGTTAAATGAAGTAGATGTTAAGGCTAACAGACTCAAGGTTAGGCCCTCTGTCTGTGCCGGTCACGTGCCTCTGGGTGGGGGTCGTGACATATATATTATATTTTAAAAATATATTTTTTATATTTTAAAGTTTATTTTATTTTTTATCAAATATAAAATTTTAATAACTTAATTTTGATAAAAAATTAATAATAAAAATAATTTGAAATATTTAAAAATTTTATTGGTATATTAAATAATATTATTAAGACAATGGTTAAAACATACCTAAATATAAAATGTTTTAATTTTTTTTATCTAGCCTAGAATATCTATCGCAAGCAGCAATGATTAATTTTTTCGCTGCGGATATTCAGCTTAAGGGTATACTACTGATATGAAAATGTTTAATAACTTAACTTTGTAAAACAATTAATAACAATATTAATTTGTAATATCTATAAACATTTTTATTGGTATATTAAAAAGTTCTATCGAGGCATTGGTTTTTTCTGTCTAATTTTGGAAAAAAATTTTATATCAGCCTTAATATTAAGACATACTTAAAATTGAGACATATTTTGTATTGGTATATTAAAATATTTTTTATAAAAATATATGATAACACAAATTTTGAGATAAGTCCAACAATTATAAACTCATAAGTTAAAGTTATTTATAACTTTATAACATTTCCATATTTCCTTTGTTATTTTACCATCATGTACAAATCCAAAACATAATAAGCTAGCTATAACTTTTCTAGTAACTGTTTTTAACTTTCCTCTTCTGTCTATATATTATTGTACCCATTATATTGTACAATGCAAATTTCATAGAGGAGATATTATACAGATCGATCATTAAGAAAATCTTTACTTAGAAGTCATGAGTCTCTTCCTTCAATCAGAAGACCAACTTCACATACAAGGGAAAAAAAGGGGGCTACTTCACTTATTTTCATAAAGCCCCATTGTATTCAAATCAGTTTTAACTCATAAACCAACACAGACAATGACAAAACAAATGATACTCCTAGCAATATTGATGGGGTGAAGATGATGAAGGAGATTATGACTAATAAAACTTCTGAGCATCTTGAATGTTTAATTTAATTTATTTAATTTGTTTATATATATGAATTATTAACTTGTGCAGAATTACGGATAATGCTTGATTAGGATGAATTGAATGATATAAAGTATTTAGGTATAGAAATGTACGATTTAAGTAGATATATATTAAGTATTTATGCATTTAAATTTAAATTTAAATTTATATTATTTAATTAATTTAGTTTATAATTTTGTATTATTATAATAAATACCCTAATTATCTAAAATCTTGAGTTTACTGTGGGTTTATTACTCTTGCTGAAAATTTAATATTGCTTCTTATAATTTTTTGTGCCAAATTACTATGAACTCATAAATAGAGTTTACTGTGGGTTTATTACTCTTGCTTAAAAATCAAAATTATATTATTAATTTCTTCAAAAGAAATAGGTTAAATTATTTTTCAATTAGTTTTAATTGATTATGAAGAATCAAATACATATGATTGTTCAAATATAATAATGAATAAGTGATGGCTCCACAAAATTCTTTAATTATGAAAAAAAAAAGATGTTATTTTACCTTGTTATGAGTGAATTTCCTACTTTGTTTCTAAAAAAAGTTGATTGGGCAAAGATATAGATAATTTTTTGAGATAAAGTAATTAACATGATTTTAAAAATTATAATTCATAATTATGTGCATGCATAGGTATTTTCTTAGTTGAAATCGATAAATTTAACTTTGAGTGCAAATGACTTATTGACAGTAGATTGAAGCTCTTAAGAGACTGAGTATTATTTTATCTTTCCACAAAACATAAGCCCCAGTTATTAGTTATTACTAAAGTTGAAGAATAAATAAGTTTTATTATAAAAAAAAAGAATAAATAAGTTTTATATTTAGTTTGAATAAAAAAATATTTTGTATTACTATTTAGATAATGAGACCAACAAAATTGTTTGATTAAAAAAGTAAATTATTTAATTATTAAAAGCTACGGTGAACTTACATAAGTGTTTATTATGAAATTTAATCAATTATAGGCGTTATTTATACTCTTTTTCTTTAATTATTGATCATGCACAATTAAAATTTTTATTTTAACTTTTTACTTTTATTAAAACAAGTTAACCTAATCCAAATAAAAAAATATTTTAGGGTAAAAATTTGGTTTCTTTTTTTTTTGTTTAGATTATGTTTTTTTTTGCCAAAGCTTAATATTTTTTAATAAAAGTAAAAAGTTAAATGTGAGGTGAAAAATGAAGTAGAAAGTAAGGTGACAAAGGAGATACATTCATCGTTCACGTCAACAAATTCTGTCAAACAAGTTAACGGTGTTAGCAAAAAGGGCAGACATGAACAAAATTGAAAGTTTGAGTGTGAAAACCCGGTATTTAGGTCCTAAGGTCGGTAGTTGAAGCTTAAGATTAGGGGGGGGTCATCATTTGGGAATGTGAGTTAAAAAGGAAAACATAAATTAGAAAAAATAATAATGATAATAATAAATAAACAAGTAAATAAAGAATAATTATGTGTATATATATGGATAAATAAACTTAATTAAGAATTGATGGGATAATATGAAGAAATTGATTGATTTGTGACATTTAAGTTGAGTATTTTGACTAAACAAAGTAATAATTTTTTTTTGTGAAATAAGATTTTTGGGGCTAATTTTAAAATTTTAATAGCTTTAGAGGTGAAAAATTAATGAATTAAAATAAGTAAGAAAATTAGGTAGAGAAATTATGAGTTAGTTAAAAAGTGGTCATATGAATTATTGTGAACTCATAGTTTAAATTTGAAAATTTTTCGAGATTAAAATTTTACCAGATAGAAATTTCTTATCTGCTAAAAGCCCTTTTATCAGATATTTTAGTAAGCCTATGACTATTCAAAAATTTCAAGAATCTCCTATTTTTATCCATAAATAAATATAGGCAAGAAAATTCATTCAAAACTCTATTTTACCATACCCCAAAAGGTGTCAAATACTCACATTTAAAAGCCGTAACCCACAAGTTGAACACAAAAATCTGCTCCCCTTCTAAGAGCCGTGCATCTTTTCTTCACTCCCTTACTCCTTGCAAGCAAAAGGGTTCCCTCATTCCTCTTATTCTCTTAACTTCAATCAATTTCTCCACTTGATTCTTATTTCTCACATTAATCTAAGATATCTCCAAGCCTCACTTACCATTTGGGAGCATCAAGAAGTTTGGGTAATCTTTTACAAATCAATTTTCGGATTTCTATAAGGTGAGGTTTCAAACACTTGATTCCATCACTTAAATCATAATCTTTTTGTTAGAAATGAGTTACCCATTGATAGTATACAACTCTAGGGTCATTTTGGAGTGTAGGAATCATCCAAATATGAAATATTATGGAGTCTTTCACTCTAGGGTTCATGACCTACGAATTTTAGAAGAAATTATGAAAATTGTGAATTTTCTTGATGCTTGTTGGTATGAATAAATTTTAAATGATATGTGAGTTATTTTAAATAGTTTGGAGGATGCCCAATGGTTGGGTTAGTGATATGTGAACCCTTGGTGAAAGTTAGAATTTTTCATATTTAGTAAAATTTACATTAATGGAGCTTGGAAAGTGAACAAGGTTGTGAAATTCATTAATTATGCATTAAATTGTGTTGAATCTAGAGAGAACACCAAATGATGACCATAGGCTAGTTGTAGGATATTGATTAGCTTAGGGAATAGGATTAATGTAGTTAGGAAAGTAATAAAATTTGAATTGATTTGTGAACTTTCATATGCTAGGAACTAAAAGAATTTTTGGAGGCAAGAGCACCCAAGAACAAGGTCAGGGGAATCGCCAAGGTGAGGGACACTCTCATCTTAGCCCCTAAAGGGTTGATTGCTTGATGAAATGGTGTGACCTAAATTTGTGGATTGTCTTTATGTATGTGATACTCATGAATAGCGATTGACATAAACATGAAACTTGTGAGTATTTCCTTATTGAATGTTTTGATCATGGGTAGTTGTTAGCAATTGACCTAGATATGAAACTTGTGAAATTCTTATTGTATGCTTGCACACATGGATGATTGTTGATGATTGAGATAGACATGGGAATTTTTCGATTAAATATGTATTGTGTATGAACAAGGATCTTGATTGTATGAATGGAATGGCATTTCATTATTTCCTTGATTGATCTTTTTTTTCCGGTGTATTGTGAATTGTGAAAGAATCATGTTTGCTTGATTCAATTACTTTAGCATGTTCGAAGGAGGTGTACGGGAAGGAACAATGTTGAACCATACACCCTGTGTGAATGTGACATTGGGTAGCCCATGGGAAGGAACAAGGTTGAACCATAGGATTCACCTCGCGTTGATGTAGAAGGGCAAGCATGGGAAGGAACAAGGTTGAACCACGTGTCGTTAAAATTGCAACTGGGAAGGTGGTGGGAAGGAACCTAGTTGAACCTCACCCCTTGTTTGCTTGTGGGAAATAATTTAGGTAAAAGGTAATGTTGGTCTTATAGTTTTTTTAAAACCATATGAATCCTCTCTTTTTTTTTTCAAAAAAGAAATAAAATACATTTCTCATCCATTTTGAAAGCCATATCGAGGGTTCGTTCTCTTGTACTATTTGGAAGACCTTGGACACCGATTAGTAAAGTAATTTCTTTTAAAACAAAAAAAAACTTTATCATTCATAAAAGTTTTCTTTCACTAAAGGTGCCGAAGCAATCTTAACCCTATGTAGCCAACATTATTTCCAACTATTTATTGATTCTTGGATTGTTCATATTTGAACTTAGAACTATGATTTGTTCTTGAAATTGACGTACACCGCTTGAGTGGTTTATGTCTTGAATGTGTATATGACTCTTATGAAAGGTGTGTATGTGTTTGTATGATTGGCACATGGACCTTGGCTAGTTGTTGAAAAGTGTTGTGATGCTATTTAATAAATGATAATGTAATTGCTTAGGTGTGACACTCCCGTTCCCCTCATGGTGGTACCCTTCTACCACGTCTAGGATGGGTTTGTCTATCACTGAGTCTTTTGACTCACCCCTCGTGGTTTTCATTTTTCAAATACAGGTATTGGACAGGCTTCTACGTCGGCTCAGTAAGGCGGCCATCTAGACCCCACACCTTGTTCTTGTGGGTGCCATATTTTGATTTCATTTGTATTTTGTAAACTTTATATAACTTCTAGAAGTCAGCTCCATTAGCCTAGGGCAGGTTCTGTATCTTGGATTATGGATTGTAAACCTATATACTTTTAGGTATTTTGTTATGGATTTATGTATTTCTGCAGAGTAGACTTTTGTCATGGTATTCTGGAATATATGAACTTCACAGGTTACACGTTATGTTTTATGATGAGGTTTACGTACTAAGGATTCCTCCCCTAGTTCGTGCCGGCCACAAGCACTTGGGTGGGGGTCGTGACATTGAGGGTAGGCATGAACCGAAAAAAAAATTTAGGGGCAGGAATGAACCTTGCAGCAAAGTTTGTGGGCAGCAAGGGTACTTTACCCTTACAAAAAAAATAAAAAAGTAATAGAACCCATCGTTGTAACATAAGTATTAGGTGACGTTTGGTATTCGGTGAGTGTTTTAGTGCGAAGTAGAAGTGGAAATGGAAGTGGAAGTGGAAGTAAGTAATAAAAATTATCTTTGTATATGTAGGGAAATGGAAGTGGATTGTAAAAGTAATATTGTTTGTTATGGTGGGAAGAATATAGGGAAATAGAAGATAAAAGTATGAAAAATCTTTTTTGCCTTTACTTTTTTAAAAGCCACAAATTTTTTTAAGGGCATTTTAGTCTTTAAACCTCACCTCAACTTCCCTCCCCATCTTGAGGGAACGAAGCCTCCCTCTCCAAAGGGAACCTCAACCTCACCTCACCTATGGTGAAGACATACCAAACATGCTCAAGCTCAAGCTCACCTGACCTTCCCTGCTAGTAAGGGATACCAAATGTGCTCTTAGTTTGACAAACATGGTAAGAGATTTATATTTTTTAATTATTATTTTTTATTCAATTTTCAGAGAAACAGAAATGAAGTGTTATTTATTGAGAGGATTATTCTAAATAATAGACATTACAATAGATTAATTATTAGGTTTGCTTTAATGGATACTTCATTTGTAAAAAAAAATATCATATACGGCCACACCACCATGCACCAGCTAGCTTTACTTTTTCTAATTTTGTAATGTAAAATTGCTGTTTACTAAAGAAATCATGTCCCAAAAACCCTAAAAACACTAATCAAATACAAAAATTTTAAATTACAAAATTAGAAAAAAGACATAAAACAGTGTGTCTCTCTTACACATATTATGTGTGGATTATGCTAAGTGGTAAATGACAAAAGACACAAAACAATAACTTTTCTGAGGTGGGAAAAGGAAATGGAAATAGGTGGCCTAAAAATGACCACCTTCATTATGACAATTATACCCACAAATCCCCCCTTCTTGTTTTCTCTTGTATATAAGTAAAGTATAATAAAAAAAATAGCTAGCTTGTTTTCTCTTCATTATGACACATTTTTTGGAATATGTATATGAAGATTGATAAAAGTCTCGTAGTACAGAGTTTTCTTCGTCAATGGAAAATTTGAATTAGCTAGCTTCAATTCTTCCTGGTAAAATATGTATAGTGTCATTTGGGGAATGTAAATTTTGAATGGACTAAACTAAGATAAAGTTACTTAGGTGCTTGCTATAAAGTTCGGCAATATAATTAAAACACGTGGCAAAAAATTTTTTGTATAAGCAATCATGGTATAGAGAGAAAATGAGTCGGATCACAAAAAAATTGTAAGGGAAATAACATATAAGTAAAGTTTGACATGCATAAAAGAGATAAATGACATATCAACATACTATATAAGTAGTTAACGAAAAAAATTAACAGTATAAGATAAAATAATCAATATAGAGTAATAGAACAACTTGTAAAAGTAGAGAGTAGATTTAAAATATTTTAAAAATAAAAGATTAATATAAAATAAATTTTGCAAAGAAGTGTGCGGATGGCGGTATTGTTTAAATATTCATTTTAACTAATGATAAAATTTTAAAAATTATTCCTTTTGGTTTTTTACCAAATTCAAGACAATATATTATATATTAACCAATAAGAGAAAACTTTAAATAATACTCTAAAATATTTGTTTGATAAACTCATAAAATTAGTGAAAAAGGAAAGTGGAAAGTGGAGACAAAGAGCAATAGGCATCAGCACTGGTGTCTTTGGTTGGTGTTGGATATATTGGGGTCTTCGGGACTAAATATCCGCCCATGTTGGAGTTCGATTGGGTCAAGTGAGGATCTGTTGGAAAGCTTGTAGAGAGACGAAGAGAACGAAACGAAAATGACTCTCATCGGAGGTCACACGAGCCCGTACTCGTGGCCCAAAGTGGGCTAGGTAATCATGATGGAAGTGAATATTTTGTTCATATTCCAAGTCCCACATTGCTTGCGTCAATGATGGGAGCTCTCTCATCCTCCTATAAATAGGAGTGACTCCACCCCTTTCTAGTTGCTCATTCCATGTGTTGGAAATGGGGGTCCCGTTTGGGAAACCCCACTTAGTATAATTTTCTCTTTCGCTTGACTCCTCTTCCGCGCATCAGTCGTGGACATGTGGCTCTACCTCTCGTAGGTAGAGTCCTCCATTTGGTGCGGTCCTTTTCGAAGGTCATCGATTGGAGGTCAGCCCTGGTGGACAGAGGCACTGGCAAGATCCAAGGTCTTAGCATTGGCGTCCAGGTTAGTAGCTTCCGCAGTATTTATATTTATGCCTGGTTTATTTTTCGGTTTTTCTTTTAGGTCCCTGGGTCGGGACGGATCATGTGGATCCGGGCCTTTCCCTACATTGGTATCAGAGCCAAGTTATGCTAGAGCTCTGTTCTCCAGGGATTGATGAACCGAAAAGGGTTAGTAACATGTTTAGGTCTTGTATGATTTTTTTTATTTAAAACTTAGGAACATGCTTAGGTTCCCAGTTTTATTTATATGTTTTAATTTTGATTTAAAACATGCGAAAATCATATATTGTAGGGTAGGGTCCTATGATAATTTGAATTTAAAATATGTGTTAATTTATTAATTCAATATTGATTGTTAATCCATACCCTAAAACCTAGAAACATGTTTAGGTTCCCCTTTCAAAATTATAGACCCTAATTTGCATGCATATATATATATATATATATATATATTATTTAAGGTATGTGTACCCTACGAATTAGATATATATCTGTGAATGTATGCTACTGCTTTGGGGATGGGGAACGTTGACTGAAGAGATTGATCGGCAAAGCAGGTTGTCGACGGTGGCATACCAGCGAAGGTCCGGCAGCCACCGACGATGGTTCACCGGCGAGCAGCGCGGCCGCCGGCGGAGGTCCGGTGACCGCCACCGCCCGCGGGTCGCCGGTGATGGCGGAGGTCCGGCGACCTCCGCCGCAGAGGGTCGCCAGTGACGGCGGAGGTCCGGCGACCTCTGCCGCCGAGGGTCGCCAGCCGGAGAGTCTCCGGCGACTGCCGCCGCCGCTGGCCGCCGGAGGTACTCCGACGACAAGCGCCGCCGCCGCGAGCGTTGGTAGTTGGCCGGTGGTGATCCGGCGCCGGCTGTCCGTTGACCGCCGACGACTACCAAAGGTCAACGGTTGACCGTTGACTGGTCAACGCTGACTGTTGACCAAGGTCGGGAAATTTTCTGTCCCGCATAATTTCTCCATTTTAGCTCCGATTTCGACGATTTTGAAGTTGTTTTTCTCGTTTTAGTGAGACGAATCAAAATATGGGGAGAAATTAGGGTGAATTGGAGTCTAAAGAGTGGATATAACCATCTCTTGACTCATTCACATACACAACGAGAGAAAAGATTTAAGCGATTTGTGATCATTTAAATTACCTCAAGTGCTTTACTCGAGTGGGAGCTAGGGGCAGCATGTGGCAAACCCATAACTCGATGTAAATGCTTATCCACGTGGGAATTTAAATAGTAAGTGACTATTTAAATGATCGTAAGCGTTGTAATCAAGTGGAAGTTCGAGGTCGTGCCTGTGGCGACTCGATGTTCTTCTTGATCGCTTACATAGTGGGAATCCAAAAGGGATTTTGAATAGTATGTGACTATTCTATGAAAATTGTTGAGTCAAGCAGAGAAAAGTGTACATATATAGGCTCTCTGTGTGATGAGGGTGGTTGACCCTACTTCTCGAATGCAGAGACTGACTATATCTACACTCGTCTTGCCTAGATTACAATTTTCAAGAGTTGTGTGTTGTGTAATAAGGAGTTGTGTAATTAGTGTTAGCATTTAGGATTGACTGATAGTGTAACTGCAAAATTTGTGAGTGTAGATCACATTAGAGAGACCGGTTTGGTGACACTGTGGCCACCAAATTGAGGCAGCTTACAGTCAAGTTTGATGCTTCCAAAATGCGCTCTGACAAGAGCATGATGACGCATTTATGGGAAAAATCAAACATGATTTGAGAGTATGAGAAAGCTTGAAGACTCCCCACTGGTAAACTTTGAGTTCAAACTGTTGCCAGATCTCTTCCCTCCCATTTGGAGTGCATATAGGTCATTCCGACCTTCACTAATACCATCAAGTTTCTTGATGATATTAAACACCACCTAGTGCTCAAGGATTGGTGGCATAAGGTTGCGAAATCCATCGAGCACGTAGCCTAAGTGGCTAAAGTTACTTAGAGCTCTAGGCTCCAAGAACAAGGACAATGGGTCCAAGAGATGTGGTGCTAGGAAGAGAAAGGGTAAGTGTAAGGTAAGTAGCCTCAGTTCAAAGGAAAAGCAAGAGAGGAAAAGAGATTTTGGCCAAGGTCAAATGTTGCTTGTGTCATTCCATAAGGCACTATGCGCAAAAAATTGTTTGCAGCAATCATTTTCCTCTCACCCATGAACATTGGTTCATGGAGTTCCGTCCTCTGCCCAATGGGAGCAGAAGTATCCTCGTGGGAACAAAGAATTATTAAAGTTAAGAGGTCGGACAACTACAAAAAAGAAGTTGCGTAGTGGCCACTCTTTATCTTTATAAATGTTTTGTGTTCTAGATACTGAATGGAACTCATTATTAGATGTTTTTTCCGTGAGAGAACTTAAGATATAATATGATCTACATGTTTATCATAACTCCGTAGTGTTAGTTCTGATTTTATGACAATGGTTATGTTGTGATACACTTTGAATTACATTCCCGTAATTCAACTAGTTGCTTTGCTGTGTCTTCCTATGTGGTTGATACACCTATTTGGCAAGTGTGTGTGGGACGCAATTACGTATTAGCAAAGGAGAATTTGTGAGGACAAATTCCCAATGCTAGTTTGTAAATGTTGCCTCACAGACAAAGCAACCTCAGAACCATTCAGTCATGAAATCAGAAAACCCGCTTTCATCAAATTAGTCCACTTGGACATCAGTGGTCCGATAAGCGTGGGGGCAAGGAAAGTGGCCTAGTATTTTCTCACAATTACGTGATGAAATTAGAATTGTTAGACAACTAACTATTCCACAAACTCCACAGCAAAATGAGTTGCTCCTGGAGTTGGTTAAGTTGATAATGACTTAGGTGAAAGTTCCCATTGGGGAGATGCTTTGCCAACAGTCACTTTCGTACTTAACCATATGCCCTCTTCAAATTATGTGAATGATTCCTGATGAGTTCTAGTTAGGTAAAAGACCTGATTAGAGTATGCTGAGACCATGAGGGTATATGGCATACTTGATCCTTCCTATGAGTATGAGAAGCTTGACCCTAGAGGTAAGTAGCGTGTCTTGGTAAGATAGCTTGATCACTCAAAAGGATACGTCTTCATTAGCGAGAATGAAGACAATCCGGTCACATAATTTGAGTCTAAGGATGTAATGATCCTCAAGACTAACTTTTCTAGAGTAAGGGAGACGGATTTAAGGATGTGCACCTTTATTGAAAGGAGGCGGACCTACAACACGTTGAGAGGAGTGTATAGACGCATCTCCAGTTGTTGAGTCCAGTGGGAGTAATGCTTACGAGAAGCATATCTTCCACGAAGCACAATCAGGACTACTATAGAAGTACTAAAGGATCAAGTAGAGCCTTAGATAGTTTAGAAGGCTCTCTCCGGCCCTACTAGTAAAAGGTGGACTAAAACGATGGAAGAAGAAAAGACGAAGTCTATAAGGACATACCAAGTATAAGACTTGGTGAATCTGCCCCGCGTCACAAGGCATTTTGAGAACAAGTGTGCTCTCAAAAGTTAAGGGAGGCAGATTGGTCAATCGACCACTACTAGGCACATTAAGCAATTAAGAAGTGCACACAACAAGAAGGTATCGACTGTGACAAAACCTTCTCGTTTGTTGTGTGGTCAGAGTCTGATTCTAGCTTTGGTCACCAGTTTAAGTCTGGGAGTACATCGATTAGGATGTCAAGACCACTTTATTGAATGGCAAACTAGGTGAAGGGATCTACGTGCACAAGCACATAGGTCTCATGGCAAAACGCCAGGAGCGCAGAGTATGCTGACTCCAAGGATCTGTCAAGATCTCACATCTTCATCTAGACTCGTGGTAATTGACCACTTAGTCCATTTCAAGAAAGCTGGGAGTATTTCATTACCCCCACGCTATATGTAGAAGACATATGGCTAGCTAGAAATAGCATAGAGGCTGCTTGAGCCAATTAAAGATGGCTATCCTTTCATCTTTAAGATAAAGGAATTGGGTTAGGCAGTGGTAGTCAAGATTCATGGAGAATGCTCCAAGAATTGACTCACTCTGTCACAAGAATCCTACAAGAATTCTATTTGAGGAAACCTAAACCCGAATGATGTGCTAGTAGCAAGAGTTTGAGTCTTGCTACACGTCTTTAGACTAAGTCAGAGATGGAGTCATTGGATAGTATTTTGATACATGTGGGTTGTAGCTTGAAGTACAATTAGGATTGTACTCGCTCAACGTGTTTTTTTTGTAGTCGGCTTTGTGAGCCGCTATTAGTCAAACCTATGTCAGACACACTGTTTAGAGTGTTATGAGGTACTTGTAGGGCACTGCTGACAATCGATTGTTTTCATCATATTGGTGACCCGCAAATGGCGAGCCACACATTGATGTCGATTGGGTGAGAGACTTGGATGAGAGGAGATTCACGTCTTGCTGTGCTTTGCTGAGCACTGGAACCATCTTGCAGAGAGGCAAGTAAGGATTATGCATTTCTCTGTCCACTAGGGACATGGAGTTCATTGCATGATCATCAGCAGTACAGGGTAGTTTGGATTGGAAGATCTAAAGCCACTTATAGATCATAGACAGAGCTGTTGACCTAGTGACATTAATCTCATCAAGTCAAACAGTTATGGCTTACACGAAAGAAAGCCTAAGTACCACAAGAGAACGCAACACAACGTTGTATGAGACATCGTTACGCAGTAGTTAACTACCCTGTTATGTCAGTCTAAGCATCAAGTGACCGGAGAGAGGGTCCTCACAGTATGACCTGTGATAGAGCATTGGTTCTATACCCTCACGGACTCGCATTGGTGGGTTGGCTGTATAGAGATACAAGCCATAAAACAAGTGTTTTAGATACACTGGATTGCTTAGAACCAGGGTGATTCAACATAGTTTATGTCATGAGGACAAGCTTTGTGAAAGCTTTATTTCTTGATCATAAGTAAAGTGTAATGCCTAGGCTTGCCTTTATTTTGTGTGGATCAAGAAGTAGAAGTACTTATTACACAATATATAAAGTATGTCGTACAGGCTTGGGAGGTAGGCTCTCTCACACGAGCAACCGCCTTGGACACGCAAGTGGTGTGGGCCAAGATGAGACTTGGGTGCTTTTTCCTTGAACACCAAAATGGGATATAGTGTGAATATCCAGAGGCAGCTGAAAAGCGCCGAGTGTTGGACAGGAAAACGCCACTGAGAATTGATAAGTCGCCCTAGTAAGAGTACTAGGATGAGATCCGCTAAGATGATGAGGTCTTATGATCGAATTATGAATTCCCGCTATTCATAATGCTTGTAGCCAGATGTGAGTGCTCCACTTGGCGCTATGTGAAGCGAGCGAAGTGTGGTAGCAAACTCAGGTCAGATTCTAAGTGAGTCTGGACTAAGGTCTGTGTGGTGTAAGTGATTGAGGATCAAAATCGACATACGCTTGAGAACACCACAACGTGCGTTTCATACCGCATGTGCTTTAAGAACCGCAAGGGAAGCATCTGAATGAATCCCTGTGTCAATGCTGTGTGAGTCCTTGAAAGGATGCATCAATCCTTTCAAAGGGTACCCTTATGCACTTTGACTCTGTCATGAAGAGATGAGGTAGTGCATGCTACTTTGATACCTTTCCAAGAGGCTATGGAAAAATACGGCCCGATGGAAGACTGTCAGGAAAGCAGCTATCTTTGATTGAACTGATAAGAGGTCGAAAGGAAGATTGTGTTGACATATGCATGTGTGATAGTATCCTGAGGTCGACCCATTATGTGATCCCTTTGAGGTTCTCATGGATGTGGATACCTATCACAACTGAGTGTGGCTGAAGTCCTAGTCTTATTGTAGACTTAGAGGGATTGGACTAGCCATGTATATGCACACGTCTAGGGAACCCATGGCACTATTTTTAGGTGACACATGTGGTCACATCATCAGACACTTGGGTTGTAGCATCACTTATAGTTGGGCCCTAACAGGCTTCTAGTATAAGGCTCCCACATATCGTGCCAAGCGGTCACGACTGACACGGAGTATGAAAGAAGACGACGAGAGAAAGAGAAATAGAGAAGTCCTTTGTGATAAGGATAGTCATGGGCCTCCCACCATGTGCGAGTGGGAGTATGTTGGATATATTGGGGTCTTCGGGACTAAATATCCGCCCATGTTGGAGTCCGATCGGGTCAAGTGAGGATCCGTTGGAAAGCTTGTAGAGAGACGAAGAGGACGAAACGAAAATGACTCTCATCGGAAGTCACACGAGCCCGTACTCGTGGCCCAAAGTGGGCTAGGTGATCATGATGGAAGTGAATATTTTGTTCATATTCCAAGTCCCACATTGCTTGCGTCAATGATGAGAGCTCTCTCATCCTCCTATAAATAGGAGTGACTCCACCCCTTTCTAGTTGCTCATTCCATTTGTTGGAAAGGGGGTCCCGTTTGGGAAACCCCACTTAGTATAATTTTCTCTTTCGCTTGACTCCTCTTCTGCGCATCAGTCGTGGACATGTGGCTCTACCTCTCGTAGGTAGAGTCCTCCGTTTGGTGCGGCCATTTTCGGAGGTCATCGATTGGAGGTCAGCCCTGGTGGAGCAGAGGCACTGGCAAGATCCAAGGTCTTAGCATTGACGTCTAGGTTAGTAGCTTCCGCAGTATTTATATTTATGCCTGGTTTATTTTTCGGTTTTTCTTTTAGGTCCCTGGGTCGGGTCGGATCATGTGGATCCGGGCCTTTCCCTACAGTTGGTGATTTTGAGGATGTAATGCTGGATGTAATCCACTGTTCTTATCAAACAAATCTCACTTTTTATAATGTGATGAAATTATGTTTTTGTTCTTATTTTTTTACCTACTTTTTCATTCCCACTTTTAATATAAAGGTAAAATGGTCATTTTATCCACTTTTATTGCATTAACATCACATTACATCATATTGACATGACATTCCATACCCTCCAATATTCTCATTCCCATTCCTATTATAACCAACATTACATCCTCCACCCTACCAACCAAACACACCCCTAGCACTAAGCACCGAAGACTGAGAAAAATGAGGACTAACTTCATAAAAAAGGCATCAGATGTCAGAATTCAGAAATAAAATAATATGAGTAACCATACAACTACTAGCATCTGTATTCATGTGATGTGTATATATATATATATATATGAGAATTATTTTTCCTATATCTTACGAAAAATTAAATCCACATGAGAGTTGGTTCTCTTTTTTTTTTCTCTCTTTTTATATATAGATAAAGATAAATCATTTATTTTTAATTACATATAAAAAATTTGATCATTAATTTTAGATATAATGTAAATTTAATTTTTTTTATAATATATAAATTTAAATTTTTAGGTTAATTATCTTTTTTTAAAAAGTGTTTACAAATAACATTTGTAACTACGGAATATTCCGCCTTGGGACACGTGGCATTAAGCTTCTAGAAACCTAGCCACCGCGCATACTAGTGGCACGTGAGACCACTCATCTGCTACTTACGTGGCCCTAGCCCACGTCACTTCACGAAGCGCCCACTTAACCAGACGTGGGAACTCCCTAAGCATCATGGGGCGACCCACGATGCACGAGATCGTGGGTCGAGCACGACCTCCCCACACTCAGTATAAATAGACCCTCACCCGGGGGACTAGATATACGCAACCTAAAGGACTACAACACCTAATCTAAGACTCCTCATATACTCCTAGCAAACTGAGTATTCTCAGACACCTTGCACACATCCTTTCCATGCATTCCGAGCTCAGCCGTAGGCACCGCTAGGTCCGATCACTGGCAAGCTCACTTCCGTCCTGGAGCACATCACCACTTGGGCTTTAAGCAGCCCATAGAGACCCGAGCTCTCCCACACTAAGGCAAACTCCTAAGAGTGGCTCGCCCGCCCGGAGTACCTTAGGCACGTCGTAGCCGCACACGGCCTGATACAGGTAATCACCTCGCCTAACGGCTCCTATAGACATCACCAAGACGAACGTGGACTTTGATCCTTCCCGAAGGTTACGTAGGCACCTAGGTGTATCACCTAAGGACAAGTCCCCCAAGGTTAAGACCCCTTACGGTCCTAATTACAAACTACAATTGTCTGAACCAAAAATAACAGTTACAGTGGCGCCCACCGCGGTCTTATTCAGACCACAATATCTTGCGCACTCTGCCGCTGAACGACATTTCTTTTTCGGCGAGTAGGAGTATATACCTAACACTCAGAAACCCGCATGCCTTATCTTATATACAGGATATAATACAGCATGACCGACTCGAACACCCCCGCAGCCACGACCGACACAAGCGCTCTAAGGCGCAACACAAGGAACCGGCAGGGAACGACCGAAGCGGTCACAACCGAAGCAGGAAGATCAAACGCAACCCAGCCCTAAAGCGCCTCAATGACGCAGGTAGCTGTTGCGGAAACCGTGATCCAGAACCCGGCACCTGGAGAGGAAACTTGCCCTCAACACCCTTATGGCATGCCACATGTTCCTTGCTCCACAACCGGCGGTCAAGAAATGACAAAGCCAATGAGGAACCCACGGGACGCAGAGATCGCCCGCCTCGAGGCAGAAGTAGCGGCCCTGCGCTAACAACAGTGGGAGGAGAACAGGAATCTCGCCCCAGAAAACGCAAGCGCCCAACTACCGCTAACGCGACACGGCGCAACGGCAGGGACCTCCAACGACCCTACCAACCTGCCCGCAATACAATTCGGAACCTTACCGATGGAATTTGCACGACTATTGCTAACAGCACCAGCGCCCCCACAGCGATCCCATCTGGACCAGCAATGATCGCCGGGCAAGTAGCACGACCCGCTTCGAGCTATCCGCGACCACCAATCCCAAACTACCCTCTAGGATCCTACCTCCACATGCCATGAGCAAGAACCTACAACCCATACGCTGCCTGCGATGCAAATGCTTACCAGTGGCCCGCGTTCGACTTCCAGGGAAAGGGGAGACATCCTTTTACCCAACAAATCATGAATGAGCACGTGCCCATGGGCTTTAAGATGCCTTTCCACATAGAGCCTTACGGAGGAGAAACTGACCCACGGGATCACTTGAACACCTTCAACTCGGCTATGTCGATATTAGGTTTGACGGACTGCCAACAATGCCGAGTCTTCTCGTCAACTCTGAAAAAGGCCGCCCTGAGATGGTTTTCGCTGCTGCCCACCAATTCGATCCACAGCTTCGAACAGTTGGCACAAAACTTCCTTACGCAGTTCGCCAGCAGCAAGGAATACCAAAAGAATGAAGATTCCTTCATCGGTTTCCACCAAGAGGAAGGAGAAACCCTACAAGCCTGTCTGGCCCGTTTTACCAAGCTCTCGCTCCAAGTCAGAGGTCTCCAGGACGCCATCGCCATCTTCGTCATAAAACAAGGTCTTCGATGTTTACAGTTCTACGGGGAACTCAACAGGTGCCCCGTCTCCACCTTACAGGAACTGATGAACCGCGCGGAATGGTTCATCCAAGAGAACGCGTAAATCACCAATGACAAGATGAGGAAATTCCTGATAAGCAGGGCCGACATGGAACGAGCAGAAAAGAAGAAAGAAAAAACGGCAACAGAAAGCCAAGCTCCCAAGGAGAAAAACAACTGGAAGAGGTCACCCCCTCGACCACGAACGCCTCCTAGAGGACGGTTCACGAGCTACACTCCCCTCAACAAATCCCATGTTGGGGTACTGGAAGAGATTTATCACTCGGACATGCTCAGCTTCCCCCCTCAGGTCAAGAGGCAAAAGACGGGAAAACCATTGGACAAGTCCAAATACTGCTAGTTCCACAAGGATTACGGGCACGAAAAGAACAATTGTATCCACCTAAAGGATTAGATCGAAGACCTAATCCAAAAGGGAAAGCTCGGCAGATACATCATGGAAGAAAGCAGGGCTAACACAGAACATCCACGAGAGACCAACGATCAGACGCCTGCTCGTGGGGTCATCAACATAATTGCAAGCGACTTGCAGAGAGGAACTTCCTCGTCACCACAAAGCAAGAAGAGAGTGGAGCGCTCTATTCTTGCCCTCGACTACGCCCCAAAGCACAAAAAAAGGAACGAGCCCAAAGGAGACCCCATCACATTCGATCTCACCAACCTAGAGGGACCAGTCCATGACGACCCCATGGTGGTGACGACCATAATTGCCAACTACGAAGTCAAGAGAGTCTTGATCGACCAAGGATTCTCAGCAGACGTCCTCTACTTCGCCACGTTCAAAAAAATCGGGTTGATTGAAGCCAGCATAAGGCCACTCCCCAGCACACTCATAGGGTTCTCAGGAGCCCAGGTTCCAGCAGAAGGAATCATCACTGCCCGAACAACCATGGGTACCCTACCAAAGGTCCTAATTACAAACTACAATTGTTTGAACCAAAAATGACAGTTACAACATTTAAAAAAGTTGTTGAGCTAGCTCCTTCATTAATTGAAAAGAAGAAAGAGAAAATTGAAGAAAAAAGAGAAATAGGAAGAAGGAAAAGGAAGAGACATTAAAAAAATTGATTCGATTCCTAATATATTAGTATCAATATCTGCAAAATAAGAAAGACACATAATGTTTTCAGCAATAGATAGTTCAGAACATTACATAGGACATCATCTTCTACACAAGAAAGAAGGAAAGGGCAGAATACAACCCGAGAAAGGAAATGAAGAAGCAAAGAAAGCAACATAAAGGATAATAGAGAATGAAGAGAAAATAAGAAATGACATCATCTTCTGTAATCACGAATATAAATCTTCAGAGTAATAATAATTACTCCCAAAAAATGATTATTCTATATAGACGATCATTATTTGTATCATAATATAGTGAAAAAAAGAAACATAGTTTTAGAAACATACTGATCCATGCATGTACTAATGATAGTTTTTCAGTTGAAAAACCAACTAAAAAAATATAAGATACTAGTATAACAAATGCAATTACTAGTATGAGGTTCATATGTCTAGTGGTGGAAACATGGCTTGAATGATATATTCCTACACCGGATGTTATAACCTAACTTACAATTTCAAGCGCATGTACTGTTTCGGTACAATATACATACAGCACAAGTAGAATATGCATTACATATCCTACTACATAACTCCATATATCATGACCACCACCAAATTAAATCTTCTTCCTCTTTCTCCATTAAAAAAACAATCACCCAGCTTCTACAGTGGCGATGATTATAGCAATGATCCTTAGCCATGTGTACAAGCTAATATTTTTATGCTCATCGGAAATCCTTCCATCAAGGATATTCGTGGGAATGTGAGCTTCCATTGGAATAATGTTATCTAAGAATTAATGAAGAGAAGTAACTATTTTGTCTTTCTCACTCTCAAAATCAAAACATATGTTTTTAATGTGTTGTCACTCACTCTTTATAGGCAATGATATTTTCTCTCTCACCCTCACATATTTTTGTTTATTCTGAAAATTTGACAAATATTTATATGATCTTTATTATTTTCTCTCTCTCTCTTTCTCTCTCTCTCTCTCTCATGTGTTGATTGTGGTTGGTTTGGTCTGTGTATTGTTTATTTTTGCCCCCGCAAATATGTATCCTTCTTGCTTTTGGTTTTTGACATTAAAGTAACCTGCTTGCTTGCTGCCTTTACTGTTTAGGGAAACAAATCCTCAGAATGTCCCTTAAACCACACAGTTTCAATTGCTCTCAATCCCTACCATTCAATTAATCCATTGATTTGTTTCAACTTAGTTTGCTAAAACAACTTCTCTAACAACACTTTTTCTCAAACTCCATTGAAAAAGAATTCATTTAAAAAGTAGCAGTTTTCAAAAGCAATTCCAAACGGGCCCTGACATAGAGTAAGAAAATGTTGTACTAAAAAGATTATATCTGTGAAACGAAAGTAAAGATTATATATAAGAAATACATCTGTGAGGAAATTGGATCCAGTGAAGTGCAGAAAGTGTAAAGTGTATGAAGTGCAACATCTAGACCGTTAAATAAAAATCGAGATTCGTGTCCATACTGTAACAATTTTATCCAATGGTCCTTAAGTGTGCATTTCACACACTTCATCGGATCTGCACTTTAGCAGATCCAAATCCGTGTAGCAGTAGGTTACTTGTTGCTATTTCATCGTTGTTTCTCTCTCTAATCTTTCGTTGCCAATAATGGCGAAGCATAAGTGATGGTGTATTAAAAGAGGTTTAGAATTTTCATTGATAAGGTAAAAACCTTATTTCAATATCGTCAATCTTCACCGTCCATTTCTCTCTTTCATTATATAAAACGTATGTAGATATACGTAGTAATATCTTAGAAATGACACGGTTTTTATGAAAAGTATGTGTTTGTTATTAATTTTATGTAACGTAATCTATTTTATATTGTAATTTATTTTAAATCAAATAAAATAAATATATTATATAAAGAAATATTATGTAAAATTTGTTTACTTAAGTAATTCAAAATTTTTGATAAAATTACCCTCTCATTTTTTATAATCATCCACCCACTATCCATCACCACCATGCACCCACACCGGCTATCACCACTGACCACTACTATCACCTATCACCCACCACCATTTTCTTTTCTTTGAAATAAAATTTTATATTTTTAAAATATAATAATAAAACATTTTAGTCTTTATTTTTTTTACAATTGTCTTAATTCCACATAAATCTGAAACAATCTTTTAGATAAATGCGTGAGCTTCTCATTGATTAGAATGACTTATATACAAAAGAGGAAAAGAAGGAAAACACATGATCACTTACTATATGCCTACTATAAAGGCTAATACCAAAAAAGAAAGAAAACAAGTCCAAACTTAATTACTAACCTACTAAAAACAAAATAACAATAGTAAATAGCAGCAAACAATAAAACCAAAATACAATACAATGAAATAACCTATAAAGTATAAACCAACTACACTACTATATTCATAAAATTGTTTTTATTCCACTTTAAGAATTGAGACAACTATTTTCCCCTGACCGTTAAAGTAAGTCTTCATCCAAGAGGTATCTATCTAGCTGATGTGCCCGTATATGTTTCTTTTTACTTTTTTTTAATGATTGAAGTATCCATTTGAGCGGACCTAATAATTAATCTATTGTGATGTGAGAATAATCCTCTCAATGAATATCACTCAATTTCCTTTCCTACGAAAATTAAATCCAAGAGATAATAATTAATAAAACATAAACATCTTATCATCTGTAACTGTCATTTTTGGTTCAGACAATTCTAAGTTGAAAATAAGGACCGCAAGGGGTTGCAACCTTGGGGGACTTGTCCATAGGTGGAAACTTAGGTGCCTACGTACCTTTGTGAAGGGATCAAAGTTCACGTAGTTCGTCGAGTTAACGTTCATAAGAGCCGTTAGGCAAGGTGATTACTTGTATGGGGCCGTATACGGCTAGGACGTGTGTAAGGTACTCCGGGCGGACAAGCCACTCGTTGGAGGTTTCCTTAAGTCGGGAGAGAGCAGGGGTCTCTCAAAGCTGCAGGGAGCTTCACAGATGGAAATGTCCAGGACAGAAATCTATCAGTTGATGTCGGAGCTTGGCGATGCAATGGACCAAGCTCTAAGGTTAACGAGGAGGTGTATGATATTCGGAAGGCTAAGTCTAGCTTCTGTGTATCCAAAGTTTTTCTTACTCGAATGTCCCTTGAGTCCCCCGGTTAGGACCTCTTTTTACAAATTGTGGGGGAGGACGTGGTCAACCCACGTACCTGCTCGTCGTGGGTTGTCCCATGATCGTTGATGGATTCCCACGTCTCTTGGACGGGAGCTCAAGGGGAGGAACGTGGGTACCGGCCACATAGGAGGTGAATGCACGGTGCCACGTATCACTGGTGTGAGCTCCTGCAGCCCTTCTAGAAGCCCAGTGCCACGTGTCCCTAGGGGGAATATTCCGTAGTTACACAAGGGCAGAGAACATGAAGCGCAGGGCTTGTTCCACCTTGATTCCGTCGGGGCTCTTTGCTATGATGTCGACGCCTGCGGATTTCCCAGTTGAGGAGTTGTCTACGTAGACTAGCCTTGGGGATTTTTCTAGCTCTGGCTCGTGGATCTCATCATTGTTTGAAGCCGGGGTGTCCCCCTGATGGCGTTCTGACAGAGTCATTTCGGCAATGAAGTTTGCCAATGCTTGGGCTTTGACCGGCCGTCGGGGCTCGTATTTGATGTCGAATTTGGAAAGTTCGACGGCCCAGTTTTTCATTCGCCCTTCTAGGTCGGGTTTTTGCAGTATCTGCCGTAGGGGCTAGTCGGTTCGAACCACGATTGTGTGCTGCTGGAAGTAGGGCCGAAGCCTTCTAGCCGAGTGGACGAGGGCGAGCACGAGCTTCTTCACTCGTTGATACCTGAGCTGGGCTCCCTGCAAGGCGTGGCTTGTGTAGTATACTGGGAATTGCTTGGTCCTTTCTTCTCTTATCAGCGTCGAGCTTAAGGCATGATCGGTGGTGACTAGATATAGCACGAGGGTTTCTCCTTTTTCTGCTTTGGCTAGCACTTGAGGCTTAGCCAAGTAAGCTTTGAGGTCCTGGAAAGATTTTTCACACTACTCGGTCTATTGGAACGCTAGTGTTGTCTTTAGGATCTTGTAGAAGGAAAGGCATCGGTCGGCCATTCTTGATAGGAATGTGTTGAGGGCTGCTAACCTCACATTTAGCCTCTGTACTTCTTTTATTGACCGAGGTGGCTCCATGTTGATGATGGCTGCACATTTTTCAGGGTTAGCCTCGATTCCCCTTTGCGTGATCATGAAGCCCAAGAATTTCCCAATTGATACGTCGAAGGCGCATTTGGTTGGATTCAGCTTCATTTTGTGCGTTCGCAGGACTAGGAAGATTTCTTCTAGGTGCGCCAAGTGTTGCTCGGCCTCCATGGATTTAACTAGCATATCGTCGACGTAGACTTCGAGATTGTGACCAATATGCTCTTTGAAGATCATGTCCATCATCCTTTGATAGGTGGAGCCTGCGTTTTTTAGTCCGAAAGGCATGACCTTATAGCAGTAGATACCCCCTGTATGTGATGAAGGATGTCTTCTCTTGATCTTTTGGGTTCATTTGGATCTGGTTGTACCCTGAAAGGGCGTCTAGGAAACTCAGCATCCGATGCCCCGCTGTTCCGTCTACTAGCTTATCTATGTTAGGGAGTGGGTAGGCGTCTTTTGGGCAAGCTTTGTTCAGATTCGTGATGTCTACTCACATTTGCCATTTTCCATTCACCTTTTTTACCATGGCCACGTTTGAGAGCCAGTCTGGGTATTGCGATTCGTGTATGAATCCAGTATCCAGGAGCTTCTGTACTTCTTTGCTGATTGCCCGCTGCCTTTCTTCGCCAAAGTGCCCCTTTTTTTGGATGACGCTGGGACCGTCTTTTGTATTGAGGTAATGACATATGAGTGTTTGATCTATTCTCGGCATGTCTGCGGCGCTCCAGGAAAATATATCCCTGTACCTAGTGAGTAACTCCTGGAACTTCTTTCGGGCTGTTTGGTCGAGGAGGGCTCCTATTTGGATATCCCTATTATTTGCTTAGTCTACACAAATAATTACAAGATCTTCCTTAGGCTGCAGTCGAGCTCCAGGGATTTCATCGCGCAGATCCACTATCTCGAGGGAGCCTCCGACATGGTTCTCGGTCATGCCTCCTCCGGGAAGGTCCGTTGAGTAGCACGCCTGGGCTACTCTTTGGTCTGCTTTTATTTCCCCTATTCCATTTTTCGTGGGGAATTTTATCGCTAGGTGAGCTTGGATACGAAAACTTTGAGTCGATTAAGGGTCGGACGACCTAGGATGGCATTGTATATCGATGGAGCTACCGATATGATGAACTTAACCCTTTTACGGGCGACCTTTGGTGGTACACCCAGGGCAAGCCACGTTGTGATGGTCCCTTGTGACTAATTGGCTCGTCCCGAGAAGTCAACAAGAGTTCCTTCGTCTGGCGTCAGCAGATCCTCGCAGCCGTGCATTCTTTCCAAGGTTTTGTGAAGAGTATGTCAGTACTCGCATGACATCATATGTCGAGATGTTTGCCGTGACGGCTATTGGTTCGTTTGTTCTTGTCACGTTGCTCGCCCGTCCAAAGGCTACGACTTACGTTTTTTGCCGCTTGTACTGGTTGCTATTATTGGCATCCAGTCGGTCGTGAAGTGACTTGGAGGATCTGTTGGTGCTGGCCATACGAGTATTGCCCCGTATGGGCAAAATTGAAAACATGGGTTTCTGAGCGTTAAGCAGATACTCCTACTCCCCGAAAAAAGAAATGTCCTTTAGCGGCAGAGTGCTCAAGGCATTGTGGTCTGAGAAAGACCGCGGTGGGCGCCAATGTAACTGTCATTTTTGGTTCAGACAATTCTAAGTTGAAAATAAGGACCGCAAGGGGTTGCAACCTTGGGGGACTTGTTCTTAGGTGGAAACCTAGGTGCCTATGTACCTTTGTGAAGGGATCAAAGTTCACGTAGTTCGCCGAGTTAACGTCCATAGGAGCCGTTAGGCAAGGTGATTACCTCTATGGGGCCGTGTGCGGCTAGGACGTGTGTAAGTTACTCTGGGTGGACGAGCCACTCGTTGGAGATTGCCTTAAGTCGGGAGAGAGCAGGGGTCTCAGAGCTGCAGGGAGCTTCATTGATGGAGATCTTCGGGACGAAAATCTGTCAGTTGATGTCGGAGCTTGGCACCAAGCTCTAAGGTTAACGAGGAGGTGTATGGTATTTGAAAGGCTAAGTTTAGCTTCTGTGTATCCAGAGTTTTTCTTACTCGAATGTCCCTTGAGTCCCTCGGGTGAGGGCCTTTTTATATCAAGTGCGGGGGAGGACGTGGTCGACCCACGTACCTGCTCGTCGTGGGTTGTCCCATGATTGTTGATGGATTCCCACGTCTCTTGGACAGGAGCTCAAGGGGAGGGCCGGCCACGTAGTAGGTTAATGCACGGTGCCACGTGTCACTAGTGTGAGTTCCTACAGCCCTTCTAGAAGCCCAGTGCCACGTGTCCCTAGGGGGAATATTCCGTAGTTATACTGTCTATGTCACACCAATATTTATGCTACAACAATGGGTTTCTATTACTTTTTTTTTTCCGTAAACATGACTTTTTATTACTTTAACCTCCTCGCAGTCCTTTAAATTAAAGCTGCAACACTTATTTTGTTCCTTGTTGAGTCTTGCAAGATATCTCCATCCAATTCCAACCTAGTCAAAATTCACTTTCCCTTTCACCATGTACTTGTTTCCTTATTCACAATTATTATTATTTCTATCTGTACTAGGGATGATCATGGGTAGGGTTTGGGTAAGGTACTATATTCCCCGGATTCGGACCCGAACTTGAGCGGGTATCAAAATCAATTCCCATCTCCGGACCCAGACCTAGAAAAATATTTAATAAATTATTATTTTATTAATATAAATTTTTTTATTAATTTTTTTCATCTATAATAAAAATAATAAAAAAACTAAAATTATAAATATAAATGTACTATTAAATTACTTTATTATCTATAAGATATTTAACATTTTTTCTTAGAATTATATATTTTCTCAACACAACAAGGTTTAAAACTATTACTTTATATATATAAATATAAAAAATTAATATTGCGGTTAGGGTACGGGTAGGGTACCTCCTTACCCGTACCCGGGCCCATACCCAGACACACGGTAAAATTTTAAGGTATCTATTGGGTATGAGTATTTTGATCATCCCTAATTTGCACCCTCTGAGTAGTAAGTCTTGTTTTATTAATATTACGTATTCTTTTTACCAAAAATAATAAAAGAATATGGTGATCAGTAAGAAAGCTAACACTGCATGGCTTAGAACCAGAGTAAACCCGGACTTAGCCCATTATTGTACATAATTATAAAAAATATATATTACTTTAGATTTTTTGTTTGCTTAGAACCAGAGTTTTAATAATTGGACCGATTCGATCGGTTGAACTGGTAGTCGGGCGATCTGATTATATGCAAAAACCCGATTTCTAGTCGCATCGGTCAAAATCGGATGACCTGGTAAAACAATGAGAATCTGACCGTTTTTGAATGTTGAGCCGGACAAAAAACTTTTTTTATACTTTTTTTACATTACAAAATTAGAAAAAGCAAGCCAAAGTTTGAATTTTGGTTTTGTTCATTAGACAGAAAATAGGTTGGAAAGCAGCATTCCCATCTTCGTTAGACGGAAATTGTGAAGGAATGGAATGGTGCTTTCCATCAATAAGCACCGAGCCTCATTCATCACACCAGTAAAATGTCCAATATTCCCTTGTTTTTTTGTCGGCTTGCAGACGCGCCGGAAAGAAAATCTGAGAAACCCAAGGCGAAACAAAGATTTGGAACGGAATTGCAGAAGTTTAACGACATCTTCACCAACTAGAAGAGAGAAAAACGGCGACGGAAAGGAATGACGGCACCAGAAACACTACTCGCGAGAAGTTTAATAGCGTCTTCACCAGCCAGAAGAGAGAAGAACGACGACAGAAGGATTGACGGTGCCAGAAACACTACTCCGATGGGATGTGCTAACCCTAGCGGAGAGAGAACCTTCTCGACCCATCAATTTTAGTTGGAAAAAAATTAATATGATGTGTTTCGCGAGAATCAACCTTTTTGGTCAGACAATTCATCTTCTTGTATTTCCAATCGAAAGGTCAAAAACAGGGGAATGAACATAGTGGGTATTGTTTCATCATTTTTTTTATATTATTAATCCTTTTGGGCACAAAATGCACTCAACACAAGTAACCAGATCTGATGATGTTTCCATATTCGTGATGGTGGGTTTCGGCGTGACATCAATCCAGCATTTGTAATTCTATTTGAACCATTTTGGTTGTAACTTTTAATAGTAGGGGTAAAGTGGTAATTTATCCCCACTACTATTCATTTTTCATTCGCAAACTTTACTAACAAATACAATAAATGCATTCTCTTTCCCTCTCCCTTTTCCTTTCTACGTAAAGAACGTACCCTTTGTTTTCTTCTTTATAAGTTGAGGAGCTAGATGAAACTAGCGGGGAACCAAACGAGAGAGCCCAAAGCCACTCAAATCATCTAGATACAAGTCACTACACCAGCTAGGTGAGATTAAGTATCATTGTTTATTAATTTTCTAGCCATGTATGTCTTTTTAAATTGATTAATACATTAAGTTTGAATTATTTTATTTTTTAAAATGGTAGTTTGTTAAATAGTAAAAAAATAAACTCATTTTTACTCTAAATAATTTTTAAAATAGTTTTTATATAATTATGGTATGAAATAAAGTGACTGTTTGAAATTGTAATATTTTAATTAATTGTGTACTTGAGCCTTTTTTGTTTAGGGTAAATTATAAAATTATTTTACCATAAAAATTATAATATCTCATATTGTAACATAACCTAAATGTAGAGTCAATTACATTTTCAATTTTCTCAATGAAAAATAAATTATCTTAATTTAATCTCAAAAATTCCATTTCATAATTCAACAATTTGTATTCAATTTAATTAATAGAATTAATAAAAACTCAACTAAAAATAATATTAATAGTCATTAACCGACTATTAAATTATGAACGGAATCCTATTTTTGCAAAAGGAAAATGGAAACAAAGAATTTTCATATTGAAAACTTTTGCATTTTAAATCGGTTTGTATTTTATAGCTATTGGGTATGGAGCAGGTTGGGTATGGAGCGGTTTTAAATCCTTGGGCCAGCTGTCCCACCCTTTGAGGTCCCTGCAATTCAGCGAGGGGATTAGTCACTGTGCTCGATAGTGGATACCCTGGTCTAGACCAAAAAAGATGTGGAGAGGGAGAAAGAGTTTTGATGTTTTGATAAACGAAAAAAAGAAGAAAGAGACAAAAAGTTAATGAGATATTTGAAAAAAAATATGTCTAAAAATATTCTATAATACTTGTTAAAATTTTATTTAATTAATTGAGAAGGAATTTAATTTTTTAAAAATTGTGATAGCACATAATTTATAATAAAAGATAGGATTTATCTAATGTACTTTGCATACTGACTCAAATTTAATATTAATTTGATTACCAAAAAAAAATTAATATTAATTTACTTTTTTTAACTGTTTCTTCACATGTAACAACAAATATTTATAATTATTTTTTTTATAAATAACATTAATAGATATTAATTAATAAAAAAATTCATCATAGATAGCAAGATGATATTAGTTAAAATTAATAATTTACTTAATTAAAATTTTAATAAATTAATAAAAAAATTAATATTTTTTAATAATATTAACAAATTACATAATGAATCTATTTATTTATTTAATATATAAACAACTTCTCTTTTACATTACTTTAAAGAAACTCTATTAAATAAACAACTTCTCTTTTACATTATTTTAACTCAGTTTATCAAATTTAAACAAGTTTTCTTTTACATTATTTTAAAGAAACTCTATTAAATAATAGTTATTTAAGTACAAAAGGTAGGCTTAATAGTAATTACCCAGAGTAGTACATACTACAATGGTGAAACAAAAGGAGGATCATCAATGACGACACTGAACCCAAAGGAAGGGTATGGTGGAGGGAGCTGAAGCCACAATCAACTTTTCATGTTTTACACTTTTACCTTTCTCCATTTATATATTTATTTTTATGGGAAACTGAATATATTAGATCAAGAATCATCCGAGGCTAACTTATCAATCAACCAGACAAGTTTGGTTGCGTAAATATTGAATGTAATGGGAGGTTTGTGGTCAAAAGTGAGGGAGGGGTCACGGGAGAACAACACGACAGAACGCAAAAGGAAATGGCAGGGCAAGCTTCAAAGAGGAGCAGGAGTTAAAGGGGAATTGTGTAATACCCCGGAAAATTTTGAGGAATAAAGAATGATTTATTCTGGGGCTAGGAATTAAAACCTTAAAAAAAAAGAATATAGGAAAAGTATGAAGGTTAAGGGAAACCAGAAAGGAACCGTGAGACTCTTCAAAATTTCAAGTAAAATAAAAGATGAAAGAAATGAGTAAAATATTTTTTTTTTTGAAATTATTCAGGACCTACGAAATTAGAAACCCAAAATAAATAGGAGTGAGAACTAAATGAAAATATTGCTAGTTATTATTTGTTTAATTATTAATTAGTTTATTTTTATTATGATTATTTTAAATATTTAAGAGGGGGGTTTTTAAAGAAAGTAGAAAGTGAAAGAAAAAAAGTAGAAAATAATTTTTTAGGATTTAATTCAAGACCTAAGAAATTGGGAACTTGAATTAAATAGAGAAGATTGATTAAATTAAAAATATATATTAGTTATTATTTATTTAATTATTAATTTATTTATTTTTAATTATATTTATATATTAATTAATTATTTAATTATTATAATTATATATATATATATATATATATTATTTTAATTATATTAAAAACGAGTGGGGGTAGCCGAGGGATGTGTGTGATAAGAAAGAAAAAGAAAGGAAAAAAGAGAAAGAGAGGGGAAACAAGAGAGAGGGCACGGGAAGAAAAAGAAAATGGAAGAAGAAGAGGTAGAGAGGGAAAGTGGCACACAAGAACAGAAGAGGAAGAAGGGGAGGAGGGCGGTTCGCCAGAAACTCGCCGGAGAAGAGCTGGCCGACGCCGGGAAAGGTCACCGGAGCTCGGTTACAACATCTTTCACACCTCCCACCAATCGAATCAAGGTTGGTACCCCCAATTTCATTCGAAACACTCAATTTCTTCATTTTTAGGGATTCCTTCGATTGACCTTCGATTGAGTTGTTTCGAGGGTAGATTGAGACCTAGAAAGTGTTCTTGAACACTTAGTTGGGCTAGGAATCGAGATTATATTCTCGGAGTTGCCCAAATTCGAATTTGGAAGGATTTGGGGTTGAAATTATAATTATTTTCAAATTGGGGAAATTGTGATAATTAGGATTGAGCTTGGATTTGAGTAAATAGGCTTGGATTGATATTATTCAAATTATATTAATGAAATATTAGCTGAACAAGACCCGTGAAGAGCTGGCCCGAGGTTACTAAGGCCGGACCTTGGCATTAACATGCCAGGTCCCTGCTCGGTTTGCCCAAATGTGTTTAAGGGTAACATTGAGAATTCCAAACCTTTTCTTATCAATCTTAAACACCCTAGAAAAAATTCTAAATATGCTATCAAGCATCAGGAATTATTTTAGGTACCTTCTTGTTTCTCAAGGATGGAAACTTGCGGGACAATGAAGTCCAAATTCTAAAATGGTAATTTTATTCCTTCATAATTATTAGGAAGCCTTAAGTAGGATGAATTAGAGGTGTATTGAGGTTTAGAAACTAGATTTCTTAGAACCCGAGTAAGAACACAAGTTGAAACAAAATGCTTAGACCTTCCTAAAATTAGGATTCCTTCCAATCAAGTTAGATAAGCTTCCTTAGATGTGAATATAATGAGATAGAGGTCTAATACTCAAATCCAAGTATGTGAAACACTCAAGTAGAGTGTTATATTCGAGAAAGTCAAGTTTCCGAGGAAGGATACGCATAAGTCGGGATAGAGAAGTCCGATGAGACCAAGAGCTTGACTCTGTGGCAACCATGGACTTCGTGTGAGAGTAATGGAGAGATGAATAACAAGTTAAGCTAAGTAATAACTTTAATGAAGTAAATGTTGTTCTTATAGGAACAACGGTACGTAATAGAGTGCAACAGGAACTCCGAGGAGACTAAAGTTACAGGAGAGGGTTGCGTGGAACGTTGGCCAAGGTGAGGGTTCTTCCATCTCTACTCCTAGGATTGTATGCTTATGTGGATTACATGAGTATGTACATTCTCTGCTTGTCTGGTATGTGTTAGCTAGAGGTATAGAATGTTAAAAGAATAAAGGAACTAGAAAATAGGTTGTGGAAAGTAGCTTAGATAGGAAGACATAGGAGTAGAGGGTAATTGTTTGCTATGATTGGTGTGTTACAAATCCAAATCATACACTCCGGAGGCATGATGAGTGTTTTATTAAATCTTTTCCCACGATGGTGGCAAGAGTCCTTGTACGGAAGGACTGAGCTTATATTTTGAAAACACGTCACGACGGTGACTTAAAGTATAATCATGCAAAGGGAGTTATTGGTGTGTTTCGAATTTGGTTTATGCTAGCGATGTGAGACATCGACTAGAACAATGTCAGATGGCACTTGAGACATCAGTTTTATAATCACTATGACGATGGTCATTGCCCTATCCTGGCAATAAGGTCAGAAAGGTTTTATGTTGCTATGACGATAGCTCGTGGCTTAGAGAGTGTATCTGGACGGGTATATGAGTTATATCCTGTTAACGATACTCGTCCATATTAACAAGGAGAAGAATTGTTGATCCTTCGAGAAAGATACAAAGAATGCTATTAATATGTGGGACTAAGGTAAGGAGACATGGGAGGAACCTATGGGTGAACCGTGAGCCTAACCTAGTAAAAGAGAAATCATCCTGTGGAGTTGGTCCAGGGTGTGTCAGTGGCCATGCTTCGAGACATCGTGCCGTGCCCGCCATGTGGCTTGGTTGTGTAATGGACGAGTGGGCTCAAGCTATTGCCCCACAGCAAGGGGTCTGGACGTGCCACGTGGTGGCTATGCGTCAGTTGTTTGATATATAGAAGTTGATTGTGTTTGGTTTACAGAATTGTCACGAGGTGACCAGTACCCAAGTGGATGGGTTAAGTATGTTTTGCCACTTGGTGGCCAGCAACCCGAGTGCACGGGTTCGAAGTGGGAAAGCCACGTAGTGGCTAGTAGATACCCTAGAGTTTGGGAGATTAAGTAGATGTATGTTTAGCATCTGTGTGTATGTACAAATTATCTGTGTTTGCATATAATTGCTGATTGTGCAGCTTAGTGTTAACATACAGGATTACGTCACCAAACGTCTTGTTTGATTCAGAAACGTGAGACGACCGGTAAGTAAAAGCTGGCACTATATGTCACATGATACTTGCTGATTGATGACGTTGAATAAACTGCTGCATGTTTACAGTTATTAAATGCATGTGAGTGTTTGGGTGAAATTTCTGTTGTTGTGTGATCACCAAGAATGTATGCTAACAACAGTAACTAGTTGTTTTTGTATGTGGTTGTGTATGACTCCCAAACCCAGCGCTATGGTACCCACCTTGCGTCGGGGATGGGAGAATCCTCACTGAGTCGCGTGGTTAAGACTCACACCTCATTTTTACTACACAGAGACATGTTAAGTACAGGTGGAAGAAGTCTCGGTGGAGCGAGGGACAAGCAAAACTTTCCAAGACCCATAACTTGTTCATGTGGGTGAATATAGTGAAATTTGTAATTTAATTTAATTTATTAATGTATCATAAAGTAAAGGGTAGACGTACCCAATTAGACTGTATTACTAAATCTAGAATTGTCAGCTTCACACTTCTTAAAGATCAGGATTTATTTTACTGCGATACAGGGAAAAAGTTTCTTTTCAATATATATATACATATATCTGTTGCATGAGAATAGGATATGCATCATCTTCGGATGTGTAGCCAGTACACATGTTATATATATTATGTATATTTTCCTTTACCTATATCCTGAAGCGGCACTGGCCATGGATTTTCTTGCCTAGGATAGGCCACCATTTCGGTGTAGCCACGATATTATAATGCATGTGAATGTAGTTTCAATAATAGATATTCTGTCAATCAGGTAATAAGACTTACATGCATAAGGGTATTCCCTGTGTCTGTGCCGGTCACGGTCCTCTAAACAGGGGCGTGAAAAATTGAATTTGTTAAAGTATAGATCTGGTAAAGTATACATCATAATTGACTGCGAATACGAAATTTAATTTTTATTTAACGGTCTAAATCTATATTTTATATAATATATGACCACTTACAATATGGTTTTTTAAATTAAAATAAAATATTTAACTTTGATACTTCTATCTCATAATAAGTATTAATGAATTAAAATAATATATTTCTAGTTGTAATATGTTGGTTAGAGTGAAAGAAATAAAATTATATATTTTTTTTGTAGAATAGAACAAAAATTTTAAGATAAAAGACATGTTGGTATCTAGATTTTTTTTTTAGTTTCAATTTTATTACCTCAAGCCGTGTGTGGTTTGGGAGAAAGATGAATAGGAGAGAGGAGGAAAAGAGAGGGATCGAAGGATGAGAAAAAGTTCTAAAAAATCGGGAAATTGACCAGAGTGTCACATCCATGTCAGCAATTCATTAAATCATGATAACAACACTTTGATTTCCAAATTCTATGACAAGTTACTGTACAATTTTTTTTAAAAAAAAAGACTTGCAAATAACAATTGGGAGGGAAAATGAACGATTTCATGCCCCATATTCACTCTGTGTAAATTGCGAGTGATGCGTTACTTTTTCAAATCAATCAAAGAGTTAAAATTGTGGGCATTGTGGTAATTGAAGGTTAGTAAAAAGTTGTTCCCTCTCATCTCTGTCCGTCTCTCTCTAGTCTCGGAAGTGGATCAAGTAAAGTAACTTTAGGAAAAATTACTTGGTGCAGTCAATAAGGATCGTTGATTAATTAAGACAAATTTGTGTTGCAGTCAATCAATGGTCCAGATCGGTAAAGTTAGCTCAACTAACTTTACCAGATCCAGAAGTCTCTACTACCTACTCTCAAATTCTTCTCATTTTCTTACTCTCTCTAATAATTATTTGATGCCATAAGTGTAATATCCGAGATATTTAATTTAATTATTATCATTATTATTTAATTTATTTTTCTTTTTGAAAGAAAAATAAATTAAATTAAAGAGTTAAAATAAAATGAAGAAGGAAAAAAATGGAAATTTAAATTTTCTTTTTAGGACCTAAAAGAAAAGGAGGATTAAAAGGATGGGGGAAACATTGTTAATGACTCAGAGTAGGCAGAAGTCATATGCAGACAATCGGAGAAGAGAACTCGAGTCTGCCGTTGGCGAACAGGTGTTTCTGAGAATATCGCTGATGAGAGGTGTGATGCGGTTCGGTAAAAAGGGGAAGCTAAGTCTTCGGTATATCGGACCGTTTGAAGTCTTGGAACGAATTGGGAATGTGGTGTATCGTTTGGAATTGCCTACGGAATTGGAGGGAGTACATCATCCTGTTTTTTTGTATCGATGCTTCGGAAATATCTTCCAGATCCCTCGCACGTGATTCAATCGCAAGACGTGCAACTAACCGAAAATCTGACATATGAAGAGGAGCCAGTGGAAATCTTAGATTGGCAGTTGAAGAAACTCAGAACAAAAGAGATTCCATGGGTTAAAGTCCTGTGGAGAAATCACTCGACCGAAGTAGCTAAATGGGAGGTCGAGGGTGAAATGCGCAGGACGTATCCTCATCTGTTTCAAGACTAAGGTTAGTATATTGTTTGAAATTCAAGGACCGAATTTCTTAAGGGGGGAAGATTGTAATATCCGAGATATTTAATTTAATTATTATCATTATTATTTAATTTATTTTTCTTTTTGAAAGAAAAATAAATTAAATTAATGAGTTAAAATAAAATGAAGAAGGAAAAAAAATGGAAATTTAAATTTTCTTTTTAGGACCTAAAAGAAAAGGAGGATTAAAGGGATGGGGGAAAATTAGGATTTAACTAATAAATTATTTTCAGCCTAATTTTCTAATTTTTTGGGGCTAAAAGCCGTGCCCCTTCCAGCCAAACACTAAAACGAAAAAAAAAAGCAGAAGCGAAACAAAGGCGGATGAGAGAAGGAGCACGAGAGGGAGAAGAAGCAACATGAATGAGGAGACCGGCCGGAATCACGACGGAGAGGCGGCGCCGACGCGGGAGAAGCTGATCGGAACTCCTCTTCACCACCTATTGAGCCTTCCATCCGATTGAAACAATGTAAAAAGGCCCCAATCTCTCAAAACCCCATTTCTTCCAATTTTAGGGATTTTAGGAAATCTTCAATTGCCTCCATTTAGGACATTCCGGGGACAAATTCGAGCTTAGTAGGTGTTATTGAATGCTTAGGGAGGTTTAGAATCGAGGTCAAATCGGAGAATTTGGCCGATTGTGGAAATTATAGAAATTGGGTTAGAAATTACTCTAAATTTCGATTGCTGGTTTGATGCATGACTAGGTTTGGATTGGAGTAGTAAAGATATTATAATTGTTGGAAATATGCAAGGGAATAAAGCCCGAGTAATTACCTTAGCAACCGGAACCCAATCCGGTGAAAAAGAGGAATTTTACCAAGCCACATCACAGTAAGAAGCTGTGCTGTGGGCTGAACACCTCGGCTTAGCTCGTGGTGAACACCTAAGATCAACTAAATTGGTTCCAAAACTCCTCTCACGCCCGATTATGTATTTTTATAATTAAAGAGGCAGTGAATAAACTTTTACTCGGCAAATAAGGGAAATTGTTGAATGAGTGAGCTAATGACTCATTTGAGCCATAAAGATATTCTTTTATTAGTTAAAAAGTTCTTATGAACTCATGAGATGGAATCTAGCTAAATTAGAATCTCTAATCCAAGATTTCAGAGGTTCTAAATGGCTCGAATGTATGAAAGTCAAGTACAAAAACATTATGGACTTTCAGAAAGGGCAAATAAGACGACGTAACGAACTAAGTATCTAGTTCTTAGAAATATCTAGAGGGTACATGAGCATTAGCATGACACGTGCATGATAGTTGCTTAGTTACACGTTGCTAAATTGCTTAAATATATGTGTATAGGGCACCACAGGGTAATTGGAGCTTCAGGTACTCCGAGGACTGATCAGGAGGGCCAACGAGGCGAGGGGCTCTCCCATCCCTGCCCCACAGGGTTGGATAACTACGTGAATATGTGGTTTGCACTATTTTACGCAGTTATTATATGAAATATTGTTATTCAAAAGAATTCGCGTTACGTGTGTATGGTTAGCAACTAAGTAGTGAACATGCAAACTGTGTATGTGCTTATCTGTTTAGCCTCAAGTGTATATGTGTTAATGTGGTTCATTGAGCCTTATATGTTACCGTGGGTAAGACTGAGTCGGAATTTCATATGTGAGGATTCATTAATATTAGAAACCAATTAAATTGATCATCGCTGTAAAGATCTTGTCCGTATGGTATGTCGAGGAAACTGAACGTAGGTTGTCAAGTGTGAATGAGAGTGTTGCATAGTCTAAAAGGGGAAAACTAGGCCTAACTAAGAAACAAGTATATTAGTTAAGTAGTTGTTCATAGTGTATTCTTCAAGATACATGTTAGTTGTGCTTATTTAGGTTAGTCCGGGTAGGTCGAGTCAGTCATCCTGATTGGACAGACGGGATTATGTCGTCAGTAAGCATGCCACATAGTGGCCATTACCTTGGTTTAACCGAGGTCAGATTAGTTGCCGGCTATTACTCTAAGCGTGCCTTGGAGTCAGAAAGTTCCTAGTGTGATCAACTAGGTTCAAACATGAGATTGCCTTCGGGCCAGTATTTCTCTTAGCAGAAAGCAGGAGACAGAAAATAACGAATATATACATACATAGGCATATGAATTTGTATGATATGTTTCTTTTGGAAATGATTGTTATGTTTGCAAGTGATATACGTACGGAATGAAATGTAAGGTAGAAGCATGAAATAGAATTTATGGTTGTGAATATGATGCGTTGATTGTATGATCACCTTAAATATTACAATGAAATTCATTTCATGCGCATGTGTTTGTGATTTGCTTCCTTTCCCCAGCCGTAGTGGTACTTGCTGCTACGCCAGGGATGGGGGAGCTTCTCATTGAGTCTGTTCGACTCACCCCCCTATTTAAATGTTTCAGATACAGGTGGTTCAGGTGTCGAGAACACGTCCACTTCTTCTCAAGGAGGCGGACAAATCTGAAGACCGCACGCTTTGTCCGCGTGGGTTGGTTATGTATTTAGGTCTTGTTGTGTATATATAAATCCTTTTTGGGCGTAGCTTTTGTACATATACAATTGCTGTGTATATATATGTCATACTCGTACTCTAGTATTGTCGGCTTCATACAGGTTAAAGATAGGTCTTGGTGTTTGGGAATTAGGCTATGATATTGTCTATATCATATATATATGACTTCCAAATGTGAATATGATAGATCACACGCATTGAGGAGTGTGATCAATATGTAAATTATATATATGTCACGACCCCCGTTTAGACGACCGTGACCGACACAGACACAGGGATTAGCCCTTTGCCTGTAAGCCTTATCACCTAATTGACAGAATATCTATTACTGAAAATACATTCACATGCATTATAATACCATGGCTACACCGAAGTGGTGGCCTATCCTAAACAAGCAAATCCACGGCCCATGCCGCTTCAAGATATAAATATAAGAAAACACACATAATATATAACCTGTGAACTGGCTACACATCCGAAGATGATGTCTATCCTATTCACATGCAACAGATATATGTATATATATATAGATATATATTGAAAACAAGTTTTCCCTATATCGCGATATTACGAATCCTGATCTTTAAGGTGTGTGAAGCTGACAGTTCTAGATTTAGTTATACAATATAGTTGGGTAAGTCTACCCTTTACTTTATGATGCATGATAAAGTAAATTAAATTACAATTACAATTCATTCACCCACATGAACAAGTTGTGGGTCTTGGAAAGTTTTGTTCGTTGCTCGTTCCACCGAGACTTCTTCCACCTGTACTTAACCTATCTCTGTGTAGTAAAATGAGGTGTGAGTCTTAACATCGCAACTCAGTGAGGACTCTCCCATCCTCGGCGCAAGGCGGGTCCCATAGCGCTGGGAATGAGAGTCATACACAACCACATGCAAAAACAACTGATTACTGTTAATCAGCATACATTCTTGGTGATCACGCAACAACAGACATTTCACCCGACCACTCACATGCATTTAACAAATATAAGCATGTAGCAGATTATTCCACATCATCAATCATCAAGTAATCATATAACATATAGTGCCGGCTTTTACTTACCGGTCTTCTCACGTTCAGCATGTTTGAATCAAACAAGACGTTGTGGTGATTTAATCCTGTACGTCACCACTACACCGCACAATCAGCAATTATATGCAAACACAGACAATTTGTATATACACATAGATGCTATAACATACATCTACCTAATCTCACCCACTCTAGGGTATCTACTAGCCACTATGTGGCTTTTCTACTTCGAACCCGTGCACTCGGGTTACTGGCCACCACGTGGCAAAGCTTACTTAACCCATTCACTTGGGTACTGGTCACCTCGTGACAATTCTGTTAATCAAACAATACTTAACCCATTCACTTGGGTACTAGTCACCTCGTGACAATTCTATTAATCAAACACAATCAACTTCTATCTATCAAACAACTGATACGTAGCCACCACGTGGCACGTCCTGACCCCTTGCTGCGGGGCAATAGCTTGAGCCCACTCGTCCATTACCCAACCAGGCCACATGGCGGGCACGGCACGACGTCTCGAAACATGGCCACTGATACACCCTGGACCAACTCCACAGGATGATTTCTCTTTTACTAGGTTAGGCTCACGGTTCACCCTTAGGTTCCTCCCGTGTCTCCTTACCTTAGTCTCACATATTAATAGGATTCTTTGTATCTTTCCCGAAGGATCAACAATTCTTCTCCTTGTTAATATGGATGAGTATCCTTAACAGGATATAACTCATATACCTGTCCAGATGCACTCTCTGAGCCTCAAGCTATCGTCATAGCAATATTAACCTTTCTGACCCTATTGCTAGGATAGGGCAATGACCATCGTCATGGTGATTATAAAATTATGGTCTCAAGTGCCATCTGACGTTGTTCTAGTCGATGTCTCACATCGCTAGCATAACCAAATTCGAAACCCACCAATAACTCCCTTTGCATGGTTATAATTTAAGTCACCGTCGTGACGAGTTTTCAAAATAAAAGCTTAGTCCTTCCGTACAAGGACTCTTGCCACCGTCGTGGGAAAAGATTTAATAAAATACTCATCATGCGTCCGGAGTGTGTGAGTTGGATTTGTAACACACCAATCATAGCAAACAATTATACTCTACTCCTATGTCTTCCTATCCAAGCTACGTTCCACAACCTATATTCTAATTCTTTCATTCTTTTAGCATTCTATATCTCTAGCTAACACATACCAGACAAGCAGAGAATATACATACTCATGTAATCCACATAAGCATACAACCCTAGGAGCAGAGATGGAAGAACCCTCACCTTGGCCAACCTTCCATGCAATCCTCTCCTGTAACTTTAGTCTCCTCGGAGTTCCTGTTGCACTCTTTTGCGTGCCGTTGTTCCTATAAGAACAACATCTACTTCATTAAGATTATTACCTAGCTTAACTTGTTATCTCTCCATTACTCTCACGTGTAGTCCATGGTTGCCACAGAGTCAAGCTCTTGGTCTTATTGGACTTCTCTATCCCAACTTATGTGTGTCCTTCCTCGGACACTTGACTTACTTGAATATAACACTCTACTTGAGTGTTTCACATACTTGGATTTGAGTATTAGACCTCTATCTAACTTGTATTCGCATCTAAGGAAGCTTATCTAGCTTGGTTGGATGGAATCCTAATTTTAGGAAGGTCTAAACATTTTGAATCAACTTGTGTTCCTACTTGGGTTCTAAGAAATCTAGTTTCTAAACCTCAATACACCTCTAATTCACCCTACTTAAGGCTTCCTAATAATTATGAAGGAATAAAATTACCATTTTAGAATTTGGACTTCATTGTTCCGCAAGTTTCCATCCTTGAGAAACAAGAAGGTACCTAAAATAGTTCTTAATAAATATTCATAATTATCCTCGGGTGTTTAAGATCGAAGAGAGGAGGTTTAAAACTCTCAACGTCACCCTTAAAGTGTATTTGGGCAAATCGAGCAGGGACCCGGCACGTTAACGTCAAAGTTCAACCTTAATAACCTCGGGCCAGCTCTTCACGGGTCTTGTTCAGCTAATATTTCCACAATATAAATTCAATAGGACCAATCCAAGCCTATTTACTCAAATCCGAGGTCAATTCCTAAGCTATCAACAATTTCCCCAATTTGGAAATAATTATAATTTCAACCCCAAATCCTTCCAAATTCGAATTTGGCAAATCCGAGAACAAAATCTCGATAACTACCCCAACTAAGTGGTCAAGAACACTTTCTAGGTCCCAATCTACCCTCGAAAAAACTCAATCGAAGGTGAATCGAAGAAATCTCTAAAAATGGAGAAATTGAGGGTTTCGAATGAAATTGGGGTTACCAACCTTGATTCGATTGGTGAGAGGTGTGGAAGATGTTGTAACCGAGCTCCGGTGACCTTTCCCGGCGTCGGCTAGCTCTCTCCGGCGAGTTTCCTCCCTCTTCCCTCTTCTTCTCCGTCCACTCGTCCCTCCCTCTCTCTATCTCTCTTCTTCTTCTCTCTCACGTCTTTCTCTCTTTTCCTTTCTTATGCTCTTTTAATAAAAAGTCACGGCAACCCCCCATTAAAATTAAATAATATATATATATATATATATATATATATATATATAAATAATTAAATAGTAAGATAACTAATAATTAATAATTATAATAATTAAATACTTAAATAATAAATAAATAAATAAATAAAATTAAAATTAAATTAATTAATAATTTAATAAATAATAACTAATATGTATTTTTAATTTAACCTCTTTTCCTATTTAATTCAGGTTTTCAATTTCTTAGGTCCCGAATTAAATCTTAAAAAATTATTTTCTACTTCTTTTCTTTCACTTTCTACTTTCTTAAAAGCCCCCCATAATAAAAATAAACTAATTAATAATTAAACAAATAATAACTAATAATATTTTGATTTAGTTCCCACTCCTATTTATTTTGGGTTTCTAATTTCGTAGGTCCTGAATAATTTCCAAAAAAAATATTTTACTCCTTTCTTTCATCTTTTATTTTACTTGAAATTTCGAAGAATTTCGCGGTTCCTTTCCGGTTTCCCTTAACCTTCATACTTTTCCTATATTCTTTTTAAGGTTTTAATTCCTAGCCCTGGAATAAATCATTCTTAAATCCTAAAAATTTTAAATAAATCATTCTTTAATCCTCGAAATTTTTTCGGGGTATTACAATATATGTGTGGCTGAATATATGTTTGTATGGAAATATAACTTCCGCATGTGACTAGGATAGATCGCACGCATCGAGGCGTGTGATCAATATGTAAACTATATGTATGTGTGGTTGAATATATGTATGTTTGGATACTGCTGCATGTGCCTAGGATAGATCACCCGCAATGAAGCATGTGATCAATATGTAAACTATATGTATGTGTGAGTGAATATGTGTATATGTATAAACTGAAGCGATGCTGAGCGAACCGTGGACTGTAAGCTACTTAGGTCACCAGAAAGGGGTGGCCACATATATATTAATTATTGATTGTATTAGAAAAGGGTAGTTATGAACAAGTATAAATGCTAATCATGGATTAGAGGCTTACGGGACAGGAGAAATCCTACCTCCCGTGCCAGTCACGGACTTCCGAAACGGGGTCGTGACAATAAGAAAAAATAATGCATTATTTTTTCTTTTGGCATCAAATAATTATTAGAGAGAGTAAGAAAATGAGAAGAAATTGAGAGTGGATAGTAAAGAGATGTAATATCCGAGATATTTAGATTTAATTATTTTCATTTTTATTAAATTTATTTTTCTTTTAGAAAGAAAAATAAATTAAATTAAAGAATTATAGGGTTAAAAATAGAATAAAGAAGAAAGTAATAGGAGATATTTATAATTTTTCTAGGACCTAAAAGAAAAGAGAACTAAAAAGCATGAGGGAAAAAGAGGATATAACAAGTAAAAAAGTTTTTCTAATAAAGTAAATAAATAAATATATATATATATATATATATATATATATATATATATATATATATATATATATATAATATGTTAAGGTAAGTGGCTAAAAAGCTACGTGCCCCACTCATAAAGCACACACACACATTATAATTAAAAAAAAACAAAAACAAAACAAAAAAAAAGACAAAAGCAAAACAGAGGATGAAACCGTGACCCCCTTACCATAATTAAAAACACATTAAAAAATGGAAAGAAGGAGCATACGCACGAAACGCAAGCTACGGGAACAAGTAACAAACCGAGAGAGGAGAGGAGGAGCACACACGGCGGGAAACGGCCGAAATCACGCCGGAGAACGTGTTCCTCCGCCGGTGAGGGCCACCGGAGTTCGTTTTTCATCACCACTAAACCCCCCATCCGATTGAATCAAGGTATGGAAGCCCCAATCTTTCAAAATCTCAATTTCTCCAATTCTGGGTATTTTAGGAATTCTTCAATTTCTTCCAATCGGGGCATTCCGGGGTTAAATTTGAGCTTAGTGGGTGTTATTGAAAGCTTACTGAGGTTCAGAATCCAAGCTAAACCGTAGGAATCGAACAGGTATGGAAATTAGGAAAATTTAGCTAGAAAATTGATATAAATTCGAAATTGATAGTTTTATGCATGTTTAGGCTTTGATTGGAGTAGTATAGGTGTTATAAATGCTGGAAATAGTCAAGGGAATAAAGCCCGAGTATTTACCGTCTCTACCGGAACCCAATCCGGTGAAAAAGAGGCAATATACTAAGTCACCGTACAATAAGGAGCTGTGCGGTGGGTTGAACACTTTGGTCTAGTCCGTAGTGGACACCTAAGACCCGCTAAATTGGTTCCAAGGCTCTAATTATACCCAATTATATATAATTAAAGAGGTAGTAATTAAGCTTTTACTCGGCGAATAAGGGAGACGGTGGAATGAGTAAGCCAGAGCCTCTTTTGAACTGTGAATTTAATTCTTTTATTAGTTAAATACCCATATGAACACATGAAGGGAAATTTAGACAAGTGAAAATCTCTAACCTAAGCAATTAGAGGTTCTAAATGGCTCGAAAGTGTGAAAGTCGAATATGGGGCATTCTGGACTTTCAGAAAAAGCAAATAAGACGACATAACGAACTAAATAATTAGTTCTTGGAAAATAGCTAGAGGGTGCATAAGCATTAGCATGACACGTGCATGGTAGATGCTTAGTTACGCGTTCTAAATTTCTTAAATATAATGTGTATAGGGCACCACAGAGTGATGGGAGCTTCAGGAACTCCGAGTATTGATCAGGAGGGCCAACGAGGTGAGGGGCTCTCCCATCCCAGCCCCACAGGGTTGGATGACTACGTGGACAATGTGGTTTGCTCTATTTTGTGCAAATTGATATATGGAATATATTTATTTGAATAAATTTGTGTTACGCGTGTATGATTTGTAAGTAAGTAGTCAACGTGCAATAGTATATGTGCTTATATGATTGATCTCAAGGTGTATATGTGCTATTGTGGCTCACCGAGCCTTATATGATACCGTGGGTAGGATTGAGTCAGAATTTCATATGTGAGAGTTTATTAATATTAGGAACCCACTTAAATTGATCATCGTGCAAAGGTTTTGACCGTATGGTACATTGAGGAAAATGAACCTAGGTTGTTAAGTGTGAGTGAGAGTGATGCATAATTGAAAAGGGGGAAACTAGGCCTAACTAGTAATCACGTATAATATTCAACTTGTTCTCATCGTGCAAAGGTTCTGAAGACCGCACGCTTTGTTCGCATCGGTAGTTATTTTGATTATGAATACATGTTGTGATGTATATATACATATATATGAATCCTTTTTGGGCGTGGCGTATGTACGTTTACATCTGCTGTGTATATATATATGTCACACTTGAATTCTAGCATTGTCGGCTTTATACAGATTAAAGTTAGGTCTTGGTGATGGGAATATAGGCTTTGATATAATATATATCATGTATATACGTATATGACTTTTGCATGCGACTAGGATAGGTCACACGCATTGAGGCGTGTGATCAATACGTAAATTATATGTATGTGTGATTGAATACATGTTTGTGAGAAAATATGGCTTCCGCATGTGAATAGGATAGATTACACGCATTGAGGTGTGTGATCAATATGTAAACTATATGTAAGCGTGTGATTGAATATATGTATGACTGTATACAGGACTTCTGCATGTGAATAGGATAGATCATCCGCCCTGAAGCGTGTGATCAATATGTATATTATATGTACTTGTGAATGAATATGTGTATATGTATAGACTGAAGCGGCGTTGAGCGAGCCGTGGGTTGCAAACTGCTTAGGTCATCGGAAAGGGATGACCATATATGTTATATATTGTTTGTATTTGAAAAGGGTAGTTATAAACAGGTTGAAATCTCAATCAGGGGTTAGAGGCTTACGGGATAGGAGAAATCCTACTTCCTGTGCCGGTTACGGACGTTCGATAGGGGGTCGTGACAAGAGAGACGAACAGGGATGAGAGGGAACAACTTTTTACTAATTATCAATTACTACAATGACCACATTTTTAACTCTTTGATTGATTGATTTGAAAAAGCAATACATGACCCGCAATTTACACCAACGGCACATCACTTGCAATTTACACCAACGAGTGAATATAGGCCACGAAATAGTTCACTTTCACTGGCAATTGCTATTTGCGAGTCTTTTTTTAAAAAAAATGTATAGTAACTTGTCGTAGAAGTTGGAAATAAAATTGTTGTTGTCATGATTTAATGAATTGCGGACATGAATGTGGCACTCAGGTCAATTTCCCTAAAAAATCTGTGTATTACTCATTGGATATTCATTTACACATCATTCATTTATATACATGAGATGGCGTGTGGGAAAAGGAAAATCTACAACAGAAACCATAAAAGGAAAATTCTAATTCTAAATTAATAACTGAAGCACGTGAAGGACATGTGCTTTGCTAATAAAGCAAAAGTAAAATACATTACTAGTCTGCTACGATACAGAAGCTACAAAATGAAAAGAAACAATAACCAATAAATACAAGTTTTCAAAGGATTCGTAAAATTATGCTCAGTCTGGTTCAATTTTGTTTTCTTGGTTATTTCCTTTTTTCTTTTATCTTTTATGATCCCCGGAAGAAGATATTTCATTATTTCAACCCATTTTCTTGTCTTGTATTTATATGGCCTTTCATTTATGGTACAACAAGGTACTAGAATGAGTCTTAACATTAGACTAAAAAGTAAAAACAGTCAGACAAGTATTAATTAAGAGATGCACCAAAAACCATGCAGTGTTTTAGCTTTCTTATGAATATGGTTGATCTTAACATTTTGATTCCTTAATGATTACCATATCTTTTTTTTTTTTGGTAGAAAGGATAATAAAAGAGGCAAATCAATTTGTAGTCCTTGAATTGTTGGTCGAACTATTATTTAATCTCTAAATTTTAGAAAAATATTATTTAGTCCATGAATTTGCAACTGTCAACTATTTAGTCCCCTAGACGATACATGTTAGACAACTGAGTGACGTGGCCGTTAAATACTGATGTAGCGTTGTCGTTAATGACGACAATGCGGGTGTCGCCGTCGATGTTAGAGAGGATTTTGTCATGAAACGAGGCATGATGTGACCGTCAAAGCTAGACATCAAGTAAAGTCTGGCTACAGGAACTGGGGAAAATGGGATTCATCGACCCAATTTTTGACAACGCGGGAGGAGGAGTGAGGAGAGGAGTCTAGCCTCATCAGCAGTTAACAACCATGTCACTTGATTATCTAACGAGTAACGTCCAGGGGACTAAATAGTTAACAGAGTTACGAATTCAAGGACTAAATAGTATTTTTCCTTAATTCAGAGACTAAATAGTAGTTTGACCAACTATTCGAGGACTAAGAAGTAGTTTGCATTCTGAATAAAATAAAACTTACTATAATGCTGAGAAAAAGGGAAAATGCTCCTTCTCAGACAGGAAAGTGAACCTTTCAGCATAAAGCGAACACACAAACAATAGCGGAATCGGATTAGCTAATGTGCACTATGGCTGAAGTGCAACTACAATACAGATCTCAAAACATATTTAATGGTTGTAGTTGGTGTCTTGGTAAGTCAAAATACTCAAGCTCCCTATAGCATTACTCTTTTTTATTAAACCATAATTATTATACTAATATATATATATATATATATATATATATATAAGGATGATTAATATATTTATTTAATTATTTGTATAAAGATTATATTTTTAAATAATTTATTTCAGTTTTATGCAACATACCACATTTATGCCAACTCATGAAAAAAATATGAAAAATAAATTCTTAAGTAAGTGGAACTCTTTAAATATATATTTAATTTGAGCCTTTGGTTTAACATTATATAAGTGTGTTATTTGTAATATTAATTTTAAAAATTGAATTTCAATTCTAGTAAATAATTTTTGCCAAAATTGAATTTCAATTATAGTAAATTATTTCAATTTATTGTTTTTTTTTTTGCCAAAATCTATATACATGGTAGGACTAGTTTTAAGACATAAAGAGGAGTAATTTAGAGAAAATTAGTGTGTGCGTGCAATACTTAAAATTCATATATTTTTTTTGGTGGACCTTAAAATTCATATATATATATATATAAGTATTTTTTAAATCATATTAGTATTATTTTTTTTCCATTCAACTACTATATGTCATGTTTATGAGAGATTTTAGGGGCAGAATTAGTAATTACTTCATAACACATTCTCTTAATTATATACTACAAGAAATAAAATTATTTTATTAACTTAAATTTCAATATTCACTATTAATCGTTGAAAAATATACCTTTTTTAATTAATAATTAATATTTGACTATTAAAGTTGTAATTCCATACTTGCAATGCACACGTGCACTAGAGCAAGAAGGCACATGGGATGCTTTCTTGCCATTGGTAGAATTGGCCTATAACAATAGTCATCATTCTAGTATAGGCATGACACCTTATGCAGCCCTCTATGAAAGAGAGTGTAGGTCACCACTGTGTTGGATGGAGATTGGGGAGGAAAGAGTGTTAGGGCCAGATATAGTTCGCCAAACTACGGAGCAAATCCGTATAATTAGGGAAAAGATGAGAGTTGCCCAACAAAGGCAAGAAAATTATGTCAATTAGAGAATGAAACCATTAGAGTTCAATGAGGGAGACCATGTATTCCTCAAAGTAACCCCAATGACAGGCATAGGCAGATCAGTGAAAGCGCGAAAATTACACCTGCGATTCATAGGACACTATCAAATTCTTAAGAGGATTGGCCTTGTGGCATATCAAATAGCCTTACCCCCAAAATTGTCTTACCTCCACAATGTTTTTCATGTCTCTCAACTCTGTAAATACATCCCTGGCCCTTCTCATGTACTAAAGACTGAGCCAATAGAATTAAAAGAAAATCTAACTTACCCCTCAGTCCTTGTAAAGATTCTAGAGTTTGAGAAAAAACAACCCCGGAGTAAGACCGTTCCATTAGTCAAGGTGTTATGACAAGACGTTTCAACACAGGAAATGACTTGGGAACGTAATGATGACATGAGACAACAATACCCGGCATTATTTGCAGGTATGTCTCAAAATTTTGAGGACAAAATTCTAATTAGGAGGGGAGAATTGTAACATCTTGAAATTTAAAACCAAGTTTGACTGATTTTCTTGTTTTGACTTCCATATTTTAATGTTTGTGTGTTTGACTGTGTTTGGAAATAGGGCAAGGAACCCTAGTTAGGGAAAGAAAAGCTTAAAATTGAGGGAAAATGCAAAAGGAAAACCCTAACACAAACCCTAGGGACTAAATTGAAAGAAAAAAATTAGTTTTAGCCCTTTTTGTTTTAGTGAGTTATACTAAGTAGGGAAGATCTATTTGTCCCAAGAAAAGTAGCCTAGGACACCCTAGAGACACCTTAGGACTTAAATAAGGGAACCCAACCCTAAGACAAGTTCTGAATTTCCATATTTCTCCAATAGAAATTCAGGGACTAAACGGAAAGAAAAGGAAAATTTCAAATATGACACCCTATCTTACTTAGAGCTAAAGGAAGCCTAATTCAGCCATCCAAAAGCACTTAAACCCTTCCCATTAAGTACCAGCCACATGTCTTAAGTGAGAATTAAGGGGCCTCAATAGGTTACACATCACAAAACAAAAATAATGGGAATTAAATACCTAATTAAAATCACTAAAGTGTTACATTTTATCTTGTAACCGAAATACCAATTTAAATTTCTAAATTGATTACCCAAATGTAGTCTCAACCACTGCCAGCACACCTAGGCAGCTACCCACACGAGAAATAATCAGAATTAGAGCTAAGAAACCTAATTAGGACATGCCACAACCCAATTATGAAGCCACATGACCCACCCCATTCAATTGGAACCTAACCGAGATAATCAACAAATTAAACCACCCAAACAGAACCTAAACTAATGACAGCAATACCCATTAGTTGTCCATGAGATAAGCAAGTAGATTTGAGGGCTGGACACCTCACTAATACTTGCACAAGCCATCATTAACCATCACATGATCACATTCACTACTTAAGATGGGAAACCGAAGCATTAGACACATTCAGCAGCTATCACTCGAAATCAAGTGCTGAGAGTTAAGAGGAAGTGAAACCAGAAGCTGTGAGAGTGCAAGAGGAAGCTAGGAATTCAGATCCAGCAGTTAGGAAGCAAGGAGAAGGGCAAAAAACTCAAACACACACAGACACACACAAGGGAGCCCACTTTCATCAAGGTTGACCCGAGAGTTTCAGAGGTTCCAACCCTTCTTCATTCTCTGGAAATTCAAGATAACGTAGGGTTACCCTTCCTTCTACTCAATTAAGTCGAAAGAATCCATCCAGAGTTGATGGTATAAGGCTTTGTGTCCAAGTTTTGCTTGCTGCCACATCTAAACTCTGTTTTTGACACTATAACTTCAACTGAGCATAACTCCTTCGATTCTAAATCAAACTTTGCAAGTAAGGTGTCAAAAGAAAGATAATTTAACCCTCTTTATTGATCCCTAAATGCATGTACAATCCAAGGCTGTCGTACAACACTTCGTGGCCTTGGAAGTTACTGGAAATGACATGAACCCTGTTTTTGAGCAATGAAATTATGAATTTCGATTCTGTGCTTTCTGGTGAGCTATGATTCGAACAATTGTAGGGAAATTAGCTGGCTGTTAATTGAACTAAATTGCACACATAAATGTGAATAATTAACATGTATGGTTACTGAATCAGTGGCAATGGTTAGTGTAACTTCGAAATATTCTGCCTTGGAACACGTGGCACTGACGTTCTAGAAGCACAACCCCAGCACCCACTGGAGACACGTGTCACCACTCATCCACCAGTTACGTGGCCCTTGCCCACGTCACTACACAGAGCTTCCCCTCAACCAGACGTGGGATCTCCACAAAGCCTCGTGGGACGACCCACGTCCCACGAGGTCGTGGGTCGAGCACGATCTCCCCACACAGGTATAAATAGGCCCTCACTCGGGGGACTCAGATATACATTCAACGCTAGACATCATTACATACAACCTGAAGGATTATCACCCATCGCTCTCAGATATACTTGACAAGTACTTTCTCCTCCTTGAGCCCCGCCGTTGGCCCTCCGTTCAGGCCAACCTCCGACCGGCTCACCTTCTCCTTGGAGCACATCGCTTACAGGGCTTCCAGCAGCCCTCAGAGACCATAGCTCTCTCCCACTAAGGCAACCTCCCACAGAGCGGCTCGCCCGCCTGGAGTACCTTAGGCACGTCTTAGTCGCACACGTCCCAATACAGGTAACAACCTTGCCTAACAGCTCCGATAGACGTCACCATGACGAACTACGTGGACTTTGATCCCTCCAGAAGGGTACGTAGGCACCTAGGTGCATCACCTAAGGACAAGTCCCCCAAGGTTAAGACCCCTTGCGATCCTAAATTCATATTACAATTGCCTGAGCCAAAAATGACAGTTACAGTGGCACCCACCGCGGTCTTATTCAGACCACAATGCCTTGCGCACTCTGCCGCTAAACGGCATTTCTTTTTTCGGGGAGTAGGAGTATACACCTAACACTCAGAAACCCGCACTTGTTTTTGTTTTGATCTCCAATACAGATACAGAACACGATATATCATGACCGACTCGAACACCCCCACCACTACGATTGACGCCAGCGCCCTGAGGCGCAGCGCGAGGAATCGTCAGGGAACAGCCGAATCGGTCACAACCGAGGCAGGCGGATCAGGCGCAACTCAGCCTCAAAGCTCCTCAATAACACAAGTAGCCGTCACGGAGACCGTGGTCTAGAACCCGACATCCAGAGAGGAAATTTTCCCTCAGCACCCGTACAGCATGCCACACGTCCCTTGCCCCACAACCGGTGGTTAAGAAGTGGTAGAGTTAGCGAGGAACCCGCGAGACGCCGAGATCGCCCGCCTCGAGGCAGAAGTAGTGGCTCTACGCCAACAACGATGGAAAGAGGAAAAGAACCTCGCCCCAGCTAATGTGAGCACTCAACTACCCATAGTGCCACATGGTGCGACGGCAGGGACCTCTAGCAACCCTACCGGCTTGCCCACAATTCAATTTCGGACCTTACCCATGGAGTTCGCACGATTGTCGTTGACGGCGGCACCACCCCCAACGGTGATCCCACTAGGACCTACCATGGTTGCCGGACAAGCAACACCACCCGTTATGAACTTTCCACGACCACCAGACCCAAACTACCCTCCGGGGTCCTACCTACACATGCCATGGGCCGCGGCCTACAACCCGTACGCAGCTGCCGGTGCAAATGCCTACCAGTGACCCGCGATCGACTTCCAGGGAAAAGGGAGACACCCCTTCACCCAGCAAGCCATGAACGAGCACGTGCCCATGGGTTTCAAGATGCCCTTCCACATAGAGCCTTATGGAGGAGAAATCGATCCGCGAGATCACTTGAATACCTTCAAATCGGCCATGTTGATACTGGGTATGACGGACGGCCAACAATGCCAGGTCTTCTCATCAACTCTAAAGGAAGCCGCCTTGAGATGGTTCTCCTTGCTGCCCACTAATTCGTTCCACAGCTTCGAACAACTGGCTCAAAACTTTCTTACACAGTTCGCCAACAGCGAAGAGTATCAGGAAAACGAGGACTCCTTCGTTGGTCCCCGCCAAAAGAAAGGGGAAACCGTACAAGCTTTCCTGTCCCGCTTTTCCGAGCAAGGGGAAACCCTGCAAGACATCCTGGCCCGCTCCCCCAGACTCTCGCTCCAAGGTCTCCGGGACGCCATCGCCATCTCGATTATAAAGCAAGGCCTCCGACGTTCTCAATTCCATGAGGACTTGAGCGAATGCCCTGTCTCCACCTTACAGGAGCTTAAGGATCGTGCGGAACGGTTCATTCAAGAGGAAAATGCCCAGATTGCCGAGGACGAGATAGAAAATCCTAGTAGGTCAAACCAACATGAAGCAGGCAGAGAAGGGGAAAACGGGAACCAAGAACCAAGCCCCCAGGGAAAAAAGCGGTAGGAAAAGGTCGCCTCCTAGACCACGAACACCTCCCCGAGGACGGTTCACGAGCTACACTCCCCTCAACAGATCACACATTGGGGTGTTGGAAGAGATTTATCATTCCGACATGCTCACATTCCCCCCGCAAGTCAAAAGGCGGAAAACGGGAAGACCGGTGGACAAGTCCAAATACTGCCAGTTCCACAAGGATCACGGGCATGAAACCAACGACTGCATCCAGCTGAACGATCAGATCGAGGACCTAATCCGGAAGGGGCAACTCGGCATGTTCATCAAGGAGCAAAACAGGGCCAATTCCGAGCACCCCCAGGAAGCTGACGGCCAAGCGCCTACCCGCAGGGTCATCAGTGTCATAGCGCGCAGATTACAGCGCGGTACCGCCTATTTTGCCAGTCAACCTCTTTAGTCAATGTTTCCCCTCCCCAAAGCAATAGGATACATGGACATATATATTTAGGGTACACATACCTTAAAATAATATTTATATATATTTGAATTGGGGTCTCTAATAAGAAAGGGGAACCTAAACATGTTTCTAGGTTTAGGGTTTTGGTTATCAATCAATATTGAATTTAAAAATAACATATATTAAATTTAAATTAATAAAAACCAATCCATAGGACCCTACCCTACAATGTATGATCTAACACATGTTTTAAATCAAAATTAAAACATTTAAATAAAACTGGGAACCTAAGCATGTTCCTAAGTTTTAAATAACGAAAAATCATACAAGCCCTGAACATGTTCCTAACCCTTTTCGGTTCATCAATCCCTGGAGAACAGAGCCCTAGCATAACCAGGCTCTGATACCAATGTAGGGAAAAGCCCGGATCCACATGAATCGACCCGACCTAGGGACCAAAAAGTAAAACCGAAAATAAATCCAGGCAAATATAAAAAAATACGGAAGCTACTAATCTGGACGCCATCGCTAAAACCTCGGATCTTCCCAGTGCCTCTGCTCCACCAGGGCTAACCTCCAAACATCGAACACCGACAAAGGGCCGCACCAAACGGAGGACTCTAACTACGAGAGGTAGAACCACATGTCCACGAATGATGTGCGGAAGAAGACTCAAGACCAAGAGAAAAATTATACTGAGTGGGATTTCTCAAACGGGTCCCCCCTTTCCAACACATGGAATTACCAATTAGAAAGGTCTGGAGTCTCTCATATTTATAGAAGGATGAGAGAGCTCCCATCATTGATTTAAGCAATGTGAGACTTGGAATATGAACAAAATATCATGTTTCCATCATGATCACCTAGCCCACTTTGGGCCACGAGTGCGGGTTCGTGTGACCTCCGATGAGTATTATCTTGGTGCCGTTTTGTTCGTCTCTCAGTGAGCTTTCCAACGGATCCTCACTCAACTCGATCGGACTCCACCATAGGCGGATATTTAGTCCCGAAGACCCAATATATCCAACAAAAAAATATTTTTTTAAAATTTTAAAGTTTATTTTATTTTTTATCAAATAAAAAATGTTAATAACTTAAATTTGATAAAAAATTAATAATAAAAATAATTTTAAATATTTTAAAATTTTATTGGTATATTAAATATTATTATTAAGACAATGGTTAAAACATACCTAAATATAAAATGTTTTAATTTTTTTTATCTAACCTAGAATTCTATCGCAAGCAGTAATGATTAATTTTCTCGTTGTGGATCTTCAGCCTAAGGGTATACGACTGATATGAAAATCTATAATAACTTAACTTTGTAAAACAATTAATAACAATAATAATTTGTAATATCTATAAACATTTTTATTGGTATATTTAAAAGTGCTTTCAAGGCATTATTCTTTTATATCTAATTTTGAAAAAAAAAATTATATCAGCCATAATATTAAGACATTCTTTTTTTGTTTTGATAAAAGATATTAAGACATACTTAAAATTGAGACATATTTTGTATTGGTATATTAAAATATTTTTTATAAAAATGTATGATAACACAAATTTAGAGATAAGTTCAATGATTATAAACTCACAAGTTAAAGTTATTTATAACTTTATAACATTTCCATATTTCCTTTGTTATTTTACCATCATGTACCAATCCAAAACAGAATAGGCTACCTATAACTTTTCTAGTAACTCCTTTTAACTTTCCTCTTCTGTCTATATATTATTGTACCCATTATATTGATCCAGATTTCATAGAGGAGATATTATACAAATTGATCATTCAGAAAATCTTTACTCAGAAGTTATGAGTTTCTTCCTTCAATCAGAAGACCAATTTCACATAGAGGGAAAAAAAAGGGGGTTGCTTTACTTATTTTCGTAAAGGCCCATTGTATTCAAATCAGTTTTAACTCATAACCCAACTCGGACAATGACGAAAAAAATGATACTCCTAGCAATATTGATGGGGTGAAGATGATGACGGAGATTATGAGGATAAAACTTATGAAGATCTTGAATGTTTAATTTAATTTATTTCATTTGTTTATATATATGAATTATTAATTATGTGCAGAATTACAGATAATGCTTGATTAGGATGAATTGAATGATATAACGTATTTAGGTATAGAAATGTTCACGATTTAAGTAGATATATATTAAGTATTTATGCATTCAAATTTATATTATTTAATTAATTTAGTTTATAATTTTGTATTATTATAATAAAAACCCTAATTATATAAAATCTTGAGTTTACTGTGGGTTTATTACTCTTGCTTAAATTTTAATATTGCTTCTTATAATTTTTTATGCTAAATTACTATGAACTCATAAATAGAGTTTATTGTGGGTTTATTACTCTTGCTTAAAATTCAAAATTATATTATTAATTTCTTCAAAAGTAATAGGTTAAATTATTTTTTAATTATTTTTAATTGATGATTAAGAATCAAATACATATGATTGTTCAAATATGAGAACAAATAAGTGATGTCTCTACAAAATTCTTTAATTATGAAAAAAAAAATAGTTGTTATTTTACCTTGTTATGAGTGAATTTCTTACTTTGTTTCTAAAAAAGGTGATTGGGCATAGATATAGATAATTTTTTAAGATAAAGTAATTAACATGATTTTAAAAATTATAATTCATAATTATGTGCATGCATAGGTACTTTCTTATTTGAAATCAATAAATTTAAATTTGAGTGCAAATGACTTATTGACAGTAGATTGAAGCTCTTAAGAGACTGAGTATTATTTTATCTTTCCACAAAACATAAGCCCTAGTTATTAGTTATTATTAAAATTGAAGATTATATAAGTTTTATATTTAGGTTGAGAAAAAAATATTTTGTATTACTATTTAGATAATGAGATCAACAAAATTGTTTGATTAAAAAAATACATTATTTAATTACGAAAATGCTAAGGTGAACTTACATAAGTGTTTATTATGAAATTTAATCAATTATAGGCTTTACTTATACTCTTTTTCTTTAATTATTGATCATGCACAATTTAAATTTTTATTTTAACATTTTACTTTTATTAAAAAAAGTTAACCTAATCCAAATGAAAAATATATTTTAGGGCGAAAATTTGGTTTTTTTTTTTGTTTAGATTAGGTTTTTTTTCCAAAGGTTAATTTTTTTTAATAAAAGTAAAAACTTAAATGTGAGGCGGAAAATGAAGTAGATAGTAAGGTGACAAAAGAGATACACATTCATCGTCCACGTCAGCAAATTCTGTCAAGCAAGTTAACGGTGTTAGCAAAAAGGGCAGACATGAACAAAATTGAAAGTTTGAGGGTAGGCATGAACTGTAAAAAATATTTAGGGGCAGGAATGAACCTTGCAGCAAAATTTCTGGGCAGTAAGGGTACTTTACCCTTACAAAAAAAGTAATAGAACCCAACGTTGTAACATAAGTATTGAAAGTGATAAAAAGTACGTTTGTATATGTAGGGAAATGGAAGTGAAATGTAAAAGTAATATTATTTGGTATAGTGGGAAGAATATAGGAAAATAGAAGATAAAAGTATGAAAAATCTTTTTTGCTTTTAATTTTTTAAAAGCCACAAATTTTTTTAAGGGCATTTTAGTCTTTAAACCTCACCTCACCTCACCTCACCTCACCTCACCTCACTTCACCTTCCCTCAACTTCCCTCTCCAAAGGGAACCTCAACCTCACCTCACCTATGATGAAGACATACCAAACATGCTCAAGCTCACCTCACCTTCCCTTCTAGTAAGGGATACCAAATGTGATCTTAGTTTGACACACATGGTAAGAGATTTATTGTCACGACCCCCGTTTAGAGGACCGTGACCGGCACAGACACAGGGAATATCCATATGCCTATAAGCCTTATCACCTAATAGACAGAATAGCTATTATTGAAAAATACATTCACATGCATTATAATACCATGGCTACACCGTAATGGTGGCCTATCCTAGGCAAGAAAATCCACGGCCAGTGCCGCTTCAGGATATAGATATAGGAAAACACACATAATCTATATAACCTGTGTACTGGCTACACATCCGAAGATGCTGCCTATCCTATTCACATGCAACAGATATATGTATATATATATATATATATATATATATATATATATATATATTTTGAAAACAAATTTTCCCTGTATTGCAGTAAAATAAATCCTGATCTTTAAGGTGTGTTAAGCTGACAGTTCTAGATTTAGTAATACAGTCTAATTGGGTACATCTACCCTTTACTTTATGATACAATAATAAAGTAAATTAAATTACAATTACAATTTGTTTACCCACATGAACAAGTTGTGGGTCTTGGAAAGTTTTGCTTGTCCCTCGCCCCACCGAGACTTCTTCCACTTGTACTTAGCCTGTCTTTGTGTAGTAAATATGAGGTGTGAGTCTTAACCACGCGACTCAATGAGGACTCTCCCATCCTCGGCGCAAGGCGGGTACCATAATGATGGGAATGAGAGTCATACACAACCACATGCAAAAACAACTGGTTTATGTTAATTAGCATACATTCTTGGTGATCACACAACAACAAATATTTCACCCAACCACTCACATGCGTTTGACAGATATAAACATGCGGCAGTTTATTTCACATCATCACTCAACAAGTAAACATATAACATATAGTGCCGGCTTTTACTTACCGGTCTTCTCACGTTCAACATGTTTGAATCAACCAAGACGTTGTGGTGACGTAATCCTGTACGTCACTACTACGCTGCACAATCAGCAATCATATGCAAACACAGACAATTTGTATATACACACAGATACTATAACATAAATCTACTTAATCTCCCCCACTCTAGGGTATCTACTAGCCACTACGTGGCTTTTCTACTTCGAACCCGCGCGCTCGAGTTGCTGGCCACCACATGGCAAAGCATACTTAACCCATTCACTTGGGTACTGGTCACCCCGTGACAATTCTGTTAATCAAACAATGCTTAACCCATTCACTTGGGTACTAGTCACCTCGTGACAATTCTGTTAATCAAACACAATCAAGCTCTATCTATCAAACAACAGATCTGTAGCCACCAAGTGGCACGTCCTGACCCCTCACTGCGGGGCAATAGCTTGAGCCCACTCGTCCGTTACCCAACCATGCCACATGGCGGGCACGGCACGACGTCTCGAAACATGGCCATTGACACACCCTGGACCAACTCCACAGGATGATTTCTCTTCTGCAAGATCAGGCTCATGGTTCATCCGTAGGTTCCTCCCGTGTCTCCTTATCTTGGTCTCACATATTAATAGGATTCTTTGTATCTTTCTCGAAGGATCAACAATTCTTCTCCTTATTAATATGGACGAGTATCCTTAACAGGATATAACTCATATACACGTCCAGATGCACTCTCTGAGCCTCAAGCTATCGTCATAGCAATATAAAACCTTTCTGACCCTATTGCCAGGATAGGGCAATGATCATCGTCATGATGATTATAAAAATGAGGTCTCAAGTGCCATGTAACGTTGTTCTAGTCGATGTCTCACATATTAATAGGATTCTTTGTATCTTTCCTGAAGGATCAACAATTCTTCTCCTTATTAATATGGACGAGTATCCTTAACAGGATATAACTCATATACCCGTCCAGATGCACTCTCTGAGCCTCAAGCTATCGTCATAGCAATATAAAACCTTTCTAACCCTATTGCCAGGATAGGGCAATGACCATCGTCATGGTGATTATAAAAACTGAGGTCTCAAGTGCCATATGACGTTGTTCTAGTCAATGTCTCACATCGCTAGTATAACCTAATCCGAAACTCGCCAACAACTCCCTTTGAATGATTATAATTTAAGTAACCGTCGTGACGAGTTTTCAAAATAAAATTTTAGTCCTTCCGTACAAGGACTCTTGCCACCGTCGTGGAAAAGATTTAATAAAATACTCATCAAGACTCCGGAGTGTATGAATTGGATTTGTAACACACCAATCATAGCAAACAATTACTCTCTACTCCTATCTTCCTATCTAAGCTACTTTCCACAACCTATTTTCTAGTTCCTTTATTCTTTAACATTCTATACCTCTAGCTAACACATACCAAACAAGCAGAGAATGTACATACTCATGTAATCCACATAAGCATACAACCCTAGGAGCAGAGATGGAAGAACCCTCACCTTGGCCAACCTTCCATGCAATCGTCTCCTATAACTTTAATTTCCTCAGAGTTCCTGTTGCACTCAATCATGTGCCGTTGTTCCTATAAGAACAACATTTACTTCATTAAAGTTATTACTTAGCTTAACTTGTTATTTATCTCTCCATTACTCTCACGTGTAGTCCATGGTTGCCACAGAGTCAAGCTCTTGGTCTTATTGGACTTCTCTATCCCGACTTATGCGTATCCTTCCTCGGACACTTGACTTACTCGCATATAACACTCTACTTGAGTGTTTCACATACTTGGATTTGAGTACTAGACCTCTATCTAACTTGTATTCGCATCTAAGGAAGCTTATCTAGCTGGGTTGGAAGGAATCCTAATTCTAGGAAGGTCTAAGCATTTTAATTCAACTTGTGTTTCTACTTGGGTTCTAAGAAATCTAGTTTCTAAACCTCAATATGCCTCCAATTTATCCCACTTAAGGTTTCCTAAAGGTTGTGAAGGGATAAGGTTGCAATTCACAAAGCTAGACCTAATTTGTTCCGCAAGTTTCCATCCTTGAGAAACAAGAGGGTACTTGGAGTGATTTAATCCTCAAAAACATGTTTAGGAGTGTTCTAGGGTGTTTAGGGTTGAAGAGAGGGGGTTCGGAGGTCTCAATTCGCCTTTAAAATGGGCTTGGGGCAAGCCAGGCAGGGACTGGGCGCTGCCGTGCCAAGGTGCTGCCTTGGTAGCCCTTGGCCAACCAGAAAGTGGGCGCTGTAGCGCGGACTCGCAGCATAACAATGTTTTTGCTGTGCTGTGGCTCGTTTCGACCCCCCCTTTCGGCCATTTTCCAATCTAGCTTCGATTCCACTTTTCCCGGGTCTTATTCTCCTATATATATATACACTATATTTAGGAAATTCTACAACTCAAATCCAACTCCGATTTGTCGCCGAATCCTTGGTTGTTCAAAGTTGAGAAAAATGGGATTTATAAACCCCAAACTCTTCCAACTTCGAATCCGCCCAAATCCAACGATCTAGCCTCGAATCCTAACCCCGATGAGTGTTCAAGAACACTTTAGAAACATTATTCTACCCTTGAATCTGCCCAAACTCGGATTCTCAACTCAATTCCAAAAATGAAGAAAAATGAAGAAAATAGGAACTTGGAGAGAATCGGGCCTTGTACCAAGCTGAACTCGAGAGATTGAGACGAGGAAGATAACGAGGGTGATCTCCGGCCCCTTCTCCAACTCCAGCTCGCCGGATTTCCTCCCACCTCCCACCTCCAAGCCCTAGCTCCCTCTCTCTCTCTTCTCCCTCTCCCTACTTTCCTTCTTGTTTCTCTATCCGTAGCTCTCTCTCCCTCTAGTCTTTCTTTTTCCTTTCTATTTTTAATTTATAAAACGCACGGTTGTAATACCCGGGAAATTTTTTTGAAGTTCAAAAAAAAAAAGAGGAAGAAAAGAGAGTAGGAAATATTTTTAGGTATTTAATTTGGGACATAAAAAAATAAAATTAAATTGGAAAGAGGAGGGATTAAATTGGGGATATTTTTTTCAAACTCTTCTTTAATATAATAATAATAATTATTATTTAATTATTTAATTATTATTATTATTATTATTATTATTATTATTATTATACATATATATATATATATATATATATATATATTATTAAATAATTAAAAGGGGTGCCGTGTATTTTAAGAGAGGAGAGGAAAGAAAAGAAGTAAAAGGAAAGAGTAGAGAGGGAAGTCGAGAGGGGTAGAGAGAGAGGGAGGACGTGTGAGGGAAGAAGAAGGGGGAAGGAGGAGGAATCTCGCAGGAGGAGAGCTAGTCGACGCTGGAAAAGCTCACCGGAGCTCGACTACAATATTTTCCACACCTCCCACCGATCGATTCCAAGGTTGGTAACCCCAATTTCATTCGAAACCCTCAATTTCTTCATTTTTAGGGATTTCTTCAATCCACCTTCGATTGGATTGTTTTGAGGGTAGATTGAAACCTTGGAAGTGTTCTTGAACACTTAGTTGGGGAAGAATTGAGACTACACCTTCGGGTTTAGCCAAATTCGAATTTTGAAGGATTTGGGGTTGAAATTCTAAATATTCATAAATTGGGGAAATTATTGATAATTAGGATTGAGCTTGGATTTGAGTAAATAGGCTTGAATTGGAATTATTGAAATTATATTGTTGAAATATTAGCTGAACAAGACCCGTGAAGAGCTAGATCGAGGTTACTAAGGTTGAACCGTGACGTTAACGTGCCGAGTCCCTGCCCAGATTGCCCAAATACACTTTAAGGGTGACGTTGAGGGCTTCAAACCTCTTATTTTCAATCTTAAACACCCTAGAATAATTCTATATATGCTATCAAGCATCAAGAATTATTTTAGGTACTTTCTTGTTTCTCAAGGATGGAAACTTGCGGAACAATAAAGTCCAAATTTTAAAGTGGCAACTTTATTTCTTCGTAATTATTAGGAAACCTTAAGTGGGATGATTTAGAAGTATATTGAGGTTTAGTAACTCGAATCCAAGGCTCCAAAAATCAATTCAAGGTGAGCGATAACTGTGCGAAACCAAGTGTGAAGCACTTGAGACTCTCATGGAAGAGAGGGAAGACGGATAAGACCAAGAACTCGATTCTTGGCGATGTCTAGGTGCATTTTTAGGCACGAGCATACCATACGCATAAGAGTTGCATATAGTTAAGATTGTTAACCATGTGAATGTAATTGTTAGGGATCCACGACTCGTCCGGAGCGAGAGTTACTCTAGGACAAGCACAAGGGAGCTGTCCAGGTGAGGGGTTTCCCATCCTTGCCCTATCGGGTTGATTGAGGATGTGGATATGTTGTTTGCCTACTTGCCTTTTTGTAAGAATTATTTAGTCGTTAACATGCTATTGTTGTTCCTAAACTGTTATATATGAAAGTATTTGTATATGTGTGTGTGACTACAGCTAAAGAGGTACTGGAGGGTATCCATGTGATGACATGAGATACACCGAACAGTACAAGCAACGGGGTAAGTTGTTGATTGAGTCCAAGGTTTGGTTCACCCTATTAATTAGAAACTCATTAAAGAAATCGTATAGAAGTTGTTAGTAAACGTCGACGTTTTATGGTAGTTGAACTTAGGGAAGACCTTAGAGCTAGGTTATGATCTAACCAAGGGTTTGGGGACAATTTGAGGATTAATACGATCTCTTAATTGATTAGTGAGTCGTAGGGATGTTCACACTACCTAGGATAGAAATGGGTAGATAGAGTCAAGATCCCAGCTGAAAGCTTGGGAAGAGAAACAAGTTAAAACATTTGCCCTTTGAGGCCATTGCCCTAGCCTGGCAATAAGGTCAGTTAAAGATTAAATCATTTTCCCGTTGAGGCCATTGTCCTAGCCTGGTACTAGGGTCAGTAAAAGACTAAAAGATTTTCCCGTTGAGGCCATTGCCCTAGCCTGGTACTAGGGTCAGTTAAAAGATTAAAAGATTTTCCCATTGAGGCCATTGCCCTAGCCTGGCACTAGGCTCAGTTAAAGATTAAGAGAATTTGCCCGTTGAGGCCATTGCCCTAGCCTGGCACTAGGGTTAGTTAAAGATTAAAAGAATTTGCCCGTTGAGGCCATTGCCCTAGCCTGGTACTAGGGTCAGTTAAGTGATTTACAGTTTTCAAATGATATGTTAAATGTGTTTGCTTGTTTATGAAAAGCATGATAGAGGAGCATGATCCATAGGTTTATCCATGATTTATGTTATATTAATATTGTCTTATCGTAATATAACATTTGATAAACTGGATTTTCATGCGCATGTGATTGTGGGTGTTTCCCTTTCCCCAGCTGTAGTGGTACACGCCGCTATGCCGAGGATGAGAAGCTTCTCACTGAGTCTGTTTGACTCACTCCCTCTGCTTCAATGTTTCAGATACAGGTATCGGGCAGGCATCGACGTCCGGACAGTGATACGGACATCAGACCATCCTTTACGCACTAGTTCGCGTGGGTCGACACTTTTTGTTATTTTGACTCTTTCGGTTGTACATATTATAAGTTGTAAGAGTTGTGTATATATATTTACAGCTTTTGATATGTACCTACTCTAGAATTGTCGGCTTCACATGTATTTAAAGATAGGGTCCAGTTTGGGGAAAACTAGGATATATGTATGAGTATATGAACTTCTACATGTGAATAGGATAGATCGTACGCATTGAGGCGTACGGTCAATATGATATGGATATATATATATATATATATATATATATATATATATATATATATATATATATATGTTATGTGTGCTTGCTGCATGTGAATAGGATAGATCGTACGTATTGAGACGTACGGTCAATATGATATGAATATTTACATTTTGAGTGCTGATATATATATCTATACTCTAAGTTGAGTTGATGCAGTATTGAGCGAACCGCATATTGCAGGTTAATTAGGCCACCAGTGAGGTGTGGCCACTATTACGATATATATATTGATTGTATAGCAGGGTAGTTATAGTTATGTTTATAGGGTAAGGCTTACGGGTAAAGAGGTAAAAGTCTATTCCCGTGCCGGTCACGTACTCCCGATTTGGGGTCGTGACAACGGTAATCCCCCTCCCCATATAAAATAAGTAAATAAATAATTAAATAATTAATAAAAAGTAATATAATTAATTAATAAAATAATTAAATAGATAATAGCAAATATGTATTTTAATTCAACCCCTTTCCTGATTAGATTCAGGTTTCCAATTTCTTAAATCCTAAATTGATTCCAAAAATTATTTTCAACTTCTTTTCTTTCCCTTTTTATTTTAGTTTAAACTTCGAAAAATTTTCTCAGGTATTATAATCTTTGAAAAAAAAAATCCTCTCCGGTTTCTCTTAACTCTCATACTTTTTCTATATTCTTCTTAAGGTTTTAATTCCGTGTCCCGAAATAAATCATTCTTAAATCCTCGAAATTTTAAATAAATCATTCTTTAATCCTCAAAATTTTTCCGGGGTATTACATTTATATTTTTTTAATTATTATTTTTTTGATTTAATTTTCGGAGAAACGGAAATGAAGTGTTATTTATTGAGAGGATTATTCTAAATCATAGACATTACAATAGATTAATTATTAGGTTTGCTTTAACGGATACTTCAATTGTAAAAAAAATCATATACGGTCACACCACCATGCACCAGCTAGCTTTACTTTTTCTAATTTTGAAGGAGGCAATTGAAGAGGAAGGTGTGAATCGAAACAAAATCCCAACTTTGCTTTACTTTTTCTAATTTTGTAATGTAAAATTGATGTTTACTAAAGAAATCATGTCCCAAAAATCCTATAAACACTAATCAAATACAGCAATTTTAAATTACAAAATTAAAAAAAAGACATAAAACAATGTCTCTCTCTCTTACACTTATTATGTGTGGATTATGCTAAGTGGTAAATGACAAAAGACATAAAACAGTAACTTTTCTGAGGTGGGAAAAGGAAATGGAAATAGGTGGCCTAAAAATGACCATCTTCATTAGCTAGCTTCAATTCTTCCTTCTAAAATATGTATAGTGTGATTTGGGGAATGTAAATTTTGAATGGACTAAACTAAGATAAAGTTATTTAGATGCTTGCTATAAAGTTCACTAATATAATAAAAACACGTGGCAAAAATTTTTGTATAATCAACCATGGTATAGAGAGAAAATGAGTCGCATCACAAAAAAATTGGAAGAGAAATAACATATAAGTAAAGTTTGACATGCATAGAAGAGATAAATGACATATCAACATACTATACAAGTAGTTAACGAAAAAAGTTAACAGTGTAAGATAAAAAAATCAATATAGAGTAATAGAACAACTTGTAAAAATAGAGAGTAGATTTAAAATTTTTAAAAAATAAAAGATTAATATAAAATAAATTTTTCTATGAAGTGTGCTAATGGCGGTATTGTTTAAATATTCATTTTAAGTAATGAAAAAAATTTTAAAAATTATTCCTTTTGGTTTTTTACCAAATTCAAGACAATATATTATATATTAACCAATAAGAGAAAACTTTAAATAATTCTCTAAAATATTTGTTTGATAAACTCTTAAAATTAGTGAAAAAGGAGAGTGGAGAGTGGAGACAAAGAGTAATAGGCATCAGCACCGGTGTCCGTCGTTGGTGATTTTGAGGATGTAATCCAAGTTTTTGTATTGAAAAACTTTATAACAAAGATATAAAGAACCTTACATAAGTTTAAACTTTTGGTATAATAATTGTCGACAATAATTTTTTCGACGGAATTTTTTTACGACCATCATCGACAAATGTATTGTCGAAAATAATATTATTGACAATAGTTGACCGTTAAAAATATTATTACTAGCTTTTTTCAATAACTTATTTGGACAATCAAAATTTAGTTGTTAAAAAATGTACTTATTTCAATGGCCAAAATTTAATTGTTGAAAAATATACATTTTTTTCAATAATTGATAGTGACCGTTGAAATAGAGATTAATTTTTTTATTGGAGAAATAGATATTATTAAAAATACTCATTTTTCTTGTAGTGGCAACCTTATAAATTTTATTACGCCTAGCCCATTTTAACATAATTATCTTTCATTAGATAAATTATTATCCTCAAAATTACATAAATCCATATATTGAAAATAATAAATTTACAATCATAGTAATTTATGTAAAATATAAAAAGAAAATGAGGTATAATTTGAATTTTTACCAAGGGTCAAAATTCGAATTCTCACTAAATTTTTTTAGTGAGAAAATGAGGTATAAATTTACTTATTTTTTTATGTTAATTTTATTTTTTATATTAACTATTATAGGGTTTTTAAAATCTTAATATGCATTATTTTTTCTTATGGCATCAAATAAATATTAGAGAGAGTAAGAAAATGAGAAGAAATTGAGAGTGGATAGTAGAGAGAGACGAACAGAGATGAGAGGGAACAACTTTTTACTAATTATCAATTACTACAATGCCCACAATTTTAACTCTTTGATTGATTGATTGATTTGAAAAAGCAACACATGACTCGCAATTTACACCAACTGCACATCACTCGCAATTTACACCAACGAGTGAATATAGGCCACGAAATAGTTCACTTTCACTCGCAATGGCTATTTGCTGAGTCTTTTTTTTTTTAAAAAAATTGTATAGTAACTTGTCATAGAAGTTGGAAATAAAATTGTTGTTGTCATGATTTAATGAATTGCGGACCAGAATGTGACACTCAGGTCAATTTCCCTAAAACAATCTGTGTATTATTATGCTTTGGATGTTTATTTACACATCATTCGTTTATGTACATGAGATGGCGTGTGGGAAAAGCACAAACTACAATAGAAACCATAAAAAGAAAATTCTAATTCTAAATTACTAACTGAAGCACGTGAAGGACATGTGCTTTGCTAATAAAGCAAAAGTAAAATACGTCACTTGCAATAAACACAAGTTTTCAAAGGATTCGGAAAATTATGCTCAGTTTGGTTCAATTTTGTTTTCTTGGTTATTTCCTTTTGTTCCTTTTTCTTTTATGATCCTGGGAAGAAGATATTTCATTATTTCAACCCATTTTCTTGTCTTGTATTTATATGGCCTTCCTTATACAGTACAACAAGGTACTAGAATGAGTTTTAACATTAGACTAAAATGTAAAAACAGTCAGACAAGCATTAAGAGATGCACCAAAAGCCATGCAGTGTTTTAGATTTCTTATGAATATGGTTGATCTTAATATTTCGATTGCTTAATGATTACCATATCTTTTTTTTTTGGTAGAAAGGATAATAATAGAGGCAAATCATTTTCCAATCCCTGAATTGTTGGTCGAACTATTATTTAATCTCTAAATTTTAGAAAAAATATTGTTTAGTCCATGAATTTGCAACTATGTCAACTATTTAATCCCCTGGACGTTGCATGTTAGACAACTGAGTGACGTAACCGTTAACTGCTGACGTAGCTTCATCGTTAATGATGACAATGTCGGTGTCCCTGTCGATGTTAGAGAGGATTTTGTCGTGAAACGAGGCATGATGTGATCGTCAAAGCTAGACATCAAGTGTAATACCCCGGAAAATTTCGAGGATTAAACAATGATTTATTCAAAATTTCGAGGATTAAAAAATGATTTATTTCGTGGCTAGGAATTAAAACTTTAAAAAGAATATAGAAAAAGTATGAAAGTTAAAAGAAACCGAAAGGGAATTTTTTTAAGATTGTAATACCTGAGAAAATTTTTCGAAGTTTAAAATAAAATAAAAAGGGAAAGAAAAGAAGTAGAAAATAATTTTTAGGATTTAATTCAGGATCTAAGAGATTGGAAACCTGAATTTAATAGGGAAAGAGATTAAATTAAAAAAAATACATATTGGTTATTATTTATTTATTTTTAATTATATTTATTTATTTATTATTTATTTATCTTAATTATTTTTTAAATGGGGCCATGGGGTTTAGGAAATTAAAGGGAAGAAGAAGAATAGAAAAAAAAGAAAGAAAAAGAGAGAGGGGGCACGTGGGTTTATAAGAGAGCAAAAGAGAGAAGAGAGAGTCCGTGAGCGAGAGAGAGGTGTTGGGCCCTGCACAAAAAATATAAAGAAAAGAGAAAGAAGAACTCACACAAATTTTAATGTGGTTCGGTGCCTCAAGACCTACTACCACGACCCCCACTGGGACAAACTTTACTACTTCTAATTTTTGAACGGAAAAATTACAAACCCTCCTCAATACATAAAAATACCCAAAACTCAATAGACCTAATGGTTATAGGCTAGTATTCTTATGTGTGTTGAAACCTATATAACTCACACCTATTTATATAAGCTCCTCACCCACTCCTCACACAAACTAAGCAATGTGGGACTTTGGAATAAACACATCAAATCCTCCCTTAATCCCAAGTCCTACATTATTTCTCTCTAAAAAAATACTAAACTCTCATTTTTTTATTTTGTTTCTACAGCGATCCTCTCCTGCTGTAGAATTCTCTAACATCCTCAAATTAACTCATTTTCATAAGAAACCATATCAGCACAGTCACTTTTATCTGTGGGGCTAGTGCCAACCGAATTGTACTAACAGTCTTTTTCTGAATTGTACTCCAATCTGACTCTTTCATTTCACTTGGTTTCTCATCCTGCAATGCTAAGTCAAGACCCTGCTGGACCAAATAATCTTTAATCGTGCATTGCCACAGTGTAAAATCCATTCTCCCATCAAACAACGGAACTTCAAACTTCAGGGTGTTCATTGTATTTAACCCAACTCTTGGCTAAATACTTCCACTCACACAGCCAACCAACCAGCACCACAAACAACCCAAATTCAAAAGAAAATCTGACTTGAAAAAAATGAGAAAATAAGTCAGACCAACCTCTCTCAAAATTGCTGACGTGGCGCTGACTGGATGATGACAACTCCTTCCTCTTGCTCCCTTCTTCCTCCCTAGGTCGGAACTTGCCTCTGATACCACTTGTTGTGCCCCGCACAAAAAATATAAGGAAAAGAGAAAGAAGAACACACAAAAATTTTAATGTGGTTCGGTGCCTCAAGACCTACTACCACGACCCCCACTGGGACAAACTTTACTACTTCTAATTTTTGAACGGAAAAATTACAAACCCTCCTCAATACATAAAAATACCCAAAACTAAATACACCCAATGGTTATAGGCTAGTATTCTTATGTGTGTTGAAACCTATATAACTCACACCTATTTATATAAGCTCCTCACCCACTCCTCACACAAACTAAGCAATGTGGGACTTTGGAATAAACACGTCAAGAAGAAGAAAGGGGAAGAAGAGAGAGAGGGGGGATGCATGAAGGAAGAAGAAGGGGGAAGGAGGAGGAATTTCGCTGGAAACTCGCCGGAGGAGAGCGGTCCGACGCCGGCCACGACCACCGGAGCTCGACTCCTACCTCTTCCACATCTCCCACCAATCGAATCAAGGTTGGTAACCCCAATTTCATTCTAAACCCTCAATTTTTCTATTTTTAGGGATTTCTTCGATTGACACCAAGAAAGTGTTCTTGAACACTTAGTTGGGGTAGGAATCGAGATTATATTCTTGGATTTGCCCAAATTCGAATTTGGAAGGATTTGGGGTTAAAATTCTAATTATTCATAAATTGGGGAAATTGTTGATAATTAAGATTGAGCTTGGATTTGAGTAAATAGGCTTGGATTGGTATTATTAAAATTATATGGTTGGAATATTAGCTTAACAAGACCCGTGAAGAGCTGGCCCGAGGTTACTAAGGTTGAACCTTGACGTTAACGTACTGGGTCCCTGCTCGGGTTGCCCAAATACATTTTAAGGGTGACGTTGAGAGTTTTAAATCTCCTCTCTTCAATCTTAAACACCCTAGAACACTCCTAAACATGTTTTTGAGGATTTAAATCACTCCAAGTACCTTCTTGTTTCTCAAGGATAGAAACTTGCGGAACAAATTAAGTCTAACTTCGTGAATTTCAATCTTATTTCTTCACAACCTTTAGGAAACCTTAAGTAGGATAAATTGGAGGTATATTGAGGTTTAGAAACTAGATTTCTTAGAACCCAAGTAGGAACACAAGTTGAATCAAAATGCTTAGACCTTCCTAAAATTAGGATTCCTTCCAACCAAGCTAGAGTGTTATATTCGAGTAAGTCAAGTGTCCGAGGAAGGATACGCATAAGTTGGGATAGAGAAGTCCAATAAGACCAAGAGCTTGACTCTGTGGCAACCATGGACTACATGAGAGAGTAATGGAGAGATAAATAACAAGTTAAGCTAAGTAATAACTTTATGGAAGTAAATGTTGTTCTTATAGGGACAACGACGCGCAATAGAGTGCAACAAGAACTCCGAGGAGACTAAAGTTACAGGAGAGGATTGCATGGAAGGTTGGCCAAGGTGAGGGTTCTTTCATCTCTGCTCCTAGGGCTGTATGCTTATGTGGATTACATGAGTATGCATATTCTCTGCTTGTCTGTTATGTGTTAGCTAGAGGTATAGAATGCTAAAAGAATAAAGGAACTAGAAAATAGGTGGTGGAAAGTAGCTTAGATAGGAAGACATAGGAGTACAGAGTAACATGATGAGTATTTTATTAAATCTTTTCCAGGACGGTGGCAAGAGTCCTTGTACGAAAGGACTAAGTTTTTATTTTGAAAACTCGTCACAACGGTGACTTAGAATCATAATCATGCAAAAGGAGTTATTGGTGGGTTTCGGATTTGGTTATGCTAGTGATGTGAGACATGGACTAGAACAACGTCAGATGGCACTTGAGACCTCAGTTTTATAATCACCATGACGATGGTCATTGCCCTATCCTGGCAATAGGGTCAGAAAGGGTTTAAATTGCTATGACGATAGCTTGAGGCTCAGAGAGTACATCTGGACGGGTATATGAGTTATATCCTGTTAAGGATACTCATCCATATTAACAAGGAGAGGAATTGTTGATCCTTCGGGAAAGATACAAAGGATTCTATTAATATGTGAGGCTAAGGTAACGAGACACGGGAGGAACCTATGGGTGAACCGTGAGCCTAACCTAGTAAAAGAGAAATCACTCTGTTGAGTTGGTCCAGGGTGTGTCAGTGGCCATGCTTTGAGACGTCATGTCGTGCCCGCCATTGTGGCCTGGTTGGGTAACGGACAAGTGGGCTCAAGTTATGATGATATTACCGCGGTTATTACCCCGCAGCGAGGGGTCAGGACGTGCCACTTGGTGGCTATGGATCAGTTGTTTGATAGATAGAGGTTGATTGTGTTTGATTAGTAGAATTGTCATGAGGTGACCAGTACCCAAGTGAATGGGTTAAATATGTTTTGCCATGTGGTGGCTAGTAGCCTGAGTGCACGGGTTCAGAGTAGAAAAGGCACTTAGTGGCTAGTAGATACCCTAGAGTGGGGGAAATTAAGTATATGTATGCTATAGAATCTGTGTGTATGTACAAATTGTTTGTGTTTGCATATAATTGATGATTGTGCAGCGTAGTGACGACGTACAGGATACGTCACCACAACATCTTGTTTGATTCAAACATGTTGAACGTGAGAAGACCGGTAAGTAAAAGCCGGCACTATATGTTACATATTTACTTGTTAAGTGATGATGTGGAATAAACTGCTGCATGCTTGTATTTGTTAAATGCATGTGAGTGGTTGGGTGAAATTTCTGTTGTTGTGTGGTCACCAAGTATGCATGCTAATTAATAGTAACTAGTTGTTTTTGCATGTGGTTGTGTATGACTCCCATTCCCAGCATTATGGTACCCGTCTTGCGCCGGGGATGGGAGAGTCCTCACTGAGTCGCGTGGTTGAGACTCACACCTCATTTTTACTACACAGAGACAGGTTAAGTATTGGTGGAAGAAGTCTCGGTGGAACGAGGGACAAACAAAACTTTCCAAGACCCACAACTTGTTCATGTGGGTGAATAAATTGTAATTATAATTTAATTTACTTTATCATTGTATCATAAAGTAAAGGGTAGACGTACCCAATTAGATTGTATTATTAAATCTAGAACTGTCAGCTTCACACACCTTAAAGATCAGGATTGGTTATGTTGCGATACAGGGAAAACTTGTTTCCAAAATATATATATATATATACATATATCTATTGCATGTGAATAGAATAGGCAGCATCTTCGAATGTGTAGCCAGTACACAGGTTATTTATATTATGTGTGTTTTCCTAAATCTATATCCTAAAGCGGCACTGGCCGTGGATTTGCTTGCCTAGGATAGGCCACCATTTCGGTGTAGCCATGGTATTATAATGCATGTGAATGTATTTTTAATAATAGATATTCTGTCAATCAGGTGATAAGGCTTACAGGCATAGGGGTATTCCCTGTGTCTGTGCCGGTCACGGTCCTCTAAACGAGGGTCGTGACATCAAGTCTGGCTCCAGGAACAGGAGAAAATGGGAGTCATCGACCCAGTTTTTGACAACACGGGAGGAGGAGTGAGGAGAGGAGTCTAGCCTCGTCAGCAGTTAACAACCATTTCACTTAATTATCTAACGAGTAATGTCCAGGGGACTAAATAGTTGGCAGAGTTACGAATTCAAGGACTAAATAGTATTTTTCCTTAATTCGAAGAGTAAATAGTAGTTTGACCAACTATTCAAGGACTAAAAAGTAGTTTGCATTCTGAATAAAATAAGACTTACTATAATGCTGAGAAAAAGGGGAAATGCTCCTTCTCAGACAGGAAAGTGAACCTTTCAGCATATTGCGAACACACACAAACAATAGCGGAATCGGATTAGCTAATGTGCACTATGGCTGAAGTGCAACTACATTACAGATCTCGAAACAGATTTAATGGTTGTAGTTGGTGTCTTGGTGAGTCAAAACACTCAAGCTCCCTATAGCATTACTCTTTTTTATTAAACCATAATTATTATACTAATATATATATATATATATATATATATATATATATATATATATATATATAACGATGATTAATATATTTATTTAATTATTTGTATAAAGATTATATTTTTTAAATAATTTATTTTAGTTTTATGCAACATACCACATTTATGACAACTCATAAAAAAATATGAATAATAAATTCTTAAGTAAGTGGAACTCTTTTAATATATATATATATAATTTGAGCCTTTGGTTTAACATAAGATAAGTCTGTTATTTGTAATATTAATTTTAAAAATTGAATTTCAATTCTAGTAAATTATTTTATGTATTTTTCTTATACAGATTTTATAGACTGGTGACTTATACAAAATTAATTATTTCAAATGGTTTGTTGCCCATTTCAACCATAGAAACTATTTTGATTCATTGAGTTCAGAATTTATTGAAGGCCTTTGAAGAAAGCAAAAATAGTAGGTCGATTAGTTACCGACATCTCTAATTACACGTAGAATTATTGTCTTTGATTAATTTATAAAATAAATAAATTTAATTTGTACAAACATATATATAAATAATAAAGGTTGAAATATCTCTCTTTTTCCTCTAAAAAGATAATTTCAGTTTTTTTTTTGTGTGAAGAAAATGGTAGTAAGGAAAGGCAATCACAAGTACTACCGGACAGGGCGCTAGTGGCATGTTGGGGAGTCCAACAAAGGCCCAACCCAAAAAAAAATAGTTGAACCAACTAATTTGTTACAAATCAAATAAAACTAAGCTATACAAAATTTTAAATATTTGATTGTTTTTTAAATTTTAAAATAAAAATAAAATAATTATTATTACATTTTAAAATAATAAATAATTCAATCATGGAAAATTATTTGTTTCCCCATTTTTATAATAATTACCCATTGTATCTACTTTTCTCTCTCCCACATACTTCCATCAAACATTTCAATTGTATTTTTTTAATTAAAAATAGGTATTTTGTGAGTCCAATGACTAGAAGACCCAATAACCCAATAAAAATAGGTATTTTGTGTATATAATATTTTTTTTTGATGAAAAATGCAAAAATTCAATTATTGAAAGCCATCAGAGGCCAGCTCATCAACAATAATGTTAGGATGGTCTTCTAACCAAACCATATGGTCAATTAAAGTACACCCAATACTGGCAAGCTTATGAGCCACTCTATTGGATTCCCTATGAACCCAAACAAAGGAGATCTGAGAGAACTCTCGGCTTGCAGATCTAACACTATCAAGGAGGGAACCAATTGGAGCAAGGATGGAACTGTCACGACCCCCGTTTAGAGGACCGTGACCGGCACAGATACAGGGAATATCACTGTACCTGTAAGCCTTATCACCTAATTGACAGAATATTTATTATTGAAAATACATCCACATGCAGTATAATACCATGGCTACACCGAAATGGTGGCCTATCCTAGGCAAGCAAATCCACGGCCAGTGCCGCTTCAGTATATAGATATAGGAAAATACACATAATATATATAACCTGTGTACTGGGTACACATCCGAAGATGCTGCCTATCCTATTCACATGCAACAGATATATGTATATATATATAGATATATTTTGAAAACAAATTTTGCTTGTATCGCAGTAAAATAAATCCTGATCGTTAAGGTGTGTGAAGATGACAGTTCTAGATTTAATAATACAATCTAATTGAGTACGTCTACCTTTTACTTTATGATACAATAATAAAGTAAATTAAATTACAATTACACTTTATTCACCCACATGAACAAGCTGTGGGTCTTGGAAAAGTGTTGCTCAACCCTCGTTCCACCGAGACTTCTTCCACCTGTACTTAACCTGTCTCTGTGTAGTAAAAATGAGGTGTGAGTCTTAACCACGAGACTCAGTGAGGACTCTCCCATCCCCGGCGCAAGGTGGGTGACATAGCGTTGGGTTTGGGAGTCATACACAACCACATGCAAAAACAACTAGTTACTGTTGTTAGCATACATTCTTGGTGATCACACAACAACAGAAATTTCACCCAAACACTCACATGCATTTAATAACTGTAAACATGCAGCAATTTATTCCACGTCATCAATCAGCAAGTAAACATGTAACATATAGTGCCGGCTTTTACTTACCGTTTTTCTCACGTTCAATACGTTTGAATCAAACAAGACTTTGTGATGACGTAATCCTGTACGTCACCACTTCGCTGCACAATCAACAATTATATGCAAACACAGACAATTATTTAAGTACACGCAGACACTATAACATACATCTACTCAACTTCCCCCACTCTGGGGTATTTACTAGTCACTACATGGCTTTTCTACCTCGAACCCGTGCACTCGGGTTGCTAGCCACAAGGTGGCAAATATACTTAACCCATTCACTTGGGTACTGGTCACCTCGTGACAATTCTATTAGTCAAACACAATCAACTTCTATCTATCAAACAAATGATACGTAGCCACCACGTGGCACGTTCTGACCCGTTGCTGCGGGGCAATAGCTTGAGCCCACTCGTCCATTACCCAACCAGGCCACATGGCGGGCATGGCACGACGTCTTGAAGCATGGCCACTGTCACACCCTGGACCAACTCCACAGGATGATTTCTCTTCTGTAAGGTCAGGCTCACAGTTCACCCGTAGGTTCCTCTCGTGTCTCCTTATCTTGGTCTCACATATTAATAGGATTCTTTGTATCTTTCCCGAAGGATCAACAATTCCTCTCCTTATTAATATTTACAAGTATCCTCAACAGGATATAACTCATATACCCATCTAGATGCACTCTCTGAGCCTCAAGCTATCGTCATAGCAATATAAAACCTTTCTAACCCTATTGCCAGGATAGGGCAATGACCATCGTCATGGTGATTATAAAACTGAGGTCTCAAGTGCCATATGACGTTGTTCTAGTCGATGTCTCACATTGCTAGCATAACCAAATCCGAAACCCACCAATAACTCCCTTTGCATTATTATAATTTAAGTCACCGTCGTGACGAGTTTTCAAAATAAAAAGTTAGTCCTTCCGTACAAGGACTCTTGGCACCGTCGTGGAAAAGATTTAATAAAATACTAATCATGCCTCCGGAGCGTATGAGTTGGATTTGTAACACACCAATCATAGCAAACAATTACTCTCTTCTCCTATGTCTTACTATCTAAGCTACTTTCCACAACCTATTTTCTAATTCCTTTATTCTTTTAACATTCTATACCTCTGGCTAACACATATCAGACAAGCAGAGAATATACATACTCATGTAATCCACATAAGCATACAACCCTAGGAGCAGAGATGAAAGAGCCCTCACCTTGGCCGCTTCACTTAGCATTCCCTTTGAGCACTCTGGTCTCCAAGGAAGTACTTGAACCCTATCACATACAACCAATTCAATCGATATCAAATTTCATACAATTTCCTAGTTTCTTTTCTTATGACTTGTTACATTTATCCAACCCCCAAGTTCATTTACTTAGCCTATGGTCATGATTTGGTGTTCTTTCTAGATTAAACACAATTTAATACATAATTAATTAATCTCACAACCTTGATCACTCTCTAAGCTCCATTAATGGAAATTTTGCCAAATATGGGAAGGCCTAACATTCATCAAGGGTTCACATATCACCAACCTAACCATTGGGCATCATTCCAAATCATTTAAAATATCTAAACATATAATTTAAAGTTCATACATACCAACAAGCATCAAGGAAAACAATTTCCAAAACTTTCTCCAAATTCGTAGGTCATGAACCAAAGAGTAGAAATCTCCATAAAACTCAATATTTGGATGATCTCTATGCTCAAAAATGATTCTAAGGTGATATACTATTGATAGATAACTCATTTCTAACAAGAAATCTATGATTTAAGTGGTGGAGACAAGATTTTAGTGACTCACCTTGAGGAAATTCGATTTTGGAGTTTGTGGGAGATTGCCCAAGCTCCTTGATGCTCAACAATGGTGGAGGAAGCTTGAGAGAGTCTTAGATTGGTGGTAGGAAGCAACAAATCTAGTTGGAATGTGAAGATTTTGCAAAATCTTCCATGCCCTAAGAGAGAGTTGGGAGGAAGAGGAAGAAGATGAGTGGAAGGGAAGTGGCATGAGAATGCTCCTCTGGAGTTAAAAAAAATGTCTTCTAATGAGTTGTTCGGAGATTTATGGGTAGTTTAGACATTTGACAACTTTTAGGATATGGTAAAATAGAGTTTTGATTGGGTTTTCTCATCTAGATTTATTTTTGGGTAAGAATAGGAAGATTTTGAAAATTTTGAGTAATCATAGGCCTATTAAAAATATCTGTCACTGAGTCTCTAGCATATGAGAATTTTCTACCCAGTCCAATTTTTATTTCTGAAAAATTCTCAAATTTAAACTATAAGCTCGAAATAATTCATATGATTCATATTTAACCCAATTTATATTTTTGTATTTGAATTTATTATTTATTTTAATTTATCAAATTCCCAAATCTAAAGCAATTAAAATCTTAATAATAACCAAAAAATTCTTATTACATTCCAAAAAATTATTTTTATTTTATTTAGTCAAAATGTCCAACCTCAACATAAAAATTCTATCAATTTCATATTATCCCATCATTTTTTAATTAGGATTATATATATATATATATATATATATATACATATGTCTATTTATTTACTTGTTTATATTTTATTATTATTATTATTTTACATTCCAACTCCAAATGATGATCATTCTAAGTCTTACTATATATTTGAATTGATTCCAAAAATACCCCTCGGGTATTACAATCTTCAAAAAAAATTCCTTTCTGGTTTCTTTTAACTTTCATACATTTTCTATATTCTTTTTTTTTAAGTTTTAATTCCTAGCCCCGAAATAAATCATTCTTAAATCCTCGAAATTTTAAATAAATCATTCTTTAATCCTTGAAATTTTTTCCGGGGTATTACAGGAACACCCTTTCACGATCTGATTCCGGACCCACTGGCAATCACCTTCAACAATGAGTTTCTGGATTCTCAGGTCCTTGGCCAGCTCGAGACCCCGAAGAATTGCCTTAGCTTCTAGCTCTGCCGCAGAAGCGGACTCCGACACTCGAAACGCCGCCGCTGTATGGACTCTGCCCTCTTCGTTTCAAATCACACAACCAGCACCAGTGTGAATCCCAGGCTTAAGGCTTGCGTCAACATTCAGTTTGAGGACCAAGAACGGTGGAGGACACCAAGGGCTAAAAAACCGAGTCTCTGAGGAGGCAACGGTAGGGTCTTGACAGATCTCCGAGCAATCCTTCCACAGATCCAAAGCTTGGGGCAAAATTTGGGCAACAGGCAGGTTTTTGTTGTTAAACCTCCACTCATTCCTCCTAATCTAGGCTTTGTAGCAAATTTGACAGAAGGCCCAATTGGTCATCGTTCCATTGCGTGAGGGCACACTCAAACCACTCGGCCAGATCAATATCTTCGTCCAATTCCTCAACAAAAGGGATCCCACTCCTCCTCCAGAGATCACCGAGAGCTGGGCACCCAAGGAGAGCATGGAAGGTCGACTCATCCTCAAGGTCACAAAAGGGACACGCCGGCGGCACATCCAAACCCTTTTGGGTAAGCCGAGAGCAAACAAGAAAGATCTCCTTCACCATCCTCCACACAAAGTGTTTGACTTTACCTGGTAATTTAGACTTCCAAACTCTTCGCCAAACATCTGGATGTTGCATACTCTTATCAGATCTAGAGGTAGCTGACAGAACTTCCCTACAGTATTCCTTATAACCTGATTTAACCGAGTAGTGACCCGTAGGGTTAAACCTCCAAAACCACGAATCATCCAAAGAAATCCTGCCCAGAGTTATACCGTAGATAAGATTAGCCACATTTGCTGGAAAAATATGAGCGACATCCTCTCTGATCCATTGTCTATTAGGGGAAATAAACTTGTTAACACAGAGATGAGGGTCATAGTGTGGTAGCTGGTTAAGAATCATCTGATGAGGGAGATTGGGGATCCAAGGATCTTCAAAAACCCGAGTATCTTCTCCATTGCCAATTTTTCTGCATATTCCCAAAGACAACACCTTTCTACCACTAATTATACTACGCCAGGTCATGGATAACCCACTTGGGCTTTGAGAAAATCACAATCTGGGAAGTATTTTGCTTTCGACACTCTTGCACAAAGGGAGAGGGGAAATTAGAGGATCCTCCATCCCTACTTAGCGAGAAGGGCTAGATTGAAGTCATGAAGATCCCGAAAGCCTAGCCCCCCAAACATCTTAGGATAGGTTAATCTTTCCCAACTCACCCAATGAATTTTCTCATTTCTATTGTTGTGACCCTACCAAAAGTTGGCCATGAGCATGTTTAGCTTGTGGCACATATTTCTCGGTAAGAGAAAACAGCTCATGGAGTACGTAGGAATGGCCTGAGCCACCGCTTTTATAAGAACCTCCTTCCCGGCCTTAGAGAGTAATCTTTCCTTCCACCCTTGCAGTCTTTTCTAAACTCTATCAGAGATACTTTGGAAAGCATTTTTCTTACTCCTACCCACCATAGTAGGAAGGACCAAGTACTTTTCATTTCTGGCAATGACCATGATTGCTAAAGTGTTCACCAGTCTCTCCCTCAACTCCCCGGCCACATTTGGACTGAAGAAAATAGCAGACTTATCACAATTGATCTTCTGCCCAGAAACATTCTCATAGAATTGTAGGATCCTTCTGATTGCTAGGCTATTCTTCTCATTTTCTTGACAGAAAATAAGACTGTCATTTGCAAAGAACAAGTGAGAAACACTAAGGGCCCTTCTGCACACACTAACCCCCTGAATAAGATGTTTGGCTTCACCATCTTAGAGAGAAAGGCTAAAGAATTCTACACAGAGGATGAAAAGGGAGGGAGAGAAAGGGTCTCCCTACCTTAAACCCCTCCGAGGAGAGAAACATCCATAATCTGCCCCATTGATAGCAACTGTGAAAGAGACACTAGAAATGCACTTCATAGTAAGCTCCACCCACTTGGCATCCAACCCCAACATAAGCATAACCTCCCTAAGAAACTTCCACTCAACCCTGTCATAAGCTTTACTCATGTCAAGCTTTAAGGCAAAAGCACCTTTCCCTCCATTGCGCTTGTTCTTTAGAGCATGCATAAGCTTGTAGGCAATCATGACAGTATCTGTTATTTGGCGGTTTGGCACAAAAGTACTTTAAGAGTCAGAGATGATCGAGGGTAAAATACCTTTAAGATTGTTGGCAAGAAATTTAGAGATAATCTTATAGACCACATTACACAAACTGATAGATCTAAGCTAGGTCAGATTCTCAGGCTTGCTAATTTTTGGAATAAGGACAATACGAGTGTGATTAATCTCAGGCATAGGGGCATCATTATTCAAGAAGTTCAGAACTAGTCTAGTGATCTTAGGGCCAACAGAATCCCAGTAGGTCTGGTAGAAGAGAGCGGGTAAGCCATCCGAACCCGGAGCCTTTGTAGGCCCCATCTGAAACAGAGCCAATTTAACCTCCTTAGCCGTAAACTGTCTTGATAACTCATTATTCATATCAGAAATTACTTTTTTAGGGATTTAAACTCCTAGCTCTGAAAAGCTTGGGGGGAGGGTTAGTGGAAGAGAAAAGATCTTAAAAGTACTCTATAGCACAATCTCCCAAGCTGATAAAATCCTCTGCGTAAGACCCATCCGCTCTCTTCAAACTCTGAATAAGGTTATTTTTCTTTCTCTGGGAGGCAGCCTGATGAAAAAAACTGGTGTTTTTATCCCCCTCATGAAGCCACTAAACCCTTGATCTTTGCTTCCACAAAATCTCCAACCTAGCAAGTAATTCATCAAGCTCTTTCTCATAGTTTTTCAGCTTATCCAGGTCCAAGAGAGGCATGGAATTAGCCTTATCAATCTCTTTTTGGAGCTCCCTTATATTCCTTCCCACATGGCCAAACGTATTCTTGTTCCAAAGGGAGGGAGAATCCACCATGCAATTAAGCTTATCAACAGTGCAATCCGAGGAAGGCAGTCCACTAAAATTGCTCCAGTTAGACACAATAAGATCCGCACACTCGCTATGCCTTCTCCACATTTTCTCAAAGCGAAAAGGTTCAGATTGAACCGGAGGGAGAAAACTCTGTCTAGCAAAACCATTAGTGGAAATCAAAATGGGGAGGTGGTCTAAAGATCCCTTTGGCAGATGCAAAACTTTGCAATCGGGGAAAAGATCTTTCCAGGCATTGTTACCAAACGCTCGGTCCAATCTAACATGAGTAGTGTTTGGAGAGGGCCGGTAGTTGCACCAAGTAAATGCATGGCCCTCAAAACTAAGATCAACCAAGGCACAATCATCAATAGCCATTCTAAAATTGCGCATGGAAGATTCAAGTCTTCTGGATCTGCTAAGCTGTTCCCCCTCATGAATGTATTCATTAAAATCTCCCATCACGCACCAAGGTCCTCTAATGCTTCGATTTATGCCTCTGAGTTTTTCCAAGCCAACCCCTCTATTGGCAGTTACCGGGTCAACGTAGAATCCAATCAGTCTGAATTCCTCCTTATCAGGCTCCTTAATGCTCACATCAATGTGGTATTTGGAGAAAGATACTAAGTTAACCTAGAGATCTCGTTTCCACCCCAGAATAAGACCGCCACTTCTTCTCTCACACGAATAGCAGATAAAATTATTTAATATGGAGTTTCTTTTCTAAGTCTCAGCTTCACCCACAGAAAATTTTGTCTCACAAAGAAAAACCACATCGGGAACTTGTTGTCTAATTAATAGATTTAGGGAATTCATTGCACAAGGGTTGCCAATCCCTCAGCAATTCCAGCTTAAGAGTTTCGATGTGATCGGCGGGGCTAGATTCCAGCCTCCAACGTTAGAACACAGTGATTGATGCATTGAACAACAGACTTTTGTTTCTTCCCAGCCAAACTTTTTTCTGCAGGAAACTCATTTAGATTCACCAATTCTTCAAGAGCACTTCTCTGTCGTTTCAGGGGGGTTGTTGTATTGCGTGGCAGGAACATTCTCTTTCTGCTCTCTACTAATTCTCTTCCAGGTTGAATGTTTAGGAGTATTATTGATTGATGGGATCAGCTGCAAATTTTTCTCTTGCTGTGGGTTTTTCATTTCTGTAGAAGTCTCAGAAATCTGGCATAATGAGCTACTCACTTCTATCCCTTTCAAAGACACAGGTTCCACTATGTGAGGATTTGTGCTTGGAAGATCTGTCTCAGTTTGCATATCAGTCACCACTAAGGCTTTTAGCTTCTCAAGTAAGAACTCAAACTCCACTTTCTTAATGTGGCTACTTTCCATCTTCTGGTCTGAGATTTTGTTGCTTTCTGAAATTTGACCTGCCATACTGTTACGTCTTCTCCCACCCTGGCTAGCCTTTAACCAAGATCCAAAAGGACGATACTCTTCAGGAACAGTCCCCAAGACAGACCTATTATGACACTTGTCAAAATCATGGCCCACCACTCCACAATTAAACCAAAAATGGGGTAGGCACTCATATATAAATTCAATCCAGTGTATTCCATCTTTGTTGTTTCCTATGTTAGTACCCTTTTTCAGAGGTTTTGTCACATCAAATTCAACTTTGGTTAGAATAAACAAACATCCAGCACTCTTCCTATCGATTCCCCAACCTTCTGTCCTAATTTCAAGCTCTTACAATGCGCAGGTACACCCCAAAGTTGGACCCAAAGATGTACCTTATCAAACTCCAGCTCGGTGTTCTGGCAGTCCCGTTGCCATTGCCTCAAAATTAACCAGCTATTTCTGTATAGCCAGGGTCCTCCTTGCACCGCCTGAGTCAAGTCTTCCTCCAGCTCAAAAAATATTTGAACTGTGTATGCATCAATTTGAACAATCTTCAAGCCCATTGGGTTTCCCCAGATATTATTTAATGCAAGTTCGAGTGGGCCGAGATTAATAGCTTTCCTTGTAATGAATTTCACTATTGCGCTTCTTTGACATTTACCCAGTGAATCTTGAACATTATTATCATCATAAACCACTAGGTTTTCAAGGTCTGTGTTATCATGGTTCCTATTTGAAGTTCCCCCTTGACTTTGAGTGTCACTATTCACCCTAGGGGAACTGTGATCACCACGCACCAATGGGGTCATCAAAGCATTGGCCTCCATGATGGTGCCTTTTTGGTCGAAGGACACAAGGTCCACCCACCTACGGCACCACTCAAAGGGAAAGGAGGTCTGCACGAGGCGAAAGAACAGCTCGTTCACCAACGCGAACGGTGAAAAACTCTACATAGTGAAACCCTAGCAGAGCTAAGGGCACCGTGAGTAGTGTTTCCGGTGCCGTCAATCCTTTCCGTCACCATTTTTCTCTCTTCTAGTTGGTGAAGATGTCGTTAAACTTTTGCAATTCCGTTCAGATCTTAGTTTCACCTTGGGTTTCTCAGATTTTCTTTCCGGTGCGTCTTCAAGCCGACAAAAAACAAGGGAATATTGGACATTTTACTGGTGTGATGAATGAGGCTCAGTGCTTGTTGATGGAAAGCACCATTCCATTCCTCCACAATTTCTGTCTAACGAACATGGGAATGCTGCTTTCCAACCTCTTTTCTGTCATGTTTTCTATCTAACGAACAGAACCAAAATTCCAACTTTGCCTTGCTTTTAATTTTGTAATGTAAAAAAGGTATACCAAAATTCCAACTTTGCCTGGTCCGGCTCAACCTTCAAAAACGGTCAGATTCTCATTTTTTTACCAGGTCATCCGATTTTGACCGATGCAACTAGAAATCGGGTTTTTGCATATAATCAGACCGCCCGACTACCGGTTCAACCGGTCGAATCGGTCCGATTATTAAAACACTGGTTCTGAGCAAACAAAATATCTAAAGTAATATATATTTTTTATAATTATGTACAATAATGGGCTAAGTCCAGGTTTAGTCCATAAACTTGGGTAAATACCTGGCCTATTGTAATGGGTATTATAATATATAAGCTTGGACTTAAACCCAATCCCATATTTATAAAACTCATAGACTTAAGCTGAAGCCGGGCCCAGCTCGACCCATGAACAGGTCTATATGTGTACAACAAGGTACTAATATGAGTCTTAAGAATTCACTAAAAACAATGAGACAAGTGTTAAAGAAGCACTAGAAGCCATGCAGTGTTAGCTTTCTTACTCATCACCATATTCTTTTATTATTTTTGGTAAAAAGGATACGTAATATTAATAAAACAAGACTTACTACTCAAAGGGTGCAGATTAAGGATGATCAAAATACTCATAACCAATGGGTACCTTGAAATTTTACACTGTGTGTTTGGGTATGGGCCCGGGTACAAACTCAACGAGTCCGGGTAAGGAGGTACCCTACCCGTACCCTAACCGCAATATTAATTATTTCTTTTTATATATAAAAAGTAATATTTTTAAACTTTTTGTGTTTAGAAAATATATAATTCTAAGAAAAAATATTAAATATTTTATAGATAATAAAGTAATTTAATAGTACATTTATATTTATGATTTATTTTTTTATTATTTTTTGTGATTATAGATGAAAAATATTAATAAAAATAAATTTTATATTAATAAAATAATAATTTATTTAAAGTTTTTATAGGTTTGGGTCCAGGTATGGGGATTTGACTATTCGTAGGGTCCAGGGATGGGGATTGATTTTGATACCCGCTCAAGTTCGGGTCCAAATCGGGGAATATACTACCCTACCCAAACCCTACCCATGATCATCCCTATTGCAGATAGAAATAATAATAGTTGTGAATAAGGAAACAAGAACATGGTTAAAGGGAAAGTGAATTTTGACTAGGATGGAATTGGATGGAGATATCTTGCAGGACTCAACAAGGAACAAAATAAGCGTTGCAGCTTTAATTTAAAGGACTGTGAGGAAGTTAAAGTAATAAAAAAAATCATGTTTACGAAAAAAAAAAGTAATAGAAACCCATTGTTGTAGCATAAATATTGGTGTGACATAGATGGTAAGATGTTTATGTTTTATTAATTATTATCTCTTGGATTTAGTTTTTGGAAGAGAGGAAATTGAGTGTTATTCATTGAGAGGATTGTTCTCACATCACAATAGATTAATTATTAGGTCCACTCAAATGGATACTTCAATCATTAAAAAAAAGTTAAAAAAAAATACATATAAGGGCACACCAGCTAGATAGTTACCTCTTGGATGAAGACTTACTATAATGGTCAGGGGAAAATAGTTGTCTCAATTCTTAAATGGAATAAAAACAAATTGATGAATATAGTAGTGTAGTTGGTTTATACTTTATAGGTTATTTCATTGTAATTTATTTTGGTTTATACTGCCTTCTTTTCCTCTTTTGTATATAAGTCATTCTGATCAATGAGACGCTCACGCATTTATCCAAAAGATTGTTTCAGATTCTTTTGGATTTAAGACAATTGTAAAAAAAATAAAGAAAAGTAATTTCAATGATAAAAATATGTTTAATATGAAATAAAAATTTATAATATAAAATTTATTAAAAGACTAAAATGTTTTTATTATTATATTTTAAAAATACAAAATTTTATATTAAAGAAAAGAAACTGTTGGTGGGTGATAGGTGATAGTAGTGGTCAGTGGTGATAGTCGGTGTGGGTGGTGGTGATGGATAGTGGGTGGATGATTATAAAAAATGAGAGGGTAATTTTATCAAAAATTTTGAATTACTTAAGTAAACAAATTTTACATAATATTTCTTTGGTTAAAATGCACATAGACCCCCTGAGTTTTTACTTTGGGGCAGAGACACCCCTTCTGTTATGGTTCCGTGAAAACTAGGCGTTAAGTGCCACGTCAGCAAGCATGTGTGAGGGGTGTCTCTGCCCCAAAGTGAAAACTCAGGGGGTGTATGTGCCCCTAAAGTGAAAACTTAGGGGGTGTATGTACCCTTAAAGTGAAAACTCAGAGGGTGTATGTGCCCTCACACATGTTTGCTGACGTGGCACCTAAGCCTAATTTTCACGGAACCCTAACAGAAGGGGTGTCTCTGCCCCAAAGTGAAAACTCAGGGGGTTTATGTGCAACGTTTTAAAACTCAGGGGGTGTATATGCCCCTGACTCAAAACTTAGGGGGTGTATGAGCATTTTAGCCTATTTCTTTATATAATCTATTTATTTTATTTGATTTAAAATAAATTACAATATAAAATAGATTACATTACATAAAATTAATAACAAACACATACTTTTAATAGAAACCGTGTCAGTTCTAAGATATTACTAAGCATATCTATATACGTTTTATATGAGAGAGAAAAATGCACAATGAAGATTAACGATATTGAAATAAGGATTTTACCTTACCAATGAAAATTCTAAACCTCTTTTAATACACCGTCACTTATGCTTTGCCATTATATTGGAAAATAAAGATTAGAGAGAGAAACAATGATGAAATAGCAACAAGTAACCTATTGCTACATGGATCCGATCTGCTAAAGTGCAGATCCGATGAAGTGTGTGAAATGCACACTTAAGGACCATTAGATAAAATTGTTACAGTACGGACACGAATCTCGATATTTATTTAACGGTCTAGATGATGCACTTCATACACTTTACACTTTCTACACTTCACTGGATCCAATTTCCTCACATATGTATTTGTTAGATATAATCTTTTCTTTCGTTTCACAGATATAATCTTTTTAGTACAACATTTTCTTACTCTATGTCAAGGCCCGTTTGGAATTGCTTTTGAAAATTGCTACTTTTTAAATGAATCCTTTTTCAATAGAGTGTGAGAAAAAAAGTGTTGTTAGAGAAGTCATTTTAGCAAACTTAGTTGAAACAAATCAATGGATTAATTGAATCGTTGGGATTGAGAGGAATTGAAACTATGCGGTTGAAGGGACATTCTAAGGATTTGTTTCCCTAAATAGCAAAGGCAGCAAGCAAGCAGGTTACGTTAATGTCAAAAAGAAAAAGCAAGAAGGATACATATTTGCGGGGGCAAAAAAAAAAACAATATGCAGATCAAACCAACCACAATCAGCACATGAGAGATAGAGAGAGACAAAATAATAAATATCATATAAATATTTGTCAAATTTTTAGAATAAACATAAATATGTGAGGGTGAGAGAGAAAATCTCATTGCCTATAAAAGAGTTAGTGATACAACACATTAAAAACATATGTTTTGATTTTTAGAGTGAGAAAGAAAAAATAGTTACTTCTCTTTATTAATTCTCAGATAACATTATTCCAATGGAAGCTCACATTCCCACGAATATCCTTCATGGAAGGATTTTCGATGTGCATAAAAATATTAGCATGTACACATGGCTAAGGATCATTGCTATAATCATCGCCACTGTAGAAGCTGGGGTGATTTTTTTTTTAATGGAGAAAGAGGAAGAAGATTTTGGTGGTGGTCATGATATATGGAATTATGTAGTAGGATATGTAATGCATATTCTACTTGTGCTATATGTATATCGTACTGAAACATTACATGCGCTTCAAATTGTAAGTTGGGTTATAACATCCAGTGTAGGAATCTATCTTTCAAGCCATGTTTCCACCACTAGAGATTTGAACCTCATACTAGTAATTGCATTTGTTATACTAGTATCTTATATTTTTTTAGTAGGTTTTTCAACTGAAAAACTATCATTAGTACATGCATGGATCAATATGTTTCTAAAACTATGTTTCTTTTTTCACTATATTATGATACAAATAATGATCGTCTATATAAAATAATCATGGTATTTGGAGTAATTATTATTATTCTGAAGATTTATATTCGTGATTATAGAAAATTTGATGTCCTTTTTTATTTTCTCTACTTTCTCTATTATCTTTTATGTTGCTTTCTTTGCTTCTTCATTTGCTTTCTCGGGTTGTATTATGCCCTTTCCTTCTTTCTTGTGTAGAAGATGATGTCCTGTGTAATGTTCTGAACTATCTACTACTGGAAACATTATATGTCTCTTATTTTGCAGATTTTGATATTAATATATTGGGAACCGAATCAATTTTTTTATTGTCTCTTCCGTTTCCATCTTCCTATTTCTCTTTTTTTCTTCAATTTTCTCTTTTTTTTCAATCAATATATTTGTTATTTTCTTTTTTTTATTTCTATCTTTTTTATTTATTTTCAGAGTTATTAATTTTCTTATTAATTTATAACCACTTTTTTATAATGAAGGAGCTAGCTCAACAATTTTTTTAAATGTAATTTGTAAACACTTTAAAAAAAGATAATTAACCAAAAAATTTAAATTTACATATTATAAAAAAAATTAAATTTACATTATATCTAAAATTAATGATCAAATTTTTTTATATGTAATTAAAAATAAATGATTTATCTGTATCTATATATAAAAAGAAAAAAAAAGAGAACCAACTCTCATGTGGATTTAATTTTTCGTAAGATATAGAAAAAATAATTGTCATATTTTTACTCATATTATTTTATTTTTGAATTCTGACATCTGATGCCTTTTTTATGAAGTTGGATCCTCAGCATTAAACAGTAAAGTGTTCAGTGAAGTGAGGAGAGGAGAGAGAAAAAAAATTATTAGATAGAAACATTAAGAGAGGAGATTTGATAAGGTGGGTCCCACAATTTTTTTTCTCTTTATCTCTCTCCTCATTTCACTGTACACTTTACTGCATGCAGAGGATCCAATATCATTTTTTATTGTTTGTCATTTTTCTTACTCTTTGGTGCTTCGTGCTAGGTGTGTGTTTGGTTGGTAGGATGGAGGATGTAATGTTGTATATAATGGGAATGGGAATGAGAATGTTGGAGAGAATGGAAATGTCATGTCAACATGTGTCATGGCCCCCGTTTAGAGGACCGTGATTGGCACAGACACAGGGAATACCCCTATGCCTGTAAGCCTTATCACCTAATTGACAGAATATCTATTTTTGAAAATACATTCACATGCATTATAATACCATGGCTACACCAAAATGGTGGCTTATCCTAAGCAAGAAAATCCACGGCCAGTGCCGCTTCAGGATATAGATATAAGAAAACACACATAATATAACCTGTGTACTGGCTACATATCCGATGATGCTGCCTATCCTATCCACATGCAACGGATATATGTATATATATATATATATATATATTGAAAACAAGTTTTCCCCTGTATCGCGATATAACTAATCCTGATCTTTAAGGTATGTGAAGCTGACAGTTCTAGATTTAGTAATAAAATCTAATTGGGTACATCTATCCTTTACTTTATGATACAATAAAAAAGTAAATTAAATTACAATTACAATTCATTCACCCACATGAACAAGTTGTGGGTCTTGGAAAGTTTTGTTCGTTCCTCGATCCACCGAGACTTCTTCTACCTATACTTAACCTGTCTCTGTGTAGTAAAAATAAGGTGTGAGTCTTAACCACGCGACTCAGTGACGACTCTCCCATCCCCGGCGCAAGGTGGGTACCATAGCGCTGGGTTTGGGAGTCATCCACAACCACATGCAAAAAAAACCAGTTACTGTTAATTAGCATACATTCTTGGTGATCTCACAACAACAGAAATTTCACCCAAACACTCACATGCATTTAACAGATATAAGCATGCATCAGTTTGTTCCACATCATCAATCATCAAGTAATCATATAACATATAGTGCCGGCTTTTACTTACCGGTCTTCTCATGTTCAGCATGTTTGAATCAAACAAGACGTTGTGGTGATGTAATCTTGTACGTCACCACTACACTGCACCATCAGCAATTATATGCAAACACAGACAATTTGTACCTACACACAGATACTATAGCATACATCTACTTAATTTCCCCCACTCTAGGGTATATACTAGCTACTATGTGGCCTTTCCACTTCGAACCCGTGCACTCGGGTTGCTGGCCACCACGTGGCAAAACATACTTAACCCATTCACTTGGGTACTGGTCACCTCGTGACAATTCTATTAATCAAACAGAATAAACTTCTATCTATCAAACAACTGATCTGTAGCCACCATGTGGCACGTCTTGATCCCTTGCTGCGTGGCAATAGCTTGAGCCCACTCGTCCATTACCCAACCAGGCCACATGGCGGGCACGACATGACGTCTCGAAGCATGGCCACTAACACACCCTGGACTAACTCCACATGATGATTTCTCTTTTCTAGGTTAGGCTCACGGTTTACCTGTAGGTTCCTCCCTTGTCTCATTACCTTAGTCTCACATATTAATAGGATTCTTTGTATCTTTCTCGAAGGACAAACAATTCCTCTCCTTGTTAATATGAACAAGTATCCTCAACAGGATATAACTCATATACCCGTCCATATGCACTCTTTGAACCTCAAGCTATCGTCATAGCAATATAATTCCTTTCTGACCTTATTGTCAGGATAGGGCAATGACCATCGTCATGGTGATTAAAAAACTGAGGTCTCAAGTGCCATCTGAAGTTGTTCTAGTCGATGTATCACATCGCTAGCATAATCAAATCCAAAACTCACCAATAACTCCTTTTGCATGATTATAATCTAAGTCACCGTCGTGACGAGTTTTCAAATTAAAAGCTTATTCCTTCCGTACAAGGACTCTTACCACCGTCATGGGAAAAATTTAATAAAATACTCATCATGCCTCCAGAGTGTACGAGTTGGATTTGTAACACACCAATCATAGCAAACAATTACACTCTACTCCTATGTCTTCTTATCCGAGTTACTTTCCACAATCTATTTTCTAGTTCTTTTATTCTTTTAGCATTCTATACCTCTAGCTAACACATATCAGACAAGCAGAGGATATACATACTCATGTAATCCACATAAGCATACATTCCTAGGAGCAGAGATGAAAGAGCCCTCACCTTGGCCAACCTTCCATGCAATCCTCTCCTGTAGCTTTAGTCTCCTTGGAGTTCCTGTTGCATTCTATTGCGTGTCGTTGTTCCTATAAGAACAACATTTATTTCATTAAGGTTATTACTTAACTTAACTCGTTATTTATCTCTCCATTACTCTCACGTGTAGTCCATGGTTGCCACAGAGTCAAGCTCTTGGTCTTATTGGACTTCTCTATCCCGACTTATGCGTATCCTTCCTCGGACACTTGACTTACTCGCATATAACACTCTACTTGAGTGTTTCACATACTTGGATTTGAGTACTAGACCTCTATCTAACTTGTATTCACATCTAAGGAAGCTTATCTAGCTTGGTTGGAAGGAATCCTAATTCTAGGAAGGTCTAAGCATTTTAATTCAACTTGTGTTTCTACTTGGGTTCTAAGAAATATAGTTTCTAAACCACAATATACCTCCAATTTTTCCCACTTAAGGTTTCCTAAAGGTTGTGAAGGGATAAGGTTGCAATTCACGAAGTTAGACCTAATTTGTTCCGCAAGTTTTCGTCCTTGAGAAACAAGAAGGTACTTAGAGTAATTTAATCCTCAAAAACATGTTTAGGAGTGTTCTAGGGTGTTTAGGATTGAAGAGAGGGGGTTCGGAGGTCTCAATTCGCCCTTAAAGTGGGCTTGGGGCAAGCCAGGAAGGGACCTGGCGCTACAGCGCCCATTCTAGCGCTGCCGCACTAAGGTGCTGCCGCGCCAAGGTGCTGCCTTGGTAGCCCTTAGCCAACCAACAAGTGGGCGCTGCAGTGCCAGTTTGGGCGCTGCAGTGCCAGTTTGGGCGCTGCAGTGCCAGCTCGCAGCACAACAACGTTTTTGCTGTGTTGTGGCTGGTTTCGGCCCCCTTTTCGGCCATTTTCCGATCCGGCTTTGATTCCACTTTTCACGGGTCTTGTTCTCCTACATATATACTACATTTAGGAAGTCCTACAACTCAAATCCAACTCCGATTCGTCGCCGAATCGTTGATTGTTCGAAATTGGGAAAAATGGGTTTTATATACCCCAAACTCTTCCAACTTCAAATTCGGCCAAATCCAACGATCTAGCCTCGAATCCTAACCTTGATGAGTGTTTAAGAACACTTTAGAAACATTATTCTACCCTCGAATCCGCCCAAACTTGGATTCTCAACTCAATTCCAAAAATGAAGAAAAATGAAGAAAATGGGAACTTGGAGAGAATTCGGTGTTGTACCAACCTTAACTCGAGAGATTGAGACGAGGAAGATGACAAGGATGATCTCTGGCTCCTCCTACAACTCCGGCTCGCCGGATTCCGGTGAGATTCCCGTCGGATTTCCTCCTCCATCCAAGCCCTAGCTCCCTCTCTCTCCTTTTCCTTTTTTATTTCCTTTTCCTTTCTTATCATTTACTAATTAACATAAAAAAATCTGAAAGTAATGTTAATTAATTAAATAAATTGTTAATAATAATAATAATACCAAAGAGAAGGTTGAAAATATCTCCAACTTAATCCCTCCTCCTTCCAATTAAATTTTCTTTTCTTTTTAAGTCCCAAATTGAATACCAAAAATAGTTCCTACATACTTTTCTTTCACTTTCTACTTCCCTAAAAACCCCCCTTTTAAATATTTAAAACTGTCACGACCCCATATCGGACGTCCGTGACCGACACGGGAAGTAGGATTTCTCTTATCCCGTAAGCCTCTAATCCCTGATTGACATTTTCACATGTTATAACTACCCTTTTCTAATACAACTAATATACAATATATATGTTCATCCTTTTCCGGTGACCTAAGTAATGTGCAATCCACGGCTCGCTCAACGCCGCTTCAGTCTATACATATACACATATTCATTCACACGTACATATAATATACATATTGATCACGTGCTTCAGAGCGGGTGATCTATCCTATTCACATGCAGAAGACTTGTATACAGTTATACATATATTCAATCACACACATGCATAAAGTTTACATATTGATCACACGCCTCAATGCGTGTGATCTATCCTATTCACATGCGGAAGCTATATTTTCATACAATCAGGTATTCAGCCACACATACGTATAATTTACATATTGATCACACGCCTCAATGCGTGTGATCTATCCTATTCTCATGCGGAAGTCATATATATATACACACGATATATATTATATTATAGCCTATATTCCCAAAACCAAGACCTAGCTTTAATCTGTATGAAGCCGACATAGCTAGAGTAAGACGTATATATACAGCAGCTGTATCTGTACAAACGCTACACAAAAATGATTCATATATATATACATCACAACATATGCACAAAACCAAAATACACCACCCACGCGGACTATGCGTGCGGTCTTCAGAGTTGTCCGCCTCCTTGAGAAGAAGTGGACGCGTTTCCGACGCCTGAACCTCCTGTATCTGAAACATGTAAATAGGGGGGTGAGTCGAAAAGACTCAGTGAGGAGCTCCCCCATCCTTGGCGTAGCAGTGGGTACCACTACAGCTGGGGGAAGGGAGTAACCACAACCACATGCCCATGAAATGGATTCATATTGTGATCTTTTACATGATCAGGCAATCAGTAAATCATATTCACAATTAAAATCCTAATTCATGCTCCTAACATATTTATTAATCCACATGTAAATCAATCATAAACATATAACATATGGTTCCGTAATTAACATATACTTGTACACGTAGGCACTCACTTTCTATCTCCCGCATTACGCTAAGAGAAATACTGGCCCGAAGGCAATCTTATGTTCGAACCTAGTTGATCGCACTAGGAACTTTCTGACTCCAAGACACGCTTAGAGTAATAGCCGGCAACTTGTCTAACCTCGGGTAAACCAAGGTAATGGCCACCATGTGGCGTACTTACGGTTAACTGAATCCTGTCTGTCCGACCAGGATAATCGACTCGATCTACCCGAACTAAACTAACAAGTTTAACTAACAATTTAATCTTGAAAGACGCCCTATTAGTAACTAACTGAATGTTATACGTGTTCATTAGTTAGGCCTAGATTCCCCCGTTCCAATTATGTAACACTCTCACTCACATTCGACACTCCTAAGTTCAGTTTTCCTCAACAAACTATACAAACAAGATCTTTAAGTGACGATCAATATGATTGGTTTCTAATGTTACTGATTTCTCACATATGAAATCACGACTCAATCCTAACCACGGTAACATATAAGGCTCGATGAGCCACATTATCACATGTACACATATTTGGTTTGCATTTTCACTATTTATTCACTAATCATACACACGTAGCGCAAACTCATTCAGATAAGTACATTTCATATGATAACTGCATAAAATAAGGCAAACCACATTTGCACGTTGTCATCAAACCCTATGGGGCAGGGATGGGAGAGCCCCTCACCTCGTTCGCCCTCCTAATCACTCCTCGGAGGGCCTGAGCTCCAATTACCCTGTGGTGCCCTATACACATATATATTTAAGAAACTTAGAAACGTGTAATTAAGCATCTAACATGCACGTGCCATGCTAATGCTCATGCACCCTCTAAATATTTCCAAGAACTAACTATTTAGTTCGTTACATCGTCTAAATTGCTCTTTTTGAAAGACCATACTGACTTATACCGGCTTTCACACGTTCGAGCCACTTAGAACCTCTAAATGCCTAGGTTAGAGATTCCCATTTGTCCAAATTTCACTTCATGTGTTCATAAAGACTTCTAAGTAATAGAGAAATAAATTCACGGCCCAAAAGAGGCCTTAGATTATCCGTTCCACCGTCTCCCCGCATTTACCGAGTAAGAGTTCCACTATGACCTCTTTAATTATTTATATAAAATATAACAGGTATATAATAGAGCCTTGGAACCAATTTATCGGGTCTTAGGTATCCACCACGGACTAGACCGAGGTGTTCAACCCACCACACAACTCCTTACTGTACGGTGGCTTAGTATTTCGTCTCTTTTTCACTGGATTGGGTTCCGGTTGAGACGGTAAATGCTCGGGCTTTATTCCCTTGTCTATTTCCAGCAATTGCAACACTTATACTACTCCAATCCAAGCCTAACATGCATCAAACCATCAATTTCGAATTTATAGCAATTTTCTAGCTAAATTTTCCTAATTTTCATAACCGGTAAATTCCTACGGTTTATCTTTGATTCTGAACCTCACTAAGCTCAAATTTAACCCCGGAATGCCCCGATTGGCAGAAATTGAAGAATTCCTAAAATACCCAAAATTGGAGAAATTGGGGTTTTGAACGATTGGGGCTTCCATACATTGATTCAATCGGATGGGGAGCTTGGTGGTGATGAAAGATGGACTCCGGTGGCCCTCACCGGCAGCGGAATGCAATTTTCGGCGTGATTCCGACCGTTTCCTCCGTCCGTGGCCTCTTAGCTCCTCCTTCTCTTGTCTTGCTGCTCGTGTGCGTGTTCGTCCGTGCGTCTGCTTCTCTTCTATTTTTATTTGTTGTTTTATGTTTTAGTGAATGGGGTGGGGTACTTAAATATTAAATGGGTAAAATAATTTGTGGTGTGTGTGTAAATAGGAGGGGGTCACGGTCCCCCCCCCCCATATATTTTATTATATATATATATATATATATATATATTTCATTTTTATTTTATTTTATATTTTCTTTCTTTTTTTTATTAATTAGAAAAACTTATTTACTTGTTATATCCTCTTTTCCCCCCATCCTTTTAAATTCCCTTTTTCATCTAGGTCCTAAATAAATTTCCATTTTTTTTAGAAAATAGGTATAATTTTAATTTTCTATTTCTTCTCACTTCTTCATTTTATTTCAACTTTCTAATTTAATTTATTTTTCTTTCCCAAAGAGAAATAAATTAATAATAACTAAAATAAATATCTCGGATATTACAATCTTCACCCATTAAGAAATTCGGTCCCTGAATTTCAACAATATACTAACCTTAGTCTTGAAACAGATGAGGAAATGTCCTGCGCATTTCACCCTCAACCTCCCATGTAGCTTCTTCGGTCGAGTGATTTCTCCACAAGACTTTAACCAATGGAATCTCTTTCGTGCTGAGTTTCTTCAACTGCCGATATAAGATTTCCACTGGCTCCTCTTCATATGTCAGATTTTCGGTTAGTTGCACATCTTGCGATTGAATCACGTGCGAGGGATCGGGAAGACACTTCCGAAGGATCGATACATGAAAGACAGGGTGTACCCCCTCCAATTCCGTTGGCAATTCCAACCGATACGCTACATTCCCAACTCGTTCTAGGATTTTAAATGGTCCGATATACCGAGGACTTAGCTTCCCCTTTTTACCGAACCGCATCACGCCTCTCATCGGTGATATCCTCATAAACACCTGTTCACCAATGGCGAATTCGAGTTCTCTCCTTCGATTCTCTACATAAGACTTTTGCCTACTCTGAGCCGTTAACAATCTCTCCCTTATACACTTCACCCTTTTCCAAGGCATCTTGTAACAATTCCGGGCCGACTAGGCTAGCCTCTCCGACCTCGAACCACCAGATCGGGGATCTGCATCTACCATCGTACAGAGCCTCGAACGGTGTCATCTGGATACTCGCTTGATAATTGTTATTGTAAGAAAACTCAGCCAAAGGTAAATACCTTTCCCAACTTCCGCCGAAGTCCATAATACACGCCTGAAGCATGTCCTCAAGAATCTGAATGGTTCTTTCTGATTATCTGTCAGTCTGTGGGTGGCACGCAGTACTCAAATCAACTCTTGTTCCCAACACTTCCTGCAATGACTTCCAAAACCTGGAAGTGAACTGTGGCCCTCTATCAGATATTATGGACACTGGCACACCGTGCAATCTAACGATTTCTGATAGATAAATCTGTGCATATTGACTCACTCCATAAGTGGTCTTAACTGGCAGAAAGTGCGCGGACTTAGTCATGCGATCCACTATCACCCAAACCGAATCGAATCCCCGTTGTGATCTTGGCAATCTGTGGACACCCTATTTTGTCTGACCCCAAAAACTGGAAATCAAAAATAAAAATAAAATAAGATAATGCAAAAATATTATTTTTGTCAAAAAATAAGAATAAGATGAAAAGTGAGAGATGGTATACTCTTAGCTCTAATGGGCCAAGCCCAAAAGACTTGTGAGAACCCTAGCTTATAAAAGGGAGGTGGGTAGGTTAAAGAGAGGTGGTGGAGATCAAAGAGGCAAGAGGAGGAGAAGGAGTCAAGAATGCATGGAGATGCGAAGGGAAACCAAGAATGAAAGGAGGAAGAACCAATTGAGGGAGTACTCTTCACTTTGACACTTTTCTGTTTTGGTTGAATGTGATTGCTTGCCTTCTCCGTTTTGTTTTTGGTTGTTTCGACATTTATAATTGCTTTCTTTTATTTTTCTCTTGTTTACACATACCATTAGAGTATCTCTAAATTTTTTCATGAATTTAGAAACCTTTTAATGGAGTCAAACAATTTTTGTGAAAACCTCTGCCCGAACTGATTCTGAGTTCGGGCAGTGTGCCTTCAACGCAATATTTTGATTTCCCCTTAACTCCAAATAAAATGATATATTTTTTTCCTGAAACTAGACATCCATAGCTTTCTGACCATAGGTCTTTTGTCAAATTTCATTGGCTATGTTTTTCCCAGCCATTTTTATAAAATCAATTTTTCAAAACACGTTGCAGAGTGACGTTCAGAACGTCACTCTATTTCGTAAAATTATTTCTCCATCTACACAACTCCGTTTTAATTGATTCTTGTCCCTATATCTTCTTCTTGGTCTCTGGAACAAAGGAATAAAATATCATTACCAAATTCATCCAAAATGATTTATGGCTTATTTATTTATTTATTCCAAAGTATCATTTCAAACAGCTTATGGGTAACTATGCTTTCAAAGATCATATCTTACAAATTACTATTGATTTTGGGGCAAGGTCAGCGGGGCTGTGTAAGGGATATCTAGAGCTTTCTTACCATAGGTATTGACAATTTTCTATATTTTGGAAGTGGTCCAATTTGATTTTTTATTTAATGTCTAGAATCAGAAAAATAAGCATTGAAAAGTTTTCTTTGTTTTTCATAAAGAGAAAAATCCAAAAATATTATAGACGCTTTGTTTGTTTCTTTTTAATCAACGTCTTTATTTATTTGTTCAACTGGTATCACCAAGGAGTCTATGCTTCTATAGGAACACTGGTTTACACGCCATCTGTGTAATATCCGAGATATTTAGATTTAATTATTTTCATTTTTATTAAATTTATTTTTCTTTCAGAAAGAAAAATAAATTAAATTAAAAAGTTAAAGAGTTAAAAAAAATAAAATGGAGGGAAAGAAATGAGATATTTATAATTTTTCTAGGACCTAAAAGAAAAAGAGGATATAACAAGTAAATAAATTTTTCAAAAAAAAAATAATAATAAAAATATATATATATATAATAATATATATATATATATATATATTAAAATAATCGGGGGGGGGGGGGGAAACCGTGTCCCCCCATCCATTCTGCCACTAATACATAATAAAAAATATATATATATGCATATATACAATATGTTAACAGACACACACCCATTCACAAAACACACGCACAAGCAGAAAAAATAAATAGAAGAGAAGCAGAGGCGCACGCACAAGTTGCCAGCTATTACCCTAAGCGTGTCTTGGAGTCAGAAAGTTCCTAGTTTGATCAACTAGGTTCAAATAAGACATTGCCTTTGGGCCAGTATTTCTCTTAGCGTAACGCGGGAGACAGAAAGTGAATGCCTTCGGGCCAGTATTTCTCTTAGCGTAACGCGGAAGACAGAAATTGAATGCCTTCGGGCCAGTATTTCTCTTAGCGTAACGCGGGAGACAGAAAGTGAATGCCTTCGGGCCAGTATTTCTCTTAGCGTAACGCGGGAGACAGAAAGTGAATGCCTTCAGGCCAGTATTTCTCTTAGCGTAACGCGGGAGACAGAAAGTGAATGCCTTCGGGCCAGTATTTCTCTTAGCGTAACGCGGGAGACAGAAAGTGAATGCCTTCGGACCAGTATTTCTCTTACCGTAATGCAGGAGACAGAAAATGAATGCCTACGAGCATAACTATGAATGACTTATGAAAAGATAATATATATGTTTATGATTGGTTTACATGCGGATTAATAAACATGTTAGGAGCATGAATTAGGATTTTAAATTTTGAATATGATATATTGATTGCCTGATCATATTAAAGGTCACAATATAAATCCGTTTCATGCTCATGTGGTTGTGGTTGCTCCCTTCCCCCAACTGTAGTGGTACCCGCTGCTACGCTAGGGATGGGGGAGCTTCTCACTGAGTCTATTCGACTTACCCCCCCTGTTTACATGTTTCAGATACAGGTGGTTCAAGCGTCGGGAATGCCTCCACTTCTTCTCAAGGAGGCGGACAACTCTGAAGACCGCACGCATAGTCCGCGTGGGTAGCGTATTTTGGTTTATGTAAATAAATCAGGATGTATATGTATATATGATTCCTTTTTGGATGTAGCTTTTGTTCATATACAACTGCTGTATATATACGTCGAACTCTAGCATTGTCGGCTTCATACAGATTAAAGTTAGGTCTTGGTGATGGGAAAATAGGCTATGATAAAGTATATATCATGTGTATATATATATATATGACTTCCGCATGTGAATAGGATAGATCACACGTATTGAGGCCTGTGATCAATATGTAAATTATATTTATGTGTGGTTGAATATCTGATTGTATGAAAATATGGCTTCCGCATGTGAATAGGATAGATCACACGCATTGAGGCATGTGATCAATATGTAAACTATATCCAAGCGTGTGATTTGATATATGTATGACTGTATCCAGGACATCTGCATGTGAATAGGATAGATCACCCGCCCTGAAGCGCGTGATCAATATGTATATTATACGTATGTGTGAGTGATTATGTGTATTATGTATAGACTGAAGCGGCGTTGAGCGAGCCGTGGATTGTACGTTACTTAGGTCACCGGATATGGATGGCCATAAATATTATATATTATTTGTATTAGAAATGGGTAGTTATGCACATATAAAAATGTGAATCAGGCATTAGAGGCTTGCGGGATAGGAGAAATCCTACCTCCCGTGCCGGTCACGGACGTCCGATAGGGGGTTGTGACAAACTTGGTATCAGAGCCAGGTTTACTTTAAACTGTATGAAGCCATAGGTATGACCGGGTGTCGGTTTACGCCTCGTTGTGAACCCGGGCACAACGTGGGAGTAAAAAGACACTTGTGGAAGTACCCAGGATATTGTGTCAGCCTTTCTTTCTACTCTCTTTGATATGAAATATCATTGATATACGTGTACTCATTAGGTGTGATCCTTATGCAGTATAGGGATGCCACCGATCATGAGACAGACTAGGGGTGGAGCGAGAACTCCTACTGAAATTGATCGAGAATCAGTTCGGGAGGAGGGAATGCCCACCCGAGGCCGAGGTAGAGGCCGTACCCGAGACCCAGGTAGAGGTCGTGCTCGAGGTCGAGGGAGAGCACAAGTGAGAGGGGAAGAGAGGAGACAGTCACCAGAACCTCAACCTCAAGTAGAGACAGGTGCACCTTCCGTGGCGGAAATGCTCACGGCAGGATTTCAGGAACTAAGAGAAGAGATGACAAGACAAATACAGAGGGAAGTACGCCGGTTAGTAGTCGGCAAGGAAGAACAAGAGAGAGTTCCTAGCAATCAAGAGGTGGAGGTTGTTGAGGAAGAGGATAGGGAATGGCAACAACCACAGAAAATGCCTCGTGAGCCGCGGGCAGCACCCAGAGAGCTGCCAATTTCAAAATTTCTAAAGCTTCATCCACCCACTTTCTGCGGAACTAGTGAGAAAGAGGATCCGCAGTACTTTATCAGAGATGTGATCAGAATTGGGCACATGCTGAGGTGCTCAGGGCATGAGTTAGTGGAATTAGCTTCATTCCAGCTGAGGGGAGCTGCTAGAGTATGGATAGAGTCCGTACAGACAAGGTATTCAAGAAGAGTGGCACCGATGACCTGGGAAGATTTTCAGAGGGAATTCCTGGGTCAATTTTTATCTGAAGGCACCAAAGATGTGAAGCGTCAGCAATTCGAGGAGTTGTGGTTGACGCCTAATATGACCGTGACGGAGTATGAATTATTTTTTACAGAACTGGCTCAATTCTCACCTGAGTTAGTTCCTTATGAATAGGCGAGGATCAAGAGATTCATACACCGTCTCACGGAGCCGTTGTTTACTGCTTCGCTACCCCAGAGAAGACAATTTGAGACTTTAGCTCAAGCCGCAGACTGTGCAAGAATGACTGAAACCAGGAAGAGGTACGGGACGGCGGATGATCCCAAAGTCAAGTTGATTACGGGCAGTGACAACCAAGGAGGTGGAAGTAAGAAGAGGAAGACAACAGGTGGAGGTGCAAGATATTCAGGGTCAGCAGAAGGACAATCCTCAACTAACACCCATGAAACAGGTACAAAAGGCAATATTCAAGGGGGACAGAGAGTACAAGGGGGTGGAAATGCCGGTAAGACAAGGCCCCAGTGTGCGACTTGCGGCAGATTCATTTTGGAGTGTGTCGGAGACTGACAGGTGGATGCTACCACTGCGGCCAGGTGGGCCATATGGCTAGAGAGTGTCCAAAGAGAAAAGAGGGTACAAGTGTCATAAGCAATCCGACGCCGAGGGGTACACCTATTCCAGCCCCACCAGTAAGAACCGTACCACCACAGACAGCAAGTACAGGTGCAGCTAGAGGTCGTGGTGCAAGATCTAGTGGCAGAGGGCCAGAGGCAGTAGGTGGAGGACAAGCGCGGGTATTTGCACTTTCTCAGCAAGACGGTCATGCATCAAATGCAGTTGTGACAGGTACCCTTATTGTTTGCTCTCTTGAAGCACGGTTCTTATATGACTCTGGCTCCACTCATTCTTATGTGTCACATGCATTTGCCTCTAAACTCAAGAAAAGTCCGTCTAGAATGAAAGAGACAGTATTGGTCTCTACACCAATGGGAGAATCGGTACAAGTGGAGTATGTGCACAAGTCTTGCATTGTGGAGGTCGATGGTCATGAGACTGTGGTAGACCTTCGGTTGTTGTGTATGGTCGATCTGGATGTAATCCTCGGAATGGATTGGTTGTCGTCTTGCCATGCGGTTGTGGACTGCAGGGCTAAATGTTTGAAATTTAATATGCCAAACGAGGAGCCTTTTGTGATACAGGGTGACGGAGCTACACCGTATCTAAACTTGATCTCGGCTTTGAAAGCATCCAAGTTACTTGTAAGGGGATGCAAAGGGTATTTGGCCTTGGTCCAAGATACCACGAAAGCAATACTTTCATCGACTCATGTACCGGTAGTGCGAGAGTTCTTGGATGTGTTTCCAGAAGAATTGCCGGGGTTGCCGCCCGATCGTGAGATTGAATTTCAAATTGAGCTACAACCTAGCACTCAACCTATCTCCACACCACCTTATCGGATGGCTCCGAAAGAATTAAAGGAGCTACATACACAATTGCAAGAATTGCTTGACAAGGGTTTTATAAGACCCAGTTTCTCTCCTTGGGGTGCACCGGTCCTTTTTGTAAAGAAGAAGGACGGGTCTTTGCAGTTGTGTATTGATTACCGAAAGTTAAACAAGGTGACGATCCCCAATCAATACCCACTGCCGAGGATAGATGACCTATTTGATCAGTTGCAGGGTGTGAATCGGTTTTCCAAGATTGATTTGCGATATGGGTATCACCAATTAAAGATTCGAGAATCAAACATACCTAAGACCGCATTCCGGACCCGATATGGACATTACAAGTTCTTGGTGATTTCTTTCGGATTAACTAATGCTCCTGCAGCGTTCATGGACATGATGAACAGGATCTTCAAACCATTTCTGGATCGATTTGTCATTGTCTTCATTGATGACATCTTGGTTTATTCTAAGAACTCTGAAGAACATGCAGAACACTTGAGATTAGCATTGCAGAAGTTGAGAGAGGAGAAATTGTATGCCAAGTTCTCCAAGTGTGAATTCTGGCTTGACCGAGTTGCCTTTTTGGGTCACGTGGTATCGTCAGAGGGAATCCACGTTGATCCAAGTAAGATAGAAGCGGTGAAGAATTGGTCCTAGCTTACCTCAGTTACTGAAATTCGCAGTTTCTTGGGCTTGGCCAGATATTATAGAAGATTTGTGCAGGACTTCTCTAAGGTTACTGCACCTATGACTAAGTTGACTCAGAAGGGAGTGAAGTTCATATGGGATGACAAGTGTGAGCAGAGTTTTCAGAAGCTGAAAGACAGTTCTGACTACCACTCCGGTGTTGGCATTACCTGAAGGCACAGGAGGGTATGTGGTATACTGTGACGCGTCGAGGATCGGGTTAAGGTGTGTCTTGATGCAGCACGGCAAGGTGATTGCGTATGCATCGCGAAAACTGAGAAAACATGAGAAGAATTACCCGACTCACGACCTCGAGATGGCTGCTGTAGTGTTTGCTCTGAAAATATGGAGACATTACTTATATGGCGAGACATGTGAAATTTATACAGATCACAAAAGCCTCAAATATATTTTCGAGCAGAAAGACTTGAACTTGAGACAACGTCGATGGTTAGAGTTGTTGAAAGACTACGGCTGCACGATCTTGTATCATCCAGGAAAGGCTAATGTGGTAGCCGATGCTCTGAGTCGGAAATCCATGGGCAGTCTTTCTCATATAAGTGAAGAAAGAAGACCGTTGATCAGACAGTTGCACGAGCTAAAACAAACGGGGAATCAGTTTGAGATTGGAAGTTCCAACTCACTTTTAGCTCATTTGCAAGCTAAATCCTCTCTGGTAGAAGAAGTGAAGGCTAGACAGGATGAAGATACCGACCTCAAGCAAATCAAGGATACTGTAACTAAAGAAAAGGGGGGACGACATCCGATTCTCTATTGATGATTTCGGAGTACTTCGGTTGGAGGGACGGTTGTGTGTTCCCATGGTTGATAACTTGAAAGAAATAATTCTTGAAGAAGCACACCGGACTGCTTATACAATCCATCCGGGAGTTAATAAAATGTATCATGACCTGAAACAGTTGTATTGGTGGAATGGCATGAAGAAGGATGTTGCAAACTATGTAGCCAGGTGTTTAGTGTGTCAGCAAGTCAAGGCTGAACACCAGAAGCCCGCCGGAACATTACAACAGATAGAAATACCTGAGTGGAAATGGGAGAGGATAACTATGGATTTTGTAACGGGGTTGCCAAGATCACAACGTGGATTTGATTCGGTTTAGGTGATAATGGATCGCATGACTAAGTCCGCGCACATTCTGCCAGTCAAGACCACTTACGGAGTGAGTCAATATGCACATATTTATCTATCAGAAATCGTTAGATTGCACGGGGTGCCAGTTTCCATAATATCTGATAGAGGGCCACAGTTTACTTCCAAGTTTTGGAAGTCATTGCAGGAAGTGTTGGGAACTAGAGTTTATTTGAGTACTGCGTTCCACCCACAGACTGACGGGCAATCAGAAAGAACCATTCAGATTCTTGAAGACATGCTTCGGGCGTGTATTATGGATTTCGGCGGAAGTTGGGAAAGGTATTTACCTTTGGCTGAGTTTGCTTACAATAACAGTTATCAAGAAAGTATCCAAATGGCACCTTTTAAGGCTCTGTACAGTCGTAGGTGTAGATCCCCGATTGGATGGTTCGAAGTTGGAGAAGCTAGTCTAATTGGCCCAGAATTGTTATAAGATGCCTTGCAAAAGGTGAAATGCATAAGGGAAAGATTGTTAACGGCTCAGAGTAGGCAGAAGTCCTATGCAGACAATCGAAGAAGAGAACTTGAATCTGCCATTGGTGAATAGGTGTTTTTGAGGATATCACCGATGAGAGGCGTGATGCGATTCGGTAAAAAGGGGAAGTTAAGTCCTCGGTATATCAGACCGTTTGAAATCCTGGAACGAATTGGGAATGTAGCGTATCGGTTGGAATTGCCTACGGAATTGGAGGGAGTACATCATGTGTTTCATGTATCGATGCTTCGGAAATATCTTCCCGATCCCTCGCACGTAATCCAATCGCAAGACGTGCAACTAACCGAAAATCTGACATATGAAAAGGAGCCAGTGGAAATCTTGGATTGGCAGTTGAAGAAACTCAGAACGAAGGAGATTCCATTGGTTAAAGTTTTGTGGAGAAACCACTCGACCGAAGAAGCTACATGGGAGGTCGAGGGTGAAATGCGCAGGACATATCCTCATCTGTTTCAAGACTAAGGTTAGTATATTGTTGAAATTCAGGGACCGAATTTCTTAGGGGGGAAGATTGTAATATCCGAGATATTTAGATTTAATTATTTTCATTTTTATTAAATTTATTTTTCTTTTAGAAAGAAAAATAAATTAAATTAAAAAGTTAAAGAGTTAAAAAAATGGAGGGAAAGAAATGAGATATTTATAATTTTTCTAGGACCTAAAAGAAAAAGAGGATATAACAAGTAAATAAAATTTTCAATAAAAAAATAAATAATAATAAATAAATATATATATATATATATATATATTAAAATAATGGGGGGGGGGGGGGGAAACCGTGACCCCCCCATCCATTCTTCCACTAACACATAATAATTAATATATATATATATATATATATATATATATATATATATATATATATATATATATATACAATATGTTAACACACACACACCCATTCACAAAACACACTCACAAGCAGAAAAAATAAATAGAAGAGAAGCAGAGGCGCACGCACAAGACAAGTCACAAGAAGCATGATTTTGACCGGATTTTTGCCGGAGAAGACATTCTGGTGTCGGAGAAGGTGACCGGACCCCATTTTTCATCACCACCAAGCTTTCTATCCGATTGAAATCAAGTAAGAAAGCCCCAAATCTCTCAAACTCATTTCTCCAATTTTGGGTATTTTAGGAATTCTTCAAATACTTCCAATCGGGGCATTCTAGGGTTTAATTTGAGCTTAGTGGGTGTTATTGAATGCTTGGGGAGGTTCAGAATCAAAGTTAAACCGTAGGAATTGACCGGATATGGAAATTAGTAAAATTGGGTTAGGATATAGCTCTAAAATTCAAAATTGATAATTCGATGCATGTTTAGGCTTGGATAGGAGTAGTATAAGTGTTATAAATGCTGGAAATAGTCAAGGGAATAAAGCTCGAGCATTTACCGTCTCAACAAGAACCCAATCCGGTGAAAAAGAGGCGAAATACTAAGCTACAGTACCGTAAAGAGCTGTGCGGTGGGTTGGACACCTCGGTCTAAGTCCGTGGTGGACACCTAAGACCCGTTAAATTGGTCCCAAGGCTCCAATTATACCTAATTATATTTTTATATATAATTAAAGAGGTAATAATTAAGCTTTCACTCGGCGAATAAGGGAGACATTGGAATGAGTAAGCTAGAGCCTCTTTTGAACCGTGAATTTAATTGTTTTATTAGTTAAATACCCATATGAACACATGAAGGGAAATTTAGACAAGTGGGAATCTCTAACCTAAGCAATTAGAGGTTCTAAATGGCTCGAAAGTGTGAAAGTCGAATATGAGACATTCTGGACTTTCAGAAAGCGTAAATAAGATGACGTAACGAACTAAATAATTAGTTCTTAGAAATATCTAGAGGGTACATGAGCATTAGCATGACACGCGCATTTTTAGATGCTTAGTTACACGTTCTAAATTTCCTAAATATATGTGTATAGGGCACCACAGAGCGATTGGAGCTTCAGGAACTCCGAGGACTGAACAGGAGGGCCAACGAGGTGAGGGGCTCTCCCATTCCTGCCCCACAGGGTTGGATGACTACGTGGAAAATGTGGTTTGCTCTATTTTGTGCAAATTGATATATGGAATATATTTATATGAATAAATTTGTGATACACGTGTATGATTTGCAAGTAAGCAGTCAACATGCAATAGTATATGTGCTTACATGATTAATCACAAGGTGTATATGTGTTATTGTGGCTCGTCGAGCCTTATATGATACCGTGGGTAGGATTGAGTCAGAATTTCATATGTGAGAGTTTATTAATATTAGGAACCCACTTAAATTGATCATCGTGCAAAGGTTTTGATCGTATGGTACATTGAGGAAAATGAACCTAGGTTGTTAAGTGTGAGTGAGAGTGATGCATAATTGAAAAGGGGGAGACTAGGCCTAGCTAATTCACACGTGTAATATTCAGTTAGTTATTAATAGGGCGTCTTTCAAGGTCGAATAGCTTATTTGAACTTGTTTAGGTTAGTTTGGGTAGATCGAGTCGGTTATCCTGGTCGGAAAGATAGGATTCAGTTAACAGTAAGTATTCCACATAGTGGCCATTACCTTGGTTTAACCGGGGTCTGACAAGTTGCCGGCTATTACTCTAAGCGTGCCTTGGAGTCAGAAAGTTCCTAGTTTGATCAACTAGGTTCAAATAAGACATTGCCTTCGGGCCAGTATTTCTCTTAGCGTAACGCGTGAGACAGAAAGTGAATGCCTTCGGGCCAGTATTTCTCTTAGCGTAACGCGGGAGACAGACAGTGAATGCTTTCGGGCCAGTATTTCTCTTAGCATAACGCGGGAGACAGAAAGTGAATGCCTTCGGACCAGTATTTCTCTTACCGTAATGCAGGAGAAAGAAAGTGAATGCCAACGAGCATAACTATGTATGACTTATGAAAAGATATGATATATGTTTATGATTGGTTTACATGCGGATTAATAAACATGTTAGGAGCATGAATTAGGATTTTTAATTGTGAATATGATATATTGATTGCTTGATTATATTAAAGGTCACAATATAAATCCGTTTCATGCGCATGTGGTTGTGGTTGCTCCCTTCCCCCAGCTGTAGTGGTACCCGCTGCTACGCTAGGGATGGGGGAGCTTCTCACTGAGTCTGTTCGACTCCCCCCCCTGTTTACATGTTTCAGATGTAGGTGGTTCAGACGTCGGAAACGCGTCCACTTCTTCTCAAGGAGGCGGACAACTCTGAAGACCGCACGTATAGTCCGCGTGGGTAGCGTATTTTTGTTTATGTAAATAAATCAGGATGTATATGTATATATGATTACTTTTTGGATGTAGCTTTTGTTAATATACAACTGTTGTATATATACGTCGAACTCTAGCATTGTCGGCTTCATACAGATTAAAGTTACGTCTTGGTGATGGGAACATAGGCTATGATATAGTATATATCATGTGTATATATATATATGACTTCCGCATGTGAACAGGATAGATCACACGTATTGAGGCATGTGATCAATATGTAAATTATATTTATGTGTGGTTGAATATCTGATTGTATGAAAATATGGCTTCCGCATGTGAATAGGATAGATCACACGCATTGAGGCGTGTGATCAATATGTAAACTATATGCAAGCGTGTGATTGGATATATGTATGACTGTATACAAGACATCTGCATGTGAATAGGATAGATCACCCACCCTGAAGCGCGTGATCAATATGTATACTATACGTATGTGTGAGTGATTATGTGTATATGTATAGACTGAAGCGGCGTTGAGCGAGCCATGGATTACACGTTACTTAGGTCACCAGATATGGATGACCATAAATATTATATATTATTTGTATTAGAAATGGGTAGTTATGCACATATAAAAATGTCAATCAGGGATTAGAGGCTTGCGGGATAGGAGAAATCCTACCTCCCGTGCCGATCACGGACGTTCCATACGGGGTCGTGACAATCTGGGCACGCCGCCTGATGAGCATCACACACTCACCTTGTTTGATTTGTTCTGTTAAATGCATGGTAGATAGGTGCCGAGAGGCTCTTGCCTCTTTAGGCACATTGCACTGGGAGGCCATCTGAGTCTTTGCTTGATGAGCCTCCCCCAGCCACACACTTGCATGCCACAGGAACTACGTGGGCCTTGATCCCTCTTTGAGGGTACGTAGGCCCTAGGCTTTTATCCTAGGTCAAGCCCTCCCTCATTTTCTTCCTTGACTGTATATGTTTTTAAGGCCAAATAATTTGAGGGTAACCATCTTCAGACGGGGGAAGAAAGGTGCCTAACACTTTCCCTTCATCTCAATCAGACTTTCGAACCCAACATTTTTTGAAAATTCATTTTTATCCCACTTTTTGAACTTATTTTTCTTTTTCCAAATTTCGATTGAAAATTTGGTGGCGACTCCGTTGAAGGCTCGGTCTTCACAGCAATCCTGTTACAAAATCCATCGTTATCCTCTCCCATTTCTACTCAGGTATTTCTATCTGTTGTAATGTTCCGGTGGGCTTCTGGTGTTCAGCCTTGACTTGCTGACACACTAGGCACCTGGCTACATAGTTCGCAACATCCTTCTTCATGTCATTCCACCAATACAGTTGTTTTAGATCATGATACATTTTATTAGCTCCCGGATGGATTGTATAAGCAGTCCGGTGTGCTTCTTCAAGGATTCTTTCTTTCAAGTTATCAACCATGGGAACACACAACCGTCCCTCCAACCGAAGTACTCCGAAATCATCAATAGAGAATCGGATGTCGTCCCCTTTCTCTTTAGTTACAGTATCCCTGATTTTCTTGAGGTTGGTATCTTCATCCTGTCTAGCCTTCACTTCTTCTACCAGAGAGGATTTAGCTTGCAAATGGGCTAAAAGTGAGTTAGAACTCCCAATCTCAAACTAATTCCCCGTTTGTTCTAGCTCGTGCAACTCTCTGATCAACGGTCTTCTCTCTTCACTTATATGAGCGAGACTGCCCATGGATTTCCAGCTCAGAGCATCGGCTACCACATTAGCCTTTCCTGGATGATACAAGATCGTGCAGTCGTAGTCTTTCAACAACTATAACCATCGATGTTGTCTCAAGTTCAAGTCTTTCTGTTCGAAAATGTATTTGAGGCTTTTGTGGTCTGTATAAATTTTACACGTCTCACCGTACAGGTAATGTCTCCATATTTTCAGAGCAAACACTACAGCAGCCATCTCAAGGTCGTGAGTCGGGTAATTCTTCTCATGTTTCCTTAGTTGTCGCGATGCATACGCAATCACCTTGCCGTGCTGCATCAAGACACACCCTAACCCGATCCTCGACACGTGACAGTATACGACATACCCTCCTGTGCCTTCATGTAATGCCAACATCGGAGCGGTAGTGAGACTGTCTTTCAGCTTCTAAAAGCTCTGCTCACACTTGTCATCCCATATGAACTTCACCGCCTTCTAAGTTAGCTTAGTCATAGGTGTAGCAACCTTAGAGAAGTCCTGCACAAATCTTCTATAATATCCAGTCAAACCCAAGAAACTGCGAATTTCAGTAACTGAGGTAGGCTAGGACCAATTCTTCACCGCCTCTACCTTACTTGGATCAACATGGATTCCCTATGATGATACCACGTGACCCAAAAAGGTAACTTTGTCAAGCCAGAATTCACACTTAGAGAACTTGGCATACAATTTCTCCTCTCTCAACTTCTGCAAGGCTAATCTTAAGTGCTCTGCATGTTCTTCAGAATTCTTAGAATAAACCAAGATGTCATCAATAAAGACGATGACAAATCGGTCCAAAAATGGTTTGAAGACCCTGTTCATCATGTTCATGAACGCTGTAGGAGCATTAGTTAATCCGAAAGACATCACCAAGAACTCGTAATGTCCATATCGGGTTCGGAATGCGGTCTTAGGTATGTCTGATTCTCGAATCTTTAGTTGATGATACCCAGATCGTAAATCAATCTTGGAAAACCGCTTTGCTCCCTGCAACTGATCAAATAGGTCATCTATCCTCGGCAGTGGGTATTGATTGTGGATCGTTACCTTGTTTAACTTTCGGTAATCGATACACAACCGCAAAGATCCATCATTCTTCTTCACAAAAAGGACTGGTGCACCCCAAGGAGAGAAGCTGGGTCTTATAAAACCCTTGTCAAGCAATTCTTGTAACTGCATATGTAACTCCTTCAACTCTTTCGGAGCCATCTGGTAAGGTGGTGTGGAGATAGGCTGGGTGCTAGGTTGCAGCTCAATTTCAAATTCAATCTCACAATCAGGTGGCAACCCCGGAAACTCTTCTGGAAATACATCTAAGAACTCTTGTACTATCGGTACTTGAGTCGGTGAAAGTACTGCTTTCGTGGTATCCTTGACCAAAGCCAAATACCCCTTACATCCCTTTGCAAGTAACTTGGATGCCTTCAAAGACGAGATCAAGCTTGGATACGGTGCAGCTCCGTCACCCCGTATCACAAAAGGCTCCTCGTTTGGCATATTGAATTTTAAACATTTAGCCCTGCAGTCCACAACCGCATGGCAAGACGACAACCAATCCATTCCGAGGATTACATCAAGATCAACCATACACAACAATCGAAGGTCTACCACAGTCTCATGACCATCGACCTCCACAATGCAAGACTTGTGCACATATTCTACTTGTACCGATTCTCCCATTGGAGTAAAGACCAGTACTGTTTCTTTCATTCTAGACGTACTTTTGTTAAATTTAAAGGCAAATGCATGTGACACATAGGAATGAGTGGAGCCAGAATCAAATAAGACTCATGCTTCAAGAGAGCAAACAATGAGGGTACCTGTCACAACTGCATTTGATGCATGAGCGTCTTGCTGAGAAAGTGCAAATATCTGCGCTTGTCCTCCAACTACTGCCCCTGGCCCTCTACCACTAGATCCTGCACCACGGCCTCTAGCTGCACCTGTACTTGCTGTCTGTGGTGGTATGATTCTCACTGGTGGGGCTGAAATAGGTGTACCCCTCGGCGTCAGATTACTTCTCACACTTGTACCCTCTTTTCTCTTTGGACACTCTCTAGCCATATGGCCCATCTGGCCGCAGTTATAACACCCACATGTCCGACATATTCCAAAATGATACCTGTCGCAAGTCGCACACTAGGGTCTTGTTTTACCGGCATTTTCACCCCCTTGCACTCTCTGTCCCCCTTGAAAATTACCTCTTGTACCTGTTTCCTGGGTGGTAGTTGAGGATTGTCCTCCTGCGGACCCTGAATATCCTGCACCTCCACCTGTTGTCTTCCTCTTCTTACTTCCACCTCCTTGGTTATCACTGCCTGTAATTAACTTAACTTTGGGATCAACAGAAGTCCCATACCTCTTCCTGGTTTCAATCATTCTGGCACAGTCTGCGGCTTGAGCTAAAGTCTCAAATTGTCTTCTCTGGGGTAGCAAAGCAGTAAACAACGGCTCCGTGAGTCGTTGTATGAATCTCTTGATCCTCGTCTCTTCATCAGGAACCAACTCAGGTGAGAATTGAGCTAGTTCTGTAAAAAGTAATTCATACTCCGTCACGGTCATGTTAGGCGTCATCCACAACTCCTCGAATTGCTGACGCTTTGCATCTTTGGTGCCTTCAGATAGAAACCGACCAAGGAATTCCTTCTGAAAATCTTCCCAGGTCATCGGTGCCACCCTTCTTGAATACCTGGTCTGTACGGACTCTATCCATACTCTGCCAACTCCCCTCAGCTGAAATGAAGCTAATTCCACCAACTCATGCCCTGAGCACCTCAACATGTGCCCAATTCTGACCACATCACGCACAAAGTACTGCGGATCCTCTTTCTCACTAGTTCCGCAGAAAGTGGGTGGATGAAGCTTCAGAAATTTGGAAATTGGCAGCTCTCTGGGTGCTACCTGCGGCTCACGAGGCACTTCCTGTGGTTGTTGCCATTCTCTGTCCTCTTCCTCAACAACCTCCATCTCTTGATTGCTCGAAACTCTCTCTTCTTCTTCCTCGCCGACTACCAACCGGCGTACCTCTCTCTGTATTTGCCTCGTCATCTCTTCTCTTAGTTCTTGAAACCCTGCCGTGAGCATTTCCGCCACAGAGGATGCACCTGTCTCTACTTGAGGTTTCAGTGACTGTCTCCTCTCTTCCCCTCTTCCCTGTGCTCTACCTCGACCTCGAGCACGACCTATACCTCGGCCTCGGGTATGGCCTCTACCTCGACCTCGGGTAGGCATTCCCTCCTCCCGAACTGACTCTTGATCGAATTCAGCAGGAGTTCTCCCTCCACCCCTAGCATGTCTCGTGATCGGTGGCATCCCTATACTGCACAAGGACCACACCTAATAAGCACACGTATACCAATGACATTTCATATCAAAGAGAGTAGAAAGAAACGGCTGACTCAATTTCCTGGGTACTTCCACAAGTGCCTTTTTACTCCCACGTTGCGCCTGGGTTCACAACGAGGCGTAAACCGACACCCAGTCATACCTATGGCTTCATACAGTTTAAAGTAAACCAGGCTCTGATACCAAGTTTGTCACGACCCCCTATCGGACATCCGTCACCGGCACGGGAAGTAGGATTTCTCCTATCCCGTAAGCGTCTAATCCCTGATTGACATTTTCACATGTTATAACTACCCTTCCCTAATACAACCAATATATAATAAATATGGTCATCCTTATCCAGTGACCTAAGTAACGTGCAATCCACGGCTCGCACAACGCCGCTTCAGTCTAGACATATACACATATTCATTCACACGTACATATAATATACATATTGATCACGCGCTTCACAGCGGGTGATCTATCCTATTCACATGCAGAAGTCCTGTATACAGTCATACATATATTCAATCACACACTTGCATAAAGTTTACATATTGATCACACGCCTCAATGCGTGTGATCTATCCTATTCACATGCGGAAGCTATATTTTCATACAATCAGGTATTCAGCCACACATACGTATAATTTACATATTGATCACACTCCTCAATGCGTGTGATCTATCCTATTCACATGCAGAAGTCATATATATATACACACGATATATATTATATTATAGCCTATATTCCCAAAACCAAGACCCAGCTTTAATCTGTATGAAGCCGACATAGCTAGAGTAAGACATATATATACAGCAGTTGTATCTGTACAAACGCTACACCCAAAAAGGATTCATATATATATACATCACAACATATGCACAAAACCAAAATACACCACCCACGCGGACTATGCGTGCGGTCTTCAAAGTTGTCCGCCTCCTTGAGAAGAAGTGGACGCGTTCCCGACGCCTGAACCTCCTGTATTTGAAACATGTAAACAGGGGGGGTGAGTCGAAAAGACTCAGTGAGGAGCTCCCCCATCCCTGGCGTAGCAGCGAGTACCACTACAGCTGGGGGAAGGGAGCAACCACAACCACATGCCCATGAAATGGATTCATATTGTGATCTTTAACATGATCAGGCAGTCAGTAAATCATATTGAAAATTGAAATCCTAATTCATGCTCCTAACATATTTATTAATCCGCATGTAAATCAATCATAAACATATAACATATGGTTCCGTAATTAACATATACTTGTGCACGTAGGCACTCACTTTCTGTCTCCCGCGTTACGCAAAGAGAAATACTGGCCCAAAGGCAATCTTATGTTCAAACCTAGTTGATCACACTAGGAACTTTCTGACTCCAAGACACGCTTAGAGTAATAGCCGGCAACTTGTCTGACCTTGGGTAAACCAAGGTAATGGCCACCATGTGGCGTACTTACTGTTAACTTGTTTAGAATCTTCTAGATTAGTATTGTGAATATCTAGGATTATGTGTATCAATTAGGATATATTGTATTTATTGTAATTATCCTTATTTCCTAGAACAGGTTTTCTCCTCTTGTATAAATTCCTATTCTCTTTTCATAATAATATACACAGAATTATCTCATTGCACATGGTACCAGACCCTATTCCATCCTGAATAGCATTCACGGTTGTGCTCTCTTTCCAGCCCTGAACCCTAAACACCTCTTCCTGCACTGTTCATCTCGGTCACCTCCAATCTGACTGTTTCCTGGCGTATTCTTGGAGCACGCGCCGGACCACCGTGCTCAGAAACCTCCGACCGGCCAAACCCCGGTTTCCCGTCGTCGTTTGCCGCCGCACGCGCCTCCACGCGCCATCCGATCATTCGCCGAAGCTGCCATGCGTCGACGCGTGAGACCTTTTTCCGGAGGCTTTTTCCTACGTTCTCTGCACCGTTGTGCTTCTCGGCGTGTTCTGGTCCCCATTTTGGTGTTAGTTCGTCGTTATCTCCTACTTCGTTTTCACACTCTTCCTTCTCATGTCTTCCCCCACTATTAGCAACTCCAAAGGGACCTTCTCCACTGTCATTAGTGGTACACCCACTATTACCACTGAAAATTGCGTGGGGCATCGAATTATAAATCTTGGGCTGCCTCTGTCTGCTTGTGGTTCAAAGGTCAAGGACACATAGACCATTTAACTAAGCGTGACTCTGAAATTGCTGAAAAGGATCGGTCTAAGTGGGTAATGGTTGATGCCCAGCTCTGTTCTCTCTTATGGCATTCTTTTGACCCTCAACTCCTGTCCACCTATCAGTCATATGAGACGTGCTATTGTGTGTGGAGCAACGCAGCCACAGTTTATAATAATGATATTCGACATTACTATAATGTTTTATCCAACTTGGTTAAGCTTCAACACCAGACATCAGATACTACCACCTATGCAAGCAAGATGGAGGCTCTTAAACATGAGTTTAGATCCTTAATGCCTTCCACGTCGTCCATTACTGCTCAGGATACACAATGGGATAAATTCTTCATGGTCTTGACTTTGATTCATTTAAATCCTGACCTCGAAGGTGTTAAAGATCAAATTTTGGGAGGTTCCACTGTTCCCACATTTGATGATGTTATTAGTCGTTTGGTGCGTATTTCTTCCTCACGAGCCTCGACTGACAATCATACTATTTCTTTAACTATTGATTCTTCCGCCTTGGTTTCTCACACTGGTGACAAAGGAGTAGGAGGCAGTGGACGCAATAATGGTCGCAAACGTCCCCAGTGTACGTATTGCAACAAGTTGGGACATACCCGTGATCGTTGCTATCAAATCCATGGTCGACCTTCTCGCCCTGTCAACATTGCTCAATCCGAGACATCTAATGATCAATCCGAGTCTATTACTTTAGCTGGTGATGATTACAAAGAGTACCTCAAGTACCAACAAGGCAAACAATCATTGGTGGCTGCTTCAATTTCGCAAACTGGTAATGTAACTGCTTGCCTTGCTCGCTCTCCTGACATTGGAACATGGGTTCTTAACTCGGGTGCCTCCGAACATATCTCTGGTAATAAATTCTTGTCCACCCATCTTTCTAGTTCATCTTCCCTTCCTTTAGTCACTTTGGCAAATGGTTCTAAAACTGCTGCTACAGGAATTGGTCAAGCCAAAATACTTCCTTCCCTCTTTGTCGATTATGTTCTTTATGTTTCTGAATCTCCTTACAATCTTATTTCTGTCAGTAAATTGACTCACTCACACAATTGTTCCATTACCTTTGCTAATAGCTGTGTTTCTATCCAGGATCGGAGTACGGGTCAGATGATTGGCACAGGGCATGAGTCACAAGGCTTGTACCACCTTTCACCTCCATTCCCTATTGCGTGCGTGACCAGTTTCTCTCCATCTCTCCTCCACTACCGTCTGGGACATCCAAGCCTCTCCAAACTTCACAAAATGGATGTCTCTCTTTCTACCTTGTCTTCCCTTCCCTGTGAGTCGTGTCAGTTGGGTAAACAAACACGTAGTTCTGGCTCTAGTAGTCTTAGTAGTCGGTCTACTTCTCCTTTTCAACTTGTTCACTCAGATGTTTGGGGTTCTAGTCATGTGCCTTCTGTTTCTGGTTCTCAATATTTTGTAACCTTCATTGATGACTATTCTCGTTGTACTTGGTTATATTTGATGAAAAGTCGTACTGAAGTATTTATAATTTTTCAAGATTTTTGTGTTGAAATCAAAACTTAGTTTCATACTTCTGTCTCTATCTTACGTTCTGATAATGCCAAAGAATATCTATCTACATCCTTTAAAAACTTTGAGTTCTCAGGGTATTTTACATCAGACATCTTGTTCTTATACCCCCACAACAAAATGGTATTGCTGAGTGTAAGAATCGTCATCTTATTGAAACAGCTCGCACTTTGCTTATTCATCATAATGTTCCTACTAATTTTTGGAGTGACGCTGTTCTCACTGCATGTTATTGGATTAATTGCATGCCTTCTTTTGTCTTGCATGATCAAATCCCTCATTCTTTGTTATTTCCTAACGACCCTCTTTATCATCTTCCTCCTCGTGTTTTTGGTTGTGTTTGCTTTGTGCATGATTTAACCCCAGGGAAAGATAAACTTGCAGCGAAATTCGTCAAGTGTGTTTTTTCTCAGTTATGCTCGACTCCAAAAGGGCTACCGATGTTATTGTCCAGCCACTTGACGTTGTTTCACCTCCCCTGATGTGACCTTCTTTGAGTCTTCCCCATTCTTTGTATCTTCTACGCCTGCAAGCCCCTCTGTGCTCGAAGTCCTTCCTGTTCCTTCTCTTCCTTTTCCAAAGGCCTTACCCCAGGACACACCTCGTCCTCCTCTCTTAACATATCATCACCGTCCCCGCCCTAAGCCGACCACTACTTTTCCTGACTCACTGCCTTCATCTGAAACACCCGCTACTCCGGTCCACCCGCCACCTGCTAGCCCTCCGATTGCCATTCATAAAGATACTCGTACCACTCGCAATTCTCACCCTATTTATAATTTCTTGAGCTATCATCGTTTATCTACTCCATATTTTGCATTTGTATCTTTTTTGAATTCTATTTCTATCCCTAAGACTACAGATGCAGCTCTTGAACATCTGGGTTGGAGGCAAGCAATGCTTGATGAGATGGCTGTCTTACATTCCAATGGTACATGGGACTTGGTTTCACTTCCTCCTGGAAAATCCCTAGTGGGTTGCAGGTGGGTTTATACAGGTAAAGTTGGTCCTGATGGCAAAATCAAACGGTTGAAAGCTCGTTTAGTGGCTAAAGGGTATACTCAAGTCTTTGGATTGGACTATGGTGATACATTTTCTCCTGTTGCCAAAATTGTTTCTGTTCGTGTTTTTCTATCCATTGCAGCTATTAATCATTGGCCACTTCATCAGCTGGATATTAAGAATGCCTTCCTCAATGGAGACTTGGAAGAAGATGTTTATATGGAGCAACCACCTGGTTTTGTTGCTCAGGGGGAGTATGGGAAAGTATGTCGACTTCGTCGTTCTCTTTATGGACTCAAGCAATCACCAAGAGCTTGGTTTGGTCGATTTAGCTCTGTGGTTCAAGAGTTTGGCATGACTCGTAGTGAAGTTGATCACTCAGTTTTCTTTCGCCATACTTCAAATGGCAAGTGCTTATACTTAGTTGTCTATGTGGATGACATTGTTATTACAGGCAATGATGATTTAGGCATTGCTCAACTCAAACAACATCTATGCAACCACTTCCAAACTAAAGATTTGGGGAAGCTTAAATATTTTCTGGGAATTGAGTTTGCCCAATCTAGTTCTGGTGTGGCTATTTCACAACGGAAGTATGCACTTGACTTATTAGAAGAGACAGGCATGCTAAACTGCAAACCAGTTGAGACTCCTATGGATCCAAATGTCAAACTCTATCCAAGATAGGGGGAGCTGATAAACAATCCCGAGAGATATCAAAGACTTGTGGGAAAACTCAATTATCTCACTATCACTCGTCCAGATATATCGTTTGCTGTGAGTGTAGTTAGCCAGTTCCTACAATCACCATGTGATAGACATTGGGATGCAGTTGTTCGAATTCTTCGATACATTAAGGGAGCACCAGGCCAGGGACTGTTATATGAGGACAAGGGGAACTCCCAAATCATTGGCTTTACAGATGCGGATTGGGCTGGTTCACCAGATGATAGGCGATCCACATTCGGATACTGTGTTCTCTTTGGTGGGAACCTAGTCTCGTGGAAAAGCAAGAAACAAAATGTAGTTGCAAGGTCTAGTGCAGAGGCTGAGTATCGTGCTATGGCATTAGCAACTTGTGAATTCCTATGGTTGAAACAACTTCTTCAGGAGATGAAATTCAGAGACATTGGTAAAATGGAACTGGTATGTGATAACCAAGCAGCTATGCACATTGCCTCAAATCCAGTATTCCATGAGAGGACCAAAAATATTGAGATTGACTGTCACTTTATTAGAGAAAAAATTCAATCAGGGTGTCTTGCTACTAGATTTGTCAATTCAAATGATCAGCTAGCAGATATCTTCAACAAGTCTCTTAGAGGACCTCGAATAAGATACCTATGTGACAAGCTTGGTGCCTATGATTTATATGCTCCAGCTTGAGGGGGAGTGTTGAGAATCTTCTAGATTAGTATTGTGAATATCTAGGATTATGTGTTTCAATTAGTGATATATTATGTGTATCAATTAGGATATATTGTATTTATTGTAATTATCCTTATTTCCTAGAATAGGTTTTCTCCTCTTGTATAAATTCCTATTCTCTTTTCATAATAATATACACAGAATTATCTCATTGCACATAATTGAATCATGTCTGTCCGACCAAGATAATCGACTCGATCTACCCGAACTAAACAAACAAGTTCAACTAACAATTTAATCTTGAAAGACACCCTATTAGTAACTAACTGAATGTTATACGTGTTCATTACTTAGGCCTAGATTCCCCGGTTCCAATTATGTAACACTCTCACTCACATTCGACACTCCTAAGTTCAGTTTTCCTCAACAAACCATACAAACGAGATCTTTAAGTGACGATCAATATGATTGGTTTCTAATGTTACTGAACTCTCACAAATGAAATCACGACTCAATCCTACCCACGATAACATATAAGGCTCGATGAGCCACATTATCACATGTTGACATATTTGGTTTGCATTTTCACTATTTATTCACTAGTCATACACACAGAGCGCAAACTCATTCAGATAAGTACATTTCATATGATAACTGCATAAAATAAGGCAAACCACATTTGCACGTTGTCATCCAACCCTATGGGGCAGGGATGGGAGAGCCCCTCACCTCGTTGGCCCTCCTAATCAGTCCTCGGAGTGCCTGGAGCTCCAATTACCCTGTGGTGCCCTATATTTAAGAAACTTAGAAACATGTAGTTAAGCATCTAACATGTATGTGCCATGCTAATGCTCATGCACCCTCTAAATATTTCCAAGAACTAACTATTTAGTCCGTTACGTCGTCTAAATTGCTCTTTTTGAAAGACCATACTGACTTATACCGGCTTTCACACGTTCGAGCCACTTAGAACCTCTAAATGCCTAGTTTAGAGATTCCCATTTGTCCAAATTTCACTTCATGTGTTCATAAAGACTTCTAAGTAATAGAGGAATAAATTCACGGCCCAAAAGAGGCCTTAGATTATCCGTTCCACCGTCTCCCCGCATTTACCGAGTAAGAGTTCCACTATGATCTCTTTAATTATTTATATAAAATATAACCGGTATACAATAGAGTCTTGGAACCAATTTAGCGGGTCTTAGGTGTCCACCACGGACTAGACCGAGGTGTTCAACCCACCGCACAACTCCTTACTGTCCGGTGGCTTAGTATTTCACCTCTTTTTCATCAGATTGGGTTCCGGTTGAGACGGTAAATTCTCGAGCTTTATTCCCTTGTCTATTTCTAGCAATTACAACACTTATACTACTCCAATCCAAGCCTAAACATGCATCAAACCATCAATTTCGAATTTAAAGCAATTTTCTAGATAAATTTTCCTAATTTCCATACCCGGTAAATTCCTACGGTTTATCATCGATTCTGAACCTCACTAAGCTTTCAATAACATCCAATAAGCTCAAATTTAACCCCGGAATGCCCCGATTGGAAGAAATTGAAGAATTCCTAAAATACCCAAAATTGGAAAAATTGGGGTTTTGAACGATTGGGGCTTCCATACCTTGATTCAATCGGATGTGGAGCTTGGTGGTGATGAAAGATGGACTCCGGTGGCCCTCACCGGTGGCGGAATGCAATTTCTGGCGTGATTCCGGCCGTTTCCTCCATCCGTGGCCTCTTAGCTCCTCCTTCTCTTGGCTTGCTGCTCGTGTGCGTGTTCGTCCGTGCATCTGCTTCTCTTCTATTTTTATTTGCTGTTTTATGTTTTAGTGAATGGGGTGGGGTACTTAAATATTAAATGGGTAAAATAATTTCTGGTGTGTGTGTGTAAATGGGAGGGGGTCACGGTTCCCCCCCCCCCCCAATATATTTTATTATATATATATATATTTTTTTGTTTTGTTTTGCTTTTCATTTTTATTTTATTTTATTAATTAGAAAAACTTATTTACTTGTTATATCCTCTTTTTCCCCCATCCTTTTAAATTCCCTTTTTCATCTAGGTCCTAAATAAATGTCCATTTTTTTTAGAAAATAGGTATAATTTTAATTTTCTATTTCTTCTCTCTTCTTCATTTTATTTCAACTTTCTAATTTAATTTATTTTTCTTTCCCAAAGAAAAATAAATTAATAATAATGATAATAACTAAAATAAATATCTCGGATATTACAAAAACAATCATAATAAAAATAAATTAATTAATAATTAAACAAATAATAACTAATAATATTTTGATTTAACTCCCACTCCTATTTATTTTAGGTTTCTAATTTCGTAGGTCCTGAATTAATTCCAAAAAATATTTTACTTCTTTCCTTCATTTATTATTTTACTTGAAATTTTGAAGAATTTCTCGGTTCCTTTCCGGTTTCCCTTAACCTTCATACTTTTCCTATATTCTTTTTAAGGTTTTAATTTCTAGCCCCGAAATAAATCATTCTTAAATCCTCGAAATTTTAAATAAATCATTCTTTAATCCTCGAAATTTTCCAGGATATTACAATATGATGTAATGTGATGTGGATGGAATAAAAGTGGATAAAAACACCATTTTACCTTTACATTAAAAGTGGGAATGCAGGCCAAAAAAAAGTGGGAATGAAAAAGTAGATAAAAAAATAAGAACAAAAACATAAATTCATCACATTATAAAAAGTGAGATTTGTTTTGATAAGAAAAATGTTGGATGTAATATTTAACATTATATCCTCAAAATCACCAACCAAAGACACCGGTGCTGATGCCTATTACTCTTTTTCTCCAGTCTCCACTCTCCTTTTTCACTAACTTTTTCACCTCAGAAAAGTTACTGTTTTAATTCTTTTGACATTTACCACTTAGCATAATCCACACATAATATGTGTAAGAGAGAGAGACACTGTTTTATGTCTTTTTTTTCTAATTTTGTAATTTAAAATTGTTGTATTTAATTAGCATTTTTAGGGTTTTGGGGACATGATTTCTTTAGTAAACAACAATTTTACATTACAAAATTAGAAAAAGTAAAGCAAAGTTGGGATTTTGTTTCGATTCACACCTTCCTCTTCAATTGCCTCCTTCAAAATTAGAAAAAGTAAAGCTAGCTGGTGCATGATGGTGTGACCGTATATGATATTTTTTACGATTGAAGTATCCGTTAAATCAAACATAATAATTAATCTATTGTAATGTCTATTATTTAGAATAATCCTCTCATTAAATAACACTTCATTTCTGTTTCTCCGAAAATTAAATCCAAAAAATAATAATTAAAAAATATAAATCTCTTACCATGTGTGTCAAACTAAGAGCACATTTGGTACCCCTTACTAGCAGGGAAGATGAGGTGAACTTGAGCATATGTTACAACGATGGGTTCTATTACTTTTTTATTTTTTTTGTAAGGGTAAAGTACCCTTGCTGCAAAGTTTATTTCTGCCCCTAATTTTTTTTTCGGTTCATGCCTACCCTCAAACTTTCAATTTTGTTCATGTCTACCCTTTTTGTTAACACAGTTAACTTGCTTGACAGAATTTGCTGACGTGGACGATGACTGTGTATCTCTTTTGTCACCTTACTGTCTACTTCATTTTCCACCTCACATTTAACTTTTTACTTTTATTAAAAAAAATTAACCTTTGGCGAAAAAGAAAACCTAATCTAAACCAAGAAAAAAACCAAATATTTACCCTAAAATAATTTTTTTATTTGGATTAGGCTAAATTTTTTTAATAAAAGTAAAAAGTTAAAAAAAATTTAATTGTGCATGATCAATAATTAAAGAAAAAGAGTATAAATAAAGCCTATAATTGATTAAATTTCATAATAAACACTTATGTAAGTTCACCTTAGCTTTTTCATAATTAAATAATTTATTTTTTTAATCAAACAATTTTGTTGATTTCATTATCTAAATAGTAATACAAAAGATTTTTTTATTCAACCTAAATATAAAACTTATTTATTCTTCAATTTTAATAATAACTAATAACTAGGGCTTATGTTTTGTGGAAAGATATAATAATACTCAGAGCCTGTTTATGCATGCTTATTTTCAGAAAAGAAGCACTTATTTTTTTAATAATCACTTATTTTAAAAAAGTGTCATGTTTGTGCATGCTTATTTCATAAAATAAGTGATTCTTAGTTGTAGCAGAATGCACTTTTTTAGCTTTAAGCATAAGCTAGAAATTGGAGCTTCTTTTTTTAGCTAGTAGCAGAAGCTGAAATTTAAATAATTTATGACAAAAATACCCTCAATAAAATTTAATATTTTCATTATACCCTTTATTTTTTTAAAACCTAATTTTGACCTATACAACTACAATTTACAATCAGTTTCTTCAACGTTGCTCTTCCTCTTCCTTCACCATCTCGCTTCATGTCTTCATCTTCCTTCACCGTCTCACTAATAATAGATATTAAATAACAATTTAATATATTAATAAATATTAATTAATAAAAAACTAATCATAGATAAAAAAATTACATTAAGTAAAATCAATAATTATTTAATTAACATTTTAATATATTAATAAATAAATTAAGATTTTATTTTTATTTATTTAATAATAATTAACAAATTAAATATTGATATCCATTTATCTATTTAACAACATTAACAACATCATAATCTATATATGCCCTTCTTGGTAATTTTACAGTCAAAAGCACTTATTTATACAATTTTGTCAAACACAAATTGTTTTCCTGCTACTGATAAAAGTATTTCTCAACTCAATTTGCCAAACACAAACTATTACTCCTTCACAGCACTTTTAAAGAAAGGACTAAACTGAGGTAAAGTTACTTAGGTGCTTGCTATAAAGTTCACCAATATAATTGAAACACGTGGCAAAAAATTTTTGTATAACCAATCATGGTAGAGAGAGAAAATGAAAAGCAATAAATTACATAACCAATCAAATTGGAGAGAGAATATAAATAAGGTTTATGATTGGTGAACTTTATAGCAAGCACCTAAGCAACTTTACCTTAGTTTTTTCCTTAAAGAAACTCCATTTAAAAAGAAGTCATTTGAAAATCAACAATTTTCATAAGCATGCACAAACGGGCCCTCAGTCTCTTAAGAGCTTCGATCTACTGTCAATAAGTCATTTGCACTCAAATTTAAATTTATTGATTTCAACTAAGAAAATAACTATGCATGCACATGATTATGAATTATAATTTTTAAAATCATTTTCATTACTTTATCTTAATAAATTATCTATATCTATGCCCAATAACCTTTTTTTAGAAACAAAGTAGGAAATTCACTCATAACAAGGTAAAATAACATCTATTTTTTTTTTCATAATTAAAGAATTTTGTGGAGCCATCACTTATTCGTTCTCATATTTGAACAATCTTATGTATTTGATTCTTAATCATCAATTAAAACTAATTAAAAAAATTTAACCTATTACTTTTGAAGAAATTAATAATATAATTTTGATTTTTAAGCAAGAGTAATAAACCTACAGTAAACTTGTCACGACCCCCTATCGGACGTCCGTGACCGGCACGGGAAGTAGGATTTCTCTTATCCCGTAAGCCTCTAATCCCTGATTGACATTTCCACATGTTTATAACTACCCTTTTCTAATACAAACAATATATAACATATATGGTCATCCCTTTCCGGTGACCTAAGCAGTTTGCAATCCACGGCTCGCTTAACGCCGCTTCAGTCTATACATATACACATATTCATTCACAAGTACATATAATATACTTATTGATCATGCGCTTTAGGGCAGGTGATCTATCCTAATCACATGCAGAAGTCCTGTATACAGTCATACATATATTCAATCACACGCTTACATATAGTTTACATATTGATCACACGCCTCAATGCGTGTGATCTATCCTATTCACATGCGGAAGCCATATTTTCACACAAACAGGTATTCAATCACACATACATATAGTTTACGTATTGATCACACGCCTCAATGCGTGTGAGCTCTCCTAGTCGCAAGCAGAAGTCATATACGTATATACATGATATATATTATATCATAGCCTATATTCCCATCACCAAGACCTAACCTTAATCTGTATGAAGCCGACAATGTTAAAATTCAAGTGTGACATATATGTATACACAGCAGATGTAAACGACATACGCCATGCCCAAAAAGAACTCATATATATATATATATATATATACATCACAACATATATACATAATCAAAACAACTACCGACGCGAACAAAGCGTGCGGCCTTCAGAGTTTTCCACCTCCTTGAGAAGAAGTGGACGCGTTCTCGAGTCCTGGACCACCTGTATCTGAAACATGTAAACAGGGGGGGTGAGTCGAACAGACTCAGTGAGAAGCTCCCCCATCCCTGGCGTAGCAGCGGGTACCATTACAGCTGGGGGAAGGGAGCAACCACAACCACATGCGCATGAAACGGATTCGTATTATGATCTTTAACATGATCAGGCAATCAGTAAATCATATTCACAATTTAAAATCCTATTTGATGCTTCTAACATATTTATTAATCCGCATGTAAATCAATCTTAAACATATAACATATGGTTCCATAGATAACATATACTTGTGCACGTAGGCACTCACTTTTTGTCTCCCGCATTACGCTAAGAGAAATACTGGCCCGAAGGCAATTTCATGCACAAACCTGGTTGATCACACCAGGAACTTTCTGACTCCAAGGCATGCTTAGAGTAATAGCCGGCAACATGTCTGACCTCGGTTAAACCAAGGTAATGGCCACTAATTGGCATGTTTACTGTTAACTGAATCTTGTATGTCCGACCAGGATATTCGACTCGATCTACCCGAACTAACCTAACAAGTTCAACTAACAATTTACCCTTGAAAGACGCCCTATTAGTGACTAACTGAATATTACACATGTTTGTTAGTTAGGCCTAGTTTTCCCCCTTTTCAATTATGCAACCCTCTCGCTCACAATTAACAGCCTAGTTTCATTTTCCTCAATGTACCATATGGTCAAAACCTTTACACTAGGGGTGTGCAAAACTGAACCAACCGATCCGATCCAAACCAAACCGACCAAAACCGATCAAAACCAATTACATAATCGGATGGATTGGTTTATTTTTTTGACAACCAATTTGGTTCGGTTCAGTTGATGAATAAGGTCCAATCCCAACCGAACCGAACCAAACCAACCGATTATATTTTTTAAAAAATATTAAAAATATTTTATGATGTTGATTTTTATGGTTTTATGATGTTGGATTGTAATTTTAAGTTTGTAATGTTGGAATATTGTACTAATGACTTTAGTTTGTTGATTTTCATGTTTAGGAATAGCTATTTTTATTTTTCAAGGTTTAAATTGAAGAGAAAAAAATAGTAAATTTTTTTTTAACTTTGTCAAAAAACCGATCAAACCGAACCGAACCAAACCGACTATAATCGGTTTGGTTCGGTTCGGTTTTTGTCCAAGGAGCGGATTGGATTGGATGACATTTTTAGTCATTGGATTGGATTGGTTCGGTTATCTAAATCGTCCAAACCGAACCAATCCGCCGGTTTGCTCACCCCTACTTTACACGATGACCAATTTAAATGGGTTTCTAATATTAATGAACCCTCACATATGAAATTCCGACTCAATCCTACCCACGGTATCATATAAGGCTCGGTGAGCCACAATAGCACATATACACTTGGGACTATTCATATAAACACATATACTATTGCACGTTGACTGCTTACTTGTAAATAATACACGTGTAACACAAATTCATTCATATAAGTATATTTCATATAACGATTGCACAAAATAGGGCAAACCACATTTGCACGTTGTCATCCAACCCTGTGGGGCAGGGATGGGAGAGCCCCACACCTCATTGGCCCTCCTGATCAGTCCTTGGAGTGCCTGAAGCTCCAATCACTCTGTGGTGCCCTATACACATTATATTTAAGAAATTTAGAACGCGTTACTAAGCATCTACCATGCACGTGTTATGCTATTGCTTATGCACCCTCTAGCTATTTTCCAAGAACTAATTATTTAGTTCGTTACGTCGTCTTATTTGCTCTTTCTGAAAGTTCAGAATGCCCCATATTCGACTTTCACACTTTCGAGCCATTTAGAACCTCTAATTGCTTAGGTTAGAGATTTTCACTTGTCTAAATTTTCCTTCATGTGTTCATATGGGTATTTGACTAATAAAAGAATTAAATTCACAGTTCAAAAGAGGCTTTATCTTACTCATTCCACCGTCTCCCTTATTCGCCGAGTAAAAGCTTAATTATTACCTCTTTAATTATATATAAAAATATAATTGGGTATAAAATAGAGCCTTGGAACCAATTTAGCGGGTGTTAGGTGTCCCCCACGGACTAGACCAAGGTGTCCAACCCACCGCACAGCTCTTTACTGTACGGTGGCTTAGTATTTCGCCTCTTTTTCACCGGATTGGGTTCCGGTTGAGACGGTAAATACTCAGGCTTTATTCCCTTGTTTATTTCCAGCAATTAGAACACCTATACTACTCCAATCCAAGCCTATACATGCATCCAACTAGCAATAATTCAATTTATAGGAATTTTCTAACTAAATTTTCCTAATTTCCATACCCGGTCAAATCCTACGGTTTAACTTCGATTCTGAACCTTACTAAGCTTTCAATAACACCCACTAAACTCAAATTTAACCCCGGAATGCCCTGATTGGAAGTATTTGAAGAATTCCCAAAATACCCAAAATTGGAGAAATTGGGGTTTTGAAGGATTGGGGCTTCCATATCTTGATTCAATCGGATGGGGAGCTTAATGGGTGGTGAAGATGAAGTCCGATGGCCTTCACCGGCGGCAGAACCCTCCCTCTGGTGCGTTTCCGGCCTGAACCCGCCGTGAGCCTTGCCTTCTCTCCTTCTCGTGTGTGTTCGTTGCTTGAGTATCTCGGTCCGTTGCTTGTGGCTTCCGTTCACGCATCTGCTTGCTTCTTCTTTTTTAATATGTGATTTAATGAATTGGATGGGGGGTCACGATTTGCCCCCCCCCACACACATTATTTTAATATATATATATATTTACTTATTTATTTTGTGTGTGTGTATGTGTAAATGGGAATAAGGGCATACGGTTTGACCCCAAAAATAATTAAAATAAGACTAGTAAAATAAAATCAATATATTATTTAAATTCTAGTTGTAGATTCCTAATTCCTTTCCAACTTTTTAATCCCCTCTTCTTTTAGGTCCTAGAAATAGTATAATTATTCCCTATTATTTTTCTTCTTTATTTTATTTTAACTCTTTAATTCTTTAATTTAATTTATTTTTCTTTCTCAAAGAAAAATAAATTAATAACAATGATGATAATAATTAATTTAAATATTCTGGGTATCACAAAACTCTATTTATGAGTTCATAGTAATTTAGCATAAAAAATTATAAGAAGAAATATTAAAATTTAAGGACGAGTAATAAACCCACAGTAAACTCAAGTAAAGCAACCCCCTTTTTTCCCCTCTATGTGTGAAATTGGTCTTCTGATTGAAGGAAGAGACTCATGACTTCTGAGTAAAAATTTTCTGAATGATCGATCTGTATAATATCTCTTCTATAAAATTTGAATTGTACAATATAATGGGTAAAATAATATATAGACAGAAGAGGAAAATTAAAATGAGTTACTAAAAAAGTTATAGCTAGCCTATTTTGTTTTGGATTTGTACATGATGGTAAAATAACAAAGGAAATACGGAAATGTTATAAAGTTATAAATAACTTTAACTTATCAATTTATAATCATTGAATTTATCTCGAAATTTGTGTTATCATACATTTTTATAAAAAATATTTTAATATACCAATACAAAATATGTTTCAATTTTAAGTATGTCTTAATATTAAGGCTGATATAAATGTTTTTTTCAAAATTAGATATAAAAGACCAATGCCTTGATAGCACTTTTTAATATAGCAATAAAAATGTTTATAGATATTACAAATTATTATTGTTATTAATTCTTTTACAAAGTTAAGTTATTATACATTTTCATATCAGTCGTATACCCTTATGCTGAAGATCCCCAACGAGAAAATTAATCATTGCTGCTTCCGATAGATATTCTAGGTTAGATAAAAAAATGTAAACATTTTATATTTAGGTATGTTTTAACCATTGTCTTAATAATAATATTTAATATACCAATAAAATTTTTAAATATTTCAAATTATTTTTATTATTAATTTTTTATCAAATTTAAGTTATTAACATTTTTTATTTGATAAAAAAATAAAATAAACTTTAAAATCTATAATATATATATATATATATATATATATATATATATATTAATATGGTTATTGGGTCTTCTGGTTAGAGGTGTCAATAAGGGTCTAGTCCTATGGGCCGGGCCGACATATTTTGGGCCCGTTTTAAAAACGGCCCGGCCCTAAAATAATTAGGGCCAAAGAGGGCTAGGGCCGGGCCGGGCTAGCCCATTTTTTTAAAAAAAAATTAATTTTTCAAATTATGATTTAATTTAGCCTAAATTCTTAATATTTTTTATAAAAAATTCTTAACATATTTAATCTATACTTAGTCATTTACTCATTTACTAGCTATTCACTCACTACTAATAAATCAACTATTGTTTTTTGTGAAAGTAAATAAACTAATTAATTTTTTTATTAAAATGGAAGAAATACAAAACACATAACAACAATATGTTGAAAAACATTATTTACACAACTAAATTAATTTTGATTAGAGATATTTTAAAAAGAATGAAAAGATATTCTAAAATTTCTTTTCAACATTTTTGACATAAACTTTTATATAATATCTAACATTTAATTTTTGTATTAATTAATTTGCAAAATAATAAAAATAAAATAAAAGACATCATAATAATAATTATTAATAAAAAACCAATTTTAAAAAAGAAAAAAGGGCTAGCCCGGCCCGGCCCTAGGCCCTAAAAGGGCCGGGCCGGGCTAGAAAAAACTTGGCCCGTTTTAAAAACGGCCCGGCCCTAAATAATTAGGGCCCAAAATGGGCTAGGGTCGGCCCGGCCCGTTTTGACACCTCTACTTCTGGTCATTGGACTCATAAAATATCTATTTTGAATTTAAAAAATACAATTAAAATGTATGATTGGAGTATGTGGGAGAGAGAAAGTAGATATAGTGGATAATTATTATAAAATGGAGAAACAAATAATTTTTCCATAATTATTTAATATTTTAAAATGTAATAATAATTATTTTATTTTTATTTTAAAAGTTTAAAAACAATCAAATATTTAATTTTTTATTATTAAAAAATATTTTTTTACGATATTAAATTTTTAAACAAATTAGGAATTAAATTACATGCACGGTACGTTCATGCGAAGCCTATAGTATATATATATGGCTTTGGATCCTTCTGGTCCTTGACCTCACAAAATAGCTATATTTAATAATTAAAAAATATGGAATAAAACATTATTAGATGAGATGTGAGAGAGAAAGAGATCATGAGTAAGGTAGTTAATAATAGTTGTGAGAGAGGAGTTAGAAATATAGGTAGTTATTAAATTATTTATTTTTTAAAATATCTATATCTTCTATATATCTATATTTATATGGCTGTGGACCCTTCCCTAGGAGTGACAATGGGTGGGTACCCGTTTATTTTTACACTATCCGCATCCGAATTCGCCCAACATATTCAATACTCGCACCCTAACCGAATCCGAAAATATGGTCATTTTTAATATCCGTACCCGTACCCTATCCGATACCCGAAATATCCAAAATACTCGAAAAAATTATTGGATATTGGATAGCTTATAATCAAGTAAATTAAACTATTTTTATTGGGTTATTGGGTCTTCTGATCATTGGACTCACAAAATACCTACTTTTAATTAAAAAAATACAATTAAAATGTATGATGTGAGTATGTTGGAGAGAGAAAGTAGATACAGTGTGTAATTATTATAAAAATGGAGAAACAAATAATTTTTCATGATTTAATTATTTATTATTTTAAAATGTAATAATAATTATTTTATTTTTATTTTAAAAGTTAAAAAACAATCAAATATTTAAAATTTTGTATAGCTTAGTTTTATTTGCTTTCTAACAAATTAGTTGGTTTAATTATTTTGTTTTAGTTTCTAAAGTTGGCACGTGATTGCAGCCAACTATTTTGAGATAAATAACTCGGTTTGACCCTTATTATTTTGAATTAAGACAACTAGCTTAACTCAAATCCTAGCTCATTTTAATTCAAAATAGTTGTCTTAGTTTAAAATAATAAGGGTCAAACTGAGTTATTTAATTCAATATTTTAAAATTTAATAATTATTATTGGAAAAATTAAATAGTGTTCCAAAATAGTTCAAGCAAAATTACTTCCAAGTAAAGTCATCAAAACGCGTCCAATCATGTAGGTTGGTTTGTTTAACTCACATATTAATTAAGCTGTCTCGTTTAACTCACTTAACCTACGAGTTAACTCACATAACTCGCAGGTTAAGTGAGCTGGGTTACTTTTGAGTCATTTATAAGTAAGCCTAAACTCCCCAATTTGAATTAAGTAAACAGTAATTAATTTTTTTTACTCTAACATATCTTCATCATAATTTAAAATATTAAAAAAAGAGATAATTAAATATTATTAATTTTTTATTATATATTTAATTATAGATAAAATAATTATATATTATATTATTAAAATTTATAAATATATAAATAAAAACATATATATATATATAATTAAAAAACAAAAAAAAACATATATATATATATATATATATATGATACAAATGTATCATAGAAAGATTGCATTAAAAAAAAAAGCAAATTCGTCTGGGCCTGAGACGGATTCTTAGTAAGAAAAAGACAAAAATGGGGTGTCAAGAGAATACTTTTTAGAGAAGAAGAATTTTGAGGTTTAAAATTTTATATCATAGTTTTAAGGTAAAATTACCTTAGTTTTATTTCCTTTGTAACAAATTAGTTGGTTTAACTATTTTTTTTTAGTTTTTAAAGTAGGAACGTGATTGCTGCCAAAAGCATCACCTCACCTGCCTCTTTTGTTTGTATATAAGCCAGCTCCATATGTACGAATACTTTCCTCTTTGATGCAATTTTATTGATTCAAAATTGGTGATTTCTTTTGGTTTTGCCACAAAAGTGATGATTTGGCTTTTGGATATATTTTGCACACCAACACACATAAACCTACAGCATCTACAATCTACATCAGTAACAAAACCACAAAAAGAATGACTAGACTCTAGAGAGCATCGAACAGTCAAGGCACGCTTAGCGACAAGATCAAATTTCAATGCACCTACAATATGTTTCATCACAGTTTGTTTATATACACGAGCTGGAGTAGGCAAAAAGAAAAGCTAAAACCAACAGATGCCTAAAATAAGAAGTTTGATCTTAAGTTCTTAACTTTGATCCTAACTTACTAAAATACTAGCTAGAGAACACATGAGATGCATGTGTTCCAATTAATAATGTAAATACAATATAAAAAAAATACATAGTGCTCGACCCATGATCCTTGAACTTCTCCCACGTCTTTAATACTGGAGAGTATGTGGGAAAGCATGGGTGAAGGCCACGATTGAAATTTAAGTTGATAAAATAATTTCTTTTCTTGTAGTATATAATTAAGAGAATGTGTTATGAAGTAATTATTAATTACACCCCTAAAATCTCACATAAACATGACAAATAGTAGTTGAATGGAAAAAAAATAATACTAATATGATTTAAAAAATAGTTATATATATATATATATATATATATATATATATATATATATATATGAATTTTAAGTATTGCCCCCACGCACTAATTTTCTCTAATTTACTCCTATTCATGTCTTAAAACTAGTCCTACAATGTATATAAATTTTGGCAAAAAAAAAAAAAACAATAAAAGTGAATATATATTGAGGCTGGAGTGTTTAGTTTCACCATCCTTTCCAATCTCATTAGATGACTAGCTAAAAGTTGAAGATAATGGTTACTTTTTTTTTAGGTAAATCTATGTATGAAAATCATGATTTTTCAATAACTATAATTGAAATTATCTGCCAAAGTGGGTTGGCACAAATGGTCAAACATCCGAAGGAAAGTTCTCTTCTCACTCATGGGTGAGGGTTCGAATCCCCCTGAAGCCATCCAAAATTTTGCTTTGGTGAGCATCCCTCCCTAGGGAGATCCCCTGGCACCCAAGGGCTAGTTGAGTAGCTGCGACTGGGTAAAACTACTTGCGGTTTAGGCCTGTGCAGTAAATTTATTTATATATATATGTTTCTACAAATTAAATTTATTTATTTTATAAATTAATCAAAGACAATAATTCTACGTGTAATTAGAGATGTTGGTAACTAATCGACCTACTATTTTTGTTTTCTTCAAAGGCCTTCCATAAATTCTTCAAAGGCCGACCAGAAAGGTTCTCAGCAGCGCGAACCTCCGCATCCCGCAAGGCCTCACGGAGCGAATGCAGCTCCTGCTGACGCTTCTCAGCATCATCCCGACGGACAGCCAGCTCCTTGCGAATCCTCTCCAACTCCGAGCGAAGGTACGCAACCTTGGTAGGGCGACCAGCTTCGGCCCTAAGACGGGCAACCTCCTCAGTCAAGGACTTAACCTCGCATCCTTGATCCTCATACTCCAGCTTCTTGGCAGACAGCTGCTCCTCATACGTCCGCCAATCGCTTTTGTGAGACCTCTATAGCCTGGCTCTTAGAGGCCGCAACGCCGGAAAACTGATCCCGGTCGCGACGAATCTCCCCCTGTAAGAAGCGCGCACATATACAGCGGAGTCAAGAATACAAGCCTATCACAAAACAAGGGAAACACCAAAACAAGGAAACTTACCACACACTTCTCCCACTCAAGACCGGCTTGGTGGAAGTCAGCCAACGCTTCGGCCGCCCGACCGAAGCCTCGGACAACGAGATCCAGGGGCGAAGTATCCAACACCCTAACTTCCTTCTCCCGCATCTCCACCGGGAAGCGCGTGCCCAATGCCACCAGTTCAAAATCTAATCCCCCCTCCGGTGGCCCAAGGGGTTTAGAAGGGCCGGCACTCGACCCAGGAACAAGATCTCTCGTGGCAGCCGCTTGACTCGCCCCTACATTCCCATCGTCTGAGGGGACTCTGGCCTCCACGGCCGCACTCACCAGACTTCCCCGACCTCCGCAGCCGCAGGACCACCCGCCGCAGTCTGAGGCGCGGAAGGATCTCGGACAGACTCATCAACGACCACACTGGCCCTCTTAGCAGGGGGCTGATTCACCCCTTCAACGGGGCTGAGAACGGGAGGACGGGTAGAAAGAATCACCCTCATAGGTGATTGAAGGACGGGAGCGGAAGTGGTAATAGAGGTAGGAACAGGGGCAGGGGCAGAAACAGGAACAACATCCCCCGCCGGAGCCTCCACCTGTGCATCCTCCCGGTTAGTACTCCACCGTGTGACCTGCGAAGACAATCGCAAGTCAGCCCCAACAGGACGCTTCTTGAGCCCCCTTCTCTGATTTTGGGCAACTCCGCCGCAGAAATTCCTCTCCTTTCCCCCTCCCGGGGTCCGCTTGCGCCAACCTTCCCGTCTTTCTTCCTCCTCTCCTTCAGAAGAACTTCTTGCCGATGCTCTCTCATGGAAGACGGAGGCACAGGAATAGCGACATCAGCGGCTTCGCCCGGAGACAAGCCCTGTTGACCATTCTTCCTCCCCCTGCTCCGGCTGGCATTACGAGTGCGGCTCAGAGGAGGAGGAGGAGGGGAAGAGGAAGGAAGATCTTCCAAATCAGTGAAATCAAAGGGGTAATAACTGTAATCGTCACCTCCACCAGCCATTGCGAAGATTCAATTCGACAGGAAGCAAGAATCAGAAAAAGCAAGAGTAGGCGAAACAGAGGTAACGGATAAAGGAGAAATTCAAATGTAAAGTCGCGAACTCTCAAACATGGCATATTTATAGGGTACCCAGAGGCGCGACGATTCAAAAACTTCGATCCCTCGTATCTCGCAACGGATAAAACCCATTATCCTCCACAACCAAGTCTAGCTGCAACCGCTCACTTCAGCCATACAAGTGGAAAGAAGCAATGAACGGGATACACAGCCAGGGAAAAGGAGACGCAAAGACCGAAAAGCCCCCGCGAACCCAAGAATCGCTTCGAAACGCTTGAGGGCCTTTTCGCGAAACTCTTCACCCAGGCTAATGATGGCTACCCTCAAAAACGAACCAGCATTTAATGAAGGAGAAATGGCGGCAAAACGCTTGAATGACAGGGGCACCCACTCAAACTCTAACGCGTGACACCTATAACGAAGCCCCCTCCTTCAGCAAATAACCCTCAGCAAGAAAACCTCTGTCAGCCACTAGCCACGGATGAGCATAACCAGAGGAGATATCTTCAAAAATGACCGAAGCAGCCCCTGACCTTTGGATCTCCCTCACTGACCCTCGAAGGGTATTTTGGGAAACACCCCTCTGAGCAATGATGACTCCACCTCGGTAAGTCGCGTACTTCCTGCAGAGATGGTTCCAAAACTTGCTGAGGAAGCCAAGCGGCCAGCCATACAAAATGAGACGCGTGTCCTCTCCAAAACATCTCCTTCCCTAGGAGCAATGTGAGAGAACCAGCTTCGTGAGTCGGACGGCCAGCTCCCACATCCGCGACTCCAAGTGGACAAGCTATCCCACAAATAAAGTCAGCGAAAAATTCCTAAGTGTCTTACAGGCAAAGGAACTTAACTCCACGGGCGCCCGACACCCGTAGACTTGGGGGACTTATGTAACTACGGAATATTCCACCTAGGGAGACATGGCACTGACATTCTAGAAGCACGAACCCAGCACCCGCTAGAGGCACGTGGCTCCACTCATCCATCAGTTACGTGGCCCTCGCCCACATCACCACACGGAGCTTCCCCTCAACCAGACGTGGGATCTCCACAAGCCTTGTGGGACGACCCACGTCCCACGAGGTCGTGGGTCGAGCACGATCTCCCCACACGCAAGTATAAATAGACCCTCACTCGGGGGACTAAGCACGCAATCTAGTTTGAACAGTACTACACACAACCTGAAGGATTATCGTGAACTATCCTTGATACTCCATACTTTCCTGGTACCTGAGCCTCCTCAGATACCCTGCGCGAGTCCTCTTCTCGCCTTGAGCTCTGTCTCCGACCTCCGCACCGGCAAGCCTCCGACAAGCTCACCTCCTCCATGGAGCACGCCATCAACAGGGCTTCCAGCAGCCCTCAGAGACCATATCTCTCTCCCACTAAGGCAACCTCCTAAGAGCGGCTCGCCCGCCCGGAGTACCTTAGGCACATCTTAGCCGCACACGGCCCAATACAGGTAACGACCTCGCCTAACGGCTCCGATAGACGTCACCATGACGAACTACGTGGACTTTGATCCCTCCTGAAGGGTACGTAGGCACCTAGGTGCATCACCTAAGGACAAGTCCCCCAAGGTTAAGACCCCTTGCGCTCCTAATATCAAACTACAATTGTCTGAGCCAAAAATGACAGTTACAACTTCCATTTCAAAATTTTATCAATTTCATATTATCCCATCAATTCCTATTTAATTTTATTTATCTATATGTATACACAAAATTATTATTTTTTTCTATTGTTCATTTATTTATTTATTTTGTCCTTACATTCCAACTCCAAATGATGACCATGCTAAGTCTTACTATACACAATTGATCTGATTCTAAAAATATCCCTCGGATATTACAGTTTGATAATCCCCCTAACTGGTGTACTGACTTGTATCAAGATGATTTGAGTGGCCTTGGGCTCTCTCGTTTGGTTCCCTGCTAGTTTCATCTAGCTCCTCAACTTATAAAAAAGAAAACAAAGGGTAAGTTCTTTACGCAGAAAGGTTAAGGGAAAGGGAATGCATTTATTGTATTTGTTAGTAAAGTTTGGGAATGAAAAATGAATAGTAGTGGGGAAAAATTACCACTTTACCCTTACTATTAAATTTTTTTAAAAAAATTACAACCAAAATGGTTCAAATAGAATTACAAGTGCTGGATCGATGTCACGCCGAAACCCACCATCATGAATATGGAAACATCATCAGATCTGGTTACTTGAGTTGAGTGCATTTTGTGCCCAAAAGGATTAATAATATAAAAAAAATGATGAAACAATACCCACTATGTTCATTCCCCTGTTTTCGACCTTTCGATTGGAAATCACAAGAAGATGAATCGTCTGAACAAAAAGGTTGATTCTCGCGAAACACATCATATTAATTTTTTTCCAACTAAAATTGATGGGTCTAGAAGGTTCTCTTCTCCGCTAGGGTTAGCACATCCCACTGGAGTAGTGTTTCAAGCACCGTCAATCCTTGTGTCGTCGTTCTTCTCTCTTCTAGCTGGTGAAGACGCTATTAAACTTCCCGCAAGTACTGTTTCCGGTGCCGTCAATCCTTTCTGTCGCCATTTTTCTCTCTTCTAGCAGGTGAAGATGTCGTTAAACTTCTGCAATTCCGTTCTAGATCTTAGTTTCGCCTTGGGTTTCTCATATTTTCTTTCTGGCGCGTCTACAAGCCTACAAAAAAAACAAGGAAATATTGGACATTTTACTGGTGTGATGAATAAGGCTCAATGCTTGTTGATGGAAAGCACCACTCCATTCCTTCACAATTTCCGTCTAACGAACATGGGAATGCTACTTTCCATACCTCTTTTCCGTCCTATTTTCTGTCTAACGAACAGAACCAAAATTCCAACTTTGCCTTGCTTTTTCTAATTTTATAATGTAAAAAACAATTTAAAAAAAAAGTTTTTTGTCCAGGTTAACATTAAAAACCGATTAGATTCTCGATTTTTTTACCAGATCATCCGATTTTGATCGGTTGAAACCGATCCGATTATCAAAACACTGGTTCTAAGCAAACAAAAAATAGAGAGTAATATATATTTTTTATAATTATGTACAATAATGGGCTAAGTCTGGGTTTAGTCCATAGACTTGGGTAAAAACCTGGCCTATTGTAATTGGTATTAAAATATATAGGCTTGGAATTAAACCCAATCCCATATATATATAAAACTCATAGACTTAAGCTGAAGCTGGGCCCAGCCCGACCCATGAACAGGTCTATATTTGTACCACAAGGTACTAATATGAGTCTTAAATATTCACTAAAAACAATGAGACAAGTGTTAAAAAAGCACTAGAAGCCATGCAGATTAGGGATGATCAAAATACTCATATCCAATGGGTACCTTGAAATTTTACCCTGTGTGTTTGGGTATGGGCCCAGGTACAAAGTCAATGGGTCCGGGTCCGGGTAAGGAGGTACCCTACCCGTACCCTAACGCAATATTAATTATTTGTTTTTATATATATAAAAGTAATATTTTTAAACTTTTTTGTGTTGAGAAAATATATAATTCTAAGAAAAATATTAAATATTTTATAGATAATAAAGTACTTTTTATATATATATATATAGAAGAACAGTTACATATGGTTAAGAGTATACCACCCTATAGGCCAAGTACAAGTGTCCACTTCCAACCTGTGGTGGTTCATACCAAACTGAAAAGAAATACAAATACCTTTGTTCGTACAAATATTGTGAATATCAGCAATAATAGTTTGGAATTTAATATCAGCATCAGACTTGTTGACCAACTGGTCAACAAGGGTCCTGTTGGGGATGATCATAGTGAAGCTGCGCATCTGCTCCTGGTTCCACTGTTCCAGAAATAGCCGGATACTCCTGAGCAAGGCAAGGTTGGTATTTTGATGAAAGTCTGTTACAAGGTCACACAACTATTTTTGATGCCCATGTTGTCTGATAGAGAGCGTGAAGACTTTCCTTTGGCTGTTGGAGTTCCTGTTGTAGCTGCAGGTAACTTGATTACGATCTTCCTCCATTGTTGTTGCCCTATTTTTAATTCTTTTGGTGGCCCGCTGAGTAACCATCTTGAAGAACGGGTCATGATTTTGGATATGCCTGTAATTTGAGAGTTCATCCATTATCCCATACGCCCTATGGAGACATTCCATCACATTATCAGTGCCTCCTTGGAAGAGGATGAGGTTCCGCTGCATATAAATGCTCCAACAGATGGACAGCAGAAGCAAGGGAGTGTTGTCTAAATGGGAAGGAACTCTACTTATAGGCCTCATGATGAATCCGTTAATCCAATCAGTAACGGATGAAGGGTGAATGCCATCTATTCTGAGGTTGAGCTTCGAAGCAAACCACACCCTCCTAGCAAAATGGCAGTCCTTAAGGAGATGTTCCTCTGTTTCAAGAGCCCCACACCCATGAGGGCATCCTGTGGGAATTTGCAGTCCCCTTTTAGCTAGGTTTGCTCTGAGAGGGAGACCTTTGTTGAGGTTTTTCCACCAGAAGTGCAAAATTTTTTGAGGCAGAGGGATCTTCCATAAATTCTGCCACTTAAAGGATGGAAAAGGCAGATTGTAGTTATCATTAGTGAGGATCTCATAGGCTTTTTTCACATTAAACTCTCCATGATTGGTTCTTGTCCAGACCAGTTTATCCTCCACGTTGGTGTGTGAAACAACTATGTCCCTGATTCGAGCTAGATTATGGGTATTGTAGACTTGAGCAAGACTTGCTTCATTCCAGTAACCACCATCATGCATAAGATCACTCAATCTAGTATAGGAGTGTGAACGGTAATCGGGAGTAATCCACTTAGCATCCTCAAGAAAGATTTTTGTACTAGTCCCCACCCTCCAACCTAGGAAGTCAGTCACCAGAGGTGCAGCTTTACATAATCTTTTCCACAGGGGGGATGAACTAGGTTTTGCTTGGATCTTGTAGTTCTGGAAGCAACTTTTATATTTGCCCATGAAGACCTTGCTAACTAAGGACTCCTTCGAGTTTAGGATCCTCCAAACCTGTCTAGCAAGAAAAGCTTCATTGATCGTACTAAGCTGTCTAAACCCCATCCCACCTTCCATCTTGCTTCTACATAGTCTCTTCCAGGATATCATAACAAGGGCCTTGGAATCGTCCCAATGATTCCAAAAGAACTTCCTCATAGTGTTGTCACATTTTGAAGCTTCAGAATTAGATAGCCAGGTGTGTTGTAGGTGGTACATGGGCACAACGCTAACTACAGCTTTGATAAGTGTAGCCCTTGCAGCTTGTGATAACATCATCGACTTCCAGCCAGCCAAGTGCTGTTGAAGATTATCAAGGATGAGGGAGGCGTTTCTTCTCGCAGTGTTGTGCCCATCAATATATCCTCCCAGATATAGGCCTAGTTGGTCAACTTTCCTGCACTGAAAGATTCTAGTCATAGCTTGTGCCCCTTCATCTGAGATGTTAGGGCTGAATTTGATTTCGGATTTGTGGCTGTTCATCCGGAGGCCTGCCATTGCGTCAAATCTGGAAAGGATAGAATTTATTTCACCACAATTATTCCTGTCAGCCCGAAATAAAAGCAGAATGTCATCCGCATACATAAGATGGTTTACCATTGGAGCCTCTCTTGCTATCTTCACACCTCTTATAATCTTATCCTCTTGAGCTTTCATTAAGTAATGGGACAAGACCTTCGCGCATAGCACAAATAGGTAAGGAGATAGAGGATCTCCTTGCCTCAGCCTAGCTTGAGGGGAGAACCAATCGGTTCTTTCCCCATTGATCTTAATACTCATAGAAGTGGTGGTCACGCACTGCATTATCAGTCTTTTCCACATTTCTGGGAATTGCATGTATTCAAGAACATCTTTGAGGAAAGACCAAGATATCTTATCATAGGCCTTGTTAAGATCCACTTTCAGTGCTGCCCATCCTCCTTTAACCCGTTTACAACCTTTAATATAGTGAAGGATTTCAGTAGCGATAAGGATATTATCCTGGATTAGGCGCCCCTCGACAAAAGCATTTTAGAAGGGAGAGACTATGGCAGGGAGGATATGTTGGAGCCTATTGGTTATGACCTTTGATATGATTTTATATGTAGTATTACAAAGGCTTATAGGTCTATAGTGTTTAAATCCCATGGGGTTCTCTACTTTCGGGATGAGAGCAATGTGGGTTTGGTTCATGGATCTCAGCAAATGTCCCCTTGAGAGAAAGGAGCTAACCATATTGATAACATCATGTTGAACTGTACCACAGCAATGTTGGTAGAACAAAGGGTTCATACCATTCGGACCTGGAGATTTGTTGCCATTCATCTGGAATAGAGCAGTCTCAATTTCCATTCTAGTGAATGGCTTTGAAAGATGGTTAATCTGGTCAGGATTAAGTTGTGGGATACTAGAGTCACCGATAAATTCTTTCCTGGCATTTTCATCTTCTATATCAGTGTTTTCGTATAGGTTTTAGAAGTAGGTTTTGGCCTCCTGTTTAATAACATCTTTGTCTTCTGTCCATTGACCGTTAGGGAGAGGGATGCTATCAATTATGGATTTGTTGCGTCTAGTATATACCCCAGAGTGGGGGGAAAATTAAGTAGATGTATGCTATAGTATTTGTGTGTAGGTACAAATTGTTTTTGTTTCCATATAATTGCTGATTGTGCAGTGTAGTGGTGACGTACAGGATTACATCACCACAACATCTTGTTTGATTCGAACATGCTGAATGTGAGAAGACTAGTAAGTAAAAGCCGGCACTATATGTTATGTGTTTACTTGCTGATTGATGACGTGGAATAAACTGCTACATGCTTACAGTTATTAAATGCATGTGAGTGTTTGGGTGAAATTTCTGTTGTTGTGTGATCACCGAGAATGTATGCAAACTAACAGTAACTAGTTGTTTTTGCATGTGGTTGTGTATGACTCCCAAACCCAGCGCTATGGTACCCACCTTGCGCCGGCGATGGGAGAGCTCTCATTGAGTCGCGTGGTTAAGACTCACACCTCATTTTTACTACGCAAAGACAGGTTAAGTACAGGTGGAAGAAGTCTCAGTGGAACGAGGGTTGAGCAACACTTTCCAAGACCCACAACTTGTTCATGTGGGTGAATAAAATGTAATTGTAATGTAATTTACTTTATTATTGTATCATAAAGTAAAAGGGTAGAATACCCAATTAGATTGTATTACTAAATCTAGAACTGTCAGCTTCACACACCTTAAAGATCATGATTAATTATACTATGATACAGGGCAAATTTGTTTTCAAAATATATATATATATATATATATATATATATATATATATCTGTTGCATGTGAATATGATAGGCAGCATCTTCGGATGTCCAGTACACAAGTTATATATATTATGTGTGTTTTCCTATATCTATATCCTGAAGCGGCACTGGCCGTGGATTTTCTTGCCTAGGATAGGCCACCACTTCAGTGTAGCCATGGTATTATACTGCATGTGAATGTATTTTCAATAATAGATATTATGTCAATTATGTGATAAGGCTTACAGGCATATGGGTATTCCCTGTGTCTGTGCCGGTCACGGTCCTCTAAACGGGGGTCGTGACATAATATGAGTCTTAAATATTCACTAAAAACAGTGAGACAAGTGTTAAAGAAGCACTAGAAGCCATGCAGTGTTAGCTTTCTTACTGATCACCATATTCTTTTATTATACGAAATATTAATAAAACAAGACTTACTACTCAGAGGGTGCAGATTAGGGATGATCAAAATACTCATACCCAATGGGTACCTTGAAATTTTACCATGTGTGTCAGGGTATGGGCCCGAGTACAAAGTCAACGGGTCCGGGTAAGGAGGTACCCTACCCGTACCCTAACCGCAATATTAATTATTTATTTTTATATATAAAAAGTAATATTTTTAAACTTTTTTGTGTTGAGAAAATATATAATTCTAAGAAAAAATGTTAAATGTTTTATAGATGAAAAAATTAATAAAAATAAATTTTTTATTAATAAAATAATAATTCATTTAAAATTTTTATAGGTCTGGGTCCGGGTATGGGGATTGATTTTGATACCCGCTTAAGTTCAGTCCGTGTCCGGGGAATATAGTGTCCTACGCAAACCTTACCCATGATCATCCCTAGTGCATATAGAAATAATAATAGTTGTGAATAAGGAAACAAGAACATGGTTAAAGGGAAAGTGAATTTTGACTAGGTTGGAATTGGATGGAGATATCTTGCAAGACTCAACAAGGAACAAAATAAGTGTTGCAGCTTTACTTTAAAGGACTGTGAGGAAGTTAAAGTAATAAAAAAATCATGTTTACTGAGAAAAAAAAAAGTAATAGAAACCCATTGTTGTAGCATAAATATTGGTGTGACATAGACAGTAAGATGTTTATGTTTTATTAATTATTATCTCTTGGATTTAATTTTTGGAAGAAAGGAAATTGTGTGTTATTCATTGAGAGGATTATCCTCACATCACAATAGATTAATTATTAGGTCCGCTCAAATGGATACTTCAATCGTTAAAAAAAAGTAAAAAAAGAATACTTATACGGGCACACCACCAGACACCAGCTAGATAGTTACCTCTTGGATGAAGACTTACTATAATGGTTAGGGGAAAATAGTTGTCTCAATTCTTAAAGTGGAATAAAAAGATTTTGATGAATATAGTAGTGTAGTTGGTTTATACTTTATAGGTTATTTCATTGTATTGTATTTTGGTTTTATTGATTTCTGCTATTTACTATTGTTAGTTTGTTTTTAGTAGGTTAGTAATTAAGTTTGGACTTGTTTTCTTTCTTTTGTGGTGTTAGCCATAGTAGGCACGTGGTCAGTGTTCACGTGTTTTTTTTCTTTTCCTCTTTTGTATATAAGTCATTCTGATCAATGAGAAGCTCACGCATTTATCCAAAAGATTGTTTAAGATTCATTTGGATTTAAGACTATTGTTAAAAAAAATAAAGAAAAGTAATTTCAAAGATAAAAATATGTTTAATATGAAATAAAAATTTATAATATAAAATTTATTAAAAGACTAAAATATTTTCATTATTATATTTTAAAAATATAAAATTTTTTATTCAAGAAAAGAAAATGGTGGTGGGTGATAGGTGACAGTAGTGGTTAGTGATGATAGCCGGTGTGGGTGGTGGTGATGGATAGTGGTTGGATGATTATAAAAAAATGAGAGGGTAATTTTATCAAAAATTTTGAATTAGTTAAGTAAACAAATTTTACATAATATTTCTTTATATAATCTATTTATATAATTTGATTTAAAATAAATTACAATATAAAGTAGATTACGTTGCATAAAATTAATAAGAAACACATACTTTTCATAGAAACCGTGTGTCATTTCTAATATATTACTAAGTATATCTATATACGTTTTATATAAGGAGAGAGAGAAATGACGGTGAAGATTGAAGAAATTGAAATAAGGTTTTTACCTTATTAATGAAAACTTTAAACCTCTTTTAATACACCGTCACTTATGCTTTGCCATTATTGGCAACGAAAGATTAGAGAGAGAAACAATGATGAAATAGCCACAAGTAACCTACTGCTACATGGATCCGGATCTGCTAAAGTGCAGATTCGATGAAGTGTGTGAAATGCACAATTAAGGACCATTGGATAAAATTGTTACTTTATGGACACGAGTCTCGATTTTTATTTAACGGTCTAGATGATGCACTTCATACACTTTACACTTTCTGCACTTCACTGGATCTAATTTCCTCACAGATGTATTTGTTAGATATAATCTTTTCTTTCGTTTCACAGATATAATCTTTTTAGTACAACATTTTCTTACTCTATGTTAGGGCCCGTTTGGAAATGCTTTTGAAAACTGCTACTTTTTAAATGAATTCTTTTTTAATAGAGTTTGAGAAAAAGTGCTGTTAGAGAAGTCGTTTTAGTAAACTAACTTGAAACAAATCAATGGATTAATTGAATGGTTGGGATTGAGAGGAATTGAAACTGCACCGTTGAAGGGACATTCTGAGGATTTGTTTCCCTAAACAGCAAAGGCAGCAAGCAAGCAGGTTACTTTAATGTCAAAAAGCAAAAGCAAGAAGGATACATATTTGCGGGGGCAAAAAAAACAATAGGCGGATCAAACCAACCACAATCAACATTTCAGAGAGAGAGAGAGAGAGAGAGAGAGAGAGAGAGAGAGAAAATAATAAATATCATATAAATATTTTTCAAAATTTCAGAATTAACAGAAATATGTGAGGGTGAGAGAGAAAATCTCACTGCCTATAAAGAGTGGGAGACAACACATTAAATCGTATGTTTTGATTTTGAGAGTGAGAAAGAAAAAACAGTTACTTCTCTTCATTAATTCTCAGATAACATTATTCCAATGGAAGCTCACATTCCCACGAATATCCTTCATGGAAGGATTTTCGGTGAGCATAAAAATATTAGCCTATACACATGGCTAAGGATCATTACTATAATCATCGCCACTATAGAAGCTGGGGTGATTGTTTTTTAATGTAGAGAGAGGAAGA